>OX424486.1:8040919-8720658 GCA_949152455.1 Lithophane leautieri | reverse complement strand
CGGATACAAAATTTAACCTGGAACAAAATTTTTTTTAAATAAAAACAAAACAAGCTAGCCTTACCGTGCGTTTGCACTGGCAAAACATTTAAGACAAAACATGTTAAAATCTCTACTTCCTCTCAAAAATTGTATGGAACATTGACAGAAAATAGAGATTTCAACATGTTTTGTCTTGAATGTTTCGCCAGTGCAAACGCACGGTTAGTAATTTATTATTCTTGCACACACGTCGCTATTCGAAATTTCGAATGACGCGCAAAAAAAGTTTAAATGCTATATCAAATGTGAAACGGATAACACTCGCTTGATCTCATGTGAAATCATAACAATCAAACTGGACTTTCTTTTTATAACACTAGTAGGTACATCTATCATTATTATCCTCATGACGCAACTACCAAGAATAAAAGGTTAAGTGTCAGACGCTGAGGCATGTAATTCGATGGGTATGCGAGCAATGTCAGCTAATTATATAAATGAGAAAGTTTTTCGCCATGATGTGAGCACATATGGGTCAGTCGATCTGTCGTGCTATTCTGTAAAAAAATCACTGTGACAGTGTGGGTGCAGTGAAGTGAACTGTCATCCCACCTGACTCTAGGGATTGACAGCTCACTTCATCCAAGTTTTCACGGGGAGTTTTTTTTACAGAAGAGCACGACTGTGCTGTAAAATTCTCACCGTGAAAATTTAGGTGAAGTGAGCTGTCATTCCACCCGAGGCCCGGGATTGAGAGTATTGACAGCTCACTTCCCCTAAGTTTTCACGGTGAGATTTTTACAGAACAGACCGGCAGGAGTGATGACTTTTAATCACTTTGGTAATTTAGTAGTTAGCCCCGCGGGGAAAACAGAGGGGCAATTCGCGTATTTTTAAGAAAATTCTTGACGTTGTCTCAATCTGTCAAATAGGCCTCTAATTTACCTACAGTTTTGATAGGTGTTGACAAATTACGGGAATTGGCCTTCAGGTGTGATGTTATTTCTGATGGGGTCCGCTAGGGCCGATGCCTGCTAGAGTCGTGGACAAGTCCGAAAAGGTTACCTGGCAACACACAGGCAACTGAAGGAACACGGGTAGATTTTAGTCAATAAGAGACTGACACGCCCGCTCCGCCCAGAGCGGGAGAAGTTACTAGATAATTTACCAATCAAAAAAAAAGGTGTGATGTTATGTGATATTACTGGAAATGACGTCAGTGATAGATAATATCACTGACCCGTGACTACTCGTAGATGTAGAGACCACTATTGTTGACCATTCTTCCATTGTCATGACATGAATGAGTATCGCTGAACGCTAGTCGGACTAATTGGCTTAAGAATGTTAATCACTCTTTCTGACTGCGTTGCTTCTGTGCTAATAATTTTTATTTATGATAAATTGTGATCAGAAGTCCTTCCGTCTGCCAAGCGGATTGACTCGGGCATATTTTTTCGATTGACTCGTTTAGTTTAGCAATAAACAGTGTGCCTAGCAGTCCTGCTGTGCTGTGATTCGCTTGGCTCAGCCTGGACTCAGATTATTAAATAATTTATTTATGTACAACTTTATTGTACGTCATTAAATTACATAAGATATAATATATATATATATATATATATAATTATACCAGACTACAGCATAATAATAAGACCTCCTGTAGGGCAAAGGTCCTTTCTCATACAGAGATATCACGAGTCATCACAGATCTTCACACTTACCTGGGTGCAGAAAGTGTCAAAATGAAACAGTCGTATGAATTTTAATACATTCTACAGCAAAAAACTGTGTAATTTTTTTATACAGCATCCATTGAGAAGACATTCAATTGCCATTTAATAGAGAGCTCTCAAACCAAAGCGATTTATAATTACCCAAAGACTAGCATAAAACACAATAATTACGCATCTACGTATCATTTCAACTAAACTATTTAAAATGCAATACACATGCTCAATTAAATAGTCGTCATTCTGTGTTACGTTACAGACAAATCTGTGCGGAAAAATGCGACGGAATTCCGCGCTCGTAAATCTGCTGGATGCGAGAGCTTAGAATACTATATAGTGCGTAACTTATTTTCGTAACGGATTAAGACTAATTTGTTTTATTTTGTCAGTTCAACGACATTCATTGCGTTATTTACGTTGTGAGCAGATTTTTTTTTCGAACTTAATAAACATTGTATTAGTTTGGTTGAAGAGGCAGTGCTCTGGGGAGGGCTATGTCCAACAGTGGACGTCTTTCAGCTGAAATAATGATGATGAATTCCACTGATCGTCGCAGATGCGCATTATTTTTGTGCAGCTATTGGTATTTTCGAAACATCGATACCTCTGGGCTCAAAGGGCGTATAGCACAATGAAAAGAATGTGCTATACGCCCTTTGAGCCCAGAGGTATCGAATTTGCTGCGACGGCGACGAAGCGGAATTTCGTAGCTTATTTCCGCTGATCGTGATAACATCACAGATCTGCTTTTTTCCGCCCAGACATGGCATGTTCAGAAAATGTTAACTGCTACAATTGTAAGATTATCAGTATTATTATATTCACGATTTAGGTTAACCAATTGTTATTATTTGTACTGGTGACAAGTATCTGTCAACTTTCATAGACACGTAAACAGTCTTATATTTTCGTCTGGCAACATTGACAGATACCCGTCACTAAAGTAGTAATCGACTAATTGAACGAATATTGTTTTGGCTGTTGAGAGTTGAGACTTTTGCCACGATTATTTGAAAGTGTAATAGTTATTATTTTGTCACGTTTCGCACGGCACTATTGATTGAACCGTCGAACAGAGCATTGATATTTTAGCTGTGAGAATTAAATCGAAGAATATCCTTATAATCATTGTTTCATTTCTGAGTTGAGATTGAGTTCCTACAACTCAGAAGTGGGATCAATACAACACACCCACAATTTTTGGAAAATATCAGTTAATATGGACCGTGACAGAAACAAATCGCAAAGGAGCCGGTCCCGTTTTACTCCTGCCATTGTGAGCATGGAACGTAAGCGTTGCCGCGATAATGCAGCCAGTGAGAATCGCCTGAGTAAGAAGAAACGTCGCAGGCGGCATAAACGTACGCCTAGCGATTCGAGTGACCAGGACGACAGGAGTCGACCTCGAACACGGAGTGATGGGCGGCATCGACGACGTCGGAAACGTAGCCGTGAAGATGAGCATCCCTCGCGCCGAAGCCTAACGAGGAAGCGGAGTGACCAGCGTCATAGCGGACGTCGTAAGCGGCCGTCTGACCGAAGTAGCTCATCAAACACCGCAGTAAGTGATGAACCACGCGGAAATATTCAGGTAAAGAAATCTATGTTTGCTAACAGTGAGACTCAGTTATTTTTGAACAAGTTAATTAAATCTTTGTCGGATGCGAAGCCAGAAGGCAATAAATTTCCGATGTTAGGTAACGTTATTCCTGAATTTGACCCTATGGTCAAAGGCCAGACGGTCCGCATGTGGCTTAATAAGGTCGAAGAATGTGCGAAGCTGTACCGTTGGGGTGATGATCAAGTTATACACTACGCGCTACCCAGACTTGCGGGTGTTGCTCGTACATGGTATCAGGCCTTGCCTTCAATGTCATTTTCGTGGCCTGAGTGGAAAATTAAATTAATTGATTCCTTTCCTAGTAGTGACGATTATGCAGAATTACTAACCGAAATGTTAAATAAACGCGTGAAATACAATGAGTCGTTAGAATTATACTATTATGAAAAATTAAATCTGTTGAATCGATGCGAGATTTTCGGGAAACGTGCCGTTGATTGCTTGCTCTATGGCATTGAGGATCGTTCTTTGAGACTTGGTGCTAAAGCAGCCAAGTCTCAAGAGCCTGAAGAGGTTCTTAATTACTTTCAGTCTATTAAACAAAGTCGCGATTTTGACAAGTCTAAGATTAGCCAAGAAAAAAAAACCTTACCATCAAGTAATGCGAATTCGAATACTAAGCAGTTCGTTGGGAATGATTCAAAGTTATCAAGGCCACAATCTAGTGCATCTATAACATGTTTTAACTGTAAAGAAGTAGGTCATTTTAGTAATAAGTGTACACAAAAGCTGCTGAGATGTAACATTTGTAAAAGGATTGGCCACGTAACGATCGATTGTCCGCAGTTGTCCAGCGAAAAGAGTAAAGACACTTCTAGTACAGAAAAGAAAGTTATGAAAGTTGATGTTGGTGATACTAGTAATGAGAAATATATGGTCTCGATAAAAGTTAACGGTATTCTGGTTAAGGGATATGTAGATTTAGGGAGTCAGTGTACATTGATACAATGTAGCGTAGCAAAATCATTAGGAATTAGTTGGTCAGTAAGCGAGTTACCCCTTATGAGAGGATTAGGTAATAATATCGTTGTACCAATAGGAATGGCACGTGTAAAAATAGATATTAGTAATATCGTAGAGATGGTTGACGTTTATGTAGTAGAAGATGGCATAATTAAATATCCCGTGTTAGTTGGTCACAGTTTTACGGAAAAACCCGGAATCATTATTACAAAAACCACAAACTCCTTAATCTTCAGTAAGGAAGAGATTAACAAATTGCGGTTATTTCTTAAGGCGGATGTTGAAATTCAACCAAAACAAATGACTATGATTCCTGTTTATTCCAATAGAAGCTACTCTGGGTCTGTATATGTCAGGGGTTCATTAAGAGGTCAGCCTGGTAAGGAATTTTACTTATTACCAGGTGAATACTCCCTTGAAAATAGTTTTGGGGCACTTCTAGTCCAAAATTTTAGCGACCATTTACTTTTACTAAATAAAGATATATTGGTTAGTCGAGTTTACAGATCTGAAAAAGGTTTTGAAATCAATATGCTGGATTTTAGCAACCATGATACGAGTTCCGATCTGAATTATGGCGGTCACTTATCTGATAATGAGATATTTAGATTGAAGTCTCTACTAAAGAGGTACGAGGGTTGTTTTTCCTCTTGTTTAGCTGATTTAGGGTATACTAACATAGTACAGATGGAGATAGAATTGAACGACGCGAAGCCAGTGGTTTACCGACCTTATAGGCTCTCATATCCGGAACGTGAATTGGTTCGAACAATGGTAAGGGAAATGATCGACGCCGATATCGTTTGTGAGTCTAACTCGCCCTATGCGAGTCCTATCCTTCTTGTGAAGAAGAAAACGGGTGAGAAGAGGCTCTGCGTCGATTACAGAGCCCTAAATAACAAGACTCGTAAAGAGCACTACCCCTTACCGCTGATCGACGACCAATTAGATAGGTTGTCAGGCAATTCTCTTTTCATTAGTCTTGATCTTGCGTCTGGGTACTACCAGATTCCAATATCAGAGGGTTCACAAGAGCTCACGGCTTTCGTAACACCCGATGGTCAATACCAGTATAAAAGAATGCCCTTTGGTTTAGCGAATGCTCCTTCAATTTTCCAAAGGGTAATGAATAAAATTCTCTCTGACTTGAAATACGTCGTTATTTATATGGATGATATCCTGATTCCTGCGAGTACATTTAATGATGGTTTAACGCGTTTAGAGGAAGTTCTCCAGCATTTGGCCAATGCAGGGCTAACTCTTAAACTAAAGAAGTGCCATTTCTTCCAAAAAGAGATAGATTTTCTAGGGTTTTGCGTATCTGGAGATGGCATACGTCCCGGATCGCGTAAAACAATTGCAATTTCCAATTTTCCTGTACCCAAAAACGTACATGATGTAAGACGTTTTATAGGACTTGCAAGTTTTTTCCGACGATTCGTCAAAAACTTTGCAATAATAGCATGCCCATTAACGAATCTTTTAAAATCCAAATTTGAGTGGAAATGGACAGCAGAATGTATATCTGCTTTCAACACGCTCAAAGAGAAACTCGTAGAGCGACCTATAATAGCTTTGTATGACGCGCGATTAGAGACTGAGTTGCATACCGATGCATCAAAAACAGGTATTGCAGGCATTCTTATGCAGCGAGGTAGTGACAGCCAGTTGAGGGCTGTAGCCTACTATAGTCGGAAAAATTCAGAAGATGAGCAAAAACTCCACTCTTTTGATCTCGAGACGTTAGCCGTCGTTGCCTCTTTAAGTCGATTCCGTGTGTATTTGTTGGGACTACAGTTTAAGATTGTAACTGACTGTAATGCGTTGAGAACGACTTTGACGAAGCGTGACCTCATACCCAGGATCGCGCGATGGTGGGTGCAGCTGCAGGAGTACGACTGTACCATCGAATATAGGCCAGGATCACGTATGGCACATGTGGATGCCCTGAGTCGTGCTCCGGTAGCTGAACACACTAACGATACTGATGCACATGTAATTGACGTACTGCAAACGGACACAACCGATTGGATTGCGACCGTACAGAGTAACGATGAAGAGATAAAGCGAATTCGAGAAATTCTTCTCGACGATGAAACGAAATTCGTTGCCGATGTACGAAAGAATTATCAGCTGAAGGGTGACTACGTATACCGTGTCTTAGATGATGGAATTCGTTGGGTAGTACCGAGGGGTGTTAGGTGGCAAGTTTTGCGCATGAACCACGACCATGTAGGGCACTTTGGCTTTGATAAAACGCTGAGTAGGTTAAAAGCAACATTTTGGTTCCCGAAGATGCGTCGATTCACAAAAAAATATGTATCATCATGCTTACAATGTGCACACCATAAAGCACCATCAGGCCAAAAGGAAGGGTTATTACACCCTATCCCAAAGATAGAAATCCCATTCCATACATTGCATGCGGATCATCTCGGCCCGTTTGTTCGTTCTAGGAAGGGGAATATGTATATTTTAGTTATTGTAGATGCATTCACAAAATTTGTTAATATACGTGCCGTAAAGGATACGAAAACGTCAACTGCAATCAAAATATTTCATGAGTACTTTAGTTACTTTGGTGCTCCGTCCAGACTAATTACAGATCGAGGTACGTGTTTTACTAGTGGGAAGTTCAAACAGTTTACAGAAAAATTGAACATAAAACACATACTGAACGCGGTAGCTACTCCTAGAGCGAATGGGCAGGTCGAGAGGTTCAATCGAACTATATCTGATGCGTTGAGCACCAAATGTCACGGCAACAATGAAAATACTTGGGATGATTATGTAGGAGATATACAGTTAGGTATGAATACGACTGTGAGTAAAGCGACAGGCAAGAGTCCCTCAGAATTATTATTCGGGTTCAAATTAATTTCGACATCAGAAAATATATTGGGAGACGCGATTTCTGAAACAACTCAATTAGTTAGTGGCGACGACCTAATGCAACTGAGGTCCGACGCTAAAAAGAAAATCGATAAGGATCAGGAAAAGGCGAAGGCTAGGTTTGACAAGAACAGAAAGAAACCAAAATCGTACAATGTAGGAGATCTTGTTAGAATTGAGAGGACGGTCATTGATAAAGAGCACCTAGGTAAATCTAAAAAGCTTATACCAAAACTTCAGGGTCCATACCGAATCGTAAAAGTTTTACCCAACGACAGATTCTTAGTAGAGAACACCCCACTAACTAGAAAAGGAAACAAACGATACGAAAACATAATAGCAATTGATAAAATTCATCCTTGGCTTAATTTTAATGATTATTCCAGTGACGATGGCAACGAAAACGATAATAATGACAGCGAAACTGATAATGAATAATGAGATTAATTTAGGCCGTAATATTAAAATTAATGAATTTTGAAGTATTGTTTATGTTACCACTGTTATTACAATGCAAGGATATTGAATAATGTATGAATTATTTAGATTTTAACTAAGATGATTGATCGTATTTTGTATAACTGTGCATTGTAATAACTATTTTATTATCGATATGGAATTTATTAAGATTGAGACTTTAAAATGATTCGTGCAGATAATGAATGGACTGTGACAAAGTTCCGCACAGATTATGATCATAGATTGAATTAGTAATATGAGCACAGGCTATGAACAATCAGTACAGAAACGAATGGTATCAATAATTAATTGGTATCGTACAGATGATTGTAGACCATAGCAGACCGTGCAAGATGTGTGTGTTTTAAGATAGGTTTATTATGAGCATAGACTATGAGCAATTAGTGCAGAAACGAATGATATCGAGTACAGATATCGCACAGATGATTGTCATAGTGGATCATGCGAAATGAGAGTTTAAGGTAAAAAAAAAAGAATTGATAACATGTTATAAATGATTGTATTAGAAAGTATGATATAATAATTATATAACTAAATTAAAGAAGACTTATTATTGTATAAGTACTAAAGTTTACGTTCGATTTTTTATTTTATTTTTATTTTTGTTTAAGTGACGGGACTCACTTATTATAGGATGGCCGAGCTGTAAGATTATCAGTATTATTATATTCACGATTTAGGTTAACCAATTGTTATTATTTGTACTGGTGACAAGTATCTGTCAACTTTCATAGACACGTAAACAGTCTTATATTTTCGTCTGGCAACATTGACAGATACCCGTCACTAAAGTAGTAATCGACTAATTGAACGAATATTGTTTTGGCTGTTGAGAGTTGAGACTTTTGCCACGATTATTTGAAAGTGTAATAGTTATTATTTTGTCACGTTTCGCACGGCACTATTGATTGAACCGTCGAACAGAGCATTGATATTTTAGCTGTGAGAATTAAATCGAAGAATATCCTTATAATCATTGTTTCATTTCTGAGTTGAGATTGAGTTCCTACACAATGAATTGTAAAACAATGCAATTTTGATCGCTCATATTTAATTTTAAGAACATTAGATATTCTGCCGTCAAATCATGAACGGAAAAACGTTCCGATTCCGCTTTAGTTTCTCCCCATCCGAACAAGTGCCATCAACGAGTCGGAGTAAATCTACTCGCGGCTAATTAATTACTGGTTGACATTGAAGTTCCCCGTGCCGAGTTATATTCATATTGACAACATAATGATGTATACATCGTGTAACGGAATAAACACAAGAGCTCATACACCCCAATTAGAATATAAAATTATAAGACTAAAATAATATCTGTAATTTAATTTAATTAAACCACACCTTAAATTAACTATTTTATTTAACGCGCACTACACATAGGATAGCTATGAGCGTATTACAAATTTGGTTATGCATTTAAATAGGCTTTATTCCTTTGAGATAAGGCTTAAATTTCCTTAAATAAAATATCTTATTACCTTGTTATGACGCAGTGGTTCTAATTTCAGTTAAATAAAAGATTTTTATGAAAAATTAACATATATAAATAATGATTAATAACGGAAATCGATTCAGAAGCCGATTCTGAGCAAACTACTTTCAGGTCTTGCGCTTATTCTGTTACACGTTGTATATGGAATTATGTTCATGGTGTAAGACGAATCAATTACTTTTAAAATAGAGTTTAGTTGTGAAACGTCAAGTTGACGCTTATTGACATTGACAGATAGAGTGAGATGATCTTCGGGGTTACCAGCTTAAAATATTAAAAAAAGAAAGAGAACTTGTAAAGCTTGCCAGCATGAAAACTTGACATCATATATTATGGGTGAAAAATAAGGTCACATTAGCATCTTCCTGTCCTTGTCGCATGTTACTTGGTGTCGAAGCAACATGTTTTTACACACACAATCCATCCATGTTTTCTTTGGCCTTGCTCTCAGTCTCCATCCATCAAAATTTCCCACACCCTCATGCGTTTCCTTCCTCCTCACCACATGGCCCATACGAAGCTAAACAATTTCCTTTCAACTGTCACTGGCTCCACTTTCAAACTTTCAGTTATATTATATAGTAATTTCTTATTTTATACATTGTCACATCCATCTTCCAATGAAAAATTAGATCGAATAGAGATTTATATTGCCACTAGCTGATGCCCGCGACTTCGCCCGCGTGGATTTCGGTTATTATATACAAAAACTTACTCGAGAACCACTCTATCCATTGGTGAAAACAGGATGAAAATCGGTGCAGTAGTTTTTGAGTTTATCGCCAACAGGACGACAGACAGACGCGGCGGAGGACTTTGTTTTATAATATGTAAGGATATCGTTAAGAATAATTAAAAGCACCTAAAAAATTTAGCATTAAATTTAACCGAGACAAGCACCTAAGACAGGCGGAACTCACTTTTCGAATTTATGTTTCACAAATGCATTTCTCAAACCAGCTAATTTCAATATTGTCACCACAAAACATTCGTAACGACCAACAAAAGCACTGAAAGTTACAACCTATTGTTTGCACTGAATTTTACGACTCATTGCGAAGAAAATAGCCGGTGAAGCAATAACGGGGTAATCTGTACAAACATTGTCTTCACTCTCAGACTCTCACTTATCATTTTCTAGTAGTTTCTATGACATAACATGACCATTTACTATTTAACCTCTCTGTGGTCTAGTGGTTAGACCACCTTTCTCAGACTTAGGGCGAAATTTTCTGCTCGGTTTGATTGATGGTCCCAGGGCTGTTCTAAGTCCGCCTTTCTAGCCACCACCATCTTATCTAAGTCTGTCCCCATAGCAACAATGTTAACAGCATTGTTGTGTTTCGGCAGTTAGACGTAAGATAGCCAGTTCCTCTGTGGTTGAGGATTCCTGGTGAAGCCCGCTTCCTTCGGAATAGAACCAGAGTTATCGACGTAACTTCCAGAGTAAGCAAGATGAAGCGGCAGTGGCCATGACCGATGGCTATTGGTGCCAGTGGAGACGAGTCCAGGGGGCCAAGTCTATTAATTTACAAACGTGTCAATGGTCTCGCAATGCTGAGTTTTTGACAGATTTTGTATGGCAAATCTGTCAAAAACTCAGCATTGCGAGACCATTGACACTTTTGTAAATTAGTAGACTTGGCCCCCTGGAGTGGAGACGCCTCTCCGCTAAATGGATCGACGACCTTTAATAGGTTTCTGGGACAGACTGGATGCGGAAGGCGGTGGACAGGGTGTTGTGGCGCAGCCTGGGAGAGGCTTATGTCCAACAGTGGACTGCGATAGGAGGCTGAGTTGATTGTTGATTACTTATCGTATAACCGAATTTCGATTTAAGTCGGAAATGTCATGGAATCTCTAAAGTATGCATTTGTTATTGGTCTGAAAGTCTGACAACCAGTCTTAGCAAGGGGTATCGTATTACCAAGTTACTGGGTTGTGGAGGTCAGATAGGCAGTCGCTCTATGTAAAATACTGGTATTCAGCTGCATCGGGTTAGACTGGAAGCCGACCCCAATATAGTTGGGAAAAGGCTAGGCAGATGATGATGCATTTGTTATTGGTCCTTTTCTAAATCGTCTTTAATTATTGTAAAATCATCTCTTATATAAGACTGCAGTGTCAGATGTTATGTAAATGATCACTAGAATAATATGTTCTGATGAAATTAGGAATTGACACAGTGAACTTAATTTTGCGTGTTGTGAAATTTGTGTTTTTAGAAGCTAAGGATGTGAGAGGTCGCTCTGTCCCTGTTATTAATGGATTGGTTTCATTTTTGTTAAATTATCAAACCTTTTTAGTGTCAACTTTATAATTTGTAGCATATGTGAAACGGGAACCACAATTTCACCTTATCATCATCTGCCTTTTCCCAACTATGTTGGGGTCGGCTTCCAGTCTAACCGGATGCAGATGAATACCAGTATTTTACATGGATCGACTGCCTATCTGACCTCCACAACCCAGTAATTGGGTAATACGATACCAATATCACAATTTCACCTTATATACCCATACATAAACTTACCTGTCTTCCCATGGGGGTGGGCAGAAACTACAGAACGCCACCTGCTACGATCCTTACATACTCCTTTTGCCTCGTTTACGTTCAGACATCTGGTCATACACGCACGCCGGTTGCGAGTACTACGCACCTGACCTTCCTGAAGAACATCACCAATAACGTCACTATATCTCCTCATAGGGCGTCCCCTCCCCGCGTTTCCACTCACATCTGCCTTGTAAATACCTTTTGTTATTCGCCCTTCATTCATCCTCATCCCCAACATGACCAAACCATCTTAGCATACTCTTTTAAATTTTTGTCAGTACAACTTCTAGGAGTGAGGCGTATTTATCGTCACAGATAGAAATCACAGATATTAATTAAAAAATAGCAGATAGCAATTGCTCCTAACAATAAAACATATCTGTTACTTAAAATAACAGATCCTCAAGACTGTTACCTCGGCTGTTACTGTTAAAACTGTGGATACGATTTTCGACTTCAACGAAAATAAATAAAGAAGATATTCAATTGAGATTTATACGCATTTATCATCCGTACAAAAATAACAGGCTGTTATTTAATAACAGATAGATACGATTTTCGACTTTAAACCAAAAGAAATAATGAAAATATTCGATTGAGATTTAAATTTTAGTATTTATCGTCAAAAATCACAGGCTGTGATTTAATAACAGATACAAAAATCACAGGCTGTGATTAAATAACAGATATTTGGATCTGTTATTTTTTTGTCACAGTAACAGTGATAACAGATATCGTGTTTAACCTGTTACAACCCATCTCTAACATCTTCTTTTAAACCGCACCAAGCCACACAACCATTTTACTTTATCTTCTCAATGGAAATCTTCTATTTGTACGACTCAGAATCAGAACCCTCCCATTACCACCAACGAATATCTATACATATTGTAAATTAAAATCGCTTTTCGTGTTTGTCTATACGTCCGCTTTGTTCTTCTAAACCACGGAACAGATTTTGATGAGGTTTTCACCATCGTTTAGAGAATTTCTTCCGGAAGGTTTATGGGTATAATATGTTAATATTAGAGTTACATGTAACTAAGAAATCTCGATGTTTTTACGAGTCGTAAAAACCGTGCGAAGCAGGAGTGGGTCGCTAGTAATATTTTACTGACACATTGTCGTCCGCAAATGGCGGCCATAGTTGTGACGTCATCTCACCCGTATGGACAACACATGGGCCCGTTTTTTTGTACTCTTGACATTGTATTTTTTTTTTGATCCTCTATTAATGCGTAGAAGCATCTTTGTTTTTTGTCATTGTTCTTAATGGAGATGTATAATTAGTTCGTAATATTTTTTTGAACTTGTTGGACATTCAAAATACTGATATGAAACTTTATTTGGTATCGGGTGTATGACCTTTATTGTTTTTGGAAGCTGACCTTTCTGGTGGTTGGCTGTGAACAGTGGTGGCCCAGTGGAATCGGCCCCGACTTACGTACGAGTTGTAGGTCGTGGGACCGAACCTAGACAGGCGCTTTGCTTTGTGTAAATAATTTCACCACCACTGCTCTCAAATCGGTGAAGGAAAACATCGTGAGGAAACCGGCATGTCCTAGAACCAAAAATTTGAAGACTTGACATCTATCTACCCGCACTGGGCCCGCGTTGTAGATATAGCATATTCCTTCTGGAAGAGAGGAGGCCTGTGTCCCAGCCAGTGGACACATTATAGGCTGATTATGCTATGCTTATGCTAGTGAGCACCTGAGATAAATCTTTCAGTGTTTTTGAAGTGAAAACCTCTTTAGACGCGTTGAGCGCTTTTTGCTTGGGGAATATGTTATGGGTTTGCGTCACAGACATGCTAATTTTTAACCGACTTCAAGAAGGCGGACAATCTCAATTCGACTGTTTTTTTTTACTCCGCCAATTTTGAATTGAATTTGATGATTCTTTGTTTGTTTGGTAGGTCATGCTTCAGAGGTGGTCACATATAAATTTTATTAACTTTGCTTACGAAGTTTTTGACCACAACAAAAAAATTAAAAATAAAAACTTTTTTACAAAGTGTTTATGGACGTAACTGTCGATAGTTTTTTTTCTCAAACATGCTTGGAAATTCGAGCATTATTTTGACAACCTTCTTCGAGATAAATCAAAATTGCTGTACTGGTAAAAAACAAGTGACGATGCGCCTAGCAAAGTTACTATGAAAATCCATATCTGACGTGTTTAGCGGCCAAATAAATTACTATGAAAACTCATATCTGTCGTGTTATTTAAAAATGGAACGAACTTTTTACTTCAACACACGGCAACCAAGGAGGTAACTTATCAAAGATTTTATTTAAATTTCGAATTGGTTTGCAAATAAAACAAAGAAGAAACAAATTAAAATATTGGCGCATGGAAAATGATAGTTATTCGTCATTGATTCTGGAATTTCTATTTAATTTACTCAGATTGAATTTCCGCGCGTTGTTTGAGAAAAGTACTATACAAGCCTTGGCCGCAATCAGGAATTGATGGACTCACGCATGAGTGCCTCGGCTTCGCCTCGGCCCTCATTTTCACTATCGTCCATCAATTCCCTTATTGCACGCCGCGACAGTAATGTACTATTTTCTATCACAATATCGGCGTATGTTATCTTAAACACCAGGTCATCAGTTTTCCGTACTGTTCACCCCAGTTAACATAAGCTTTTTGGCACAGCTCGACCCAGGTTCAATATTATTTGGCTTTCGACGGTTTATCTCATAATAAAATTCTCATTCCACAAAGCTCAGATGGTAAACATCTACCAAAGAAATGCAGGAGCTCATAATCTTCACGCTCCAAATACCAAAGTGGAGCGAATATCACAGACAGCGAGGCATTCCACAAATTCACGGTGCCAAGGCGCGTACCCAGTGATCTTGAACTTAGAAATTCGAATACCGGTCCCCGGCCTACCATTTTGGCACAGTGGTACTCAAAGTGCTGTGCTAGCTTTTATTGTGACATTGGTTATGAAACAAGGGCGAATTTCACCTATTAAATTGAACGCGTTCAGGGGTAGTATTATGAAGTATTATTGCCATCATTATTCCGCTGCGAAAACGGGATGGTGCTACCGGTCTTGTCTAGCTCCGTCTCTCTCTCACACTGGAAAAATGATGGCATTAATACTTCATAATACGGCACCAGCACATCCGAACCGCCTTCAAACGCTGTCAGTGTCAAAATTGCTGCGGCATAATGACAGTGACACTGACAGTTCTGGAATGTGATTTTATGTGCTGATCGCAATCAGTGCCTTTGGTGAAATCCACACAAAGTGTTACGGAATACATTGACTCATTTCATTTTTTCGTCTCGCAACCTCTACCCGGTTTCCGAAGTGGAGAATTTTTGCAAAATATAATATAATAGTTCGACTGTAATAGGCCTTTTTTTGTGTATTTCGGCGATTCGTGGATAAGAAAGTACGAGTATGAGAACCGCTGTTCCATGTCTTAAATGATATATGTATGTAAATGGCTTTAAATGAGATACGATAAATATTTGAAATGTTAGTCAAAGAGAAATTTTGTGTAGTCCAGTTTGAAGTTGTTCTAAGTACAATGATCGATCGATGTTTAGAGGTATGAGGAACAGGGAGTTAAAGTTCAGTCATCCTCTATAGAAAAGGGAGGATCCTCCGACCAGACGGGTGTTGTGTCTGGCGGTCAAGTGTCCAACGATTGTTGTTGGAATCTTGTATTATGTTGATCGCGCGATAAACTCTAATTGCGCGATGCAGGATTTTGTGTGACGTCATGAGTTTTGTGTGACGTCTGGTCTTTGATGCATAGTTCGCATGTGGCGATGTAGTTGCAGCCACAGATGCTTTGATTTAGAACTTTTGTTGGAATGATTTTACTTTTTTATAGTAGAATGTTTTAGTATCTGTCTCGTTGGTCGCAAGTCACTACTGCTGAGCATGAAGTTCTTGAGTTTTTCCATCTGGAATTTCTCAGTAGCAGCCCGGAGGTTGGATTTGTACCCAAGTGATGGCAATAGTCTCGCCCCATATTACATGGGACTTAAACATAACTGTGTATTTCTACAACGACTTCCAACAGGATTGACATAAGCTTTTCGATAGCTTATGTCAGTCCTATACATTTTTGCCTTTTCCATCATCGTTATCGCTGATAGAATGTTACTTTGTCTAGGGCCTCTGTTCACGCTAACCTTGAAATTCCCTACTCACTCATGACTTGCAGTACAAAATACAAATCTTTTTAAAGAACTCCCCTTCAAAATCGACTCCAAAGAGTCGTTAACAACAATGTCCAGTCAACAGTCACCCCTCAACGGAAATGTAACAGGTTTTAACTTTTTTTAATTAATGTAGCGTTCCGTGTGAAAACTGACGTTTTTGATTAGAGTTGCCATTTCGAAATTTGAAAAGTCCCAACAATTAATAATCCGGACGATTCTTTTTCATCTTTCTTTTTTCAGTAGGTACTCATTTCATTACTGGTAGTCATTTCATTAAACTTTTATTATTTTCATTAAAAGCCCCTTGTGTTGCCCAGACAAATTACAAGGCCGGATATAGTCCGAACGGGATCACAAAGTCTTACGATTATTTTGGTTGCCACCGTGCCCCCGTTCCGTGTTTAGTTTCGACGTTTGTATAGTTTAAAAGGAAATGTATTGGTTATTAAGTTAGTCTGTTATTTAAGTTAGTCGAGATGTTTTGACTACAGCAGCTAAAGTTTTCTAATAATAATAGTATGATGGCTAAATCATAATAAAAGGCAAAGGTTTTCATATTGTAGTGTGTGTGGCTCATTTCAATAAACATCTCCATAGTAGGTACATTAATTTAATGTACTGCGCGTTTGTGGTAGGTACTTAAAGTAATTGAATTTACAGTCGGTTTGAAAGACACCTGAATTGATGAGCTGACACATGTAATTAGTAGTGATGCAATGAATACGAATATTCGTATTCGCCGAATACTATCAAATTACCGAATATTCGTATTTGCCGAATACTTTCCCGATATTCGTAATTAGTGTTTAAGAAATTTTACTATGTAAATCCATATCTGTCGTGTTTAGCGGCCAAATAAATTACTATGCAAACTCATATCTGTAGTGTTATTTAAATGGAACGGACTTTTTACTTTAACACAGGGCAACCAACGTGGTAACTTAGCAAAGATTTTATTTGAATTTCGATTTGGCTTGTAAATAGAGCTGTTTAACGTAAAGAAGAAACAAATTAACATATAGGCGTGCGAAAAATTATCGTTGTGCGTCATTGATTTTGGAATTTATAATTAATTTTCTCAGTTTGAATTTCCGCGCATTATTTGAGAAAAGTACTATACAAGCCTTGGCCGCAACTAGGCATTGATGGACTCACGTATGTATATTTTCACGATCGTTCGTCATTGCGACAGTAATGTATTATATATTGCTTGGCGTGTTTAATTTCTTTTCACCTTCTTTGACTAATAATTGCGTGCAGCTATAGTAGGTAGTCAAGTATTCGTATTCGGTGAACAGTACAATCGGTATTCGTATATAAAAGTAGTATTCGTTAAATCGTTACATCACTAGTAATTAGCAGCTGGTACTGGTACTTATGTATAAAGATATAAAAAATAATAAAGTTGTTAGTAAACAACTCATTAAAATAAATAACAACTTATGTTTACATTTGCATTTTCATATAAACCGCTTATATACCAACACAGTTTAGGTTTTTCGAAGAACCGCGTTGAGGATAATGCGTAAATGCTTCAATAGAAGAATCGTTACCTACTCATATTAAGGAAATACAAGATTTATATCTTTAGTAAGTTTCTTTAAGGAAGCCAAAGAAAAGACCGAGTTCTCCCAAGCGAAGAATATAATCCGACAGTTATCGAAAAAGCCGTAGATACAACCTTGGACAAAACAGTAATGTTATAATTATCTATATTCTATACTAGCTTCAGTCAGCGGCTTCGCTCGCGTGATCTGTTTAGAAATTATAGCCTAATAGATGTTGCTCGCAACTTCGTCTGCAATCCAGGATGAAACATAGCCTATGACCTTCTCCAGATCATGGACTGCCAAATTTCATCCAAATTCGTTCAGCTGTTTTAGCGTGAAAGCGTAACAAACAAACAAACTCACTTTCGCATTTATAATATTATAGTTAGGATATTACTCAGTGTGATAATATAGCATAATACTGGTGAAAGAATTTTTAAAATCGTTCCAGTAGTTTTTTGTGTTTATTCATTACTAACAAAAATACAAACATACAAATCCTTTATCTTTATAGTGTAGATTAGTGTAGAGACTATTATAAATGCGAAAGTAACTGTCTTCTCATTTGTTACCTTTACACGCCATAACGGCCGAATGGATTTGGATGAAATTTCACCCGTCCACGGACTGTCCTATGCAAGTAGCTTAACCTTCCATCGCCCCATGCGACTGTTATTATTAACCCACGAGTGCGTCTTTACTTGTCGTTGCTGCGGGCAAAATTATACATTTATGTATTTGTTACGATCCTTTCCCTTTCGATGTGCGCTGAATTCAAAGCGGTGTTTACTGGCATAGGTCTTACTATACACTTCACTTTATTTGACTTTGACGTTTACATTTCATTACTAGTATTCAAAGTATATAGGTTTAGATTGGTAACGAGGGGCTTCTACCATTTTGTGCCTCTTTCACTTTAAAAAATTGGTGCATCTGCCTAGCCTTTTCCCAACTATGTTGGCGTTGGCTTCCAGTCTAACCTGTTGCAGCTGAATACCGGTATTTTACATGGAGCGACTGTCTATCTGACCTCCACAACTCAGTAACTGGGTAATACGATACCCTTTGGCAAGACTGGTTGTCAGACTTTCGGGCTTCTGACGAACTGTAACGACTGCCAAAGATCTATGAATGACAGCCGAGACCAACGGCTTAAAGTGATTACCGAGGCACGGAGGAGTCTCGGTATGTAAAGATGGTCAGTATTCACGGACCAACCCCGGAAAGCGTAGCTTAACCTGATGGATCAACCCGCGCGGCTTTTACTTAGCCACGAGCTCCTCCATCGTAATATATACGAAAAACGATGAGATAATGGCCATTACGTCGCACAAAAATAAAAAACACGTCATACCAAATATGAGATTAATCCGCTCTATCTAACTACAAGCAGAGCCATTATCTATCAATACTATGATTTATCGAGCCAATAAATAGAAGCTACAGACGTGCATACAATCCGTCACTTTCAAAACGTATCCATATCACAGTAACGCGTTCGTAATTTACAATGATTGCGAGCCGTAATAGATGTTCGGTAAAAACGCTGTTGGACTGCAGAATAAGAGAATTGTAAAGACTTAGATAGTGAATGCGTTTATTGGCTTAAATACGGCTAAAATAAACCCTAAAAGTATTAAAAAATACTTTGCCAAAAGGGCCTCAACTCAGCACAAAGTGAGATGGCACTAGGCGATGACTTGATGCTGATTTTCAGCTACAACCCACGAGTGCCATAATACGTTTGACAATTAAGCATTTATTATGCCTATATGACGCGATGACTGGAGTAAAGGCTAAGAAAAAAAAAAAAAAACTACAAAAAATTATTAAAGTGTGAGGTGTACAGAAAAGTTTTTTGAACGCCGCCGGCCGTACGATGTCCAGCTGTGGACGTCGTTCGGCTGAAGTGGTGGTGTAATAAGACTAAAAGGACACGTGCTATGGACTCACTGTCCGGAAACCTCCGGCTTTCCGACCCCTGTCCAGCCTAGTAATTTGTCCAGACGTTTCGACTTATGACGATTAACTTTTAGAAAATAAAAGAAATTACGTACTAATACTGACAAAGAAAGATTAAAATGCAAAAAGTTGGACCGGACGTTTGCGAAAAAGCGGGACATCTTTTTTTTTTTTACTTTCGTCAAGTTTTGTATATTTTCAGGATATTAAAAATTTCGAAATGGTAACCCTGTTTGTAGCGGGAGTATCGCTTCTACATGTTCTTATTCTATGACTGTTGCAAGCTCTCTACAAAACTGTCCCATATAAATTATAGCGAAAAGTGAAAACTTCAATTTATATGCAGAACTGGCCGGCTTCCTTGTCGGGAATTGGCGTTTTGAATTAAAAGAAAGCATCAATCAAAATGTCCTTCCATCAATCAAGCCAACTTAAATAGCGAATCGAAAGTGAGTTCCATGTTGCGCCATATAAACAAGGATGCAGAATGATGGATGGACTGTGTGAAAGATGATAATTATGACTAGAAAGGGGATGACTTTCGAAATGGTGACTAATATGGAAGTATGGAAGAAAAAGACTTGTTGTGCTGACCTCAAATAAATTGGAATACAATTTGTTACAGGCAATTTTTTTTTATTAGCCATTACTGTTGGTGCTTAGCAAAGACCTCCCTACTCTCTTTGCACCTCTCTCTGTCCAGAGCTGCCAAGGACCAGTCTTTATTGAAGGAGTCCAGCTCCCGCCAACTCCGTCTGGGCCTGCCCGCGATGTCGTTTGCCATTAAGCGCGATGTCGTAAGTTACGCCAATTGGTCGTCTGACATGCGGCAGATATCTCCGGCCCTGGACAGGTCCACTCAAATCTGTGTGGTTCTTTCCTCAAAAGACCATTTCAGACTTAAATCTACATGTTCCTCATATGGCCTAATCAAGATTATGTCTGGACTTTAAAAGAGACTGTGACCTCTGAGTTTGTTTCGGCCTTTCTTCTCAGAATAGTTAGATAGGAAACGCCGACCTCATCTAGCTTAGTTTTAATGTTTTTTAATTTGACGTGTAAAAGTGTTTCCAATATCCTATTTACAGAATAAACAATTTCATCTCATTTCCCAATTCCATTTAAGCGTGGTAGCCTTTCGTCAAATAATTATTCGCCTTTGACGTCAAAACGACAGAATCTATATTCAATTTCACTATTGAATGACCTCTATCCTCCTATTCTAGAAGCGAAATAAAAAAAGGATGGGGGAGGGGGGGTGCTATGAGAGAAAAATCCATTTCAATTCCACTACTGGCATTCCATTGTCTGAATGATATCTGGGTCTGTTAACGCGTTGAATATCAAAAGAATCCATGTTACATCTTTGCATCGTATTATGCACATCATGGCGGCTCCGACGTCGTTCGTATAGAATTAATTAAGTTTCCTTATTGTTTTCCTACTATATAAAACATTTTGATGCTGATTTACGTCAGACAAGGTGGTTTTGGATGTAACAGGAAATTTTGGACTATTACGCGCGTAATTATTTGGACAAAGGAATCTTATTTTGTGGCTTATAGCAAAGAATGTAATATACATTGTAACAGCGAATCAATTTTTACGCCTCCCCCTAAAGACCTAGGTCAAATATTTTTTTGATATTCGGATAACTCATGAACCTAAAGAGGTGCCATAAAGAATATGAACAAAATATCTCGAATAATTAAAAAGTTATACAACAACGCGAAATTCCGCGGGTATTCTGATATTAGTACATTACTGCCGCGGCCGGCAAAGTACTCAAGTAAAAGGTTAAGGTAAATAAATTCTATTAATACTACTACTGATAAACTTATCTAGAAATAATAATGACTTGATAAAGTAGCCAATCAATCTGCCTAGCCTCTCTTTACCCAACTTTGTTGAGGACGGCTTCCAGTCTAACCGCCTGCAGCTGAATGCCAGTATTTAACATGAAGCTACTGCCAATTTGACCTTCGCAACCCAGTTACTGGGTAACACGATACCTTGGTAAGACTGGTTGTCAGACTTTCGGGCTTATGACTACCCGTAACGACTGTCAAATGTCTACAAATGACAGTTGGGATCAACGGCTTAACGTGCTTTCCGAGACACGGAGGGGTTTCGATATGTTATGACTGGTCACCCATCCATGGACCTCAACAAGCGAAGCTTAACCTTCGATCGAGCCGTGCGGTTGTTATTATTTAACCACGAGCCACTTGATAAAGTACTGGTCAGAATATTCCATTCATAAACAAAAAAACAACAATTCGCAAATAAACGTATTTTCTTTCGTTTCTTTCTTCTATTATTATGATTAGAACGTAAAACATCAACACCAATAAATAAGCCATGTCACACCATGCTCTCGGCTTTTATATCTCTCTCTGACGTCACCGGATATAATAGGACTCGTGGCTAAATAATAACAGCGGCACGGGTCGGTCGAAGGTTAAGCTACCCTTGCCACGGTCGATGTGTAGATGGGTGATCATCCATTACATTATGTGCCTCGGACAGCTCGTTCAGCTGATGGTCCTGGTTGTCATTTGTAGATTTTTGACAGTCGTTACGGGTAGCCAAAACCCCGAAAATCTGACATCCAGTTTTAGCAAGGGGTATCGATCGTATTACCCAGTAACTGGGTCGTGGAGGTCAGATAGGCAGGCAGATGATGATGACTTGATAAAGTATTTCTCTCTGGTTCGTCAGAAAATTAATTATTATGAGTAAAACCAAAACATCAGGCGTCCATAAAACATAATAATTAATAAAGAACATCAATAGATATGTCACACCATGGTCTTGGCATTTATATCTTTCTCTGACGTCACTGGATATAATGACATCATAAAATACAGTAGCCACTAACTCGTAAGAATGGCGAGCCGAAGTAAAATTTATATAATAACTTTTGTCCGCGGCTTCACCCGCGTGGATGTCGGAAATTATCTCACGGGAACGTGCTATCGGGATAAAAAAGTATCTTATGTCCTAACCTAAGTTATGGTCTATCAGAACCCTCCGCGTCGCATCGCATCGTCCGCCCGCGCTATTACTTCGTTTTCGCTTAGCGTTCTTTCTGTTTTTTTTGGTTTTTGCTCGACTCTTGAAGGTCGTAGCGTGATGTTAAATACCTTTTAACCTTCCTCAAGAATTGGGCTACATGTACAGTCGACAAATCTTCCGCATGCTCGTCTTTAAGGCGATAATCGCGTAGCACGAGTCACGACTCGATCGCCCAATGCATGCATTTTGGCCAATGGCTAAATGTTTTTGTTACACCTGCAGGGCGTGTAAAAAGCACAATAAGACAAAATGGATTTGTGTAAATACACACAAATACGCATTGTCTCTAATTGGGCGAAACCAGGAAGGGGTGTGGTTTGTCACTAGCTGCGCTGCTACAGAAATATGTTCTTAAGTGAGCATGCTTAAAGTTAGTTGATTGTACCTATATGCAAAATTTTTTTTTTTTTTAATCCCACTGTTATTTCCAGAGATTAGCGCATTCAAACAAACAAAATCTTCTGCTTTATTATGTTAGTCTTTAGATAACTGTCCAGAGAAAGTCGAATGCAGTAAAAATGCTGATCGTTTTTGCTATTAAACTTATAACTAAATGTATTTCTAGTAATATTTTGTCTTGAGTCACCATTGTCATTGCGTTTTCTATTTTACTGTTTCTATGTTATATCAACTGAAACAAAAAGTTTTATTACTGTTTTGATAAACTTTCTTTTCTTTATTTTAACTTTCCATCAGGAAAACTATATCATCTAAGTATAGCTATACGTTTTATAAAACGAAGTCGCTTTTCGTGTTTGTCTGTATATCCGCGTTGTTCTTCTAAACCACGCAACCGATTTGGATGAGGTTTTGACCATCATTTAGAGAATATATTCCGGAAGGTTTATATGTATAATACATTTGTATTAAACTTAGATTTAATAAAGAAATCTCGATCATTTTTCAAGTAGTAAAAACCGTGCGAGACGGTGCGGGTCGCTAGTTCGTAATGAATCATAGTATGACGAGTGAAATATCGCTTTTATAGTAATTATTACGTGAAGCATAATGCATGAAGTTGCAATTTTTTTATCTCCTTAATGCATTTCAAATCGACATCTTTGATAGAGAACGATTCTCGAGTATCATCGATAAGACTTCATCTAAATTAAGATCCCAGATAACATTATAGAAAGAAAAGAAAAGAAGATTATTAGAAATAACTCTTAAGATCTTTGATAATAATCAGTTCGATTAAACAGTTATGCTTTCAGAACCCAGCTATTATGTCTATTATAACATATTTCAACATCGATACTAAAACCAGATATTTTTACCGCCACATTTTTCCTTGCGATCTATTTATGAAAAATTCTCCCACATCGCGACGGTAATTCTGTGCGCTGGCAACTCCGTCATCGACCGCAGTACGCCGCGAGCGGGGTGGGGGGCGTGCCGTCTGTCAAATCGAATTACGCTCTTGAGTTATATTTTCGCGATCATTTTCATTAGAAAAAAAGCTTTTTCATGAATTAATTTACGCTTTAATAGTGTATTGGTCCATTCGCTAACGGTTTACAAACACGAAAGATCCGACGCTGGCAGAATATCGTCTGTCCATTGCTGCGCGATCATGGCCATAGGGATTGCTATTTTTGTTTTGTAGCCCAGTTTTATTGTAAATATTGTTTTTAAATGTCGAAATAGTGGTGCAGCGGTGTTTTTCACGTTTTTTTATTTACACCATTCACTGTGATCATCGACGGACCGTGAACGAGTTGCGTTTAGACGTTTTAGTTGCAAAAATACTTTCGAAATTCAGTCTTTGAGAAACGTATCGGTGCCAATAATAATACAAAAACAGATGCAGTGCCAAAGTGTTGAAAGTTATAATTTTTTAGTGAATCAAGTGTAATAAAAAATCGCCAAAATTAAACAAAACAAAAATATAATTATGCTAATCCAAAGCATAATTTGAATTTCGAATAATCTCTTTTTTTATCACGCAAATGAAGCGATGTGTTTTTGACTGTGGTTTAGACTTGAGTTGAGTTAATGAATCATACTAAATGGCATTTTATTATAATAAATTGCTCTATATTAGTGATAAACGAGGATGAGGCGGGTTTTCGGTGTTTGTACTGACAGCTGGATGCTCTGCGGTCAGAATGTGAGGCGATAATCATTCCAGGCTGTCCTAGATGTTGTCTGTATGTCTGTTTCTTTTTCTTTTATTTTTTTCTTTTACATCCATATTTAGAAAAGAGTTTCAATACCCGTATGGAACTATGGAATCTGTTTTGAAAATAAAAATGTATCTATTGTCTTTTGTTTTCTGAGCTGTGACTGTGATCCACGGTTTCTCCCGCCTCGGTTGGCTACTAAGGGTCGCATAATAATAACCTTCGTCAAAAATTGGTCTAACAAATGCCAAATGAATTTTTCAAATCAGACTGGTAGTTCCAGAGTATAGCCATTCAAACAAACAAAATCTTCACCTTTATTATATTGGTTAATGAAAGTTATTAACATGACTTTCTATCCATAAATTCAGATGTAATAAATAAATTAATTCCATCCATAAGTTAATTTTTCTGTAACAATTAGTAGTAAATGTAGCACCAATCACAGCCACCAATTAATTTGATGATTGGTTTTGCTTGTTAAGAGGGATGCCCCAAGGTAGCGTGTGAAATTCAAATTTTCTTACGTTTTTTTGCAATTTGCAGGTCAGTGTCAGGTTGTATGTTGATCTAAATATGATTTGCGGCCCTAACAAATATGGGTTTACAGAATTATAAACATTAGAATCAGCAATACAACTCTCTAAGTTCATATAAGTGCATTGAATGACTATTTCATGAAATTATGACATTTGGCACTTACATGAATTTTACTAAACTTACAAGAATTAGCAATATCCTTCAAAATTATTCAGATTATGGTTGAATGCGTGTTCCGCAATTAGGGCGCTGATCTAAATTGAAAATTGCTCTAAAAGTATTCATATTTTAAACTTTTTGCTGTATGCTGTTTACGCACATTAGTAATACAAGGAAATTTTAAAAAACAAATCAGTATTTAGGAGAATAATAAACAATAGAGTATAAAATATATTACTTAGTAACTTTTCTAAATATGGGTGTCATTTTACCTGTTTGACGGTTGTAAATTGTTATTTAATTTTATACTACTGCATGTATGTGTCATTTTGTTAATTACTTTACCTACAAGCATAATGGTCTTGAAGCTAAATTCAGGGCATACTAATGTAGTTACCCAGTAACTGAGTTGTAGAGGTCAGATATGCAGTCGCTCCATGTAAAATACTGCTTCCATTTAGATTGGAAGCTAACTAACATAGTTGGGAAAAGACTAGGAAGTTTGATGATTGCATGTATGTGCCATTTGGTAAATCACCTGAAGCATCAATTATGTCAAGCTAAATTCAGTGCATATTAATTTAGACTACAGTTTATGCATTAGACCACAATTAAATCGCTCCATTGTCAAACGGAACATACTTATAAGACATTCTTAAGGCGAATTCAACAAAAAATATCTACCTAAAGTTTATTCTGCGAATAAATTTTGAATTGTTGACAGTTTATCCACAAAAAACTGTCAGACATCAATTTCATTCAACTTTCAAAAGCCCTTTTTAACCCCCGACGGAAACAGAGGGGTGTTACTTACACTAGCTTCCGTCAGTAGCTTCTTTGTCATTATCTTTATGAGCCCCTAAGATGACCCACTGACCAATGTCTCTGTTCAATAAATCTAGGCAAATTGCAATGAATTTAGCTTTAAAGAATGTTTAACACTGAATCACTATTGATGTTGTTGTTGATTGTTGATACTAAATAAGCTATGTGTTCACTTATTCATGTTTTTATTACATGTTGAGTTCAATTTTTATCATTTTCTTGATATGCCATGACAAAACTTAGATTTCATGTTTAAACTCGCGACAATCTAAGAAGTCCGTTCTGAAAGCTATAAAAAGGCTTTGTGTAGCGATGAAAAAAAAAATTGGTTTCTTATAAACTGATTCTCGAGACATATCGATTGAACATACTTAGAGAGTTTGTAATCGACGACTTATCTACATTGATTAAAACTGATTCTCAAGGTCTACCGTTTTATTACATGTACGAGAATGAAACGTCAAAACGGACTTCTTAGATTGTCGCGAGTTTAGTGCATTCATATTGTTTTTGTGTAATAGCATACATACTGTGTAGTAGTATTTTTTGCGGGTTATTTTGAGGGGCTTGTGGCTAAGTAATAACAGCCGCATGGCTACGCTTGACGCAGATGGTCCGCGGAAGAGTGACCATCTTTACATACCAAGACTTCTCTGTGAGTCGTAAAGCACGTTAGGCCGTTGGTCCCGCCTGCCATTTGAAGATCGTTGACAGTTGTTAAGGGTCGTGAGAAGCCCGAAAATCTGACAGCCAGTTTTACCAAGGGTATTTTGTTGCCCAGTAACTGGGTTGTGGAGGTCAGATAGGCAGTCACTCTATGTAAAGTACTGGTATTCAGCTGCATCCGGTTAGACTGGAAGCCAGTGACTAAAAGAGTGATGAATGTAAATGTTGATGGATGGAGAGGGAGAGGAAAGCCCCTCTCTCCATGACTTCCAGCTCATTCGATCCAGGGCTACTCTGACTCTGGACCACAGGCCGTTGGTTTTCTCCAGGTCGTCCCGCCATGTTCTACTGGGTCTGCCGCGAGACGCCTTCTGGCTGTTAGGGCTACTTATAGTGGATATTTTTGCCCACAGCTCATACTATTTGTAAATGCTGTAACATTTAATTATGTATTTCTTTTTGTCCCAATTGAATAACAAATTTTGGATACGGTAGCGTTTTACGACTATCTCACCGAATGTTAAGCAGGCGAACGAAGAAAGACGTTCCAAAATATTGAATTGCGTGTCAATCAAAGCGTTGGAAGTTTATTTACAATCGAAGCCGCGACCAACACCCAGTCTGCGCAAAGTAACTTAGTATGCCTAACCGCGCAGTATCCTCATTACACAAACCTAATGATCTTAGATTACAGTAGGTATCTAATTGACTCACACACGCATTGTCCCGTGAACGGTCATCAAGTGATCTTACGCACACTTGTGAAGCAGTATTGCGTCGAAGATATTAGTCAGTGGGGTACGTACAGTTTGTAAAGTTCACGGGAAGAAGGGTCCAAAATATTCTCGAGATGACGCAAGTGTTGGAGACGTTTATTTGGCAGGTTTTAGTGAAAATTTTTACATGATCATGCTTACTCGAAAGAACGTTGGGTAGTGCTCCAATTATAAAAGAGGTTTAAGATGGGGAACATGCGCAGAGAAGTGTGGGATGAGCAGGAATCATCCAGTTTTCCCAAACTATAGGCAAGGTCTCGCTTATGACGGCGGTGACCAATCAGACTTATTCAAAAGTCATTTATTCAAATTAGGCTGACAATTAGCACTTTTTATCCGACTGCCCCAAAAGGAGGGTAATGTTTTTCGAGAGTATGTATGTTTGTATGTATGCCTATTTCTTTGGCACGCTCTGTAGCCTAAACGACTTGAGGGATTTTAAAATACGAGGTGTCGTTATGTTCATCTTAATTGTGGGAGTGAAATAGGCTATATTTTTTTAAATATATTTCATCTGAAAATAAAAAAAAAGGTGGGGAAGTATTAAAAAAAAAAATTACAACAATATATTGGTATCAAATAAAAGCTAGTAATGAGTTAATTCCAAATATATATATTAATAAAACTAAAAAGTGTGGTATAAAACAAGTTATATAAAAAACAACGTCAAAATTACATAGACAGCCTCCCAAAACGCCCGATCTTCACCACTTCCTAGTGCTATAAGCTGGGGAGAAGAAGTGGCGCAACAAACTCCCCAGCAGCCCAGGCAGTTGATGTCGATAGCCGAAAGAAGCATTTCTTCTGTCTTTTAGTAGTAACACTTAAATCTCGACGTAGATCCCTGGTCAAAACTATTCGGAAAAGAGAGTACGGCTTTTCGTGAGCCAGAAACTATGAATACCACACACTGCGAAGTCTAAACCAAAAAATATGATAATAAAACACAGCCAAACAATAGCTATAAAAACGCTTAGCAGGTACTTTCATCAATATGGCGGTCAAATCTTAGGATCAGTTCACACTAAACTTATAGTTATTACGATACAGATGTGTCCACTTGGCCTGGAGTAGGCCCATAGCTGTGCCTATTGGCCCAATCATGTTGCTGAGAGTTCGGTGTTACAGAAAATGAAAGTGTATGAAAAATCAAACCGCCCCGTAAACCTAGCACATTCATTGCTCCTTGATCCTTTCGTAATTCCATGCGAATGCCGTGCTCCTGACCAGACAATATTCCTCTTGCAGGAGTGTTCAAAGTCCTAACGAGACCTTCTACTTTGGGATCTTAAAGAACACCACTGATGCCGCAATTAACGGGGTCAGATATGGAAGCCACGTTATTTGACAGTAAAAATATTTATCCTCGAAA
This sequence comes from Lithophane leautieri, assembly GCA_949152455.1. Classification (NCBI taxonomy): domain Eukaryota; kingdom Metazoa; phylum Arthropoda; class Insecta; order Lepidoptera; family Noctuidae; genus Lithophane; species Lithophane leautieri. The sequence goes on along the minus strand of OX424486.1, from coordinate 8,691,684 downwards.
CGATAAGAAGAAGCCAACATTGTGCAATTTGATATGATGTATAGTAGACTGTGAACAGGACGTCAACGAGAAGGATTTGACGACGCTATGGCCGTGTAATCTCGTTTCTCGTTGACGTCCTGTTCATGGTGCGGTGGACAAACAGTGTAAAGCAATTACGAGTTGACCATACTATAAAATCTATATAGGTAATACTCGGTGGCTGACTGAGCGTGGTGTGAACCGTCTACATTTTACAACTACTATAGCTGCGCACAAGCCGACTGACTCAACCTCCAATTGTTCCGTAAATGTGTTTGTTGTTTGTTTATGTGCACAATGACGATAGATTGAAGATAATAACAACGTGATTCTTGTGGTATTGGGACGCTGAATTGACTTTCTGGTGGCGTAGTAATGACCCAAGAGAAGATTGTCTTTAACCCAGGGCAAGGATGTTGAGACCTCGACCGCTTGAAAGCTGTTTAGCCAAAAGCGTACACTACTACTGAGTCTTGAGAGTGGTGATTGCGATGGACCGACGAAAAACTGAAATACTGAAACTGTAAAACTGGAATATTGAGTATGTTTAATTATTAACTTAATATTCATAACTATTTAAATTGCAATGCCTTAACAGGCAACTAAGTTCTAAGAACCTACCTATTGTTAACATCTCCAAATTCTGTACACTTAGTTCGCAATAAAGAATTTGAATTTGAATTTGACCTTATGAAAGTGGCTGGGTCAGACTGTATGCGGAAGGCAGAGGGCAGGCTGTTGTGGCGGAGCTTGGGAGAGGCCTATGTCCAGCAGTGAACTGCGATAGGCTGAGTTGATTGTACACCAAGAGATTCTATACCTTCGGAGATTACGTAGCCGAAGTCTTTATGTGAAGTCTTATAATGCTTTGACGGCTACTGAATAGCTTTAGTTGATAAGAGTCTGCCAGACTTCTCTTCTCTGACGGGAGGAGATGAAGTGTGAGCTGAATATTGAATAATCTCTCTGGAAACTGATAATGTCCCTAGACAGAACGGTTGACAGAAACGACCTTCTCCCTTGTCGACGCAAACTTTTTACGAGGTAAAAAAATTAGTCCGTCAAGAAGAACTGGTAGCAAGACTGACTGGTTTAATACCCAGTATACTGCATCCGAAAGTAATGAGGAAGGCCACCATCTTTACGCCCGAAATGAATCATTCATCCTGATTCAAACTTGGTCGTTTCAATTCCAAACCAATAAACTTATCCATAGTGAGTTTGCTATATTCTATTCTTTGAAAAGTGGTTCGCAGTAAGGGCGTAAGATAGATGGAATACTCTTTATTACGTACACTATTAAAAAGCGTGCGTAAGCGTGTCAACAAAACTCAATTCTGTTCATTTCGAATTTGGCATTACCCAGTTCACGCGGATAGCACATCGGTTGAATGATAGTCGGTATTATAAAGATTTTTACGTTGAAAGAAAGCCATCGTAGCGTGGTTATTGTTTTCATAACACACCGACTACTAATCGTTTTCATTAGGTCATATTTTATCGTATAATATTATCTGATAGAGATGCCTCCAGACAACCTTTTGAACCTTTGGATAGACCTGATTTACAGTGAAGATACAGTTCCTTATGAGAAGCGTTGCGGGCCAATCCAATCGATTCGTGAGGAGACCACTTTCCAGGTCTCACAATGATGAGTTTTTGACAGATTTGCCATACAAAATCTGTCAAAACTCATCATTGTTAGACCACTGACACGTTTGTTAATTAGTAGGCTTGGCACCCAGAGTGGCCGCTCCATAGTTTACAAATTCTTTTCCCTTTTATTGCAGCATGCATTCTAGCAGTTATTGTTAACGGTATGTACAGTCATATCATGATAAAACTGGTTACCAATAAACCCTAGATATTTTTTCTTCTGAATCCTTACTTCCTTATCCTTACTAATATTATAAATGCGAAAGTAACTCTGTCTGTCTGTCGCGCTTTCACGCCAAAACTATTGAACCGATTTAAATGAAATTTGGTACACAGATAGTCTAGAGCCTGAGGAAGGACATAGGCTACTTTTTATCGACATCTAACGCGGGCGAAGCCGCGGGCGGAAGCTAGTTTAGTAATAAATGATTCTGGGTACAATTACCAAATTCGTCATAAATTACCAAGTAAACCACTAATAGAGGCCGGTTTCGTAAACATGTGAGCACTTTGTGAGGTGTGGTTTGATTGTAGTATGCGTGTGAGCGTGTATGCACAGAGCGGAGGTGTAGTTTTGGCATGCTTCACTGTATTGTTCGCAGCGTTCTGTCTTGGTTTTTGATATGGTCTGAGGTATTTAAACACTTTATAATCTAACAAAGAATAATAAAGAGAAAAAAAAACATAACCTCCTTCTGGGGCAGATGGGTAAAAAAAAGAATTTCGTCAGAGATGAACCTTCTTAAAAAAAGAACTTCCTTTCTAAGTAAAAATATCACATTACATTACGGTTTCGGAAATTCTTTTATTTATTGTGTACATTACATTTTTATGTCCTATAAATATTGATGTTGAGATGGGTCCCTTTGTGAGCGGGTAGCGGAGGAGTAGCCAGAAGCGGGTTATTAGGGGTTTGCTAATTTTTACAACGCATCCTATAACTTAGGCGATTATCACACTGCCACGCATCACGCTGCATGTTGCGTGTCAACGCACCAACGATGAACGCGCGTGGATGCATTGTCTGTGTGTTGGACTGTGCATGTTTTCTATACAAACGGAGATACTTACAAGCAACGTTAGAACACGCATTCATGCGCTACGCTGCGTGGTGCGTGGCAGTGTGTTAATCGCCTTACTGCTAAGTCTGTCTCACACTGCGTGTGTCCAAAAGTTACATTAAGTAAACTATATTTATCTTATACTAACTAATGCCCGCGACTTCGCCCGCGTGGATGTCGGTTAATATATACTAAAACCTTACTCGAGAACCACTCTATCCATTGGTGAAAACAGCATGAAAATCGGAGCAGTAGTTTTCGAGTTTATCGCGAACAGACAGATGCGGCGGAGGACTTTGTTTTATAATATGTAGTGATAAATATCCGCTGTCACACGAACCACATCCAAACTCACACAAAAATCATAGAGCCATAGTTAACCTACTTAACACAGATTTTATGACAGTATAAAATGTTATGTCGGTCTGTGTTCTCCTTTATTATAATTACTAGCTTTTGCCCGCGTCTTCGCCCGCGTTGAGGTTGGGAGTTATCCAACCGGAGCGTACCTATTACTGGAATAAAAAGTATCCTATGTCCCAGGTCATGGTTTACCTTCGTGCCTGCATTAAGCCGTAAAAGCGCTGAGCAGGAGATGGACAATTTGTTCGCAACGATAGAACGTATGGAAATCTATGCAATAACGAACACGTAGGGCAATTAGACTTGGATCGCCCGGAGGACACGGTGGAGCATACGGTTGAGGTGTGCCCTGCTTGGGCGGAGCACCGCCGTGTCCTCGCGAAGGCGATTGGCGGCGGTGACCTCTCGCGTCCGGCCCTGGTTCAGGCCATGGTACGGAGCGAGAGGGCATGGGAAGCCGTCACCTCCTTCTGCGAAGCAGTAATGCTCGCGAAGGAGGAGGCGGAACGCGTGAGGAAAAGGCAAAGTTTGCGCCCTCACGCCCCTAACCGCCGCCGTTGGAGACGCCCTGGGCGTCGGGAATCCCAGGCGGATTCCCGGCCACCATAGGCGCGGGCTTGCGGACGGCGAGCAACGGGCAGCTCGCCGTCCGATAAGGACCAGGCCCGGGTCGATGGCGCGTCGTGTTCCACGCGCGCCTCAAAGAGATGTCAGCAAATATTGACGGGGTCCAATAGGACCGATGCCTGCCAGGGTTGCGGGAAAGTCCGAAAGGGATACCGGGACCTTGGCAACAGGCAAATGAAGGAACACGGGTGGGTTTTAGTCAGTAAAAGTCTGACACGCCCTTCCGCTCCGCCCAGAGCGGGAGAAGTCATTGGATGATTTCCCTCCCTCAAAAAAAAAAAAAAGGGCAATTAGACTAGGAGAATTAGTGCTGTCATTTCTGTCCGGTGGACAAATAGTCCATCGGAGCTCAGCGCTAACGCTTCGGTGTGCTAGGAAAGCGGTTCCGTCATAATACTGTAACGGCCATCATGAAAATAAATCGTTTTCACCAGTATTTGACATAAAGATATCAAAAGACACTCGATATTTGGAAAGCACTTAATGTGTGACCGTTCACCGCTTCCTTGAAACCAAGGCTTAGACTTTAAAGTCTTGAAAAGGTACCAGGCAAACCGACAAACAGACGAGAGTTACATTGGCATTTATAATATTTTTATTATGGATATAATATACATTTTATTGTGGCCTTTACATATACTATGATGACCCGAAAGAAAGTATCTGCGGGAATATAAACATGGTTGCGTTTTCAAACGAGTTTTTGTTGTAATAATGACCTAGTCGCGTAGGCGTGTGACTTGGTCGTCTAGACGAGATGGAGTGTGTTGTGATGATGAATATTAAATGCTACTAAATGATGTGGGGGAAATGGATGAGTGCTGAGGGTGGCTGGGCATTGAACAATTGGCATCTTCTATAAGGATCGCAAAGGACCGAGTGTCGCACAGACCTGCAGTTAGATCTTTCAGTAGGTATTAAATGTTAATGAAAAGTTGATTCTAGAATGTGCAGTTAGAAAACCTACCCAATGCTGGGCAACACTACTTGTTCTTTTTAGCATGAGAAGGACCGAGCAACCTTGCCTTAATTTCAGCAACATTGCCCACTGTGTGTCGTATTTATGATCATTTAAGTGGCAATGGCAACCGAGAAACTAAGAGGAAAACCATTGAAATTCGTCCATCCAAGTCTTCAAACTCAAAATATGAGGGAAATTTTAATTTTCAATACTGTGATTTTTTTGCGTCCAGAGTCGAGATATAAAATGTATGATATAAACTACATTGTGCAGCGCTGACCGCCTCTAACGTAACATCAAACACCAATTAAAAACAATACACTTTTCTAATTCGGTTAACAGTACCGAGATAAGCGTCGTTAAACCCTCTCGGATTTTATCTCTTAGATACTGCCAAGTGCCCGACGTAGTTAGCGAGATAATAACACTCGAGTGGCTGAGGTAGATTATAGGCAATTGTTTGTAGTAAGTACCTTTAAGTAGTTAGTTTAGATTTGTAGAGGTTTTTGAAAGATAGCAGATATGGAATAATGTGGTCATTTTCTTGGTGATATTGGAAGTAAGGATTCAACCGGTTAGTAGGTAGTGTTAAATAAATTACGGTTTTAATTTGACGTGCCGTGAAGAAATGGGGTGAATCTGTCTGGCATTAATGCTGAAATGAACCTTTTTAGCGCAGCCGTAGGCACACAATATTGTTGGCTCAACGGAGACTAGCCTTCGGCGCGGGACATATTTCAGTGCACAAGTGTGTGCGCAGACACAGGTGCACTCTCATAGTCCGATGGGACGGCAATCCGACACGCCCAGATAGAGATCAGGCGCAGGACCATCGGCTTAACGTGCTTCGCAAGACACGAGGGTATCACACCGTGCAAGTTCCAAACTCCGACCAATAGTAGTAGTAATTACAAAGTTACGTAACCGTTTTTAGATCGGAAGATTTACGTTTACCTGCAATTTATATGTTTATATGTGTAATATAGTTCTAACAGTATTGTTTATTTGGTTACAGGGCTCCCCACACGGTTCGGTGATGTCGTGCCAGTCGCTCGCCGCTCGCGCGTTCGCCGAGCCAGATAAGGACATGACGCACTGCAGTGGCTTCCACAGGTAAGACCATGACTATTTAGGCTTGTCGGAAATACTTCAAAATGTGGGGATAGAAAAATTTGCCAATCGGTAAGTTTAGTAGCGAGACTAACTGTCCTGAGACTTGATCATTTGTGAATGGAATTTGAACTTAGATAGCCATGACGCTCCCCGCTTGAGCTGGTACAGGAACAGGCTTCACAAAGCGAATTTACTGAAGAGAGAACACGCGCTCGGTGTGGCAACACGTCGTGTTCTGGTTTGCGACTGGTCAATCGTCATCCTGAGGATGCCTCGTTGAGTTGTGAAATAACCTGGAATACCTATCCGCGCTGAACGCATCGCATTTTCCGCATTTTAGCAATGTCAATATAATAATAAGTTACCATTTTTTTTTTCGGAAAATGCGACAACACCTTCTTCACGGAATAATGAGTGACGTATAGATGCTGTAGGCCGATGATGTTGTGGTATAGGAGTTCATATGAATGTTATGTGTTCGCAGATCAGTGCGGTTCAGTTCGGACTCTCGGAGCTCCACCAGAGCCTCCAATGACCCGGAGAATAAGAGGGAGACTCCTGGTGAGTTTACTTTCTATATTTTTAGTTTGGGATTTCCGGTGTACCTTTTTCGCGACTTCTGTGGAACGTGCAAATGAAGTCTTTTGGGGTTTGACCTGTGTTGTGCGTGCGCACAACCGCTGACGTATGTTTCGAAAATGAAGTCGATATAACTTTATTTTCATAAGAATACCTTTTTAGAGGTATGAGGAACAGGGTATAAAGTTCACACTCATCCTCTATAGAAAAGGGAGGATCCTCCGACCAGACGGGTGTTGTGTCTGGCGGGCAACTGTCCAACGATTAATGTTGGACTCTAATTACGGCAGAGGGCTCGGACAAGTGACAATCGCTTCCAAAGCGTTTCGTATTTCTACGACTTTCAAGAGGATTGACAAGCCTGCCTATGGCAGTCCTATACATTTTTGCCTTTTCCATCATCGTTATCACTGAGAATATGTCACTTTGTCGAGGGCCTAGACAAGTGACAATCGCTTCCAAAGCGTTTCGTATTTCTACAACGACTTTCAACAGGATTGACAAGCTTGCATATGGCAGTCTTATACATTTTTGCCTTTTCCATCATCGTTATCGCTGATAATGTCACTTTGTCGAGGGCCTAGACAAGTAACAACCGCTTCGAAAGCGTTTCGTATTTCTACAACGACTTTCAACAGGATTGACATAAGCTTTTCGATAGCTTATGTCAGTCCTATACATTAGTGCCTTTTCCATCATCGTTATCGCTGATAGAATGTCACTTTGTCTAGGGCCTCAGGTCTTTGATGCGTAGTTCGCATGTGGCTATGTAGATGCCGCCACACCTTAATTCACTTACAAGAAAACTGCTAAACAGGAATTAATTTTATTTTGGGATTGTGGCGGTACCTACATCGCCACATTCGAACTACGCATCAAAGACCTGACGTCACAAAAATCCTGCATCGCGCAATTAGAGTTTACCGTGCAGTGAACATATATACAAAAATCCAATATCAATCATTGGGCAGTTGCCCGCCAGACACAACACCCGTCTGGTTGGAGGATCCTCCCTTTTCTATGGTGGATGAGTGAACTTTACACCCTGTTCCTCATACCCCTAAAGGATGATAAACTTTATTAAATCTGACTACATAATTATGAGATACCTTACCCTATGTTAGTACTTAAAGATTGGGTCCTGGACAGGAGTCAATAACGAAACACACCCTTCATCGCCTTTTGTATAAGTATCACTTGCTTCAAAAACGATGAAGGAAAACATCGAGAGTTAAGAGAGCCTGAGAGATATTTCTCGACGACATGTGAAGCCAAGTCAGAGGCCCATGGGTTACATAAAAACTCTGACACCAGTGCCCTGTTTATCAAAATTTACAAGCCTTGTATTACCAAATGTCATTATTTAGTTCACAAGTACTTATATTTTGACAATTTTATTCGTGATTTTGTTTATCAAAAACTTATTTGTAAGTTACAACTTGTAGAAAATGATAACAAATCCTGAGTGTCCGGCGACTCTCTATTCCGTCTTACAAATTTACAAGGGTCGTGCTTAGTACCGCAATAAATGTTTAAATTCGATTTTCTTTTGTTAAAATGTGGTCAAAAGGGAGAGATGACCTGATGCCCGTGTCCCAGCAGTGGGAACATTAAGGCTGATTATGAATATGGAGATGAGCTATGAATTTAACGAAAATTAACATTCTAGGTAACTTGTGAACGTGAAGACATGTAACTTTTGATAAACAGTGGCCCCAGTGTGAGTTTCTTTTAACTATCTCGACTTTACGCATCGACCGCGTTCGGCGCTCCGATTTGCTCTGGGCCCAGGTTAGTCACCATCACTTACCACACAAAAACAAAAGAAGATCGGGGTTTTTAGATAGTTAAAAATGTCAGTATTAGAGAGTTTAGAAATCGTAAAAAATAATACAGCAAACGTTACACTGTTGAACGAATTAAATACCAGTAATCCAAGGTAGCCTTTGTTGCGACTGTTTGCCCGTTATCGTGCTTATCGCACTGATAACGATCCTAGCCGAGTAGCGCCGAGCAGCAATCCTATATAAGTGGGGGGTGACGGGTGATTTGATTCATTCTGCGTCCAGCGCTCGGTGTGGCAACACGTCGTGTTCTGGTTTGCAATTGGTCAATCGTCATCCTGAGGATGCCTCGTTGAGAGGTGAAACACGTGTCGATTTCTTACAGGGTTTTGTATGAATCTTGAAGAATAGTTAAGCGGAATAGGTTACTAAATAACGTATTTAAGCGGAATAGGTTACTAAATATATCTACGTCTATTGTATTTTATCGGGGTTTTTGTCAATCTTGTAATCTTGTCTAAGTTCCTTCGAAAATCTTTATCGTGTCTTTCAAACTTAATCGTATTTTTTTTCGTTTCAAGGCTCCATATCCCTGACGGCGCTGACGGTAACGCCTGTGACATCACAGGGCTCGGCTATGAGCCAATCCGCGCCCTCCGCTGCCACATATGATGTCGACGATACGGTAAGATAATAACACCATATTAGTTCTTTAGAGGCTTTTCAAAGCCTCTAAAGAACCAGTGTCCCAGTGTGTTAGCGCTCTTACTGTGACCATGCAATATTTATTTTTTTTGATGATGGGAAATCATCAAATGTCTTCTCCCGCTCTGGGCGGAGCGGAAGGGCGTGTCAGACTTTTACTGAGTAAAACCCACCCGTGTTCCTTCAGTTGCCTGTTGCCAAGGTCCCGGTATCCCTTTCGGACTTTCCCGCAACCCTAGCAGGTACTGCGACCATGCTAAAGTCTTGTCTTAGTTGCTGACATAACTTACTCATTAAACGATTCAAAAGCTGTATTAAAACCAAACTTTGTAAAAAAGGGTACTATAAAATTTCAGATTATTTAGAAGACAAAAAAGCATGGGATTGAACTGCTCGCTCTGCTAAGCTTTGTAACATTTTGAATATTATGGAAAATCATCACCAGTTTTATATATAAATTGAAATTATTGTATATTACAACAAAATGACATGATTACTTTTAAAGTATTGTATTATTTTAATTATTGTAAATGTGAGGACTATGTGGATTTTTGTTTTGATTTTTTTTCGTTCTCTGTTAGTTTTAACGATGTGCTGGCAATTTGAGTATTTTATGCGACCTACCCAAATGTCCTTTCTTTGGTATTGTTCGTCGAGTCGTTGAGCTCCTTAAGTTCTGAGTTGAGCTCCACTATTACTGACAAATGCTTGCATTGACTGGACAGGTCCACTCAAATCGTTGTGGTTCTTTCCTCAAAAGACCATTTCAGACGCTAATCTACATGGTCCTCATATGGTCTGACCAAGATTATGTCTGGACTTTAAAAGAGACTGCGACCTCTGAGTTTGTTTCGGCCTTTCTTCTCAGAGTAGTCGGATAGGAAACGCCGACCTCATCTAGCTTATTTTTAATATTTTATAATATGACGTGTAAAAGTGATTCCAATATCCTATTTACAGAACAAACAATTTCATTTCATTTCATAATTAAGTCCCATTTAATTGTGCAAAGAACAGCCACCTAATGTAAGTATACAGTTTATATGCTTCCAGCCCGTGCCGCCAGTGCCATCATGTCGTTTCCCGAAACTCGAAGAATGCGCCCATTTCCACTACGAACGCGTATCGCTCGGCGGGCTTAGCATAGAGACTGTGAGATGTGAGGATAAGTGCCAGGACTCTATAGACGAAGGTGAGAGAGAAGTTAATTGAAATGGTTTACACGGTGGCTCATGTTGGTTCAAAATACCTATAAACAATGGCCCATCCTGGTTCAAGTGCCAACAGTGGCCCTTGCTGTCTCACTTGCCACTTTACACAACGGCCCATGCTGGGTCAAGAGTCTACATAATGGTCCATGATGGTACAAGAGTCTTTACACAGTGGCCGATGCTGGCCAAGGAGGTTTTACACAGTGGCCCATGTAAGCACTTGTTGTTCCTATACTTAGTGGCTCAAGTTGGCACACGTTTAACTGAACACACATAAAAACTTTTTACAACAAAAAAAAAACAACCGACTTCCAAAAAAACACAAAAAAGTGAAAAATAACTTTAATTTCGTATTATATATATTCGTATTATATAATATTTTAATATTATAAATATGAAAGTTTGTGTGTTTGGATGTTTGTTACTCAATCACGCAAAAACGGCTGAATGGATTTGAATGAAATTTTGCAAACAGATAGTTTATAACCTGGATTAACATATAGGATACTTTTTATCCCGATATTCCCACGGGTTCGAGATTTACGCGAGTGAAACCGCGGAGCGCAGGTTTGAAATAAATTATTTGACTTTGACTCAAGTCAGTTTTTTTTTCAACTTTAGTAGGTACCGGTTAAAAATAACACGGCACAGTGGTTTACGTTGGCTTACAAGCCATTTACACAGAGGATGATGAAGATGTTTTTAAATCATTACTTAAATCTTTCCAGGTTGGATATGCCTCAAGGTCCGTTCACACGTGAACTCGTCGTGCGAGGAGAGTGCCGAGAGTCGAGCGCTTAGTACCAGTTGGACGGAAGCCAGCGACGTGCGCGAGTGGACGTTGACAAGGAACAGAGATAATCTGCTTCAACTTGACGATATGTTGCATAGGTGAGTCATTTTTACCCGACTGCCCCAGAAGGAGGGTAATGTTTTTCGAGAGTTTGTATATCTATTTCTTTGGCACGCTCTGTAGCCTAAACGGCTTGATGGATTTTGACATACGAGGTGTAATAGTGTGTGGGAGTGATATAGGCTATTTTTTTTAATATATATTTCTTTTGCAAATATAAAAAAACGGACGGGAAGGTTTTTTTTCAAATAAATTACAACAATATTGGTATCAAATAAAAAATAAAAAAAACATCATCCGAACATAGTACGTCCTCCTTTTTTGAAGTCGGTAAAAAAGCTAGTAATGTGTTAATTCCAAATCAATCAATCTACCTAGCCTTTTCCCAACTATGTTGGGGTCGGCTCCAGTCTAACCGGATGCAGATGAATACCAGTATTTTACATGGAGCGACTGCCTATCTGACCTCCACAACCCAGTAACTGGGTAATACGATACCGCTTGGTAAGACTGGTTGTCAGACTTTCGGGCTTCTGACGACCCGTAACGACTGTCAAAGATCCACAAATGACAGCCGAGACCAACGGCTTAACGTCCGAGGCACGGAGGAGTCTCGGTATGTAAAGATGGTCACCCATCCATGGACCAACCCGTGCGGCTGTTATTACTTAGCCACGAGCTCCTTTAATACACCATGATAAATTCACTAATATCTTTCCAGATGCATTTATGACCGCAGAGTCTCAGGCTTACCGAACCTCCGGGAGAAGATCTTACCTGCCCTCAATCGCTCCGAGTATGAGTACCAGCGTCTAATATCTGACTATGTGCACCATCTATCCATCATCGCTGACGACTCTATCAACTGTGGGCCCGTGCTCAACTGGCTTCAAATGGACAACAAAGGTAAGAAAAAAAAGTATACATAATTAGCCTATAAAGGAGGAGCTCGTGGCTACGTAATAACAGCCGCACGGGTCGATCCATCAGGTTAAGCTACGCTTGCCGGGGTTGGTCCGTGGATGGGTGACCATCTTTACATACCGAGACTCCTCCGTGCCTCGGAAAGCACGTTAAGCCGTTGGTCCCGGCTGTCATTTGTGGATCTTTGACAGTCGTTACGGGTCGTCAGAAGCCCGAAAGTCTGACAACCAGTCTTGCCAAGGGGTATCGTATTACCCAGTTACTGGATTGTGGAGGTCAGATAGGCAGTCGCTCCATGTAAAATACTGGTATTCAGCTGCATCCGGTTAGACTGGAAGCCGACTCCAACATAGTTGGGAAAAGGCTAGGCAGATGATGAATTAGCCTATAATGTTCCCACTGCTGGGACACAGGCCTCCTCTCGGTGAGAGGGAGTGGGCCGTAATCCACCACGCGGGCCCAGTGCGGGTTGGTAGATGTTACATGTCTTCGATTCTAGGACATGCCGGCTTCCTCACGATGTTTTCCTTCACCGTATTGAGAGTATTGGTGATGTAATAATTTACACAAAGTAAAGCGCCTGTCAGGGTTCGAACCTACAACCTACAACTCGGTAAGTCGCATTCGTTACCACGTAAGGAAAAAAATCATAATGTACTTTAAAAAAAACAGTGGTCTATTTTGGCCTATGTTACCTTATCACAGTGGCCCATGCTAGCCTATGTGACTATGGATAAAGTGGGCAATGTTGGTCCATGTAACCCTATACACAGCGGCCCATGCTGGCCCATGTGACCATGCATGCAATGGGTTATGTTGGCCCATGTGACCCTATACACAGTGACCCAAGTTGGGCCATATGACCATGCATATAGGAGGCAATGTTGGTCCATGTGACCCTATACACAGTGACTCATGTTGGGTCATGTTATCCTGTACACAGTGGCCTTTGCTGGCTTGTCCCATGTGGCCATGCATAAAGTGGGCCACGCTGGCCCATGTTTTTTATTTCTTAATGAAAAGGTATGGTTGGCTAGTAACTATTGCCTATTACGCATCATCAACATTTCAACCAAGAGATGTCCACTGCTGGCCATAGGCTTCCCTAAAGCGTCGTCATCTAAGTATACAAAAGCACCGCGCGCGCTCATTTTCAAACCAAATAGCGCGCGCTTCCCCGACTTCCTGTTACACACATCCGTCCCTTTTTGCGAAATCACTCCCACAGATTATAGGAAAGCGAGACGAAAGATGTTCCTCATCAATAAAATTGTCCTAAAACACTCTCAATAGACTTATTCTAAAACCTTACTTTTTACACGACTACGGCGAAGAAAAAAGGAGGGTTATGATTTTGACCGGTATGTATGTATGTATGTTCATCTGTTCCCTCCTATCTTCTAAACCACTCATCACAATTTAACAAATGAGGTATCGTTGGAAGCGTTTTGATCGTCAGCTGGTTATAGGCTATGTGACGTCACATTAAAAATGGCGCCCTTTAGAGGACATAAAGACAGGAACTTAAAAAAAAAAATTGTTTAATCGTACCATGTTGGGTATCAAATGAAATGGCTTAATGAGCACATTTCCAAAATATGTATATTATAAACCCCAAAATATTTTTTTTTAAATCTTGAATCACACGTGTTAGGGCATAAATCGGAACAGATTACGTGGGACTCCGGATTTTTTATTTGTCTGTCTGTGGTGTCTTGTTTATACCTTTTTAGTCGTAGTTGGGTTTTAGTTTTTATTACTTTATTTTTTCTGCCTCAGGTCATAAGCTGCTGGTAGCGAATGAAGACTCGTCATCTATCAACACGCCCGCTGTAGCAGCTGCTTATTCCGTCAGGAAATACGTGTCACAGGTACTAGCTAAGTTTGTTTAGGGGTATGAGGAATAGGGTGTAAAGTTCACTCATCCGTCATAGAAAAGGGAGGATCCTCCGACCAGACGGGTGTTGTGTCTGGCGGGCAACTGCCCAATGATTGATGTCGGGTTCTTTTATAGAATGTCCATTGCACGGTAAACTTTAATTGCGCGATGCAGGATTTATGTGACATCAGGATTTTTGTGTGACGTCAGGTCTTTGATGCGTAGTTCGCATGTGGCGATGTAGATACCGCCACAATAATATTTTATTATTTTTTTGATGCCCTTGGCCGGCTTTAAAACACTTACACCAGGTTAGTCACCAACCACACGAAAAAATCACACTGCCTGCCATGGCTTCACATGCCCGCGAGAAATATCTCTCAGGCATGGTTTCCTTACGGTGTTTTCCTTCACCATTTTTTAAGTGATAATTCATGAATCCGAAGGAGGAGTTCGTGGCTACGTAATAACAGCCGCACGGGTTGATCCATCAGGTTAAGCTACGCTTGCCGGGGTTGGTCCGTGGATGGGTGACCATCTTTACATAACGAGACTCCTCCGTGCCTCGGAAAGCACGTTAAGCCGTTGGTCCCGGCTGTCATTTGTGGATCTTTGACAGTCGTTACGGGTCGTCAGAAGCCCGAAAGTCTGACAACCAGTCTTACCAAGGGGTATCGTATTACCCAGTTACTGGGTTGTGGAGGTCAGATAGGCAGTCGCTCCATGTAAAATACTGGTATTCAGCTGCATCCGGTTAGACTGGAAGCCGACCTCAACATAGTTGGGAAAAGGCTAGGCAGATGATGATTCATGAATCCGTTCGTACTCGAGAAGTCGAGACCAATGACTTGGCAGTCCGACGGTCACACCACTAGGCTATCACTGCAATGTAATAAAACCTTTTATCTACACCCATGCTATAAATCCTCTATAAAAGTTTCTGAAACAGTAAGCTTATTGCCAACATTAAAACAACCAGTGTCATAATAACCATAATATCATCCGAACGGGTGTTACAATGTTGTACCTAATTTCATAATACAACTCATTTCAAAAAAAGAACAATGTCATGCAGGCGCGTTTTACTAACAAAGTACAGTAATTAAAAAAAAAAACTTATTGTCTTATTCGAATTCGTTTCATGTGCGTCATGTCATGTCCCTCCATTTTTGTTTGATGTTAGTATTGCAAACCTTTTATAGAGGATTCATATCATGGGTGTAGATAAAGTCTTGTATGCAACTGTTAATAATTAGGTATTATAACACTCATGTGATACTATATATAAACCCACATTCGTGTTTTAATACCGCTTATTATATAACAGTTGCATAAATAACTTAAATATTTTAAACTCTTTCAATGAAAAAGCTGGATTTTAAGTATATATTTTTCAGTTACTCGATATGTAAATATTTGACTTTTTCTACTTTTTAGGCACGAGACGAAATTAGCTTCGAAGTGGGCGACATGATATCGATCATCGATATGCCTGGTAAGTTTTACTTTATCAATGTAGTAGTATACCATTTTTATTTACACGTAAAAGGCCAAAAAACATAAGTTTTTTTTTTTTTAACACTATAAGCTATTTACAGATCTACCAAAAATATAATACATTCGAGTTTGCTAAATAAAAATAACAAAATACAGATTATATACATAAAGAAAGGGCTCATAGGGCGTCAAAAAACTCTTCCGCATCGCTGTCAGTGGGAAAAGTGCCCAAAAGGCTGGCAGCATTGCCACGTTGGATGGCAATGCTGATTCTTTGACCTAGAAATTGGCCAGCCCTCTGGTCACGTGAAGAGTCGACCAACCGCTTGGCGATGTCCCGAAATACTCGATGAGCACTTGGACCCCATGGCCCTAGTGTTTCAACCCCAAACGGCTCAAAAATATAGCTACCAATAAGGTTGTTATATTTGCGCCGTTTGAGGTTTTCTGCACCTGCAGCAGCCGCCCCAGCACAGCCCGCCGTGCTAGGAAGATGGGATGGCGCGAGGGTGTCGACACAGGTTGCATCCCACACCAAAGGCCTACCCAACTTCCAAGGCATTATGGTCATTCCGTCTGGTCTCTTCCCATCGTCGCGTGCCAAGCCATTGGGTTCTAAAACAGCTGGCACCCCGGCGGTGACAAGAGCCCGACGGATGATGTCATTAATGCTTGCGTGCCGTGCCAACCGACCAGCGCTCTTACTGCAGGAAAGGCCATGGTGTCCGAGGCGGTCGACTGCTTCACCGCACTGACAGCGATGTGGGGCCCCACAAGGAGCGCCCAAACGCAGACTTGTAGCGAGCCGGAAAGTGGTGTCACCCAGCATAGTGCCTATGTTGGGTGACGGCAGCGCCTGAAGCCAGAGGCCCGACTCCCATTCTCCCACAGCCAGTAGGCGGGCACGCTCAGCAGTATTGGTGGACGTATTAATGAGGTTATTCCGTACCAACCTGCAGAGCGGCTCATCCCACTGTCTCTGGGAGAACGGGTTCTCGGGCTGCTCCGTATCCGGACAAGCCACTTTCCAGGCGTTCATCGCATCAGTCAAACACGGCACTTCAAAGTCAACCTGAGAAGCGGTTAAGATTCTTGTAGTTAACTTTTCGGTGCTGTGGACCGAGGACAGGAACGCCGGTAAGCTTACACTGGAAATTTTGCGGACGCCGAGCCCACCGAAGTATAGAATTAATTAGTAGCTATTTGAATTATAAATCCATTTTATGCGTTTTTTATTTATTTTTGTTCGAGTGAATGAACAATCGCAGATCGAAAAGGTTAACACTTTCAGTGCCCGGCACCCGACTCACGAGTGCAACGATAATTCGTTCGTGTGCCCACAACTCGCCTCGCGGGTCGTACATATATATAGCTATAGGCGGCGCGCCGATGTACTCGACTGACCATTTGTTATAGATATACATATGAGACGCAATTTATGGCATGCTAATTTGTATATATTCTATGTACTTGGTAGTGAAAGTGTTAAGCAACTTAAGTAAACTTTCACTTGCACCAACCGAGCATAGGATTAATTTATTGTACACAACTATACTATATTTGAAATAAGATAAGACATTTAAACAAACCTATTTACAGTCCGTTCAACTGATTTTGACTTCTATACCGTAGGCATAAGGATGGCATTAAAAGCAAAAACATTACACAATACCAACTGTCTACTGCAGTTGCCATTTGTTATGCCACGAACGCAATAGAAGTCAAAATCGGTTGAACGGACTGTAAAAAAGGTTTATTTAAATGTCTAATCTTATTTCAAATGGCGTATACGTACAGTGCAACTTTTTTCTTAATGTCCCTCGGCAAACTTCGTGTTTCGTCAGTCGTCGGATTTCTATCAGTTGCCCTTTGCACTTGGTGCAGACCGGACGCTCACAATCGACTTGGAAGTATATAGAGTTGTTAATACTCTTTTAACTTTATGTATATTATTTTTTAAATGGAAGAAATTAATTACAGGAAAATAGTTTTACAGCTCTATAAAGTTCACACGGAAATCAAAACAAAACAACAATAAAGTACTTAGTTCTGAATTCAAATTATTATCCTTACTAATATTATAAATGCGAAAGTAACTCTGTCTATCCCGCTTTCACGGCGCAACTTCTGAACCGATTTAAATGAAATTTGGTACCACAGATAGTCTAGAGCCTGAGAAAGGACATAGGCTTTTTTTATGGACATAACAAGCTGTGGAAGCCGCGGGCGGAATGTAGTACACGATAAATTTAATAATTGATGGACATGGAAATTAGCATTCGTTTGTATTAGGAAATGCGATGATTCCCGAGGGACATTAAGAAAATAGTTGTATTGTACGTGCCTTTATGTAAGATTTTTTTTGAATATACTAATCTGCCATACGTTGTATATTAATGGCGCCAAGCTCTGTCAGGTCCGGCGGAGTCGCTGTGGTGGCGAGGCAAGCGCGGATTCCGCGTCGGATTCTTTCCGCACCACTGTGTCGCTGTCATTGGAGACAAGGTGCCCAGACATATGACGCAGCCTCCACCTATTGTAGGGTAAGTACATTCAGGGAAAAGGATTTTTTAACCGACTTCTTCAAAAAGGAAGGTTCTATGTTCGTCTGTATGTATTTTTTTTTGTGTATATTCATCGATATTTTCTCCAATTGTGAACCGATTTACAAATTTATTTTTTTGTTCAAAAGTGTATACTCCCGAGGTGGTCCCATATATATTTTATTAACTTTGCTTGGGTAGTTTTTGAGTTAGCTTCAATAGTTACGTAATTTTCCCACTTAGTCTATGTAGACGACATTATATTTGACTCCGTCACTGTTATTTACATAGCAGGTAGTGGTATTAGAATTTGTGTGGGGTAGGTACCACAACTAAAAAGTGAAAAAAAAAAAAAAAATTTAGAAGTCGGTTTTTTTTTTGGTTTTTTTTTTTTTTAACTTTTGCATAAAGTTTTAATTAATAAATAAAACTGATAATCTCCCTTTCCTCCCAACAGCTCCGTAGCAGTAGCACCAATCAAGCCAGTTCTCCGCAAACACGGCAAGCTGATCTCTCTGTTCCGAAGCTTCATACTCTCGCGACCTTCCCGAAGAAGTCTGAAGCAGCAGGGCATACTGAGGGAGCGAGTGTTCGGCTGCGACCTCGGGGAACATCTGCTGAACTGTGGCCACGAAGGTGGGTGCTGTTAGTATGATTTGTTTTTTTGTTTTTTTGTCGCCCTCTTGGGAAAAAAGAGGCCTTGGTTTATATTGGTCGTTGACATAATGGCTGGGCATCATGAGAATTTTTCCAAATAGAAGCCACTACTTACTACAAGGAAAAAATTTATATATAAATAAAAAACCGGCTAAGTGCGAGTCGGACTCACGGTTCCTTGCCATTATCTATGAAAACATGCAAAAAAATCACGTTTGTTGTATGGGAGCCCCCTTAAATATTATAATTGTTTGTCAGACACTACTCGTGGTATGTAAAGTTCCAGTGTTGCTGGGTTGGTTTTCCCCTCTACCTATCGTTATTTCTCTTGACTCAGTTTATTTTGTATATAATATGTATGTATCTTTATCTACACCCATGCTATAAATCCTCTATAAAAGTTTCTGAAACAGTTAGCTTAATGCCAACATTACAACAGCCAGTGTCATAGTAACCATTATATCATCCAAACGGGTGTTATAATGTTGTACTAAATTTCATAATACAACTCATTTCAAAAAACAGGTTTTTCTTCAAATTCACATTTAAAAAAAAACTTATAAGGTCATTCGATGCGCGTCGTATCCCTCCATTTTTGTTCGATATTAGTATTGCAAACCTTTTGTAGAGGATTCATATCACATTAACTGTAAATAATTAGGTATTGAAACACTCATGTGATACTATATATATAAACCAACATTCGTGTTTTAATACCCCTTATTATATAACGGTTGTATAAATAACTAATGTATTTATCACCAATATCACCGTTATAAAATAGACCTTATTTCTTTGCTCACAGTGCCCCAAGTCCTAGTGGAATGTGCGGCCGCCATAGAAGCTCGCGGGCCGGTGGACGGCGTGTACCGGCTGTCGGGCGGCGCGGGGCTCACGCAGAGGCTGCGCGCGGACTTCGACGCCGGCGACGCGCCCGACCTGTCGGCGCCGGCCACTATGAGGGACCCGCACGCTGTGCCTTCGCTTTTGAAGATGTATTTCCGGTGAGAGACCATTCAAGTTTTAGAAAAGAACAATACCGTGACAAAACGGTGAAGGAAAACATCTATAGGAAACCGGTATGTCTTTAGGGGTATGAGGAACAGGGTGTAAAGTTCACTCTTCCACCATAGAAAGGGAGGATTCTTCGACCAGACGGGTGTTGTGTCTGGCGGGCAAATGCCCTGTTGGATTCTTGTATATATGTCCATCGTGCGGTAAACTAATTGCCGCGATGCAAGAATTATGTTACGTCAGGATTTTTGTGCGACGTCAGGTCTTTGATGCGTAGTTCGCATGTGGCGATGTAGATGCCGCGAGTGATTTCGTGAAAAGGGACGGAAGTGTGTAACAGGAAGCCGGGGAATCGCGCGCTATTTGATTTGACCAATGAGCGCGTGCGCTGTTTGAATTGGCCGTCAGATGGTACCAATCCATTTTCCGAGAGGTTGGTACTGTCAGACAAGATGTCAGATGTTACACATCATATCCGACTACTGTAAGCCTCGTATTTTTTTTTTTCATTTTTCTAATTATCTGATTTATTTGTCAACAGTGAATTACCAAACCCCCTCTGCACATACCAGCTGTACGAGAGCTTCGTGAGCGCAGTTCAACAGGGTGACGAGGCAGCGCGACTAAGAGCCGTTCGAGACACTGTCGTGAAACTACCTCCACCACATTACAGGTATAGCTTTTCCACCCTAAAAAACGAAAGAAAGAAAGAAATAGTTATTTATGATATAAGTGCGGAAAGTAGGTAATTTCTGAGGAATGTCAATTTGATTGAGAAATTAAAAAAAAATACGGAAATGTAACAAGCACTAGTGCGAAAAAGTGGCAGTTTCCGCACTGGACTGCTTTGAAAACGCTCTTTTCGAGCACATGCCTTGTAAAATATTTTATTTGGGACACGCACAGGATATACAAATAGTAATAAAAACTAAAACACAGCATCTAAAACCTAACAAAATTATTCGAATACCAAAAAGGCTCCAATCTCAGCATATGCCGCGATATTTAAAAAATAAATACCGCAGCGCTGATATTCTGTGAAGGCCCGCTGTGATGCCACGGACACGCCTACGCGACATGACGCACCCCACTCTTTACGTACACACCGCATTTTACATACCCGCCGCGGCGCCGTATACGTAAAATGCAACCGTGATAATTAGCCCCTTGAGTTCATACAAGTGCCAAATGTCATGATTTCATGAAATAGTCATTTAATACATTTACATGAGCTTAGAGAGTTGTTGTATGTGTTGTTGTTGCTGATTCTAATGTTTATAATTCTGTAAATCCATATTTGTTACGGCCGCGAATCATGTTTAGATCAACATACAACCTGATACTGTCCTGCAAATTGCAAAAAACTTAAGCAAATTTGAATTTCGCGGGTTACCCTGAAGCTTTCGCCTTAAAATAACACTCTCTTATATCTTCCACAGAACCCTAGCCTACCTCATGCGTCACCTGCGTCGCGTGTCGCTCCTGGGCGACCAGACAGGCATGACGGCCAGGAATATGGCCATAGTGTGGGCGCCCAACTTACTGCGAGCGCCGCGACCACAACATGCGCTACAAGGCGTCGCTGTGCAGGTATAGTTATTTACGATAAAAGTGCGGAAGATAGGTGATTTTCGACGAGTGACATTTTGAGTCACGAGCGAGTGAAGAGAGCGTGTGTGTCAGCCGACACGAGTCAGAAATCATCTTACGCACGTGTATCATACAACGGTTTACTATGCATTGTGCGAGGAAATAAAATTATTACTTGTATTGATCAAAATCTAAATCTAGAGTAGGTAATAATTAACGCTTTTAATTAAGTATTAGTGTTATTGCTGAGGAAATTCATTCCTGCGCCGGGGCTCGCCCGCACACTGCGCCGTCCCCCCTCACGTATGATTCCAAACAAAAACAACGTAGGGATTGGGCCCAAGTTAAAAAAAAATGAAAAAAGCACTAGTGCGAAAAAGTGGCTCTATCCGCACGATTTGGCTACTTTGAAAACGCTCTTTTCGAGCACATGCATTGTAAAACATATTATAATACCAGCCTGTTATTATCTCACTGCTAGGCAAAGGCCTCTTCTCATACAAAGACGACAGGAGCATTGATCACCATGCTTGCTCAAGACGGGTTGACGATTTCAGACTTCAAATTTTTTTCGGACGGACCCCGATTTGCGTAGCTTAACCTCCCGTGTGGCTGTTACTTAGCCACGAGCTTCTCCCCGTTACAGGAAATATTGTTTCTCACTTTCATGCAATCTTCAATCTTACAAAGTTACAAATATTTAATTTATTTTATTCTGCAGGCTGTGGTGACCGAGTTCTTGATCTGCTACGCTGAAGAGTTGTTCGCTCAGGAGCAGGGGGAAGATTCGGGGCCTGAGTCGCTGGAGCAGGTAAATATAACACATAACATCATCATCTGCCTAGCCTTTTACCAACTACGTTGGGGTCGGCTTCCAGTCTAACCGGATGCAGCTGAATACCAGTATTTTACATGAAGCGACTGCCTATCTGGTTTCCACAACCCAGTAACTGGGTAATAGGATACCCCTTGGTAAGACTGGTTGTCAGACTTTCGGGCTTCTGACGACCCGTAACGACTATCAAAGATCCTCAAATGACAGCCGGGACCAACGGCTTAACGTGCTTTCCGAGGCACGGAGGAGTCTCGGTATGTAAAGACGGTCATCCATCCACGGACCAACCCCGGCAAGCGTAGCTTAACCAGAGGTATCGACCCGTGCAGCTGTTATTACGTAGCCACGAGCTCCTCCATATAGTACATAACATACACAACATTATAGTAATCTTGGAAAGTATAGTAATTTTTTTCTAGGTGCATTGTCTTCAAATGTAATTATATAATTGACTAGCTTCCGCCCGCGGCTTCGCCCGCGTGGTATGTCGATAAAAAGTAGCCTATGTCCTTTCTCAGGCTCCAAATTGGTGCAGGGTGTATCAAATTTCATTTAAATCGGTTCAGTAGTTTTGGCGTGAAAGCGCGACAGACAGACGAGAGTTACTTTCGCATTTATAATATTAGTAAGGATGTATACAAAATAATTGTAAAACTTTTTAAAAGAGTAACGGTGGAGTTTCTTGCCAATTCTTCTCCATACGAAAACTACCTTTTGGAAGGTGTGACTACTGATTCAGTAATTTTTTTTGTACATTTTGACGTGCACGCCGTTAATGTCCCTAATTGAAATAAATTATTTGACTTTGACAACATAACATCACTCCTGTTTTTGCTGAAGAGGTCGGCAGAGTCGTAAAATCAAAATATTTTATTTCACATAAACCTACATGGCCACTTATGAAACGTCAGAAGCTAGGTGCACGGTTCCAATTGGTCGTTTCCTATGGAGAAGAGCAGGCAAGTAACTCCACGGTTACTCTTTTAAAAATAATTGGCTTTAACAATATTTTAAAATTAAGTGTTAGTAGCATGGGAGGTCAATGTAGGCCTTTCAACAAGTACCAGGTACTTAACAAAATAGAAGATATTCAACAAATCGACAGTCCACTAAGCCTACAACGTTCTCACATTCACAAAATAGAAAAGAATCTATATAAAAGACAAATAACCAAAAAGTAATAAATAAAAAATAATTAAAAAGTAATAAATAAAAGTATTACTCACAGTACACCAAAATGTCGTCAGTTATGTGTAAGTTCCATGTAATAAGCGGACTTTTGAGTATGGAGTTATCTTGTTATATTTGTTTCAGGAGCGTTGTGAATCTCAAGTGGAACTTCGCGGCAGCGAGTCGTGTCGACGTCCCAAGAGTTTGCCTATCAACCCGCCTACAAAGTTGTTGAGGTAACATTATATTTATTTTGTTATCTGCTGTATATTGTGTGTCTTTTAGTCTGTGCTAAATAAATGTATTTTCTTTCTTAAACGTTCTTTACTATTTTTTATACAAATTGATTGATTTTCAAAGGTTAATACAAGTTAACATAAATATCTTGTTCTAAATGTCAACTAACATAATTCGAGCAATGTTAAATAGGCTAAATCACCTCTCAAGGTTCACACATATCAGTGAAGCCACAGTTCCGACACAGTACTGGCACAGTGCAAAATATTCTTTCACACATTCTCTATGAACGCTTGCCCACATGTCAGTGGCAGTGACGACACAGTGCTCTCAGTGTAAGGGCCGACACCGGCATGAGAATGTATGAAATAATAAAGATAAAAAGTATCCTATGTCGTATGCTAGGTCATGGTCTACCCATGTGCCAAATTTTATCTAAATCCATTCAATCGTTTTAGCACGTAACAACAAACTTACATAGGATTATGATTGTTTAGCCGCACAGAGACAATGTCTGATGAATGAAAAGTTGTTAATTGCTTGTCACTAGATAGAGTTGTACGATTTCGATCGATGTCTAAATTCCCGCCGAAAGTTTGTTTTTTGACATTGACAGCAACTTCTGTTGTACCGGTTGTACGTTGTAATCACTACAACAAGAAAATTAACGACTTTATTACAGTTCAGTATAAATTGAATAATGTTTTTCAATTTCAAACCCCGATATCTAACCCACTAAGGCTAGGGTTATTCAATGATGATAAAATAACGGTTATTACCCTTTCGTTATTTTGATATAAACTTATAATAAACTTCGTTATTCACGATAAATACAAAGCAATGTAATCTATTTATCATTTGCATTTAAAAAATTACTCTAAACTGCAGTAATTTCAACAATATTATAGTCCTCCAGATCGTATTTCGGCCACGGCGGCCAATCTCCTTTGGCGAGGGAGATATTATAGTGCACAAGTGGATCCTGGATCCTGGTGGTCCATACAAGATATTTTACATTGTTATACATACAGGTGTTTTAGAGTGTCATACATTTTAGCACACGTTATGTTATTAGCAGTGATCGGAGTAGGTAGATTGAACTGGGGCCATTGATCCGAAACGTATATATTAATATGGACATTCCTCCGGAATTGGTGGATTATTAAAAAAAAACCGGAACTTATGTAGAAATTGTATTCTGCCAGAGTGGAAGGAGTCATTTGATGATTGGCCATCCTCAAAGGTAGGTATTGTAATAAAATGAGCAATATTATATTCTTCATATTTTTTTTAACGGCACACAGTCACGATTTGACAATACCCAACGACCAATCAGAACAAAGGATCATGGGTGGTACAATAACCGGTTATCAGAACAATGCGTACGCCCGCCGACGACATGCCAGGTAGCTCACTCGTTTACTTCGGTTCGTAGAGTGCGCATCGTTGTTTGTTACTGTGTTGTGAAAACAGTAGTAATAATATCACTACCAACATTAACAATATTTAATTGAATCCGGAAATACCGGAATTACTTTTCGGAAAAATGGCTTATCCATGTTATTCTTTCTGTGTGCATTTATGATACAAGTACCAAAAATCAATCTACCTACTCCGATCACTGGTTATTAGGGTGCAAAAACTTCGCATGTAGGTAAAAGTTCCCACCTTTGCCCTTAGCTTGGAAGAAGCCCGTCGTCGCGGCGCGGCGGGCGGCGCGCCCGCGCCCCCCCCCCCTCGCCTGCCGCCCGCGTCGGGCGCCATCGCCGCCGCCGCGGCCGCCAACACGCAGCTCAGGCCCTCCTCGCATCTCAGGCCCAAGTACATCGAGGTGAGTGCAAAGTACGCTATTATTCAACTGGCAGACAGCATTCTAAATAAAATTTCTTTAAATATAAAGTCAAATTAAATGACCTAGTTTCATTAATTTGATTTGACCCTGCATTTAAAGCCAAAAATATTTTTACAGTGCATGTGCTCGAACAGAGCGTTTTCCAAACAGCCAAATTGTGCGGAAAGTGATTTTTTTTCACACTAGTGCTTTTCAGTTTTTTTTTTCTTTTTTATCTCCGTCGTCATCCCGATGCAAAGAGTTTTTATTATTTGAGTAAAGTTTTACAAATTGGTCAAGTACAGATTATACTCATATAAAAGGTACAATAAAACTAATACTTCATTAAACGCGTTATTGATTACTCGAAGTCTAGACTAAATCTATAGTAATCAATAACGCGTTTTTTATCAATAAAAAAAATATTTCCTCCCACAATGCATAGTAAAACATACGGGTACGTAAGATGATTTTAGACTCGTGTCGACTTACGTCGAAATTGCCATTCGTCGGAAATCACCTATTTTCTGCACTTGTAGCATATATAACTATTTCCAGAATTAGTCAAAAACAGTTAAAATTCAACTCAAAAGTACTATGTATGAAGAAATTCAAGTAAAAAATAAAAAAGCGTATATTTTGAAGATGTTCTGTGATAAATCGCCATTTATATCAGTGACAAATAAAGATGATTTATAAACGAAACCAGCTGATGCCCGTGGCTTCGCCCGCGTGGATGACGGTTATTATATACTAAAACCTTACTCGAGAACCACTCTATCCATTGGTGACAACAGAATGAAAATCGGTGCAGTAGTTTTTGAGTTTATAGCGAACAGGACGACAGACAGACGCGGCGGAGGACTTTGTTTTATAATATAAGGATTGTAGAATTTTTACTTAATTAAATGTATTTGTTTTTTGCAGGTCGGATCGGGTCCTAACAATTTGCCTCAATATCACACCGTGTTAGATCTACCTGCACCAGGTCAGTAAATATATTTTAACGCAATGCACTTTGAAAGTGAATGAAAGCTTCCGTAGTCTTCTTTCTATTCTCTCATTTGCAATCATAGGATCTAGACTCGGAACCGGTTTTAAAAGTACCGGTTAATATTGTATATATTGGTTATTGTTGTAAGTACCGGTTAATATGTTTCGATTTTGCTCCGAACGTTTCGAACGTGAACGTTTTAAGAACTTTATCTCGACCTAAATTAAATGGTTTACTCGACGTGGGGCGTGTCGGTAAACGCGTTGCTTGTAACTACTTGTGAGGATGCCGCGCTGAATAAAAACTGAAGTATAAACCGGTTTTTATTGTTATAAATAAATAGATAAAGTAAAGACTGCTCCAAAAACCGGTTTATTCGAACGAAACCAAAATGTAAAGAATTAGCGTTAAGTACATAATAAGTAACGTGCATATAAACGTAACTACAAAGATCGTTGGTTAAAACCTAGCTGGGGCTTTACTTTGTGTAAATTATTTTATCACCACTGCTCTCATAACGGTGGGGGAATAGTAGATTGTATCATAAGGGAGCAAAATAATATTTTTAAGGCGAGGGCGCTTTTTTGAATCCCTAGCGTAGCGAGGGATTCAAAGTACGTCGCCCGAGCCAAAAATATATTTTGCGCCCGAGAGATACACTCTACTTTTCATCACCCACTATGAGAAAATAAAAGGCACCTCATATTTTAACCACGCTTGCTCAAGACGGGTTGGCTATTACAGGCTTATAATTATTAACTACAAGTTCAGGTTTCCCCATCATGTTTTCCCTCACCGATGTCAGTAATGTGCAAAATAATCTCACAAAATAAAAACAACCGACTTCAAAAAAAAAACACTAAAAAGTGAAAAATTACTTTAATTTCGGAAGTCGTAATTATTCCGATAAATTATGTATCATTTTGTGTAGTAAATATCACAAAATCTTGCATCGCGCAATGGGAGTTTACCGCGCGATCAACATTATACAAGATTCCAACATCACTCGTTGGGCAGTTGCCCGCCAGATAAGATACCCGTTTGATCGGAGTATCCTTCCTTTTCAATAGAGGATGAGTGAACTTTCCACCCTGTTCCTCAATCTCTAAATGCTGAATCCAGTTAGACTGGAAGCCGACCCCAACATAGTTGGGAAAAGGCTAGGCAGATTGATTTTATTTTACGTCCGTCCTAACACTTCCTAGTACCCAGCGGCGCTACTATGGGCCGTCGTACCAGCCAGTTTTTATTCAAACAATATTTGCGTACGATTTCTTTGGCGCTGAACACTAAGATGTTCCAAATTCAAAAAGTGCGCGGAAAAGATAATTGCGGCGCACTTATTCTTTGCCTACTACTTATAAAAGAGGATTAAAAACTCATTACTGCCCGCTAAAAGTTTCTTATAGAAAACACAACCTTTGGGTGCACTTAAAGGCAAACCAAGTCGTCCTTTTCGAATAGATGGGATGAAAAAACATTGTGAGGAAGCTGGCATGTCCTAGAATCAAAACTTCAAAGACATGTGACATCTACCAACCCGCACTGGGCCCGCCTGGTAGATTACGGCCCACTCCCTCTCACCGAGACGAGGCCTGTGTCCCAGCAGTGGGAACATTATAGGCTGATTACGCTTATGCAAGCTGGAAGGAAAGGCGCGCGGGATTTGAGACGAAATTCGCTCGCGCCGATTGTGTTATCTAACTTTTATGGAGGTGTTAAAACTGGCGGAGAGTCGCGAGACTTCTAAATCATTATAATAATCGATGACGTGTGCATTGGTCTCAATTTATTATATGGATAAAAAAATATCCTATGATTGCTTAAAGTTAAAATACGAGTGAAATCACAGGCCAAAACTAGTTTACAATACAGGAAAAGTTTTTATCCACTGCGCAAATTTTGACAACGAGTTTTATTAAACATATATTATTTATTCTGATACGTCTAAGTACAAAAAAAAAATCGTTAACGAAAGATGTTTACTTTAAAAGTGGTTGTATGGCTGCCCGGCGGCGCGCGGCGAAGCGGAACGCGCGAAAGTACCTACCTATCAGCTGTGCGCTCGCTCGATTCGCCGGCGCGGCGTAGGTATTTACGTTGGTTACAATGTACTGATCGCTAATTTTATCAGGTTCGAACTAGACTTTTTTATGTTTGGGCCGTGACCTGAAGTTATTTGAAGAGTAATTCCAATTTTTCCTTCATACTTTAATAGGGTTAGGACCATCAAAATACAGAAAATAAAGCATTATTATCAATTAAATTTACATTACTTAAAAAATTTATATCGTGTGCTGGCACTGACTTATTAGTATTACTTGTAAAGATGTTAGGAATATTGTAATATCGTATACTTTTACAATGTTTGTAAATATGTGAGCACCATGTCCCTATCACATAACTGATTTATTTGTCATTGCTCCATTTATAATTTTTTTTTTTGCCTTTTGTGGGACAGTAATCTTATTGTGGGTGCATGGTCTTCACATATAATTATATAATTCATGTATACAAAATATTGTAAACATTTTTGAAAAGAGTAATGGTGGTGTTTCTTGCCCATTCTTCTCCATACGAAATCTACCTTTTGGAATGGGCAACTAGAATCAATTCTATTTCTTTGTTTGTTTTTCATTGACGTTCAAAAGTGCCTTTTATGTGCCTATTTGAAATAAATTATTTGACTTTGACTTTGGCTCACACCAAAACGACGTGACGCATCGTAGGTACTGGCTCTTGGATCTCGCAAGAAATCAAAAATGCTTTCTTCGATTTCGATCGCCAGTCGGGGTCTGCCAGACCCTCGTGCATGATTCGGGGTTCTGAACTGTCCGTGATCAAGCAGCCTTTGAGTGGCCGCTAAAATGGTCCTTTCATTAGGGACCGCGGGGTTAAGGATTCCATTTGCTCGCATTCGAGGTATGCTCGCAAACTTTCACCACTCAGTACATACACTCGCACCATCTCGTAAAACTCGCGGTTACTGAAGTCCGACATCGTGACCGGTAGGTACAAGCACGACACACGTGCGGCGCGGCGCTTGCGCGGGAAAGCGATTAGACGCGACGTCACACGACAGCGCTTGCGATGAGCGAACTGTCGGCCACAGCGCCCGGCGCCGCCCTGCCGCCCGCGAGGCAACACCGCCGCTTGTGCGCCGGCCGCCGCGCGCGCCCATTGATATTATTACGAATAGTTTGTGTCCATATTTTGCTGATGTAAGTAGGATAAAAAATAAAAAAAAAGTATTGAATAAATAATGGAAATGTATTCTATTACTGATATTGAACCACCAAAAAAAATTTGCGCACTGGTTAGAAACTTTTCCTGTATATTATGTTCTTGTTTACAGGCAAGCGCGGCCTCAAGCGCTCCCCGTCCGGCTGGCGCGGCCTGTTCACGCGCAGCAAGCAGCAGCGCGCGCGCAGGGAGCCCGCGCCGCACGCGCCGCGCACTCCCACGCCGCCACAGGTATGGGTCCAGTTGTTTATGGTTTAGCAAAAGGCAAAGGTGCACCTATAGTACACCCAAATTTCGCCAGTTATGTTTAGGGCGAGCCTATTGCCATCGACCGAGCACAAATCGCAAACTCCTGACAGCTACTGAGAAAATCTTGATGGAAAATGCCCGACAATACTTTACCCGACCTGGGAATCGAACCTGCGACCCGACATACTCAACGACGTGTATGATACTAAATCATGATTATTGTCAACAGGACATACCAATGTGCACGACTAGCCTCGGACTACGACCAGTGAAGTCGTGTGAATCGCTCGCGTCTGACAGCGACACGCTCGCTCCGCTTGCCGATCGAGCCGCCATACCGCTCAAACATCACACCAGGTAAGCGTTTTAGTTAAATGTAAAATTGGGATGAGAATCAACACTTTTTACTAGACAAATCATCCCTCTAAACACGGACCCAAAATGTTTGACCTAATAAGAATTGGCGCAACAAATTTTCCAGCAAATATTGTGGGTCTATGGATTCAAATAAATTACTAACACTAAACTAGCGACAATCTAAGAAGTCCGTTTTGACAGCTTTAAAAATCCATTGTGTCGGGACAAAAAAAAAAAATATTGTTTCTTATAAACTGATTCTCGAGACATCGATTAAACATACTTAGAGAGTTTGTAATCGACGACTTATCTACATTGATTAAAACTGATTCTCAAGGCATAACGTTTTATTACATGTACGAGAACGAAACGTCAAAACGGACTTCTTAGATTGTCGCGAGTTTAACAAGACAGTATATCTGCGGGAGATACGCAACGATAAGACCGACGTGTTTACGCTTGCAATGTTTTTTACATTACAGGGTTATTGGTTTTATGTCGGCAATCCCTTAGGGTATGTAGGAGAGGTCATTTGCAACCAAATTACCCCTGATGACCGCTATGCCATTGTCAACCATATGCGGCCTACCCAAATGTCCTTTCTTTGGTATTGTTTGTCGAGTCGTTGAGCTCCACTATTACTGACAAATGCTTGCATTGACTGGACAGGTCCACTCAAATCGTAGTGGTTCTTTCCTCAAAAGACCATTTCAGACTCTAATCTACATAGTCCTCATATGGCCTGACCAAGGTTATGTCTGGACTTTAAAAGAGACTGTGACCTCTGAGTTTGTTTCAGCCTCGCTTCTAAGGGTAGTCAGATAGGCAACGATGACTACATGTAGCTTATTAAAAAAAAAAATATGACGTGTAAAAGTGATCCCAATATCCTATTTACAGAATAAACAATTTCATTTCATTTCATTTCCAGTAATTAGACATTTAATATTTTAAAATGTATGAAAGCTAATATAATAAATGCGAAAGTGAGTTTGTTTGTTTATTTGTCTGTTACGCTTTCACGCTAATAGAAATCCGACGACTGACGAAACACGAAGTTTGACGAGGGACATTAAGGAAATGGTTGTACTGTAGTATTATGTTGTAATGAGGTCTTTGTAAAACAGTTCGTCTGGTGAAGTAATCCATACTTATATATACCCGCCAAGCATTTCTATGTGGTTTGAAAAGAGAAAATTCAGGGACATGGGACATTCCAGCTTTCTCTCTGTGATGGTAGTGGCAGTGAGCAGTGGTGGGTGGAAACCGCGAATAACGAGGTTTAGGTTGTAGGGTCAGTTCAGACTGTGACGTGAAGCGACGCGACACTGCGCGCACTTTTTAACAATTATCGCACTTATTTTCTTCATGAAAAGGTATAATTTCAGTGCGAGGGTTGACACGTGTCAAAGTACGCTGAAATGCTCCGTGCTGCGCAGCGCGTGTGCAGTAAATAAATTCGATATTGTATCGGATCATAAAAAATGCGCGTCACGTCTTGGAACTGACCCTTACAGGCACTTAGTGTAAATTATTTCATGACCACTGCTCTCAAAACTGTGAAGGAAAACATCTCGGGGAAACCTGAATGTTCTAAAACCGAAAATTCGAGCACATGTGACATCTATCAACCCGCACTGGGCCCGCGTGGTGGATTACTGCCCACACCTTCTCACAGAGAGGAGGCCTGTGTCCCAGCAGTGGAAACATTATAGGCTGATTATGCTGATACGGTAACTTACTACGATGCCTCTGATGACAGATGTCTTTAGGCAGCAGTGCCAACTTACCCTCTTTGTGACCTCCGCAGTCGGCTAAAAAAGGGCAGTTCTTCAATATGGTCCACAATAGAACTGGAACCGCAACATTGTATGTTAGTTTTCTGTTTTAAGAAGCCGCTCATCTATCGATGTCTGGCAACAGAGCGCGATGTTGCCGGCAACAGTTGCGCAACTCTTGTCGCCTTGTGAGAAAGTGGATTTAAGGTAACAGTGTGACTCCTGCTAGGAAACTATTATAACAAGAAAAAACGAAAACCATTAACAGTAGAGTATGACGTTTTCAACCGACGTGGTTTTTCCATTAGGAATTTCTTAGTAACATCCCGGAGTTTGGAAGTTGGCGGTGTGATACCCCCGTGCCTCGGTGCGCACGTTAAGCCGTTGGTCCTGCGCCTGATCTCTCTCCGGTCGTGTCGGGTGGCCGTCCCATCGGACTATGAGAGTGAGGGAAGAGAGAGTGCACCTGTGTCTGCGCACACACGCCTGCACTATAATATCTCCCGCGCCGAAGGCTAGTCTCCGTTGAGATTGGCCGCCGTGGCCGAAATACGGTCTGGAGGACTATATATATATAAACTAGCTGATGCCCGCGACTTCGCCCGCGTGGATGTCTGTTATTATATACTAAAACTTTACTCGAGAACCACTCTATCCATTGGTGAAAACAGCATGAAAATCGGTGGCGTAGTTTTTGAGTTTATCGCGTACAGGACGACAGACAGACGCGGCGGAGGACATTGTTTTATAATATGTAAAGATATATAAGTGCGAGCGAGACAGACTAGTAACAATCTGTGGCCCGACGACTCAGTTCTTAACGCGACGTCTATAGTTAAATGAACCATCTAACCGTCCCCTCATTGTCCGCAGATCGTCATCGTGCGACTCGTACTTCGAGCCGTGGCAGGCCGAGCTGGCCGACATGCGCCTGCGCCTGTCGCCGCAGGAGAGGGACCATCACATGTTCAGCGAGGAGGACGACACGCAGCTGCAGCTCAACCACAAGCAGGTCTGTTCCTAACGTACACCAGCGAGACTGTAGCCATGGCGCACAGTCTAACCGGCACCCTAATTGCGTAATTCACGATCTGTCAGAATAGGCAATATGCATGTATTTTTTTAATATTTTTATTCGATAGTTTATGTCGCCAAATAATAGTTTAAATAACAATCGACGGCAAAAAGCAATTTAAAGTACGTAAAACCAAAGTTTAAAACATCCAACCGACCTATTTAAACGCCCTCAATTTGGCGCGCTTGGTGTGGTGACGTGACAGTCTATGACAACAAACAAACAAGTGTCAAATCAATGTCAAACACTCCTACAAAACACATTGACATTTTAATTGTTGTCATAGACTGTTACGTCTCATCCGCTCTGACCAATAGCGCCGCTTTTCAAGTATCTGAATTTCCCACAGATTTTTGACACTTTAAAAAAAATATTTTCTCGCTCAAATAGAAATATTATTCAAAAATATTGATGGAGGCATAAAAAAAAAAATACATGACCCTTATTTGAATCACATGCGTATTTCCTATTGGAATCGGTTTGTAACAAATGTCTAATCCATTGTTTCATAAGTTTGAAATAAAATCTGCTCAACACCGCTGGCTGTCACTGAAAACCAGCGCTGGGGCTATCGCTCAGCATAATGCTGCGACCCTATGGTCACAGCATTATGCTGAGCGGTGGCCGTTTTGCGTGAATGTGATGTGACGCATATTTTCCCCAATTTGTTATTTTTCGTGTATTCGTATTTTCTTAGAGTCATGTTTGCCGCAAATAAACGTATTTTATTTCTTTCTTACAACGTTACTTACGAACTTATGAAGCAATGGATGGAGGATGAACGTTAAAACGGCTGAACGAATTTAGATAAGATGTTCCAAACATGGGTAGACCATGACCTGGAATAGGACTGTGGCGGTATCTACATCGCCACATGCGAACTACGCATAAAAGACCTGACGTCACATAAATCCTGCATCGCGCAATTAAAGTTTACCGTGCAATGGACATATATACAAGAACCCGACATCAATCGTTGGGCAGTTGCCCGCCAGACACAACACCCGTCTGGTCGGAGGATCCTCCCTTTTCTATGGTGGATGAGTGAACTTTACACCCTGTTCCTCATACCCCTAAAGGACATAGGATACTTTTATCCCGTTTCCGTGGGATAAATTCCGACCTACACGCGGGCGAAGCCTCGGGTAAAAGTTAGTAATTAATTAAATATCTCCATTGTTACAGGGTGATTCTTTATGCTCGACGCCTCCTGAATCCGTACTATGCAGTGCCGAGCCGAGTCCGCGCAGAAACTTGCGCGTTGACATACATCAAGCTAACGAATTGGCTGAGCGGTGAGTACAAAAAACATACAAAGTACAGCCTATAAACGTTCCCACTGCTGGGACACAGGCCTCCTCTCTGTGAGAGGGAGTGGGCCGTAATACACCACGCGGGCCCAGTGCGGGTTGGTAGATGTTACATTTCTTCGAAAAATATATCAATCTGCCTAGCGTTTTCCCAACTATGTTGGGGTCGGCTTCCAGTCTAACCGGATGCAGCTGAATACTAGTATTTTACATGGAGCGACTGCCTATCTGACCTCCACAATCCAGTAACTGGGTAATACGATACTCCTTGGTAAGACTGGTTGTCAGAGTTTCGAGCTTCTGACGACCCATAACGACTGTCAAAGATCCACAAATGGCAGCCGGGACCAACGGCTTAACGTGCTTTCCGAGGCACGGAGGAGTCTCGGTATTTAAAGATGGTCACCCATCCACGGACCCACCCCGGCAAGCGTAGCTTAACCTGACGGATCGACTCGTGCGGCTGTTATTACTTAGCCACGAGCTCCACAAAAATTAAATGAAAAAATAATACTATTATGAAATATTTATATCCTTTACTTGCTCCTTGAGAAATACTAGTTCAGCTGAAGAATTGCTGATTTGATTCTTGCATGAAACAAGTATTTGTATGTCACAGAAAGAGTAATTATTTAATTAAAATTGATATTATGACATCTCTGTACTTCTGACTTGTACCAATTCATTTATATTTTAATTTAACTGTATTGACCTCGAACTTGACGAATTTATAATCCCATTTTATTAAAGTAGACATTTTATATTGTATTTCCTATTTCAATCATGACTTGGTAAACTTGTATTGATCTGACTGAATGTGTTAATAATATATAAGAAATGAGTCTTTATTATTATAGCCCTAATCTGTTTGCATGCCTTAGTTAAGGTAGTTAGTATAAGGATCAAAATTAAACTTAACATCTAAAACTTGTACCTACTTTCTGTGCAAATAAAGAACTATTCTATTCTATTTTATTCTAATGATAAAAGTAATCTTTCAGAACAATTTTAAAAGTACCACACAACGTGTCACATTCTTGGATTTCAATACGTATATCAAGAAATAAACGATTTATAAAGCGAATGTTTGGAGAAGTGGATTCAACACTTGTTAGTTAAAAAAAATATTGTTTTTTAATGTAATTTTGTAGTATTACAAGGACTTTATCGAAATTTTGATATGAACATTATCATTAATACATTTGTGCTATTGAGCGGAGTGAAAAATGTATTTTTTTTCTCTCTGTCTACCAAATTATATATTATTGTACACCCCTTTGCAAAAAAAACGGGTGGTCTTGATTTTTTTAAAGTATTGGTAATCATTTAGTTGTAAAGCGGTTTTAATAGCCAAACTATGTTACTGGCACTTAATAAAGAGTCTGGGTATGAAAAAAAGTTAATTCCAAATTCGAAACATTCGTTGAAAACAATAATAATCCCTTTTTCAGTTTGGGACTTTTACTAACTTTTTGCGGGTTTCCGGTTAAAAGGTTATCCAGGGGGCCTATTACGAACTTTAAAAGAACCTGGCAAGTTCCAGGCAATTCATTTCCCTGCATGGTTAAATTTCGTATTATGACATTCGTAATTCTGACCGATTTCACGCTGGGTAGTTTGTCTATGGCTGGCTTGTAATTCTTTGCCGTAACATTCAGAAACACAATCAAATATTTATCGGTAAGTTACGATTTTATTTAAATCATGTATTTTATGAAAAAATAATAAATTATATATAATTCTAGTTACTAAAAGTAGGTTAAAATATAAACGCAATGTATATTGTGCTATATTATTAATTCATTTAATAATTTTGTGTGGTTGCAAATTGTAATGCGCGATTAAGTTTCCGAACGTACTCCACTTGAAGTTCAGCGGGGAATTTGACAACTTCATGTACGTATTGTTGTCATTGTTGCACAAATAAATGAAGAAATGTATAATTTAAGTACGTAATAGATTCGAAGTATAAACGAAAATATGGTTAGGGATGGATATGGTGGTGGATGAAAATACTTACACCACAACACCGTGTGGTGTTTTCAAGTGTTTTTAATTATCAGTTTTCATCATGATAATATTAGAATTAGAGGCAGTTGTTGGACATGTGGAATGTGAGCTCGGCTATCATTGCATTGTGCCGATTGTGAGGAGGTTCCTGTCTCTGCAGCCTTAAACACTGGTAGCTTAGACCCTGCTCCCGATACCGGCGGATCTATTTTTATATTCTCAAATGATTTTTATAATGACTTTTATAAAATATTAAAAATGTATAATTATGTATGAAAATAAATAAACAAGATATTAAAAGGCAGTTATAATTATTATACATAGTTCAGTGGATGAGAGTTCTCGCCTCCGTCGACGACTAACTTATGTTCTGTTGAAAAAGTTGTGGGAGTTTTACAATTTGATCGTTGTTTCGGTATTTTTATCACTGAGAAGTGCCACTTTCTAGAGTTTCCAGAAACTCAAACGGTACATATTCGTCACACCTGATTTTTTTTTTTGTTAGAATGATAACGCTCGAATAATTTCGCCAAATAAATCCAAAACAATTCAATAAAAGGTCCTCTGAAGCAGCTTTTATTGAATGGATTGTGAGGTTACATAATAACAGTTTTAGTATGTCAAGAAATGTCAAACGAACGTTCGTAGTACGATATTGCCAGGCAATATTCGGGCAGAAGGCGGCCAGGGTGTCACGTGACCGCTGACTGGCTTGCTTGACGAGTTCATAATACGAAATTGCAAGGCAGTTCTGTTTACGCCGTAAACTGCCTGGAAATAAGAGTTCATAATAGGGCCCCTGGGAACTAAAACTAACTTCTCGTTATTTTTTGTAGAATAATTTATGTTTGTCGTATAATCCAGCCTTATTGTGACTTAAAACAGATATCTTTGTGTCGATTGTAATGGCAGAAAAAGCAATAAGAGCTAGTAAAATTGTAGCGCTACTGGAAGAGGGGTGTAGCCAAAAAACGATATTCTTATTGATAATAAGAAATTACTAGTCATTTATGCTAATGACATAGTAAAAATATTAATACTATCCATAGAAAAGCCAATGACTATTAAGGTGCCCGTTTATTTTTTGCAAAGGGGTGTATTAGTCTGTAACACGAGTTTCAATGCGCTCCTTCACCGAGAGCATTCGCCTATAATGTAAGGGCGTCTCCAAACATTGAGCAGCAAGAGCGCGGCACCAACACGCGGCGTTTGCAGGACACATTTCTGCCGCGTTCTAGTTAGGTTAAAAATGCTTGTGCGTGACAGGTAGATACAAGCGTTCGCGCGCGGCAGCCGCGCACCATTGCCGCTTTATGTATGGAGCACATGTGTGTGAGCACTATGTACTTACCTAAGTACTTTAAAGCTACCATTTACTAGGTACGCCTTTCATCGACTTGAATGTGCCCTGGCGACCGCGAGTATGTCATATTACAGGCGAATGGTCCCGGTGAGGGAGCGCCTTTAGTGATCGTGGTCATTGCGAGCATTCGCTTGGCGATTTTTTTTTTGTAAATATTCCATATCCGAACTTTTGTTACGCATTGACCATTCATTCGTGGAACGATCATTCGTTCGCGAGGAGACTTTACAGACTGCAACTGTTTAGGAAAAAAAAATTGGTTTATTTGTGCATACCCAAATAAAATATTTTTCTTTCTATCATACAAAAAGATAAGTTAACCATTGGTTGGCACGAACGAATGTACAATCAACAAACTTTAAGCATGCTCATCATCATCATCTGCCTAGCCTTTCCCCAACCATGTTGGGGTCGGCTTCCAGTCTAAACTTTAAGCATGCTCACTTAAGAAAATATTTCTGTGGCAGCGCAGCTAGTGACAAACCACACCCCTTCCTGGTTTCGCCCAATTAGAGACAATATGTATTTGTGTGAGTGTACACAAATCCATATTGTGTTATTATTTGTTACACGCCCTGCAGGTGTAATAAAAACATTAAGCCATTGGTCAAAACGCATGCATTGGGCGATCGAGTTGTGAGCCGTGCTACGCGATTATCGCCTTAAAGGTGAGCATGTGGAAGATTTGTCGACTGAACGTTGCGTTACAAACGTTCGCGCAACGCGAATTTGCAAAACAAAGTCCTGAAGCTAATGCTCGCGATGAGTACTGTTAAAGCAAATTAACATGTTTTGCATTTTAATAATCATAATATTTTATCTGTATTTTTGTATAAAAGGTTAGTTCATTGCTAGCAACATTTGTCAATAGAATTTGTATAGTCTATGATCAGTACTCGATGGTCAGAGGGAAGAAACCGTGCTTCAATCAACGGAGCTCTCATTAAATCAGTGTAAAAATTCATAACCAGTTTTTGTGGAAATACTCATCAACCATTATTGTTCAAATAAATCAAGATACCAAGTGAAGTCATCAGTATTTTCATTTTTGCCACCGATGTTCACAACTCAACTCCGGTTACGATGCGAACCCGCCAGCCGGAGTGAACAAGTACCATCCTTCAAACACACATACTGAACGAGTCGTTACTCACATTCTTTCTTTTTCAGCCGTCGCCTCGCCCTAGAAGAACAACTCTCTCAAATCGGCTACATAGACGGCGAGTCCCCTCGCGCGCGCCCGCCGCCCGAGAAGCGACACTCGGCCAGACCCGCTTCGCCCAGGCACACGGATATAGCTAAGAGGTAAGGCGAACACTGCACGGCAAGGCTGCCCAACCAATTTTGAAAGTGGACCATAATTTTGATTCCATATCAGTCGGCGAGCCATCTAGTAAATAAAACTCGTCTACAGTTATGGTACACACACCTAGCTATTGAAAAATAGGTATTTATGATATAAGTGTGGAAAGAAGGTGATCATCTTACGCACGTGTATCATATCACGTTTTACTATGCATTGTGCGAGGAAATAAAATCTAATATTTAATATATTGACCAAAATCTAAATCTAGAGTAGGTAATAACGCCTTGAATGAAGTGTTTTGTTGCTAAGGACGACGGGGCCGCCCGCACTGGGCGCCGCCCTAACCCTCGTTCCTTCTCACGTATTATTTAAAACAAAAACAACGTCGGGCGGTAGACGGAGATAAAAAAAAAGAACTGGATAGTAAAAAGCACTAGTGCGAAAAAGTGGCACTTTTCTCACAATTTGGCTGCTTCGAAAACGCTCTTTTCGAGCACATGCATTGTAAAAAATGTTTTTGATGCTTTCCTCTCGTTTTCCTGCAATCTGTAGGAGTAATTTCGCGAAAATGGACGGAAGTGCGTAACAGGAAGCCGCGAAATCGCGCGCTATTTGATTTGACCAATGAGCGCGCGCGGTTTTAGAGTTTGCCATCAGATGGTACCAACCCATTTTCTGAGAGGTTGGTGCTCTCAGCCAAGATTTCAGATGTTACACATCAAAATACTCGCTCGTTTTTTTGTTATTGTTATGCATAAAACTAGCATAAAAAATAAAAAGTTTATTATCGCAACTTTCTTTTTATACTACTGAAGTAAAATAGTTATTTATGCAACTGTTATATAATAAGGGGTATTAAAACACGAATATGGGTTTATCTATAGTATCACATGAGTGTTTTAATTCCTAATTATTAACAGTTGCATACAAGACTTTATCTACACCCATGTTATGAATCCTCTATAAAAGGTTTGCAATACTAATATCGAACAAAAATGGAGGGACATGACGCACATGAATTCGAACTGCATGACAATGTTCTTTTTTGAAATGAGTTGTGTTATGAAATTTAGTACAACATTATAACACCCGTTTGGATGATATTATGGTTACTATGACACTGGCTGTTTTAATGTTGGCAATAAGCTAACTGTTTCAGAAACTTTTATAGAGGATTTATAGCATGGCTGTAGATAAAAATATTAACCTAATACTCCATTGTCCACAGACTATGCAAAGACCGAGACAGTCCAATGACCTCTCTCACCGACTTCCCAACTTCGCTTGGAAACGTAAAACTTAGGTAAATACCAAACTATATCTTTCATACACGTTATAAATTATACAATCAGTGAAATTAAATGTTAAGCCACACTTCGACATTTGTCCGTGTTATAGTCATGTCACACCACTGTCAAAAAACAGACAGTTATGATATGGATAGATGGATAATTTAAGTTGGTCACACAATTAATTTCCCTGAATGCAGAACCCGGTCGTTACTATAACACAACGAGATTCAGAAAGAGATTATTATACTTACGAAGGGGTATCGTGTTACCTAGTAACTGGTGTGGAGGTCAGATAGGCAGTCGCTCCATGTAAAATACTGATATTCAGCTGACTCCGATTAGACTGGAAGCCGACCCCAACATAGTTGAGAAAGGGCTAGGCAGATGATGAGGACTTAACTATGGTTTCCTATAAGAGCGGTGTCGTCATATTATAAAGGCTGTCATGATTATGTTATTTTCACCAGTATTTGACATTAAGGTGGATGCGCCAAAGTAGCCCGCGAAATTCAAATTTTCTTACGTTTTTTGCAATTTGCAGGTCAGTGTCAGGTTGTATGTTGATCTAAATATTATTAGCGGCCGTAACAAATATGGGTTTACAGAATTATAAACATTAGAATCAGCAATACAACTCTCTAAGTTCATGAAAGTG
Source organism: Lithophane leautieri (assembly GCA_949152455.1). Lineage (NCBI taxonomy): Eukaryota > Metazoa > Arthropoda > Insecta > Lepidoptera > Noctuidae > Lithophane > Lithophane leautieri. The sequence continues at coordinate 8,650,941 of OX424486.1, read as the reverse complement.
CCAAATGACATGATTTCATGAAATAGTCATTCAATATTATCAATATCGAGCAAAAAAAAAACACGTTTTTTGTATGGGAGCCGCCTTAAATATTTATTTTATTCTGTTTTTTAGTATTTGTTGTTATAGCGGCAACAGAAATACATCATCTGTGAAAATTTCAACTGTCTAACTGTAACGGTCCATGAGATACAGCCTGGTGACAGACGGACTGACAGACAGCGGAGACTTAGTAATAGGGTCCCTTTTTACCCTTTGCGTACGGAACCCTAAAAACGATATACTAATAAAAATATACTATCTTATTTTGAAACTCGTTATGGTATATTTGCGGCCAGGAACTGTTCGTGATATAATATACTTGTGTTGTAGTTGTGCGTCATATAAGTGAATTACATGACCAAAGGGCGTTTGAAAACAGAAATAGATGCCTATAATTTATCTTATTTTTAGGCTATAATTTTCTATGATTAAAAAGGAATCTTTGTGTGTAAAAATCACAAGACTCAGAGGAAATAAAAAAATATGTTCAAGAGAATTCATAGCTTGAGTCACCTGCCTTTTATGAATATTTCCGAGCTCGCCTGTTATCCTTAATTTTCATGATTCAACATCGCGATTAAATTTAAAATAAAAATATCTATAAATTGTCAGTTATTCCAAAATATGAATTGCTCTTGGGATTAAGTTATTCATTGTACTATTCATTAAAATGTTCTGTATTGCTAACGTGAATGTAATGTCTTATGTGTAGTATAGTGGAAGATGACACAGCTTTACTTTTTCAAAGATATAGGCATCTCTGTTCTCTTTCAAATGTGTACGTGTCTGTATGTCTATTTTATAGTGCTAATTATATACAATACGCTCTGCAACGTATATAATATTATAATAGTTTGATTTTACATTAAGATATGTTATTTTTAAACATGAAAACTTGTAGACATACGGATACGTTATTTGTGAAATAGGGACGATGGTATTACATATGGGGGAAATGTTTAATAAAACATTATCTAGGTTGATTTTGTACTCATTTGAATCCTTACAGAGGTTGAAAGCACATCTCACATATTATATTTTATTATAAAACTACTGATTACTTTTTTATAAACGACTTTTTTTTTTCAATGTTATTTGAAATCTACGAAAATATGTTGACTGCCCCGTTGGTCTCGTGGTCGTTAGTGCGACGGCTGAGCGTAGGGTGCTGGGTTCGATTCCCGGGTCGGGCAAAGTGTTATTGGGTTTTTCCAATAGAAATTTCTTAGTAACAGGAACATCCCGGAGTTTGGAAGTTGGCGGTGTGATACCCCCGTGCCTCAGAAAGCACGATAAGCCGTTGGTCCCGGCTGTCATTCGTGGATCTTTGACAGTCGCTACGGGTCGTCAGAAGCCCGAAAGTCTGACAACCAGTCTTGCCAAGGGGTATCGTATTACCCAGTTACTGGGTTGTGGAGGTCAGATAGGCAGTCGCTCCATGTAAAATACTTAGTATTCAGCTGCATCTGATTATACTGAATGCCGACCCCAACATAGTTGGGAAAAGGCTAGGCAGATTGATTTGTTGTTAGGCGAAAATGAATTCTGCGCATCTACGACTTTTGTCAAGTAACGTGCGATTGTACCAGCGCACATAATAACAGGGAATATGCATGTGATTCAAATAAGGGTCAAGTTTTTTTTTTTATAAACTATATTACTTCAGAATTATGCCTCCAACAATATTTTTGAATAATATTTCTTTTAGAGCAAGAAATTAATCTTTGAAAAGTGCCAAAAAACTGTGGAATATTCAAACACTTGAAAAGCGATGCTATTGGTCAGAGCGGAAGTGATGTAACAGTCTATGACAACAATTAAAATGTCAATGTCAAGTCAATCAACAAGTGTCAAATCAATGTCAAACACTCTTAAAAAAAAAAGGAGTGTTTGACATTAACTTGACACTTGTTTGTTGGTTTTCATAGTCTATCACGTCACCACACCAAGCGCGCCAAATGTTTAAATAGCCCGGGTCGGTTGGATATTTTTAACATTTTTTTTAAGTACTTTAAATTGTTTTTTGCCTTCGAATTTTTTTTGACTATTATTTGTCGATGTAATCTATCGAATAAAATCATTAAAAAAAATACATCGTCAGTGGAAAGGCGAAAATGCTAAAGCGCCAAAATGGTACTTTTATGGTACTTTAGTACCATTTTGGCGCTTTAGCATTTTCGCCTTTCCACTGACGACATGCATATTCCTTATTACCGTATACTAAAACTATATAAATTCCTAATGTAACACTGTCGTTCCTTACCTCGTAACTCGTTTAAAACAGGATTATCACAAACTTGCATATTATAAATACCATATTTTCAATAACACGTACAAATTGTGTGAGCAGCCACTGTTACTTTGTATTTTATTAATTAGTAATTTGAAATGGTGTTGTGGATTTATTACAAACATTTTTTAAACTTATCATATTGGATATATGTGGGTGTACTATAGGTGCACCTCTGCCTAACCTTTCAGGGACTGCAGGCGTCATGTTTTGTTATACTTACTTAAACTGCTACAAACGCAAAGCACATAAAGCAGCACATAAGCACATAGCAGTTTCGTAAAGCCTATATGGCTTTCTGAAAAAAAAAAAAAACATTAGCTGTTACTGTTTATGGTGTACATCACTGTATTTCAAACTGTGGGTGCCTTTCTAATTCTAACTTTATAAAAATCACTACATATTATATAACAAACACGTCTGTCTGTCTGTTCGCGATAAACTCAAAAACGCTGTACCGATTTTCATGCTATTTTCACCAACGGATAGAGTGGTTCTCGAGAAAGGTTTCAGTATATAAAAAACCGACATCCACGCTGGCGAAGCCGCGGGCATCAGCTAGTAGACTGTACAGTTGCTTGTATACAAAGAGTAATAAATCCACAACACCAAAATAACCACACATAAATGTGATAACAACCTAAATTTCCGCTTACACTGACATCTAACACTTTCAGAGAAAGGAACTCCCCGAGAAAATCTAAAGCACGATACAGCGGCATGCACTTAGACACGGACAAAACCACCAACCGACTTAGTTGGCATGGGAAAGATGGACACTCTACCCTTATAAGAATAGACTGGCCTAATGAGAACTCTGTGTCCACTCTAACAACAAGTACAATGAACTCCAGTCCCATAACACCCATAACACCAATATATGACCCGCTAGAAAGCGACTCCGACGTCAGCGAGACAAATAAACACACTATCCAAATAAAAAGTGCAATTTGCAGCAATTGTGACCAAGAAAAATGCCTAAAATGCGAACTAAAAGCGACAGACTACGAAAATTTAAAAGATTTCGCCGAAAATCTTCATGATAGTTTAGAGCACAGTCCTTTACACTCCACTGATATTAGCTATCACAACTTGAACAGACTCTCAGCTGTGTCAAACTCCTCGAATTCCGAAACTGACAAGAAAAAAGATGACAATGACATTATGAAAGTTATGACGTCTTCACACGAGAGCTCATCGAGCTACTCAAATGTCAGTTTGACGAAAGGCGACGAACTTTACGAATGTTACAATTACACAAGACCGAATTACATAAACTTACAGTCTTCTAGCACCAGTAAAAGTTCTCCAGGAAGTCCTTTAAAAAGTCCTCTAAAATCTACTATTAGTATCACATTCCGCTCTCCTACTAAATGTAAGAATTATGAAGATACTCCTACTAATGATAGGGACTCGGTGTACGAAGATATTGATTTGGAGAAGAATCTGTCGATAGTCGAAGATGCAAGCATACCACAGACTGATGCCTGTCTGCCCACCCAACAGGCTTGCCAACCTGATGATATCCAGGACCTGATAATCCTCGAAACACCGACTGAAACCAACCTAGATGACGATATTGATGTCTACAGCCAAGTCAAATTCTTCAAAAAAAGTGTTAATGAAGTCAACGCGATGCTACTACCAGAAGACAGACATTACGAGAACATAGCGTTTGAAAAACAAAACGACTATGAAAATATTAATGTTGATACCCTAAAAATATGTGATAAAGACTTAATTAATGAAGATGATAACTCTAAAGGTGTTGCTGAGAATGGAAATTTTAAGAGTATGAATGTTAGGGAGCTGGCTATTCGATTTGAAAGTCCTACTGAACAAAAAGCCGCTTTCACATTCGACAAATTCAAGGCTGAGATCAAATATCCCAGTTTAGAACGAAAAGACGAGAAAAGGGTTATAGATATCAAGAAAATTGACTTCAAAACGCCAACAATATCACCAAAGTCTTATAGACTGTCGAAGAATTCACACAACGCGAGATCGTTAGACGAAAACGCGTTCATAAAAGAATTCGGAAACGACCAATCGAACGTCGACAGGAGAAAAAGTCTTGAAGTTAAAACTTCAAGTAAAAAGCTGCCAGATCTGAACCTAAACACAGACCACGAACACAAAGTAATTATAACTCCTACCTCGGAAAACAAAATTTCATTAATACAACGTTTTGATCGCCCAGACATCAAGACGCTAATTTCATTAGACTGTAACAAAAAACTCAGTCGAGAACGGATAGAAAAATACAAAGAGGAACGCAGAAATTTTCTCCGAGAAAAATATAGCTCACAATCTTTCCGTTCGAATCCCGAACAGCTGACTCGAATAAAGATACGAAAAGATAGGGAAGATAAAATTGAGACGTGTGAGAGACTAAAAGATGAGATGCCGAAGTTTGAAAGGAGGAATACGGTGGATTTGGGACAGAGGCTGAGGTTCAGCCTGGCTAAGAGTAGCACCGACCTGGAGTCGATCCCGTCACCTTCTAGTCCTGAGAGAGAGTTTCGAGAAGATAGAAGTTTTGATAGGTAAGTTAAATGCACGGCATGGGAGATATTTTTTGACTGAAAATGATTAATTGATTTATAAATTGATATAAAATAGTGAAAAGATCGCTTTAAAACTAAAGTTTCAGAACTATTCAACAATGAATTAACTCGAAAACTGCACTGATCTAATCGATTTCTAGTGATGACAAAACTGATTTACCAAGCATAATATAATTGGGGGTAACATGACAAAAACTTTACAGTAAAATAATATCTCCCAAGTCACTTATATATTTTTATATAATTATTTTCTGTTTGATGTTTTGTTTTATGTCAAATTGGCTTTAAATTGTGAAATATAACATTATAACTTTTAGTTTTGCACAACTATGTGTATTTTGGTAAAGTGCTTAGTTTTGTCGTATGGAGGTAGCTATGCACTTACCGGTATACTTACCTGATATTGGTATTCATAACTGAAAATTCAATATTCTAGTATACCGTTATGTGTAACTTACCTGTTTACTTCGGTTTGGCATAATTTATGTTTACTTTTGTTTTAAATAACTCGAAAAATATCAATCGGTTTTTATCTAATTTGTGTTGTATTCAAAATAACGTATATCTTCTTTAATAATTTACTAAAGAATCATGAATTTGACAAAATTTTCAGTTTTATTTCAGTCATCATCAGCAATTATTGTTCAAAATATTAATAATTTTCTTCTCATTTTTCTATAGGAAGGAGAAGGTCTCACCTTCATACAATATTCGCGATATGACAGCAATTTTCGAGCAAAAGTCGCATCCACACACCGGTTGATATATCCAATTAATAATAAGTTTACCATAATCTGTGGTGAGACTTACGGCGATACCTATAAACTCAGGTAAGATTGTCAAAATTTGGTAAATGATGTGTAAAAAGTATTGGTGAAATTGTCACAATAACGTGTAAGAGGTATGATTACCATACCTGTAATTCAGGTAACATTTCCAAAATTACCAAATAAAAGGTAAATTATGTGTGCAAAGTATTGGTGAAATTGTCACAATGATTTGTAAGAGGTATGATTACCACAAAATTATGTAATGTATGCTATGCGATCAAAAGGCGACACCTGAAGTTCAGGTAAGGTTTACAAAGTTACCAAAATATGGTAAATTATGAATTTGAAGTATTAGTGAACTTGTCACAATGTTAAAATAATGACGAATTGGTTATAATTACCACAAAATTATATTGTATATTAATTGCTTGCTTTTTTGGTGAGATTTGTTACTAATTATGATCTAAGTTGTGAAGTTTGCTGAAAAAATATTTGAGTTATTTTATGTATTTTAAAGTGACATCGTCACAAAATTAAGAAAATATAATTGGTAATCTAAAACCGCTATTTACTAAGGAGTAAAATGTATTCGTGCCCAGTTGATGGCAATAGGCTCGCCCCCTTTTACATGTTACTTAAACATAACTGGCGAAATGTGGGTGTACTATAGGTACACCTCTGCCTAACCCTTCAGAGAATACAGGCTTGATGTTATGTAAAATGTATAAAAAATATTGTAGGTAAGGTTTTTTTGTTGGCAGTCGATCCATGTAAAATATTGGTAGTCAACTGCATCTGGTTGAGTGGTTACATAAAGTACCTGCAATACTTTGCGGTATTATGGTATTTGCGGTATCATTGCCAAAGTCTCACCACAGTAGCCATTTAAATTGTTATCTTGTATATTAACAAAATGAAACTCATTTTATTGTGAAAATATTAATATTAAGTTGTATAAGAATATATATACTTGTATTGATATACATCATTTTATGTAAATAATTGTAAGTACCTCCTTGCTATCTTGTTTAAACCGGGTGAAATTAAATTACCTAGCGACTTACCATTCAGAGACGTGTTGGGAGTCAATATCTAACAGGAAACTATCGATTTCCATCAATCTGTGAAGTATCGTCAGCTAATTTATTTTAAGCCTTATACAAGGTGTAAAAAAGAAGGAGCTCGTGGCTACGTAATAACAGCTGCACGGGTCGATCCATCAGGTTAAGCTACGCTTGCCGGGGTTAGTCCGTGGATGGGTGACCATCTTTACATACCAAGACTCCTCCGTGCCTCGAAAAGCACGTTAAGCCGCTGGTCCTGCCTGTCATTTGTGGATTTTCTTAAGGGTCGTCAGAAGCCCGAAAGTCTGACAACCAGTCTTACCAAGGGGTATCGTAATACCCAATTACTGGGTTGTGGAGGTCAGATAGGCAGTCGCTCCATGTAAAATACTGGTATTCAGCTGCATCCGGTTAGACTGGAAGCCGACCCCAACATAGTTGGGAAAAGGCTGGCAGATGATGACAGGGTGTAAAAAAGCTGGTATCTACGCATTCTGTACATCAAATTAAGTTATTTTCAGCAAAAATAATTGCTGGGATACGACTTTTATTTTTAGTGTGACATTTCGCTGCTTACGGTAGTGCGCAACGTAACGCACGCAAAACATTGTGCCTCTGGAATCGTGAGAGTACTAAAGTAGTAACATAATTTAAAAGAAATTTGAACTTTGACCTTCAATATCTCTGTAGCCAGAAGGTTCCCAGCACGCGTAGCATGACCATCGTAGAAATGGGTTTTGTCGACGGAAGAATAGACAAAATGACAGATTGTGATTGTTTATCTGTCATTTTGTCTATTCCTGTACAAAAAATAATCATAATAACGGGAAGAAAAAGTGACGCTTGGCTCTGTTTAGGGTATTTTTACACCCGTTATGTAATACTAGCATTATATTTACCTACAATTATGTATATTATACAAGTAATATATTATAGTTATTATGAATAAGTCACTTGTTTCGTTATATTATTTATTGACAGTTTTTTTTTTACTAATATTATTATTTCGTCGGTTAATCATCACAAATTGATTGGGTTTGAAGTGGTATTGAAGATACAGGTATGATTACCAAAAAGTTACCAGTAAATAAAATACCTGGCCTGTTTAGTGGCTAGAACAGAGCACAGAAATGCCGCGCCCGCCGCGTCTAAAGACGGCAGTACTTACAAAATTCGTGACGCCGAAAGTGCGTTGAGGGCACAACTTCTGTCACGGACGCCATTCTAAGGCTGCCATCAGACGGACTGCATTCTTGCTGTTTGAATGCAGTTTAGTACTCGTAATTTACTTTAACTGCATTCAAACAGCAAGAATGCAGTCTGTCTGCAAATTTTCAGTTGGAGTGCAGTTGAAATGCAGTCCGTCTGATGGCAACCAAAGCCGTCAGTTTCTATACGTCATCAGTGTCGTAGTGCCAGTAAACGGTGACGCGCTTGGTTTATATGGAAATTGTTGACAATGCCGCCTCTAACATTGGCCGGCGAGGCGTCTCCATGGTCTGTGGTGGCAATAAACTCGCCCCCTATTACATGGGACTTAAATATAACTGGCGAAATATGGGTGTGGGTGTACAGGTACACCTCTGTCGACCCTGTCGGGGTTTACAGGCGTGTTGATAATTCAATGTAAATAAATCGTTACCGCTTCAAAACCAATTCAAACAAGTATTATTATATTATATTGTAAACGAATAATTCTCATGCGATAGTTGTTTTACGAGGAATCTCAGTATATTTCTCAGGGATATGATATTATTGAAATATTGACTCTTAAAGGCTTGCTAATAGGCGCCTTTTCTCTATTCAAAAGGAAAAACATATTTGAATGTCTTCGAAATTTTGTGGTTGTAAACTGTGTAATGATACTTTAATAGGAGCTGAACATCTCTTAGAAACTGGGTATTAAACGGTTTCTAAAAGGCTATAAATTGTAAAATTCGTCACAACTACATTAAAAAAAAAATACAATAGACGTAGATACATTTAGTAAGTCATAAACAACCCTGTAAGAAATCGACACGTGTCTCACCTCTCAACGAGTGACGATTGACCAGTCGCGAACCCGAACACGACGTGTTGCCACGCCGAGCGATTGACGCAGAACTCTGCGTCATCATAACTAAGGGGTCATTCCGTTTACTCGGAAACGGTATGTCCGAGAATTCACCCTAAGTCTATGAATTTCATTTATCCAACTAGGCCTGGGGTGGATTCTCGGACATACGTTTCCGATTATCCACTTTAGGGTAGATAAACGGAATAACCCCAACTAAGTGCCGGTTTTTGAAGAAGATGAATTTGAAATCTTGTCGAATTCTACTTTAGCATTACTTAAGTGTGAGCCCACGAAATTAAACATTTATTTGCAAAAACGTAAGAAATTTTGAATTTCACGGGCAATATTGAAGGAATCGCCTTCAATGCTAATTTAGGGTTTAACAAGTTCTCAACTTCAAATTTTCAATTCACATATGGGTATTTCACTCGGATTTTGGCTAATCAAAAGACAAATTATACTACATAAAATATAGCTTGATCTCTGCGACATATGTCAAACTGACATTCTTAGGGTTGTCAGGATATAAAATAGTCGATAGAAATTATCGACGTTTCTTACTATTATCGATGCTAATGTAACATATAATTGGGTTTAATTTAATTACAAATGTTACTAAATTAAACGAATATTTTAATATAAAATACATTTATTCTCTTAAAAGAGTACACCCCAAATCCATATCTGAATCAGTTTCTGAATCGCTAGAACAGTCTTGTAAATGTATAATAAACTTTTGTTAAATTAAGTTTTATTTAAAATATCGATAGTTTATAGTTTGTGGTTACGATGATTCATCGCCCATCTCTAATTAGGTCGGCATGCCCATAAAGTATGACATTGACAGATACTGTCTGTACTATTATGAAATTCAGGACTTCATAGGCGTGATTTTACTGACAGCTGTCGCAGAGATAAAGCTATCTTTTATGAAGTATAGGCAACTAACTGCCAAACTCGTGTTTACTGGCTGAAGTAACAACCAAATTACTTGGAATAAGTTTGTTAGCTAATTTTTGTGTTCATTACTCCCTAAAGCACTATCCAATCTTTCTGTAACACCCTGTATTTAAAAAAGGTAATAGAAATACTTATTGGAAACCCTGACTTAGTGACTCTGTAACATACTCTCGTCAAAGCTCTTAGTTAAAATAAAAGGCGCCGAAAATATTTAATCGACTGGCATTTTGAATGTTAAAATGGTTTTCACTTCGATGACTTTAAAGCTCAACTCATATTAACCTTATCGATATGTTATTGGTGAAGCTCTGGCCAAACTGAGGTGAATCCCACGCGGGGTGCGGAACGTGACTGCGCACGTCGATTGTTCATTAATTAATTTATTTATTTGGTACACCAACAGCAATACTTACAAAAACAATTAAAACAGAACAGTAAGATAAAAAAATACTGGTATGAATGCCTATTATAGGTATAAACAGCATTTGCCACAAAACAACATAGTAATAAAATAAAAAGAAAACTTGAAAGAAACATAAAATACAATATGTAAACAAAATACAAAATAAATAGATTACATACATATAAGTACTAAAAAAATTATATATAATGTTGCCAGAAAAGGTGGAAGGAGAGAGAGTGAGTGATAACTATAGTACATTACTGTCGCGGCCTGCAATAAGGGAATTGATGGACGATCGTGAAAATGAGGGCCGAGGCGAAGCCGAGGCACTCATGCGTGAGTCCATCAATTCCTGATTGCGGCCAAGGCTTGTATAGTACTTTTCTCAAACAACGCGCGGAAATTCAAACTGAGTAAATTAAATAGAAATTCCAGAATCAATGACGAACAACTATCATTTTTCATGCGCCAATATGTTAATTTGTTTCTTCTTTGTTCTATTTGCAAGCCAATTCGAAATTTAAATAAAATCTTTGATAAGTTACCTCCTTGGTTGCCGTGTGTTGAAGTAAAAAGTTCGTTCCATTTTTAAATAACACGACAGATATGAGTTTTCATAGTAATTTATTTGGCCGCTAAACACACCAGATATGGATTTTCATAGTAACTTTGCTGGCCGCATCGTTACTTGTTTTTTACCAGTACAGCAATTTTGATTTATCTCGACGAAGGTTGTCAAAATAATGCTCGAATTTCCAAGCATGTTTGAGAAAATATTATTTATAGCTGAATAGTTATTGAATAAATATAATATAAATGAATAGTTATTGTTTAAATGAATAATTATTGTTTAAATGAATAGTTATGAATAGTTATTGTTTAAATGAATAGCAAGTCAAGCGACTATTAACACCAGTTTGTACACCTCCATACAAGTTAGTTGACACAATCGGTGCGAGCGCATTATGTCTCTGATCCCGCGCGTTTTCGCTTCAGTTTGGCCAGAGCTTTAAAACTAGGAATACTTTTCAAGCCTCTTGTGTTTCTTGACCAAAATAAGAACCAATTATCGTTGAGATATGACAGACTTTAAATTGGATTGCATAAACAGCCTCTAACGTTCCCACTGCTGGGACACAGGCCTCCTCTCTGTGAGATCCACTATGTGGGCTCAGTGCGGGTTGGTAGATGTCTTAGAATTTTTAGTTCTAGCATATGCCGGTGTCCTCATGATGTATTTTTATCACCGTTTTGAGAGCAGTGGTGACTAGTGATGAAATAATTTACACAAAGTGCCTGACCGAGTTAGAACTTACGTCCTACAACTCGTAAGTCGCGGCCGAATGCAACCACTGCTCTTCAAACTGGATAGCCTCTTTTAATCAAACTAAGTACAGTAGCGTTTTATACGAAAATAAACCTTATCATAGTCGCTTACTCGAATATGCACATTAACCTTATACGAATAAGGTTCATTTTCGTATGGAAGGCTACTGCAAGCTAAATCTTGAGCAAGACTACTAGAGATAGTCAACGATTTCTACGATTTTTCAAAGTGAGATCCATTTTAGTATTGCCACCTAAAAGGAATATTGTGTTGCCATATTGAAAAAAAAATATAAATAATAAAAATGCATTTATTACTATATTTTTGTAAGCAGTATTTATTCAATAGAATAGAAGCTGTAAAATATTTGAATCTTATAGAAATATAATAAAAAAGACTATGTAATGAAAAAATATTTAAAAAAAAAATACGTAAGAATGAATCTTGGGAACAATTCTGACTTTTCTGACTTATTGTCAGAACATATTTCTGACTATGTCAGAAAATGACTAAAATCACAGGAAAACGGAAGGTTTTTTTCTAATAAAATCTATGTTGCATAGTCTGAATTATATTTAGATATGGTCGAATAAAAAATAGCTTTCTTTGTAAATAAATACGCACCTCTTTTTGTAAAAAGTCGGTTAATGGAGTCGAAAACATATTTAGTTTGTGTACATTTAAACATTTTATAGAAATAAATTACTTTCTCTGGATGAATTGATTATATTTTTAACTCTCTATTGTACTAAAATTAGTTAAATAATACAGTAAACTTAGTCATGACTTGTTTACATGTCTTTAGTATTTAGTAAGCAAGTGAAATTTTCTGACCCGCATCGTATAAATATTTCCAAATTAGTGATATGATTATTGAACCACCAGAGGGCTCGCGGTTAAATACGCTATAATAGCTACGCTTGCCGCTGTCGGTTTGTGGATGGGTGACCATCCATATATACTCCTTCGTGCCTCGGAAGGCACGTTATAAGGCAAACAGACTGAGGGGCCCGCAGTGGCGGGCCACCGTATAGCCTCCGCGGGCAAGGGGCGAAGCCCCGACCCCGCTCGCCACGCCCCCTTGCGGGGACGTAGCGATATCTACGAAAGGATATCTACGAACGGAAGGCACGTTAAGCCGTTGATCCCGGCTGTCATTGGTAGTCATTTCAATCGTTACGGGTAATCAGAAGCCCAAAAGTCTGACAACCAGTCTTACCAAGGAGTGTTACCCATTATTAACCAGAGTATCCAGTAACTGGGTTGTGGAGGTATGATAAGCAGTCGCTCCATGTAAAATTCGGGTATTCAGCTGCATACGGTTAGACGGGAAGCTAACCCCGACATAGTTGGGAAAAGGCTAGGCAGATTGATAGATAGACACGATAAGAATCAACAAATATTCGCAACTAAATGCTTTTACTAATACTAAAAACGTGTAAACGGATTAGTTCCTAAACGGAATTGAAACTTATTATGTCTTTGACTCGATTGAAATCTCTACAGACAATAATCGTGTATCTAAATCAACGCTTTGAGAATATCTTCATTCAAAAGATTTTAAGAGTTTTGAGGCTAAATTATCGGTTTTATATTATTAAAATTATACCAACTCAGATTCCTGGATACATAAATTGTAAAACCATACTTATATTAATCTAAAATGGAGTTGATTGTTCAGCTTTCAAGCCTTATTCTGCATATACACTAAGTTAACTAACGAAGGCAGTTCCTGTTAACACGCAATAAGGCCCGGTATCCACCAAAGCGGAGAGAAGAGGAGACCAGAGATGTGTTTGAATAAACCAATCCGATTTCGTTATTTCCACATCTCTTCTCCGCTTAGCTTGGGTGGAAATGGATCAAGAGGAGATGTCTCATTTTTCTATACAATTTTGTGCGGCGAGCGAGCAAGTAGCGCAGCAGAGCGGAGAAGTGCGCACGGCCGGCCAGGCGGCACACGGCTCGCGGACCCCGCACCCCGCTGCCTTCTCCACGCCTCGCACACTCGAAAGCGTCATTCGATTGACCGGCTGCTACACAAAGCCCACATCTCCTCTCCGCTTTGGTAGAAATAACCTGCCAGCTTCGCAAAATTATTTTAAATTAAAATTAAAAAATAATGAATACCTATATTTTGTAGCTATAAAGGTTGGTTCTCATACTTGTGTTACGAGAGACGCGCGATTTACTGAACTGAGTATAAGTATAAGGTACCGATCTGAAGGAGAGATTCAGTTTTACAAAAAAAGTGTTTATGTGGTTTTTTTTTTTGTAAAGAGTATGACGATGAGATCTTGGTAAATTGTATAGTTATATAAAACCGGTATATTTAGCTTTTTCTCATTTGGAGTTTTTTTTTTATGAATAATGGTTATCAGCATAAAAACGTCAAATAACTTATAACAAATGACTGCGCAGTAGTCAATCTTACTTATAAAACAGTAGCGCGCATGCGCAGCTTAGCTTCAGAGCGACAAAGTTATTTGACGCGAACTGCCGCCGTATTATGAAGTATTAATGCCACCATTTTTCCAGTGTGAAGAGAGACGGAGCTAGACAAGGCCGCTAGCACCGTCCCGTTTTCGCAGTGGAATAATGATGTCATTAATACTTCATGATACTATCCCTGTAACTTGTTGTAAGAAAGACACATCAATATTGAAAAATAATTGGCGGAATTTTTATAGTTTTAGCTGCTAACCAATTTTCTATACGTCTCCAAAATATTTCTTCCAAGCTGTATGCTAATTTCATGTAAGATTGTGTACTTTATGCAAATATTCAAATCGATAGATTTGGCCTCACCATACCTAATCGCAAAATTTAAAATTTGCATACATACATAAACACACCTCTTCTTCCCATGGGGGTAGGCAGATAGCTATAGAACGCCACCTGCTACGATCCTTACAATACTCCTTTTGCCTCATGTCCGTTCATACATCAACTATCTAATTGCGTAACTTATTTTCGTAACCAATTAGGACTAATCTGTTTCATTTTGACAGTTCAACAGCATACATTGCGATACTTACGTTGTTAAGCAGATATTTTTTTCGAACATATGAACCAATGTATAGCAATCTGTTTAAAAAATGATTCAGATTGTGATTGATCGTCTATTACGCGATTAGGGTGGTTGCGATTATGTGTTTCGTAATTGGGGTGCTGAATATCTTAACAGACAGATAGTTTCATATAAATACAGTTCCGAGGCCCTAGTGTGAGTTTCTTTTAACCATCTCAACTTTACGCATCGACCGCGTTCAGCGCTCCGATTGGCCCTTCACTGTCCTTACTGGTGAAGGGCCAATCGGAGCGCCGAACGCGGTCGATGCGTAAAGTCGAGATGGTTAAAAGAAACACACTAGAGCCTCTGAACTCTCATTAGTGTAGACTACTATAGACAAGATAATAAAAATACATACAGTACAGGTGCCGTATTATGAAGTATTAATGCCATCATTTTTCCAGTGTGAGAGAGAGACGGAGCTAGACAAGGCCGATAGCACCATCCCGTTTTTGCAGCGGAATAATGATGACATTAATACTAACCCAGCACACATATTCTTATAACGAACCGACTGTGACATTGCCAAATCATATTTCTCTTTCCAATAATATTGTAATAAAGTATTTAATAATAAGCGACGCGAGTTTAGTCTGAGGCCAAGATAAATATAAATTACTTAGCACATTTTGGCTAAGCATGATTCCTATGCCTGCCGTACGACTGTCAAACGTCAAATGTAAGCTAGAGAGAAACGGGAACATAACTAAGCCAAAGTACGTGCTTAGTAACGTATTTTAATCTCTGCCTCAATGTTTAAATTAAGCATATAAATATTTAAAACCATGTTAAATTGTAACAAAAAAAACGTGTATTTTTTATTGGTTTGGTGCTCAGTTTGGTATTTGGGAAGTTTTGAAATAGCCATTGTAAAATGATGCATTTTTTGGGCGTTTCAGAATTTTGTTACGGATTTATTTTTTTAGTTGTTATTGATGTTACTGTTATTAGAATAACGTGAAAATTATTTTATTATTCTGCAGACAGTAACATTTTGTTTTTTAATTTATATTCGTAAATCTGTTATTATTTCGTTTTACTATTTTCCGTCTTACCACCCAGATTTCCTTTAATTCTGTTAATTTCACTGATGGATATAAGCTATCCGGATATTAATACCAAACTAAGTAATTAATCAATAATTAAGCATAAAACAGTGAGCTTTAAAGCGTTTCCACTTATGATGGCTATGGACGCAGAGGGCGCCACTGAGCGCTCCCTTGTATTTACAATCTTGTAATATAAATATGTCTTTATTGTCGGCTTGTAGATGTAGGTTATGACGAATAAAAAGTATTGCGGAATTTTAGTATTTTCTTTTCTCTTTACACACCCAGAACACAACGCAAATAAATGCGACAAATTGTCAAACGCGCGCCCGCGTATACTGCTGAGATTGGCTATTGATAAATCATTCAACCAATCGCAGCAGTTTATAAGACTACGTTTAGTTTAATCAACTGTAGATTTGTTGACCATTTTCCATTTAGTTATAGTAGATACGCATTTTCTTACGTATTTTTTTTAAATAGGGCCTAGCTTTTTCTTAAGAAAAGATGACAAACAACATACTCGTACAACTTGACAATGACCTGCAAATTGCAAAACACGTAAGAAAATTTGAATTTCGCGGGCTACTATAGCATCCCCTTAAGGGTCAATTCACACCGAGACGCGACGCGAAGCGATGCTGCCCACACTTCTTATTGATTCAAAATATAACTTTATTTACTACACAAAAATATATACTACACATTTTATTGCAATAATTCGAAAATGTCCAGCGGCATGCAAGAGCGGCGTTACGCGTCCCCACTAGGGCCGCGAGGCCCGGCCTCGTGAGGTTTTTGTGTTTTTTTGCAACACGTCCATACGGCCTCGCGACCCACCAGCCCTACTTTGCACAGTTGCTTTCGAGATGTACACACGGCTACACATCAAGCCAAGCTATACATTTCCAGTCTATGCTGATATCACATTGTATAGGATTTCCGGACAATGCGGGGTCAGCTTATACTGGAAATGTATAACTCGATGTGTTGCCGTGGTTAGCTTCAGCAGCCTTAAAATAGCGACGATGGCATGTTTGGATGCGACCAAGTTAACCTGCAGAATTACAATGCTAGTAATTTCATACAAGATTTAAAAATTAAATGATGTAGACCAAAGTTAGTCTATAAATGCAATGCAGCCGCGCGGACTTTCTAATTAACTACAATGTCTTTTGGCCCGCGCACGGCCCGTCTGGTTGCTTAGCTAGCTAGGGCCGCGCGGTGAAGCTCGTGAGTAAGCGCAGCCGGCCTCCAGTGTTGCCACCTTGCAGAAAACTATTTCACTAGTTTTGGTCTGAAATTTCACCAGATTCAGCGATATTTTTAACTAAAAAAAATCTCCAGAAACCACTAAATAATTTAAAATTAAATCACAAGTTAAGTCAATAAATAATATTTTAATTGTGAATACAATGAATACAAATAAACATGACAAAACTAAAAATCAACTTCAAATACTTCTGTTGGTGATTCTTCTTCATCTTGATTGATTATTATTGCAGATGTAGGACGGCTGAGATGGATCATCAGTTTTGTCAGATTTTTTCCATGATAGTGCGAAATAAAATAAATGCTACACAAAAATCCACTGAAACAACTTTCGATCTTGACTTGAATGATTTCGATAAATATTGTCTCCTACTTTCGCGAACGAGAACTAGCAACTAACTAAATACAAGCAATAGTATGCAGCACTCACTCATACAAACTTTACATAGGTACGTGTTAGGTTTGATCACAATTCACAGGTTTGATTTATTAGTTGGGGAATCCCCAAGCATAACCAAACAAAGACGTCTAAAGCTACGTTCCGAAACACGTAATTTTTACCGGCAAAGCATATCCTGGATCCAAAACAACATTCGATAAATATCACTAAAAGTCATCAAATAATTTTTCAGTGATTTTTTTTCAGAGTCTACCTCCTAAAATTCACTAAATCTAGTGACAAAATCACTAATGTGGCAACACTGCCGGCCTCCCACAACCCGATGGTTGTTGGTCTTCTAAGAAAGCCGCATGACTCTGGGTAGGGGGGAGGGGCCACGCGGCCGGTTATAATGCTTGTGACCACTTCTGATTTCAGAGAGGGTAAAATAGAACAGACCAATAAAATAAAAACTTTCTACAAAATTAAAACCGACTTCCAAAAAAAAAGTGAAAAATAGCTTCAATTTCGGAAGACGGTGTCTTTGCTTTTCAATTTTCGTTTATTGCCACCGACTTCCAAAATCAGAGTAATTTTTCACTTTTTAGTGGTGGTACCACACAAATTCGAATAAATCACTACCTGCTATGAAAATTTAAGAGTTTTGTGGTTTAGTGTAGCTCGTGATTATATTATAATATAAAACAACTGAGTGGTCAAATCAATGTCTATTGTAAAAACGCGGCAAAATCAGAGAGGGGAAATAGACACACAAGACATTTCATTTATAATTTTATTTATTATTTATTTATTATTTAACAAAAATAACAGTGACAGAGTCAAAATGTCGTCGAGATAAATTATGTGGGAAAAATACGTAATATTGAAGCTAACTCAAAAATTACGCAAGCAAAGTTAATAAAATGTATATAGGACCACCTCGGAAGCATGACCTACCAAACAAAAAAAGAATAATCAAAATCGATTCAATAATTGGCGGAGGAATCGCGTAACAAACATAGAAAAAAAAAAAAACACCGACTTATTGAGAACCTCCTCCTTTTTGAAGAATTTGGCTAAAAAAAGAATTACTTATTTTGATTAGAACCAACAGCATTTTTTTGTACTTTTTCGGTTAGGGCATAACGTGTTGGGATTTGAGGAAGTTTCATTGAAATGGTAAAAACATAAAGACGCCGCGTTATTCTATACATACATTTGCTTTTACAAATCTATGTGAAATATGATGCAGAATATGAAATATCGATTTGTGTCATTCTTTCTAATACGATAATCGTATTCGATAAAAGAGACAACAATATTTTAACTTGTTGCTCATTATGGCAATATTTTGTCGTAACGTAGTGAAAGTTGTAGGAACGTTAGTTCTCTAAGTAGTCTGTGGTTGTAGGTTAGTGCCTTAGCAGCCATCATACACGACGAGTTTCGTTAGTTGTGAGTTTCGTGGTAGTTTTGCTGCCAAATGGTTGTTTATTTTTTTGTATTAATGAGATTTGCGAGAAAGTTACGAGGATTTTACATTTAAACTGCATGTAAATGTTGGAGAACCGCGATACAACATGCCCGTGTGTTGTATTGTGAAGTGTGGTGCAAGAAAGAATTAAAATCAACCTCAATTGTCCTTGCAGAGGTTAGTAGCCGGTTTTCATTTATGGCTAAAGTATTGATATTTGGGTTCATTTCAACCTTTTTATTAGTTGTTAAATCATTCGTTTGTTTACAATTTACAATAATACAATATATAATAATAATACAATAATATGTCATAATGAGATAGTGTTGTACCGTTGCCTATCATTAGCTGCCATTTTATGAGACAATATGAGTTGTAGGTATGCACCCTTATTTTGTAGGTATTTCCAGTCCATACTTTTATAGGTCTATGGGAAGTTCCACTCTATGGACCGACGGTTGTAATGTTGGCGGTCGTCAAAAACATTCAAACATACACATACAAACGTCGCCTGGCAACATTGCAAAAAAAAAGTTGAAACGAACGACCACAGACTAGCCAACGCCAACTCAATCTGTGGCAGCGTCAGCAGTGTGACCAGATTCAGTATTTTAATACTTTTTGAGTATATTTTATTAAGTTTTCCAAAAGTCAGTAGTAAGTTACAGATAGGACATGACAGGTGGGCCCCTAGAATTACAAATAGTATCGAATCATCTAGTCACAAAATGATTTTCTGTTCTGCACTTGGCTTAATCTTTGAAGGTTTGGTTCCAAACTTTCAAATTGAAACTTGGGGAAATTCCCGAATTATTGAAAGTTTCAATAATTCGGTCAGTATTTTTATTGGTATATTTTCCCTGTGCAAGTTGGTATATTTCACTATTTTTTTAAGGAACTTCGGTATTTGTGTAAAATTTAATCTGGTCACACTGAGCGTCAGCGTCAATCAAATCAATACGTCGAGCGACGACGACGCTTCCGTGCTACGACAGAGTATTTTTTTTTAAAGGGCACAGTATTTGCTTCCTTCCATAACTGATGGTCGCAAGGGCGTACTCTACGGATTTTTTGTGAAAATTAAGTATCTTTGTGTATAATCGACGGTAAGTGTATGAATATTAATTTTTATGCAGATAGTACATAGTTGACAGTTGTAGACTTGTAGATAATATTTGCACGAAAAAACATCGAAGTTACTTTTTTTTAGGCAAAGAAACGTTGCGTAGGTATGTAAGTAAGTACTTAAAAAAAACCGTTTAATCGTTGATCCTTAATTCGTCAAGGACTTTCTAATTAACCGGTAAGTTTTGGCACGCGCGCGGCCCGTCTATTCGTAATTAGATGTATTTGACGGTTTTACACTAAGATGTAAAGTTCTAAAACAAATATTAACATCGCACGCGTAAACACAAATCTATGGCAATATACAATGTTGTTCATAGAGATGCGAGACGGGAAGAGTGGTGGTGCCCGCCGCGTCTCCGTAAATGAGGCCTTAGATCTTATCTACGGCGCAACTACCTATTATACCTACCTACCTACCCTACATACCTACCTACCTACCCTACATACCTACCTACTCACCCTACCTACCAACATACCTTCCATCTACCGAGATATGTGTAGATAATTTATCCGATTTTAAATTTGTTATAGATTTACATGTATAGAAAATGTAAAATTCGATTTAATTTTTGATCGTAGAAAGTCACTACCCAATTGTAGTTTTAAATTGTAAAAAAATTACCCATCGTACTATTTAACTTTTTTTGAACAAATACTATACAAATTTGGAAAGTGTCGATGGTGTCAACAATAACAATACCTATACTCTATTTGAAATAAGATTAGACATTTAACCTGTATGACAGCGCGCGGGTCGCGCACGGACCAAAACACATTGTTGTTAATTAGAAAGTCCTTGAAGAATTAAACAAACCTTTTTACAGTCCATTCAACCGATTTTGACTTCTACACCGTAGGCATAAGGATGGCATTAAAAGCAAAAAAGGTTACACAATACCAACTGTCTACTGCAGCTGCCATTTATCATGCCACCACCAGTCAAAATCGGTTGAACGGACTGTAAAAAAGGTTTATTTAAATGTCTAATCTTATTTCAAATGTAGTATAGGTAATTAAAGAAAAGCGATTTCTTATATTCCTAGTAAAACTTGGTCACATACCTACCTGAGCTTAAAAATTGAAACACACACACAACGTGTTCGCTGGCCACAAATTAGTTTGAAGCAAATTGGCGTTTCCATATTTAGATGAAGGACGATTTGTTGTGATGCCATTTCATTGCCAATTGGTTCCCGATTAGAAGAATACTAGCTTCCGCCCTCGGCTTCGCCCGCATGGTATGTCGATAAAAAGCAGCCTATGTCCTTTCTCAGGCTCTAGACTACCTGTGTACCAAATTTCATTTTAATCGGGTCAGTAGTTTTGGCATAAAAGTGCGACAGACAGACAGACGGAGTTACTTTCGCATTTATAATATTAGTAAGGAAGTAAGGATAGTAAGGATTTGCAACAAAAAAAAAGCGATCACAAAATGGAATATTCCAGCTAGTTCAATTTTTTTATTTTAACCAATACTAGGTTTTAGATTTATTTTTAATATAAAAATATGTTAAATATGTATGTTATTGATAGATTTAACTGATAAATTCGACTTTTATGGATTTAAATTTATAAACCACTAGCTTATGAAAATATTTGGAAATCAACGATTTTCTAACACCAGTTGGGTGGGAACAGGTAAATTGGATGGTCTTCAATATTTTAAAATCTTCATAGCTTTTATATTTAGTAAAGTAACAACAAAACGACAATTTATTTATATATTTAAAGATATGTTTTTTTCACTTAAATTAATATAATTATTCTACTAGAAGCCATTCATCACAAAAATATAAATGAACAAAGTTACCTGACGCAACTATGCTGTCCAGTTGTATCGATAGATGTTATAGATAAAATTGGTGTGTTTCAAAATAGAAAATAAAAACTTTTTACAAAAAAAAAACAACCGACTTCAAAAAAAAACTCTCACAAAGTGAAAAATAACGTGAGCGTTTTTTTTTTGGAAGTCGTTTGTTTTTTTTTTTTGTAAAAAGTTTATGTTTTTCACTTTTTAGTTGTGGTACCTACCCCACACAAATTCTAATACCACTACCTGCTATGTAAATAACAGTGATTGTATCAAATAAGATGTCGTCTATATAGACTAAGTGAGAAAAATACGTAATTATTGAAGCTAACTCAAGAACTGAACTACTCAAGCAAAGTTAATAAAATTTATATGGGACCACACGGGAAGCACCAGCTTTCAAATAAAAAAAGAATCATCGAAATCGGTTCACCCAGTCGAAAGTTCTGAGGTAAAAAAACATAAAATAAAAAAAAAGACGAATTGTTAACCTCCTTTTTTTTTGAAGTCGTTTTAAAAATACTATGCATAATGGAACATTTTATATACTTCAAGGAAACAAGAAGGTTCTTAATTCGTTCGAATGCATTTGGACCTGTAGGTACGTATGCGAGTTTGTTTGCATAGTACTAATGAAAATTGATGAAAAATTATTTTGCACATGTTGTAAACATATATTCCCCGAAGGGCAGGCAAAGGTGTGCACAGCAGTACCCAACTGATATAGCTTACCGATGTATCTACGCAGAAGATGAATTTTCAAAGCGCGGGAAATGCTATTGACCAATCGGCACGCACCACGCTTCTTTTTTCTGTACCGCTATTGGTTGGCAACTGCCGCCATGTTAGCGCATGTTAGTCAGCCGCCATACTTGCGAGTGAGATGGAACTAACAGCTGCAGTGTATTATGAACCTTATAGTAGTGATCTAAGGTTGATTATAAGTTTTAGCATTCTTTCGTTAATCTTCGGGACCAAACTTTTTTTTCTGTGCGAACGAAGATTCACGACGCGCCTTATCAGTTGGGTACCACTGTAATACACTCACATTAGAGATGGGTAGCACACCTTTTTAAAATGAGGATCGTGCGAGGCACTCTTTTTACCAAGTGTGCACGCACACTGCTACCACGAATGAGGCGAGGCTGCGGTGGCTTGAAGGCACGAACGTGCTGTGAGTAGTGTGAGTGTGCCAGTGAGTCGGGTGCCTCGCCGAGTCGCGTGTGTGCTGTTTGGTGTGTAGTGAGTAGTGACGATAGAGTAGACACACGCGCGGTGAGTTCTGTGGTGTGTGTTTGTGCTAGCAACAGTGAACGAAGACATTTATTAAAATATGTGTACGAGTGAGTGACTTGATCGACTGACTCATTTCGTTCAAAACTCACAAGTACAAATGTTCTGTGTGTAGCTAATCTGCGCCAGAGAGGTGTGTGCTAGTACATCAAAATAAAAAGAGTGAGTGACTCTTTTCATCCAAGTGAGTAGTTACAACTGTGCTAGCACGTGTGCCGAGTTACTCAACACTGACTCACATTTCGCCAGTTGCGTTGTGTTGATGTTCTTCTATCTTAAAATTCAGAATCAATAAACTGAACATCTCTCCCTCATTACTAATTATCCACCCGAAATACCTCACCATTACTCCACACTGGTTGCTTGCCTACAAAAAGAATTGCCAACATATAATTATGTTGTTGTGGTGTGCACAGGTTGTATTTTCTTTGTCTTTGTTATAATATAAATTCGAATGTAACTCTGTCTGTCTGTATGTTATCTTTTCACGCCTAAACCACTGAACGGATTTCGACAAAATTTGGCAAGGAGATAAATGGCATCCTGGAGAAGGACATAGGGTACTCTTTATCGACATACCAGGCGGGCGGAAGCTAGTATTTTATGTGATAAAGATAAAAAGATAAAAATCATTTATTTGTCCAAAACATGAGTATACACACACTTGGCATGCAAGATGTTACAAGTGACTTCTAAACAACCGGCCGGAGCGCGCGCATACCTATCCAATTAAATTATCACAGTCATATTTTGCCTTAACGGCGTACAAATATAAATAGGTAGGTTATTACGTGGGTTACATATACATCAAATAATTATAATTTTATCCATTCAAATAATAAAAAATCCAAATTAGAAATTAAAATGTCCTATAGGATAGTGTCATCAAATCAACTCATAATACGAGTACATACAATATGTTTCAACACACTTGCTCGTAAAGTGGCTCTTATTGAACCGGTTTTAGGTTCATAATGCAGTGTATTATGGAAGCGTGCTTTTTACTTTATATTACCGCACTAGAGCGGTAATGTGCGCCACAGATTACTATTTACTAGTCTGAGTAATGACATGGCAGTATGGAATTAGGGAATTAGTAAGTACTATCATAGCACCAAGGAATTTGTATCCAATAGAAATTGTTTTTGGTGAAGCTTTTTACCAGAGACAAGCGCTTAAAAGCAAGTTTTTATTAAAAAAAAAAAACCATAAGCAAAAAGAAAACCCCATGCATGCCCATGGGATTTTTTTTACCATAATTAAACATCAGTGGGATACTATACATTGAATTTGGATGAACTACCCTACTAATAAATGAGCATTCTCTATTTACACCCGAGCAGAGACTTGCGCTTTTTTTCGGTAAGACCGCGGTTGGCACGCGCGCAGGCCACTTGACCCGCCCCGACGAACCGCGCTGGCCTGCCCATGTGCCACCGCGTTCGCACGGAATAAATCTCTATCTGTACTATTAAATAAGGGTTTATATCGTCTGTGGCAATTTCAGTCTATATTGGTCACTACCCTAACCCATTTGCGTATTATGTATCATTAAAATTATTATATTTTTATATAGACTGTTCAGGGGTATTACCAGTGCCTTTATTTACACCCGCACGCTTATCGCTAGCGGAAAAAAACAAAACCAGCCGCCATTTTCCATAAATATTTGTTAACTTTTTTGTTGTGTGGTTAAAATCATTATTAAAAATGTCGATTTCACGAGGAGAAGAGCGTAAATAATAATAAATAGATTTGACTCCACCATGGTGCGTTAAGTTACAGTAAAAAAAAAAATTGTATTTTTTTTTCTTTTTCAAATCTTTTTTTTTGTATAGGCTGTCTAACGGTTTTGCCAGTGCCTTTATTTACACCTATGGAAAATCAAAACCAGCCAGCGCGCCATTTTCCATAAATATTTATTATCGTTTTCTTTGTGTGGTTAATTAATAACAAAATTACAAAATTTAAAGTATTGTCACCAACCGATATAGAAGTTTTTAAAAGAAACTCCGGATAGTCAGTACCTCGCAACAATGGTCAGTTAAACTTTATAAATCTATCATCTCTATAGTTACGTTATTGTAGCATAAGTTCTTACAACAAGTCTGTTTTTTTCCTCGCAAGTGTGTTGAAAAACGTCGTATGAAACGCGTGTGCATTAATTAATACCGCCTCGACTGTAATATCCAATAGAGCACACTTGTATCACAATGTACTATTATGTTAAGTACTAGCTAATGCCCAGCATGCATTGCAAATGTTGCATTGCCAATTTTGCGAGACTAACGTTTGATTTTTATAAGTAAAATATGTATAAATATACACCCCTTTGCAAAAAAAACGGGCACCTTAACAGTAATTAGTTTTTCTATAGATAATATTAATTTTTTTACTATGTCATTAGCACAAATGACGTGTAATTTCTTATTATCAATACGAATATCGTTTTTGGCTACACCCCTCTTCCAGTAGCGCTACAATTTTACTAGCTCTTATTGCTTTTTCTGCCATTACAATCGACACAACGATATCTGTTTTAAGTCACAATAAGGCTGGATTATGCGGCAAACATAAATTATTCTACTAAAAATAATGAGAAGTTAGTTTTAGTTGTGAGGATAACCTTTTAACCGCAAACCCGCAAAAAGTTAGTAAAAGTCACAAACTGAAAAAGGAATTATTATTGTTTTAAACCAAAGTTTCGAATTTGGAATTAACTTTTTTTCATACCCAGACTATTAGTGCCAGTAACATAGTTTGGCTATTAAAACCACTTTACAACTAAATGATTACTCACAATGTGAAAAAATCAAAACCGCCCGTTTTTTCTTCAAAGGGGTGTAAAGATGGCATCTAGTAACGAGGGCGGAGATGGGGACACCCGTCCAGACTTCGACGACATCATCAAGGATGAAGAGGAGGAGGAGGAAATAGAAATGGAGAACGAATTATATGAGGAGGAGTACTTCGAAGAGGACGACTACCTCGTCGAGGCGGAGGAGGCTTCTGATGCCGAGACGGCTCCCGATGTCGACACATACGAGGTAAATACTTATATATGAATGTGAAATTACTACAATGTCAGTAATAATCAACGATTTTTCTTTTTTGTAACAAACTCAATGCATAACGTCTTTTATTTATTCGCAATTATAGTTACAGGACTTGAGTGTATTTTGTCATGCATGTTTGGGAATAAATGGGTTATTTATTTGCTGTTCAGGTTTGTGTTTTAGCTTTAGATAATAAGAATAGTTCGCCGCAAGCATGAATCATGGAGGGTGTTGAAGAACGAGAATTCCATATTTTGTTTTATGTTGGTGCCATTATACAACGTGTAATAGAATAAGCGCAAAATAACCAAATTTGGAGCTCTCATAGCTATCCTATGTGTAGTGCGCTTTAAATAAAATAGTTAATTTAAGGTGTGGTTTAATTAAATTATATTACAGATATTATTTTAGTCTTATAATTTAATATTCTAATTGGGGTGTATGAGCTCTTGCGTTTATTCCGTTACACGTTGTATATGAGGTCTAATCTGATGTTCTCAACAGTAGTTAATTTATCCAACCTCTTGTTTTTTCAGTATAACGAGCCGGCACCGTCGGTCACCGTCAGGGCGATGTGGGACGAGAAAATGGACCCGTTGTCCGTGACGTGAGTAATTAAATAGCAAATAAATAGTGTGTAGGTAGTATATAAATGGTTTTCTGTATAATGAAAACCTATTATTCGATAGTTCAAGATCACCGCCGTCTCCTTTCACGGCTGCTGCTGTTGGCTTGGGCTCGCCGCGCGTTCTCCTGCCGTAAGTGTTTAAACCTGTATTAATTAGTCTTGTACCTTTCCTTCTCGATTTACACGTAATTATATTTACTATTTGCTGTCTCAGGTTCGATGTCATCGTCGGGGAGGGCCGTGATATCGCTATGGAGGAGGACCACGTCTTCCACCTCGCTGATGAACATCAGCTGTTCCAGCAGGTGGAAGAAGTGGCGGCAGAGCAGCCGCAGCAGCAGTGTCGTCAGCGGCGCGGCGGCGCAGCGCAGCGGGGCCGAGCGCGCACACGTTGGCCACGGGGCCAGGGGCCGAGTGGTGGCTCCCAGTGGGTAAGAGGAGACAGATTTGTCGAGGTGAATGTGAATGACGATGATGTGCCTGAGGAATTGAGAGAGATGGTCATGCGTGTGGTGCAAGCGAGAGAAGCGGCGAGAGTGCGGGCGACAGGTAGAACAAGAAGAGTGAGACAAGAGAACGAGGAAGAACGGATGGATGCGGATGACGGCGAGGTCGAGTCCTTCTTTGCTGCCGAAGGAACTTCCAGTCACTTTGAATGGTCACCCATGGGTGATTATCAAGGTGTGAGGGAGCAATTTCTTCCTCAGCAAACGGGGGCGGTTGTCGCATCCGAAAACGCGTATGGGGCGTTTAGGCAATACTGGGATGACGACATCATGTCGCACATCGTGACTGCGACGAACCGGTATGCCGCAGAGGTTGCTGGTTCGTCCGTTTCCTTCGCCCGAGATTGGTATGACACGAACATTCATGAAGTTTTTATCCTATTTTCCTTCTGGATGATGCTCGGAATCATCCGGATGCCCACTATTACGTCCTGTTTTACCACAAACCCCCTTTTACAGACCACTGTCTTTAGAAAGATGTTTTCCCGATCTCGCTACGTACATCTCTGCCGCGCTTTTCACTTGAATGACAATAGTAGCGGACCGACAGACTCGAACTCGACTGACCTTCTGTATTCTCTTGGTCCGATCTTAGATAATTTAAATGCCCGTTTTCAGGAAGCCTACATCCCATCCCAAAATATTTGCATTGACGAATCCTTGACTTTGTGGAAAGGTAACCTATCCTTCCGCCAGTACATCAAGACCAAGGCAGCCCAGTACGGAGTGAAGACCTTTGAACTCTGCGAGTCGTCCACGGGCTACCTTTGGTCATTCTTTGTGTACCTTGGTGCTGGCACTTCCCGTGATCCCGATCTCTCATCCACTTTGCTGAAAAGCACAACCACTGTCCTCAGACTCATCCGTCCTCTCCTTGACAAAGGTTATACTCTTTTTATGAATAACTGGTTCAATAGCCCCCTACTGGCCAGATTTCTGAAAACACGCAAAACCGACTGTGTAGGTACCTTGCGTGTTAACCGCAGCGATGTGCCTCCACTCATGTCACTGTGTAGTCTGAAAGAAGGACAGTTTGTAGCACGTCATTCCGGCGATGTGGTGGTCTTGGCTTTTCAGGACAGGAAACATAAGGTAGCCACCATCAGTACCTACCACGGCGATTCACAAGGCGAGATGGAGGCGAAACCATATCGCCCAGCTCTGTACAAACCACAAGTAATTTTAGATTACAATAAGGGTATGGGAGGCGTTGATCGTAAAGATCAAATGCTGGAACCATACCTCCTGGAAAGAAAAAGAGGCAGAAAATGGAACGTCAAGTTCTTCAAACACCTGCTCAACTGCTCTATTTTGAATGCCCGAATCCTTTTGCAGAGTTCGACGACTACTCCAAAAGAGCACATAGTGTTTCGATTGGAGTTAGTCGATCAAATTCTACGGCACCACCACCAACATGTCCCCAAAAGCAGACCCAACCATCCCGTGTCAGGCAGTTTGGGCCATTCACAGCCTCAGGTGCAACATTTCCCTCGACGGACAGACCAACTCTCAAACAGGGGGCGGCATTTACGTCGGCGATGTACTTGGTGCTCCCAGCACCAGTTACACCGACGTACTATGTATACGTGCTCAGTTTGTGAGGTGCCCCTTTGTTTAGGATCATGCTTCGAGTTATACCATAAGAGATAACTCTTTTCCGGTTTGAGCCTCTTTTATTTCCAGCGTGACAAACATACAGACGACATTAGCAGTTATTTAGTTATTATTTATTTATTTATTTATTTTTATTCATAGTATAACTTGGTGGATATACAGACTGACTGACTTACTTAGCTTTGCCACAAAGTCTAACCGACAGACAGACGCACACTCAGTAAAGTCATCCTCTTCTCGGTCATACAATCTGTTCTGTCTAAGCGCCGTGTTTGTGTGTGTGACGTGTGCTAGACTGGGGGCCACCAAAACGTAAACAATAACTGCAGCTAACTGCTTGAGGCTTGTCAAAGGCTCGTTTTTGTTTCAAGTTACACACTGTATGTTATTTCCACATTATGGTATCGCAGTTTTGCTGGCATTTTATCAAGATTTATATAAATGTGAATGTGTAATACATGAATACTTTTGTACTTCATATTTTTTATAGGCTTTTTCCATGTATGTCTGTGTGTAACATCCTCTTGCAGTTCTGCTGGCAGTTATTATTTTATAAATCTGTGAATGTGTAATAAATTAATATTATGTGTATCCTTTGTACTTTACCTTTCTATTTTGTATAGCTTTATTCATGTATTTCTCTGTACATTGAGACCATAGAATAGAATAGAATAGAATATATTTATTTGCATAAAACATGGTATAAAAAGGTGTTCAATATTATATGTATAGCACAAACATGTTCAGCTAAGCTATGACAAAGCATGCAAAATTTTAAAATCAGAAACACATCATCAATGAACAATTTCAATACATTAAAACTTTTTATCTAAAAATTGTTTTAGACTATAAAAACTATGTTCAAGCAACCATTTATAAAATTTAGTTTGAAATAATTTAAGATTTAAAGCTTTAAAATGGCTCGGTATTTTATTATAAATGCGCACACACATTGCTAGGCAGTTTTTATTATACTTGGCTAATCGAGGCAAATCATTCAACACTAGTTTGTATTGATCTCGTCTGTTCCGAGGGTACACATCATTTGCAGTCTTAAATAATTGTTTATTTTTCATTACAAACATACCTATTTCGTAAACATAAAGTGACGGTAACGGTAACAGACCAAGTTTTCTAAATATTGGTTGGCATGAGTCATCAGGTTTGAGTCCACAAATTGATCTCATGCACTTTTTTTGAGCAATGAATGCTCTCTGAAAGTCAGTGCTATTACCCCACATTACTAGCCCATAACGTAGTAACGATTCAACGTATGCATGGTATGAAGTTACAGCAGTTTTTACATTAGTTACATTTTTTATTTGTTTTAGTGCATATACAAATTTATTGATTCTTGTTGTAACATTGTCTATGTGTTCTTTCCAGTTAATGTCTTTGTCTATAATTACACCCAAAAATCTTGCATGCGTAACTTCTTTGATTTTATTGATATTGAGTTTAATGTCGTTTTTATGATTATTTGATTGGTTAAATTGAATGAACACTGATTTATCTAAATTTATTCTTAAATGGTTAATGTCAAGCCAATGTAGTAGTTTGTCAATTGTATTATTAATGTCAAGCATAAATGTAGGTGTAACATATAAACGCTAAAATTTTATTTTAATGGTTGTTTTTCCGCAGCGATATGAATTTGTCTTGGTAGTGCGATTGATATATAAAAAAATAAAAATAAAATATGAAAAAATGGCAAATAAACTGTGATAAACGAAACTAAAACGTTCTCGAACCAATAGTAATACAGTGCAAATGCCTGACTGCGCGAGATAAGCCCGAGCGACGCGCGGTCGTTGACCTTCACGCTTCAGCTGATAACTACCTACTCCTGAGTGAACGAAAGATAATTTGTTATTCAAATTTTCCCCTTTTACGTGCTTAGGACAGTCATAAATACTTTTTTACCTACAACTTACTGAAAACGAAGCTGAAAAACCAGTTTATTACCTGAAAAAAAAAAAACTGAATTAGATAAAAGTATTTTAGGGGTATGAGGAACAGGGAGTAAAGTTCACTCATTCACCATAGAAAAGGGAGGATCCTCCAACCAGACGGGTGTTGTGTCTGGCAGGCAACTGCCCCATGATTGATATTGGATTTTTGTATATAAGTTCACTGCACGGTAAACTCTAATTGCGCGATGCAGGATTTTTGTGACGTCAGGATTTTTGTGTGACGTCAGGTCTTTGATGCGTAGTTCGAATGTGGCGATGTAAGTACCGCCACAGTATTTTAAGGCGTATTTAAAAATTGGAATCAACTTATTTTCAATGAATTTAATTAACTAACCTACTTTTAGGTGTTTGCTATTTACAAAGGTACTTACACTTTCCGGTAACGTAATAATTGTTCAAAGTCCAAGCCACTGCGTTCCATACACAATCGAGCGCGTTTTATTTGATTTTGTTTTCCAATAAAGTGTCTCTGTCACGTGAAGTCACGTCTTACGATATTAAAGCCCATGCCCAAGAACTGCCCATGATCGAGTAGCCGCTGTGTCGTCGCTACGATCGTCTTGGCCTGTGGGACTTGAGGGTTCAGAACTCCGCGAAGACGGAGCGACTCCAAGCGTTGCGAATCCGCATAAAGTCGCCGGGCAGCGTGGGAGTTATAACGAGCCCTAGCGTACAGTTGTATGTGCCATTGCGACGTACTCAAAATTTGAATAATTATAATGCCGATCCATTTTTGCAAATCAGTTTCGGATCGCACGATGCACGTATGACGGCCGCCGCGGGACAACTGAGCGAGCAGGGAAACGGCGCGGCGCGCCGGCGACGGCGCGAGGCGGGGGTGCGTGGGCGCTCACCGCGTGCGTGCGAACTAGATTATGCCCTATCACTACGCGCGACAGCTTATTTTGCTCTGAACATTTACAAATGGCTACGCTTTGTCGGCACCGTGCAGCCGCGCATGCGGTTCGAGTAGTACTACGTAATGTCCAGTGAACTACTATTGTTTCTCACGCTTTCGAGTTGAAGCATTTTTTTTTTTTTTTTAATAACATCATTTTTTTAGTTTAACTCTATGATTCAATAGAACTACTTAAGGCAAATCGTTTTGCCGCGGGAAAACAGCCATTAAAATTTCAGCGTGTATATTCACCTCCGTCTACCCCTTCAGGGAAAACAGACGTGATGTTGTGTGACGTGACGGCCTCAGGCCTTCACTGTTAGAAGGAGTATTATTCGGTGTATTAAAAATCAAATAATAAAAACCTGTTTCAAGAATAATGTTTAAGTATTGTTTTTCTTCCCTATGTCATCTGCCTAGCCTTTCCCGAACCATGTTGGGGTCGGCTTACAGTTAGAAGAAGAAGTTATGAGGGAACAGATGAACATAATTATACAACGTGCCGCTACAATGGCGACATTAATTTAACACACGTATACGATTTCGCGTATTCGTTTTATGAAAATATTTGAATTTCATCAAACGTTATTATTTATTGATTTATTTTCAATTTTCTAAATTACCATCCTGGAGCAACCTGTACTTAAAGAACTGTAGCGAAGAGGTCATTTGCCGGGGTCACGGATCATATGTAGGCGAATAGAAGGAAAGCTGCGCAATTTCTTAGAAATGATCGACAAAGGAACTTACCGACAGAACGTAACCCAGCTGGTAGGTAGGTAGCTTCATGAATGAATCTTTTACACAGAGTGATCTCAATTTTCGTTATGTTTTTATTATTTAATTTGTTTGAAAATTCAATTTTTCAATTTACGGATTATTTTATTTTATTATCATTTTTATGTTTACTGGCCACTAGCCCTACCCGTGTGTTAAATTAATGTCGCTATTGTAGCGGCACGTTGTATATACATACCGATCAAAATCTTAATCTTCAAAATTAAAATCTTGGTCTGGTTTTATGGGGTAATTCTTCTCAGGCTAAAAATGTCTTTATCACACAAAAAAAATGTGTCAGAGCAATATGTGGGGTTGGACCGTTCGAATCTTGTAGACCTTTATTTAAGAAATTAGGATTACTAACTCTACCTAGTCTATATATATTAGAAGTAGGTTTATTTGTTAAAAAACACTGACCGCTTTATTAAAGCCATAGAAAATAAAAAATTCCTTTCAAGAGATCCAACCCGACTGGCTGTCACAAGATGTAGAAGCACACTCTTTCAGAACAATTGTTACATAATGTCTGTCAAAATCTATAACCAAATACCCAAACAGATCAGAGAGCTGCCACTAAATCACTTTAAAAACAAACTTAAGAAATGGCTGTATTATAATGCGTTCTATACTATAGATGAATTCTTAAATTATAAGCAAAATTTGAAATATGATCTCACTAGTAAATAGAATGTAATTTTAAAGATTTTAATTTTTTACCTCATTGTCATGATCTCAATAGCAACAACTGTTTTTTGTATAAGTATTATTTTATTACTTATAAGGTATTTTTTGCATGCTGAAATGTATAAGTAAGCAAAATATGTGGAACTTATAATATTTAAGACCTTTTATGTACCATATTTTATGCAAAATAAAAATATTCTATTCTATTCTATGCTTAACCCTCCTTTTTGCTTCGTCATAGTTAGATATAAAAAGAGTCGACTAGTACCCTCTTTAAGAAACTCTTCTCATTTTCCAAAATTATAGTGGCGGCTTAACGTGCTTTCCTCTGTGCCTCAGAAAGTACGTCAAGCCGTTGGTCCCGGCTGTCATTCGTGGATCTTTGAGAGTCGTTATGGGTCGTCAGAAGCCCGAAACTCTGACAACCAGTCTTACTAAGGGGTATCGTATTGCCCATTTACTGGGTTGTGGAGGTCAGATAGGCAGTCGCTTCATATAAAATACTGGTATTCAGCTGCATCCTGTTAGACTGGAAGCCGACCCCAACATAGTTGAGAAAAGGCTAGGTAGATTGATTGATAGTGGCGTATTTTTACAAGATGTAGGTATAGTTAGTCAATAAAGGATTTTTCAACACACTTGCTCGTAAAGTGGCTCTTATTGAACCGCTTTTAGGTTCATAACACAGTGTATTATGGAAGCGTGCCTTTTACTTTATATTACCGCACTAGTGCGGTAATGTGCGCCACAGATTACTATTTACTAGTCTGAGTGACATGGCAGTATGGAATTAGTAAGTACTATCATAGCACCAAGGAATTTGTATCCAATAGAAATTGTTTTTGGTGAAGCTTTTTACCAAAGACAAGCGCTCAAAAGCAAGTTTTTTTTTTTTTAAAGTACCAGTTGCAAAAAAAATCCCATGCATGCCCATGGGATTATTTTTACCATAATTAAACGTCAGTGGAATACTATACATGGCATGCGCGCAGGCCACTTGACCCGCCCCGACGAACCGCGCTGGCCTGCCCGTGTGCCACAGCGTTCGCGTGGAATGAATCTCTGTCATTCTGTACTATTAAATAAGGGTTTATATCGTCTGTGGCTATTTCAGTCTATATCTGGTCCCGTAATCTTCTAAGAAAAAAACGAAGACATACGAATGACAGCGGGAAAATGATACATGACGTTTGTACCCCCTCTGCAACTTCTTCATGCCCCTGTGTCGCCTGTCCGCCATCTTGTTATTTGTTGACATAAATTGTTTTATGTCGGGTTTCTTGAACACAAGTTGTTTTTCGTGATGATTCCGATATTATACATTATTTTTCTTTCTCCGCTAATTACTTTGAGTTGAGCACTAGTCCCTCCCTAGTAGCGTCGAGACTTCTTTCATAATGCGCTATAACAAGTGTTGTGTACCGGGCTGTAATACTAGGCGGGCTGTAATACACAAGATCCCAACTTGTGAAAATAGATGCAATAAGTGGTTAGATACTATAAACTGTGCTTCTCTGCGTGTTCTGAGTGTGGTTGAATTGGGCAAACAATGTGTGTGTCATAAACATTTTGAGGCAAGGTTTCTCACCCAGAAATCACGTCTTTTGATGCAAGCCTATCCTACTTTGTTCACTGAACATGAAACCTCTACTGGAGTTCCAACACATTCTAACTCAGGTAATTGTCGGATTGCTAAAGTATACTTATGGTGAAAGTTTTAATGTATACTAGCCGGTTAAAAACGATCCTGTCACAAACCTATATTTATTCAAATCCATTCACCTGATACTTATGTTTGTAATTGGTTAGTAAACAGCCAGACATTACTTTCACATTTTTTCAATTTCTAGCTTTAGTTGCTGGTAGCTGTTACAGTAATGATAAATAACTTACTAAATCATCATCATTATTCTCCTGCCCGTATCCCAATTTAGTTGTGGTTGGCGCAGCAAGTCTTCTTCCATACATTTCTATCAGCCAGCATCTCATTATTCACCCCTCTCTAGCCATATCATCTTTCACACAATCCACCCACATTCATGCTGCTCAGGGTTTTGGTAAGGTTTTACAATTGGCATTCTGCTTGAAATCAACCCAAATAACTTACAAAATGGTAACTAACTTGTATTATATGTTTATTTTTCCAGAAAATCAGGTTCCAAGCTCTGAATTTGAACACAATTATTGCCGCACTCTACATGTAGATCATAATTATGCTGCTTCTAGGCCTACAGGTTGGTGTTAGTTTTCAATACTCGGTATATTATTTATTTTATTTATAGAAATATGCAAACTGTTGTTCACTCTCTCTGCCTCTATAATAGATAGTTACCTAGTTTAATCCCTCACAAATCAGTTAGGCTTTCTAAGATTTTAACAATTTTTTTTTTGTTTTGCTATATTTTATGCCTTGTAGGCCAATGCAGTGGCAGTTTTATCTTATCTTATCTCTTAAACATACAATTCATGTTTTGTAGTCTTAACTTATAGCAAACATTTTTGCCACATAAGTATTTTATATTTCTTAAAAAAAAAAAAAAAAAGTAATAAGTATCTACTTTTTTTCTAGCGCATTATGCAGATGGCAAACCAGTCAGCAATACAATGTCAAATACGTCCCAAGTAGTGACCTTCCTGGACAATCTATTTGACAGTGTGAATGGAGCCAGCACTTTCCCTAAGAAGAGTAAAGGAAAGGAATTACGCTCCACCGTGACTAAAACGTCCCTTCACCATAAATGTTGGCGAGAAGCTATCGAAAAATTCCAACAAATGAAATTTATTGATAAAAATTCCAAGGAAGTTACTGTACCTAGTATAAGAAACTGGCTTGTAACTCTTAGAAGTTTTCAGAGACTGTGGCAATTTTTTGAAGAAAAAAATGTAAAAATTATGCACCCTAGATATTTCAATTCAGATGGCCTAGATTTTTTTTTTGGAAGGGTTAGGGCTTATAATTCAAGGAATAATAACCCAGATTGCCACAGCTTCACAAATACTTTTAAATCGTTGCTGATAACAGGATTCATAAAATTTCATTACAATTCATTTAATTGTGAAGATGAATCCTGTTATCAGTTACTAAAAATGAAATCACTGTTTGAAACAAATGTCAACATTAGTGAAATTTTAGACAGTGATACTCATTTAGAATCAAATAGTCTTAACAATGACTCTGTAAACCTTAGCAATATGGCGAGACGTGAACACTTGAATGTACATGCAAGAGCTTACACTTCCGGCTGGGTATTAAGAAAAATATTAAACAAATCGAATTGTCGGCAGTGTAAGAAAGACTGATGTACATAGGTGGGTGTCCCAAAAAGAGTATAAAAATAATAAAAGGGGTTTAATATATGCATCCAAACATTTTCTTATGCTTTTTGGCACAATATTTAAAGAAACGAATCTGTTTTTGGACTCAAATGCACATAAACACAACCTCGCTACCAAAATTTATAATATAATACAAAACAAGTGTGCATTTGAGTTTGTGGCGTGCCAAAAACATAAAAATGATAATTATCATTCAAGCATACATTTCTGTAACTACAAAATTAGCCATACATAATTGGTGCAATATAATTAATTAAATGTTAAAAGGTACAGACATTGTCAGTCTGGAAAACTCGAGTAGCAAGCCGGTTATGCAAGCGAAAGCTTTAAGAAAATATAAGAAAAAACTGAAGAAAAATCCCAATAAATGATATTATTTACTGCAAAACATCAAATCTTTTAATTTGCATTTTCCTTCTATAAAATGAAAATAAAATTTTCAAATGGGTGGTTTCTATACCGTATGTAGCTGTATAATGCATACCTTTGCCTACATGAGCCAACAATTAAAAACGACAACAACTGTCATGTATCATTTTCCCCTAACCAATCAGAAGCTCGGTGAAGTTAGCCGCACGATTTAATTATTATGAACTTTTGTTAATCCTAATCGTTAGAGAATCGTTAGAGAGGGTTAGAGAGAAAAGAAAAATCGTTAGAGAGTAATTAGTTTTTATGTAAATACAATTTTAATTTTTCGTGTGAAGTTGGCCCCCCCTCCCGCAAAAATGGACTTAGACGTAATTTTATTTTTTTAATCGTTTGCGAATCGTTAGAGAGAGATTGAGAGTTACACAAAATCGTTAGAGAGTTAATATTTTATTTGATATTAAATCATTTCTAAGAGCGTGACGTTAGCCCACCTCTGTGAATTTTGCCCCCGAATTAATTATTCTCAACTTTTGTTAATGCTAATCGTTAGAGAATCGTTAGAGAGAGTTAGAGAGAAAAGAAAAATCGTTAGAGAGTAATTAGTTTTATTTATCAACGATTTTAATTACTTTTGTGAGATTGGCCCCCATTCCCGCAAAAATAGACTTAGACCTAATTTAAAAAAATATGTAGTTTGAGAATCGTTAGAGAGAGATAGAGAGTTAAAAAAAATCATTAGAGAGTTAATGTTTTAATTGATATTAAATTATTTCTGAGAACGCGTTTTACTCTAGAGCAGATTAAAGTTTAGAAACGTGCCGCCTCGATTGGAGATAGGGGAGGGAGGAGAGGGGGGAATGGTTAGTAGATCCCCCCACTCACCCCTGCCGGAGATACAAAGTTTTTTTTAATGATTTTTAAATATGACAAGTCTCATATGCTGGGACCACACACACGGATTATCACGATAATAGACGTTAACCGTGGGTGGAGCCACAACTTATTGAATTTGTCAATTGAATAATAATTTGTTAACCATTTAATTTGAAGAAGTACTTACCTATCTCTATAAAGAAAAACTGAATTCAGCGTGTTAACTTTTATGAACTTATCTCGTAGGAGTGACTATTCACCATGTATCTACCATGACCTGTCATTTTGTTGTTTGTCTTGTCGTATCCCTTTAGCATATGTAATGCCCTGTGTCGGATGACAGAAAGACGCACTGAGCGACAGGCGAGAAATGGCAGCTCATGTTAAGGCTCCCACAATCAGGCGCAATATCGCGGATGCGACAACATTAGCGCTGCCTGTCGCGCCCGCGATATCACGCCTGTTTGGACTAGCCTTTAGGCTCCCTGTGTACTTTCTTATCTTCGCTGTCGTAAAGTAAAAGTAAATTATTCGTAAGTTGAATATAAAAAAAATTAAGAGCCTCACTACCAGCCCTTCCATTTAATATGTCACACTCACACTGTTAATATTATTGCGCATGCACAAGGTACTTTTTTTTTTGTATTGTCCCCCAGAAGTGACTCCCATATTCAAAATGTATTTATTTACGTTATACGTCCCATGTTTGGGTCACAATAAATTACCAAATTTCAACATTTTTGTGGGAACTTTTATTTTCTCGCCTATCCTTTTGTGTGAGCTGTCATTGGAAAGGTCATTCAAAAATATGGTGAGTTTGTTTGAGATAATTTTTTTTTATAAAAAAAAACAACCGACTTCCAAAAAAACACAAAAAAGTGAAAAAAAACTGAAATTTCTTTGCTTTAAATTTTCATTTTTTGCCACCGACTGTCTAAGTTCCTTTCCGAAAGTTATTTTTCACTTTTTACTGTTTTTTTTGGAAGTCGTTTGTTTTTTTTTGTAAAATGTTTTTATTTTTCACTTTTTAGTTGTGGTACCTACGCCTCTCAAATTCGAATACCACTACCTCCTATGTAATTAATAGTGACGGAGTCAAATAAGATGTCATCTACATAGACTAAGTAGGAAAAAATACGTAATCATTGAAGCTAAATCAAAAACTGCGCAAGCAAAGTTAATAAAATTTATATGAGACCAAACAGGAAGCACCACCTTTCAAATAATAAAAGAATCATCAAAATCGGTCCACCCACTCGAAAGTATTGAGGTAACAAAAATAAAAAAAAAAAATTTAAAAAACCGACGAATTGATAACCTCCTCCTTTTTTTGAAGTCGGTTAAAAACCATTTTTGGATTCAGGGATCCGTTTGCAAAATATTAAGCTTTAAAGTGCAAATTTTTGTTACAGTTAAGTGTCTCCCCCCTTGCCAGCTAAATGGTTGGTTTTGGACATGTGCAAAATTCACGGCAGTAGTATGTATAAGCAACGAAATTAAAAGGAAAACTATCACAACAGTAGGCTATGGAAGAACAAGTATTTCAACTACGGAACCCTTCATTGTGCGTAGTACGACACACACTTGGCCGGTTTTTATTCATTTGTTTTAGTCGCAAGAAGCCTCGCAGTTCGCACCGCGTGAAAATTCGCTGCAGTGGAATGTCCCGTGGCCAGACGGTTAAGTAATTTGATATTATTATTATGTATTGAATCCTGCTATTACTATTGTATCTTCCGAAATAAGGTTGAGAGATGTTGTGTAACAAGCAAATAATGTATGTTTGTAGCGATGCACGGCGTTTGCCTGCGCAGGCGGTGCCGTGCAGCGCCCCGCAACACGTGCCCTACGCTGCGGGCTCGCGCTCTTGAATCAAACTCAAACTCAAAGCATTTATTTCAATTAAACCATTTACAGGCACTTTTGAACTGTCAAAGAGTCGGTCAGTTAGTCAAATAGTTGAAGCTAGTTGCCCATTCCAATTCGTAGAT
Source organism: Lithophane leautieri (assembly GCA_949152455.1). NCBI lineage: Eukaryota > Metazoa > Arthropoda > Insecta > Lepidoptera > Noctuidae > Lithophane > Lithophane leautieri. The sequence continues at coordinate 8,611,273 of OX424486.1, read as the reverse complement.
CTCTATGGAGAAGAACGGGCAAGAAACTCCAAGGATATTCTTTTAAAAATGTATATAGATATTACAAAATCCTGGATACAGTATTCTTGGTGCTTCTATATGTGAGAACAATGTCAAACGAAAAATAATCAAAAACAATTCAAAATATAAGATTAAAAATAAACCCTGGCAGATCAGATAAGAGATGACCAGTCTCAACTGAGGGCGCCCGTTCACGAACATGACACGTGGAATAAAACATCAGTGCTGAGCAACAGCCCGCCCGAGTGCTACTTATATTGTGTCCCGTACCTACTGTATCGAAATGCCACGGAAAGCTGCCGTTTCAGACGAAGAAGTAGTTAAATGCTTAAAAAAATATTGAACTTATCTATCCTCGCCAAAACTGCCGGGATATTCCAACACAATATGGCGCAATATATGTACCGAGTTAGACAATAAGTGGACTGCTCACCACGCTCATAACAGTATGAGCCAGGATCGGCACAGAATCCTTACGATCCCCGATTGGAAAAGGGCATCGTTATTAGGAACCAACTGCCTCCTGATTCTGACCAAGTCACGTCGGTGGGTTAAAAACTACCCGACCAGCTCCCCGACAAGCACCCACTTTTTGTGTGTTTTGAGCATAAATGATGCACTATAAGTACCGAATTAAATTGAAACTACAAAAAATATTTCGTATTCTTATTGATTGCGGGGTATCACTGTTAAATGATGGTTGATCAAATACACAACTTTACCACTCTTATCTATTATCGTCTCTCTGCATCATGTATCGTATCAGTAGTACTACTCACGGTGCACAATGAGAAACGTAAGTGTGGCCGCTTCATTCAATGCAATAATTCTCGCGGTAAATTTCTTTGATCTGCCTAAAATACCGCCACCAGAGTTATCACCCAACGTTAAACGCTAATGTGAATGCCGTTGACAAATTCTCGAGGTAAGTTGTGGTGTGGTACACCAACCGTTAACGTTTATTATCGGGATAATCCGTTGGTGTGGTCCCAGCCTATAAGATTTGTCATATTTAAAAATGATTTAAAAAAACTTTGTAACTCTGGCAGGGGTGAGTGGGGGGATCTACTAACCATTCCCCCCTCTCCTCCCTCCCCTATCCCCTATCGCGGCGGCACGTTTCTAAACTTTAATCTGCTCTAGAGTAAAACGCGTTCTCAGAAATAATTTAATATCAATTAAAACATTAACTCTCTAATGATTTTTTTTAACTCTCTATCTCTCTCTAACGATTCTCAAACTACATTTTTTTTTTAATTAGGTCTAAGTTCATTTTTGCGGGAATGGGGGCCAATCTCACAAAAGTAATTAAAATCGTTGATAAATAAAACTAATTACTCTCTAACGATTTTTCTTTTCTCTCTAACTCTCTCTAACGATTCTCTAACGATTAGCATTAACAAAAGTTGAGAATAATTAATTCGGGGGCAAAATTCACAGAGGTGGGCTAACGTCACGCTATTAGAAATGATTTAATATTAAATAAAATATTAACTCTCTAACGATTTTGTGTAACTCTCAATCTCTCTCTAACGATTCGCAAACGATTAAAAAAATAAAATTACGTCTAAGTCCATTTTTGCGAGAAGGGGGGCCAACTTCACACGAAAAATTAAAATTGTATTTACATAAAAACTAATTACTCTCTAACGATTTTTCTTTTCTCTCTAACCCTCTCTAACGATTCTCTAACGATTAGGATTAACAAAAGTTCATAATAATTAAATCGTGCGGCTAACTTCACGGAGGTCCAATCAGAAGCGAGTTGCTGTGTCCAGTATCTTTTCTATGGGAGTTGTGCATCTGAACGTTAGTTCTCTAAGTAGTCTGTGGTCTATATTGTTCACTACCCTAACCCATTTGCGTATTATGTATTATTAACATTATTATATTTTTATATAGGCTGTTCAGGGGTATTACCAGTGCCTTTATTTACACCACGCGCACATCGCTAGCGGAAAAAACCAAAACTAGCCGCCATTTTCCATAAATATTTGTTAACTTTTTTGTTGTGTGGTTAAAATCATTATTAAAAATGTCGATTCACGTAGGGGAGAAGAGCGTAAGTAATAATAAATAGATTTGACACCACCATGGTACGTTTAGTTACAGTAACATTTTATTTTTTGTATTTTTTTTGTTTATTCAAATCATATTTTTTTGTATAGGCTGTCTAACGGTTTTGCCAGTGCTTTTATTTACACCTATGGAAAAACAAAACCAGCCAGCGCGCCATTTTCCATAAATATTTATTATCGTTTTCTTTGTGTGGTTAATTAATAACAAAATTACAAAATTTATAGTATTGTCACCAACCGATATAGAAGTTTTTAAAAGAAACTCCGAATAGTCAGTACCTGGCAACAAAGGTCAGTTACTTTATAAATCTATCATCTCTATAGTTACGTTATTGTAGCATAAGGTCTTACAAGTCTGTTTTTTTCCTCGTAAGTGTGTTGAAAAACGTCGTATGAAATGCGTGTGCATTGATTATTACACTCTCGACTGTAATATCCAATAGAGCACACTTGTATCACAATGTACTAATGTAGTATCTTAGTAACATTTCTTTATTATTAGAAACTACTCAATATAACTAGGATGAGCATTTACAGTTACAGCTTTCTCATGCAGTACAATACGGACGAAATAAAGTGGTAATTCCGAACATTGCGCAGACGGCGGCTGTGTAGTAACATTTTGTGGGAACTACAGGCAAGTGTGATTGAGAAAACATGACACCACAGACAGACAAATTGAAAATCCGGAGTCACACGTGTTAGGGCATAAATCAAACAGATTACGTGTGACTCCGGATTTTTAATATTAGTCTGTGGTGTCTTGTTTATACCTTTTGTCGTAGTTGGGTTTTAGTTTTTATTACTTTTTTTTTATTTTATTCTTTTGGGTTGATATTATATTTTTGAAATGTGCTCATTAAGCCCTTTCATTTGATACCCAACATGGTACGATTAAACAATATGTTTTTTTTAAGTTCCTGACTTTGTCCTCTAGGGGGCGCCATTTTTAATTTAATGTGACGTCACAGCCTATAACCAGCGGACGATCAAGACATTCCCAACGGTACCTCATTTGATAAATTGTGATAAGTGGTTTAGAAGATAGGAGGGAACAGATGAACATACATACGTACATACTGGTCAAAATCATAACCCTCCTTTTTTCTTCGCCGTAGTCGGGTAAAAATAATAAAACAATTCTATTACATTATCTTATATAATTTATTATAAAAATGTATTTTACTATGTTTATGGTAGAAAAATAATAAAAGATATTCTTGAAATAAGTTTTTTTATTTTATTTACCCTAAAATCCCCAAAAATAATACAAATAATAGTGTGAAGGTTCGAGACCATCACGTAACATATAACATCACGCCTGTATTACCCGGGAGGGTTAGGCAGAGGTGTACATACAAAACCTATACAAAATAGAAAGGTAAAGTACAAAGGGTTACAATATAATGCTCATTTATTACAAGTGCCAGCAAAACTGCAAGAGACCAGAAACAGAAAAAAAAAAAAAGGAAAAAGGCTTTGAAATATAGTGTTCAAAGTAGAGATGGGTTGTAACAAACGCCAATGTGAATGCCGTTGACAAATTCTCGAGGTAAGTTGTGGTGTGGCACCAACCGTTAACGTTTATTATCGCGAAAATCCGTTGGTGTGGCCCCAGCATATGAGACTTGTCATATTTAAAAATCATTAAAAAAAAACTGTATCTCCGGTAGGAGCGAGTGGGGGCATCTACTAACCCTTCCCCCTCTCCTCCCTCCCCTATCGAGGCGGCACTTTTCTAAACTTTAATCTGCTCAGGTCCTAGGGTAAAAGGCGTTTTCAGAAATAATTTAATATCAATTAAAATAAAAACTGTCTAATGATTTTTTTAAATCTCTATATCTCTCTAACGATTCTCAAACTATATTTAAAAAAAAATACGTATAAGTCCATTTTTGCGGGAATGGGGGCCAATTTCACAAAAGTAATTAAAATTGTTGATAAATAAAATTAATTACTCTCTAACGATTTTTCTTTTCTCTCTTACGATTCTCTAATGATTAGCATTAACAAAAGTTGAGAATAATTAAATCGGGGGCAAAAGTCACAGAGGTGGGCTAACGTCACGCTCTTAGAAATGATTGAATTAATATCAAATAAAATATTAACTCTCTAACGATTTTGTGTAACTCTCAAACACTTTCTAACGATTCGCAAACGATTAAAAAAATAAAATTACGTCTAAGTCCATTTAAGCGGGAAGGGGGGCCAACTTCACACGAAAAATACAAATTGTATTTACATAAAAACTAATTAGGTACTCTCTAACGATTTTTCTTTTCTCTCTAACCCTCTCTAAGTTCATAAAATTAAATCGTGCGGCTAACTTCACGGAGGTGTATCAGACGACCCACTCCCATAGAGAAAAAATGGCTATTATAGGTTGTCAAAAGTTGGAAGAATAGAACATGACAGTTCGTTTTTTTTAAATTTAGGTGTTGAGTTTTTGGCAAAGGCTCACACAGAATCACAAGAGCACAGAATGGCCTCAATTACCCAGCGCTGTACTGCAGGGTATTCAAATCACAATATTTTTTTTACTGTTATCAGCAAAAAACCATGAGGTCTCATAGGAGATCATCGGTAACTTATTAGCTACAGGGAACTACTGAGAAATATATAAATGAAACACACCAAATACTTGTTCAAATTTTTATTTTTTTATTTTGTTTTATATTTATTATATGCCTTGTGTTGCATTCTCGGAAGAGATTTTCCTGATAATCGGGATATATCTGTGCCTTTCATTATTTTATTTATAATACAACACCAGTTGAAAATTACTAATTTTACCCCATGGTCAAGGAAGGCCATTTCAACTTCTTTTCTATGTGTTTCACAAGAAAGGAAGTCAAGTGAGTACTTAGACAAAATTTGGCTTTTTATAATTTTCGAAATATTAAAGTGACCCACCGTGCTGTATATGCTCTTGCGTATACATTGAGGCGTTCGCGACACCGTTATGACGTATGGGGTTCCACATTAATTTCACCCAAATACTTCACATTGTCTTTTACGCAAGGTAAAAATAGCTGTTTTAATTTAACCAGCTGGTCTGCTGGATCGTCTTCACAATTAAAAGTATCTGAGTGCAATTTAATAAATCTTGTTAATAATGATCTGAAGGTGTGGCAATTCGGGTTATTATTTCAAAAATTATACGCCCACACTTGTCCAAAAAAGTTTTCCATTGGATCAGAGGTAAAACAGCGCGGGCGTATTATTTTTACATTTTCCTTTTGGAAGAATTGCCACAGCCTTAGATAACTTTCAAGAGTTACAATCCAATTTTTTTATGAAGGCACAGTTGTCTCTACATTTAACATCCACAAAACGTATTTCTTTTAGTTTTTGTATAGCTTCTTGCCAGAATCGTTGGTGTGGTGACCCTGATGTACAGGCCGCGCGTAAGGGTTTCCCTCTTGACGTCTTGCTACGTAAACTTGCACCATTCACAGAGTCGAACAGATCGTCAAAAAAAGATATTGTTTCAGCAGAATTTTGAAGGGTCGAACTAACTTATCTCCCATCAGCATATTGAGCTGGAACAAATAACATTGAAATTAAACTTGGTTTACTGTGTACTGTTACTGTGTACTGTGTAAGTAATAGAAATAAATTGACTGAGTTCAAATTAGAGATTCAGAAAAATATAACAGAAATTATAAAATTCACGACGATGGCTTTAATGAATGGTAAAAATAAATAAAAGCAAAAATTGCTTGATTTTATTATAAATATTTTATCTGGTGCAAATGCTAGTACAGTTCGATTCAAACCTAATGGTGGTTCGGAACATCGCAGTAACAATTTTATGTGTCAGCGGGGGTGACAGGTGGGGTACTGCGCAGCGAGTAGCTAACTTACGAGCGTGTACATAACAACATTATCATTTCTATTTCTTAACAGAGAATTAGGTAGAAAAATTACAGTAATGTCACAAAAATACTTACAAAATTGAGATGTATAAGTCAGAGTAGCTGCTACCGTTTTGCTCGAGCACAATTCTTCACCTATAAAGAAATTACACAATGATTAATAAAAAATAAATTAACTACAATGCAAAACTTTTTCTATAACATCAGCCGAATACTCGAACGTGACTTAATTTTAAGTCGCTATTAAATCTCATGCTATCTTTGCCACCTGAATGAGTATTGTAGCAACTGAAATGCATGAGTACCTATATAAGGTGCTATAAAAATATCTGCCACGGCTTTAATGGGAGGTAGTATTGTGTTCGTACCCCGGCACAGTTAAATCAATTTGAGAAAATAAAGTAGTTAAATAAACATTGACTCTACTCTGCATAACGTGGTTCACAAATTACGCGCGATGTGTCGCTTCGTCAATGAAAACAACTGATATCTCTTTCCATCTGTTCTGTGAATGAAAACTGAAATCAGCTGACTAGTTCGTCACTATCTAATTTACTAGGTACGCAATACGCGGGCAAACAAGTGTTTTAAAAGTGCAATTACTTACCAGCTACCGCATTCTTCCAAAGAACTGACGTAAATAAGATGATAAACTTCCCATCACACTTAAAACAGGCTTTGGACTGTCAAGTTAGTGTAAGAATCGCAATATGATGACTCACTCGCACACCAAATCTCTGCTGGTATAAGTTTACTGCATGCGCAGTTATGTAGTAACACTCGCGGTAGCACAATACCATTTCAAGATATTATTCTTGATTGGAATACCGTCGTTTGGGTGGCATTTTTAAAGAAAGCGCGCGCGATGTTCCCGTCGCTGACCGCTAAAACTAACTTCTGACTGGTGGGCGACTGGCGGGCCGGGCGGTCGACTAGCGCGTGCGGCGAACGGGGTAGTGCGGGTGAAGGTGGGGGCGCGCGGGGCTGCACTTTAACGAGCGAGTGGCCGGCGCGCAGCGGCATTGTTTGATAAGAATGGTAACAGTGTATGAACGGCGCCGGCGTTTCGCGAATTGAATTCGGTGCGGTGCGGCAACAGCTTATTAAGTCTGCGGGATGGTTTTATGCCAATAAATCAATATTTCAATTAATAAATATTTTTTGTATGAAAAAAAATATGACAAGTGATCAATAATTTATCTTTACTATTGTAATCTATAAACACAATACTGTCTCCCATTGCAGCCGTGGCAGATATTTTTATAGCAGCTTATATACTATGAAGAAGAGTTTTATTTAATTCATTATATTGTAGGAGATAGGTGTGAGTGTGAAAGATACAAATAGATAGCGAAGAAATAAGTCGCAAGTATATAAGAAGAAGATTGAAAGTTTATTGGGTACACAGACACAGGTTACAGTTCACACACACAAGAGTTCCACTTAGTTCAGAAGGAGTGGTAGAAATAAAGAAAGCAAAGAACAGCACGGATAGACAGTTAAACGTACACAAGATTATTGGTTAGCGCGGCGAAACTAGGACCGTAAGATGACTCGTTAGGCTATGCGCGCAGTGAGCATACTGTTTTGCAAGTCACGGCGCGCGCGTCGCCTGTACGGCGCGGGTGCATGAATGACAACGCACGATGATGCTGTCCCGTTCACGCACACGGTTCGCATGACGTAGCGCGCGCGCCCGCTAGAACAATGGACGCGTCATAGCTACGCCGGCCAGCTGATAAGCAATTAACTACTAATATAATATTTGTACTTGTCTGTTTGTTAGTTGAATATTAAGTTTAGCTTTAAGTTCTTTTGTAAATATCTGTATATAAATTATAATTAATTTTATTTAAGAAATATCTAATTTATATATTGTTTTGTTTACTTTTAATTTAATAATTGAATTAGATTTAAGTGAGTATGTCACTACATCACCCCCTTCCAGAGACCGTCAAGGGCGATAATAGTCGGGAAATCTAACGCGGCGCCCCGACCGTGTCGTTCTGACGACGCTCTCGTCAGCGGAAGGTAAGCTTGGGTTATTCGCGTCGGGAGTGTAGTGATGAGTGTTAGTGTTGAGTGGTGACTGTGGTGTGTTGTGATGAATGTTAATGGTTGGTGGTGAGAATGATGTGTGAGGGTCACGCAGTATGAAGGCCGGCTTAATGCGGTCAATCGATACGGTAACCTGTTTTCTATTTACCATTATTTTAAAAACTTTGTCACCTCGTTGAATGACCTTATGGGGACCGGAATATGCTGGTTTCAGACCACCACCAGCAGTGCAGTCTCTAAGGAAAACGTGGGTAGAGGAAGCTAATTCCTTGTAAATAAAGGTCTTAAAATTGCTGTTGTGTCTGGCTGCTGGGGATGGTTGCAGTCTCCTGACAATACTCCGGAGCCTTGACAAGTAGTCGGTCATGTCAACCGTTTCATCAGCCTGTGGGTCGAAGAATTCGCCAGGTAGACGTATTGGTTGACCGTAAACAAGTTCGGCAGCAGTAGCCTGGGCATCTTCTTTATAAGCGCTGCGTACGCCTAATAGGACTAGTGGAAGAGATTCCACCCAACTGTCATTAGCGTGGCAAGTTATAGCTGCTTTAAGTTGACGGTGGAATCTTTCCACCAAACCGTTGCAGGCAGGATGGTATGCCGTTGTTCTGCGACGTTTGAACCCAGCGATTACAGACAGGCATTTGAAGAGCGCCGATTCAAACTGCGCACCTCTATCTGTGACTATATCGAATGGGCAGCCGAAACGAGCAATCCAGCCACTCAGTAAGGCCTTTGCCACTGTTTCTGCAGTTATGTTTGTGAGCGGTATTGCCTCAGGCCATCGCGTAAAACGATCGATGGCGGTGAGACAATAACGGAACCCATCACACAGTGGCAAAGGTCCCACGAGGTCAATGTGAATGAACGCGAATCTTGATTGCGGTAATTTGAAAGTGCCTACTGGAGCAAAGACGTGCCGTGTGATTTTTGACCGCTGGCAAGCCAGACAGGAACGAACCCAATCACGGCAGTCTTTTCTAATGCCAGGCCAAACATATCGGTCAGCGACTAATCTAGCGGAGGCCTTGGTACCCGGGTGACTCAAGGAGTGCAGACTTGTGAAAACTGGTCTGCGCAATTCCTTGGGCACAAATGGTCTTGGCGTAGTGGTGCTAACGTCGCAATATAGTTGCTGCTGTGAGCCTGGTACCTTGACCTGTTGCAGGCGTAATGCGGTAACTCCATCTAGCAGTTGTTTCAACTCGAGGTCGTCAAGTTGTGCTGCAGCGATCTTTTCGACGGATACTGGTTGTGTAATCTCCTCGACGCGCGAAAGGGTGTCTGCCACGACATTGTTCTTGCCAGAAATATGCCGGACGTCCGTTGTAAACTGGGCTATTAGATCCAGGTGACGGAACTGCCGTGGGGAACAATTCTCCTTACGAGAGTGAAAAGCAAACGTCAGAGGCTTGTGGTCTGTGTAAATCACAAAGTCACGAGCCTCCAGCATGTGCCTGAAATATTTTATACTCTCGTAAATGGCGAGTAATTCGCGGTCGTAAGGAGAGTACTTAACCTGTGCTGGACTCAACTTGCGCGAAAAGAAAGCAAGCGGCTCCCATGCACCTGCATTCAGCTGTTGCAAGACTGCGCCAATAGCCTTGTCGGAAGCATCTGTAACCAACGCCAACTTAGCGCTGCAGTCAGGATGCGCCAACAGTGCTGCTTGACAAAGGCTGTCCTTGCAGCTCTGGAATGCCTTGTGCTCTTCGGGTGAAAAATTGACAGGGTGTGAACCCTTCACTGAGCCGGTAAGTAGTGCATTCAAGGGTGCCTGGAAGTTTGCTGCGCCTGGGATGAACCTGCGGTAAAAATTGAGCATCCCAAGAAATCTCCGTAGCTCTCTTACGGTTTTGGGAGCGGGAAAGTTTTGAATGGCCTCGACCTTGGATGGTAACGGTCTTGTGCCCTTGGCTGAAATGTGGTAGCCCAAGAAGTTCACCTCCGAAACTCCAAAGACGCACTTAGAACTGTTAATGACCATACCGTAGTCTCGGAGTCTGGTAAAAAGTTGGCGCAGGTGGTGCTCGTGGGTCTTCTGGTCTTTCGAGTAGACCAAAAAATCGTCCAAATAAGCGTACGTGAAATCCAGACCCCTGAGCATTTCGTCCACGAAGCGCTGAAACGTCTGTCCGGCATTGCGAAGACCGAACGTCATGAACGGGAATTCGAAAAGACCGAACGGCGTCGTGATCGCGGTCTTCGGGATGTCCTCTGGATTCAAAGGAATCTGGTTGTAGGCTTTCACCAGGTCAATTTGAGAGAAGACGGTACAGCCAGACAGGCTATGAGCAAAGTCCTGTATGTGTCGAATGGGATACTGGTCCGGAATGGTACGTGCGTTCAGCATTCTGTAGTCACCGCAGGGGCGCCATCCCTCGTTTTTCTTCGGCGCTAGGTGGAGAGGCGACGACCACGGTGACTCGGACTGGCGACAGGTTCCACATTGCAACATGGCCTCAAATTCGGCCTTGGCAATTTGCAGTTTGTCCGGGGCCAATCTGCGTGGTGTACAGGATACTGGTGGCCCTGGTGTAGTACGGATGTGGTGTACTGTATTGTGTTTGGGAGTGCGGTGTATACCATGTGGGCGAGTGATGTCGGGAAATTCCCGTAGTATGTGTGTATACGCGGAATCACCCAAACTTACCCTCACCGAGGAGACATCATCAGAGCGACGGACAGGCGACGCCGGGGTGGAGAGCGTTGTATGGTTATCGATGAGGCGTTGATTCCTGCAATCAACAACCAAATTATAAAAAGATAGAAAATCCACGCCTATTATAGCCCTTGTAACATCGGCTATGATAAATCGCCAGGCAAAGTCACGGCGCAATCGTAGGTTCAGAGTGACGTTTATGAACCCGTACGTATTTATCGGTGTCCCGTTAGCTGCGCACAATTGGTAGTTGGTCTTCTCTCGTCGATTTGATAATGCCGATCGGGGGTAGACACAGAGGTCGCTGCCGGTGTCGACCAAAAACTGCATCTTCGACCTTTGATCGGTGACGAATAAGCGACCAGCACTCGGACAATCATCGGCCGCCATTATTGATTGCCCCGCGCATTTCCCGATGTAGGGTAGTCGCACGGCTTCACACACTTTTTGGCTCGGTCTCCGAAATTCTGGTGGTACCAGCACTGCGGGAACTTCCTGTAGCTGGACGCTGAACGAGATGAGCCTGACCGGTGTCGCGTGCGACTACGGGACCGTTCTCTGGAGCGAGACAGTCGTTCCACCTTATCAGCCAGCTTTTCCATTTGCTTGGTTAGAGCGGCGACCTCTGAGCATACACTGGGACTCGCAGTACTCGTAGATGCTGTATTAGAGATGGCAGCTGTTGATGCCAGTTGTGTACCGACGACGTCGTGAATCCGGTCCGCCAGCTCTGCCAGTTCAGCCAGGTCCATCCTCAACTGCGAAACTACGATGGCCTGTGTGTTTGCGGGTAGGCGGCTCGTCCATATACTCCGCAAGAACTCCTCCGGTACACCTGGGCCAGCGAGGTTGAGGAGGTGGCGATAAAATTGCGACGGCTTCCGGTCTCCCAGTTCCTCATGCATGAGAAGTTGTTTGACCTTCTTCTCACGCGATGCCGATAGCCGCTTAATGAGCTCTTGTTTGAGTTTATCATATTTTCCGGTGGGTGGAGGGTTGCCGACAATATCTTCGACCTCGGCAGCATACTGCGGATCCAGGTTGCCGATCACATAATAGAATTTTGTGTCGTCCGCCTTTATGTTCGATAGGTTGAACTGCGCCTCCATCTGGTTAAACCAGAGACTTGGCCTCTCCGGATAGAATGGCGGTATGCGCACACCCACGCGAAATGTTTCCGCCGTCGACGCATCTTGGCTCGTGCTCGCTTTGTCCTCGGGCATTTTAGTGTTCTTGGAAGGGGTCACCAATGTAGGAGATAGGTGTGAGTGTGAAAGATACAAATAGATAGCGAAGAAATAAGTCGCAAGTATATAAGAAGAAGATTGAAAGTTTATTGGGTACACAGACACAGGTTACAGTTCACACACACAAGAGTTCCACTTAGTTCAGAAGGAGTGGTAGAAATAAAGAAAGCAAAGAACAGCACGGATAGACAGTTAAACGTACACAAGATTATTGGTTAGCGCGGCGAAACTAGGACCGTAAGATGACTCGTTAGGCTATGCGCGCAGTGAGCATACTGTTTTGCAAGTCACGGCGCGCGCGTCGCCTGTACGGCGCGGGTGCATGAATGACAACGCACGATGATGCTGTCCCGTTCACGCACACGGTTCGCATGACGTAGCGCGCGCGCCCGCTAGAACAATGGACGCGTCATAGCTACGCCGGCCAGCTGATAAGCAATTAACTACTAATATAATATTTGTACTTGTCTGTTTGTTAGTTGAATATTAAGTTTAGCTTTAAGTTCTTTTGTAAATATCTGTATATAAATTATAATTAATTTTATTTAAGAAATATCTAATTTATATATTGTTTTGTTTACTTTTAATTTAATAATTGAATTAGATTTAAGTGAGTATGTCACTACAATATATAACTCACCTTCATCTTTTTAATTTTTTCTGGTAAAACCAGTTCGTCATTTAATTTTGGCATCAGTCTCGTTTGTGCATGATTGCAGTCCGTTTGATAAATTTCGACAATGTCACTCCACTTTGAAATTTTTCCGTTGTATTTTATATTTTTGGTCAAAAAATTGTTTCTTAACCCTTTAATTAAGTGTGGCGGATCAAATATGACACTTATTTTGTTTCCTTGAATTTCAATGACACCATCTAAAACAGAAATAATATTACCATCATTAAAATATGTATAACTAGCTCCCGCCCGCGGCTTACTGTGTACCAAATTTCATTTAAATCGGTTCAGTAGTTTTGGCGTGAAAGCGCGACAGACTGACAGGTACTTTTGCATTTATAATATTAGTGAAGAAGTAAGGATAATGCTAACCAAAGTATGTATTTTAAAGCATGTCCTACTTATTTTTTTCTCTACTTTTTAATTCTAGTTGAAAATCAATGTAAATAAACTCCTGAATAGATGTTTTAAACATCACAGCAAGTTTTCACCTATTTATTGACACTATAAAGTAAAATGTTAACACACTTGAAAAAATGCTAAGCATAACTTGTACTGTGTAGTAGTGTTCAAGGCAGGATGCATACAGGGAATATAAATATTTGAATTTGATACATACCAATATTACCCAATTCATTTTCTTCGTTTGCAGTACCAGAAACACATGATATAACATCATCATTATACCTCGACATCTTCGATGTTGAAGGCATTGATAATGACTGATGTCTAAATATTTAACATAAGCAATTTTAAAAACTATAGAACTATACACAACGTCCATAGCAAATAACAACCTACATACCTGTTACATTTCCATTATTTTCTGAGTCAGAAATTGAGGATACTCCATCATCAATTGTTGGTTTTTCTGATAGCAAAAGCACTGCAAGTGAGGTATCTGAAATAAAATAACTTTTTTATTTTTTTGTATGGCATAATCAATAAGAAAAGTCTACTTTTGTTTTATTATAATAATCAGCAGGTGCACAAGAATGTATTTTATACTTTAAATAGTTAATTAAAAAAGTATCAGGCCTACCAGGCAGACGGGCATAAGTATGGTCATCATGTTTCCTTTTCCGAGAATAGTTGTGATCACGATTCTGATATAAATCTGAAAAAAGAAATGTAAACATTAGTATTTTATTATAAACTATGCAGAAAGGCTCATTTAATATCATTAAGGGGTGATAGAGCAGTGATCAATACTGTTTGCAGAAGTACACTTTTTCTAATGGGTCAATATTGTTGTGAACGTCAACATCCACAACATCGCATCACAATAACAAAGGGAAGTCAAACATAAAGAAATACATGAAGCAGCTTATTCATTTCCATCCACAATAATGTTATTATTTGTACATAATATTATATCCATACATTTTAAGGATGTGGATGTGGGGGACAGTGGGTCGTCTTAAGGGTAGGTGGATGTCCACGAAATTATTGTCAGAATTATAAAAGCGCACATTAGTTTTCAGGTTGCAGACAGCTCAATTAAGTTTGCATTAGGTACCTCATACCTAGTAGAGTTGGATAGCCTGTTAGAAGCTTATATAAAAAGCAATTTTGGCTGGCTACAGAAACTTGAGTGGGTTGTAATGGAATATACTCATTTTACAAGATTAGCAGATATTTACGTACGAACCTTCGTCAACTTTTGTGGGTATTTCAGAGGTAATTTCAAGGGCCGAAAACAATGATGGATATGCACCAACTTTGTGTCGGAACTTCTCACTGATGAACCTTTTTTCAGTGTTTCTGGCACACACATAGTTTTTGATGTTTTTGCGCACTTAAGCTGCGCAAATAATCACTATTAATGCTCAGAAGCCATTTTTTGAGTTTTATCTCAAGAAGTGGAAACGGATGCATTAACGTCCTTTCGTTTAGCACCACAATGTTCACTACAACACTTTTTGTACATCTTGCACTACGAATGCAAAATATTGAAAACTTACGAAAACCGCGTAAATTTGACAGTGACATTTGTAAATTGTCTATGGTTTTGGAAACGGGCGTAAGAGGGGAGAAGAATGATGGAAGGGGGCGAGGAGACCTGTCATGTTCCACTTCCATTCTTCCAACCCTCAGACCAACAAAAAAAGAAAGACGGAGCATTTCGAACATCAAAATGAAGCCACCTTTTTATCTATGTGTCTGTAAAAAGGGTTGTCATTTGCTAAAGTTTTTCCCTATAATTTGGGGAATAATATTTTGGGTAGGATAATTTGTACGAGTAAGATATTGTTGAGTATGGTATTGTACCTCAATCGTTAGGAAGGATTCCGAAACAAAACCATTTTTTTTTACATCGCAAAATAAAATAACAATTAAGTACAAAGTGCATTTACATACATGATTTGGAGATTACCTTTTAATCAAGAATTGCTTGTGATAGGAAGCTCCGCTCTTTCACTTAGAACTATCCATTAATTATCAATTGAATGTAAAAAAAATTGGTTTGTAAATTATAGAAATATTAAGTTATAAGGTTGTTGAAGCGTAAATCATAACATCGTCGTGGGTAGTAAATTGTTTTGAAATAAAATAGGTACTTAATTATATTTACAATCAACTTTATTAAATTCAAGAAGACCACGATAACAAAATCACTGACTATAGAAAGCACGTAAAAAGCGTCCGCAATTTGGGAAAAAATAAAATTTGGGACAGTAGTATTTAAATTAGCTAGTCTAAGTTGAGAAACTAACTAAAATAAAATAAAAAATACAGTCTCGTGTTTAATTACTGTTTTGATAAAATCTCATTTTTGTTTTTTAAATTGTATGTACGTTTTTAGGATATCCGGTTTTGATCACACGGCGAAGTCCACGATTAGTTGAATAAAGGTCATTATTATCAAAATGATCGGAACAAACCACGCTGGTTTTCGATGGAAGCCATTCTGGATCATTCCGACTATTTCTTATAGCTACTATCCATTTACTTTTATTTTCAATATTACTTGGAAATCTAAAATATTAAATACATAAAAAAACAGGCATATAATTACTCGAACTAAAAAATATCGAACGGGGAAATTTGAAATCATATTATGGCAACCCCCGCAGGTTAAATGTCACTGTTTTCGTTCGTTCATTCGTTCAGGTTGTTGTTCCAAGTAACCTAAAATTCATAGTTTACTAAATTAAGAAACGATGTTATTTGAAGTACTTACATGTGAAAAGTGATTCCGTGAGACTTTTTATGTGATTTGCTATTGTTTTTACAAGTTTTCACTACACAAGAAGGCATAATTCAATTTTTTTTATTGAAGTTTACTAGACGACGACTCGTGACGTACTAGGAACGATGAGCATAGTTTTTCTGTAGGTGTGTGCGTGAGCCTGTGTGTTTACTTGCAGGAGCATAGTTTTGTGGCTACACGTTTGATGTACGTAGTGATCCGTCTTTCTATTTTGGTTGGTCTGAGTTCCAACCATAGAGTATACGGTTGAAATTTATTGTTCTAATTCTAAGTTTGCCTGCCGTGATTGGGCAGTTGGGCTGCTTGGGCTGCATCGTACATCATTGTAGTATCTCTAAGTAGTCTGTGGGCTGCATCAAGATCAAGGAAAGAACAAGGAACTCAGAACTCACCGTTAGAGTACCTAATTTTTGTTTTGGTGTTTATTCAACGGCAACGGTAAGTAGATGCTTAAATTTATAATTTATCGTCCTATTGTAGATAATAATTTCACGAAATATCATCTTTAACTTACTTTTTTTGGTCAATGAAATGTTTAGAAAAATGGTTGCTCGTTTCAAATCAAATCGTTTATTGCAATCCATAATGTACAAATTACAGATGGTAAATAAAAAAATTATAGAAACAATTATGGACCCTGTCGGGCACAGCAAATTTTTAAATAGGTAGAGAGAGGAAGAGCGCTTTCCCAATATTTACGACGAATTTTGAAAAAAAATTGTGTAAGTAATCGACAGTAAGTGGAAAAACATTCATCGGGCCGCGCGCGGACCAAAAGACACAATACAATGGTTTTTGGTACGCGGGTGTTCCGCGCGCTTATTATAACTGCAGATAATGTTTGCACGAAATAACATATTAGGTACACACAGCGCTGCACATCAAGCTATACATTTCCAGTATAAGCTGACCTCGCATTGTATGGAAATCGTATTCAATATGCGATCAGCATAAACTGGAAATAGACCAACTAAGACCAACAAAAAAAGTGTATATAAGTACTATTTTAATAATTTTTTTGGTACCTACTTATTTGAAAAAACCGTTGGCTCGCGTCTTTCCATTTCGAGAATTTTGCAATGAATCGAGTGTATCTGTAGAATTTGTAAAGCTATTAATAAGAATATCAATATTAGCAATGTGTTTTGATAATTCGAGGTGTTTTTCTCAGTTTTAAGTATATTATTACCTGTTGCCCGCGACATCGTCTGCTATCCAGGATGAGAAGTAGTAATTTCCGCTGTTACAATTACAACAAACTTCCCATTGATATTAGAAACTTACCCAAAACGATTTAAAAATCAAACTTTGTAAAAAAGGGTACTATAAAATTTCGTATTATTTAGAAGACAAAAAAGCATAGGATTGAGCTGCTCGCTGTGCTAAGCCTTGATAAAACCGTAGAACTTTTTAATTATTATCTAAAATCATTAAAATATACAAGTCTTATATACCTACAAATTGACATTGTTGAATATTTTATACAAAATGACATGATTACTTTGTAAAGTATTATTTAATTTTAATTATTGTGAATGTGACTATGTGGATCATTTTAATTTTAATTTCCTATTTTTTTTTTTGCTCCACTTTCTCAGTTTTAACGATGGTCTGACAGTTTGAGTACTTTATGTGGCCTACCCAAATGTCCTTTCTTTGTTATGGATCATCAAGTCGTTGAGCTCCTTAAATCCTGAGTTGAGCTCCTCGGTTACTGACAAATGCTTGCACTTACTGGACAGGTCCTCTCAAATATGTGTGGTTCTTTCCTCAAAAGACCATTTCAGACATTAATCTACATGGTCCTCATGTGACCTGACCAAGATTATGTCTGGACTTTAAAAGAGACTACGACCTTTGAGTTTGTTTCGGCCTTTCTTCTCAGAGTAGTCAGATAGGAAACGCCAACCTCATCTGGCTTATATATATTTTTTTATATGACCTGTAAAAGTGATTCTGATATCCTATGTACAGAATAAACAATTTCAGATTAGTAGCCTACGTCCTTCTCCAGGTCAAGGTCTACTAATGTCAAATTTTATCCAAATCCATTCAGCCGTTTAAGCGTGAAAGCATAACAAACTAACTCATTGTTTGATTGATAAAAAAAAAGGTTTTCATTTCGTTCAAATGTAATTCGACATGTATTTATGTGAGTTTGTTTGCTTAGGGTTGCAGGTGTCTGGACTTTAGCTGAACATGTCTGACTTATTCTAATTTGTCAGGCTAAATACATACAAAACTGGCTTTCTTTAGGCTTTTGGTCATCCCCGCCCTGAGTGAGACGAAACTCTAACTCTTTTGTAAAACCGTTCACCTAAGGCTGCCATCAGATGGACTGCATTCAAACTCCAAATTTGCAGTTGAAATGCAGTCCGTCTGATGCCAGCCTAAGTTCCTATAATTTATTTAGAAATGATAAGGCTGATTATTGATTGTTTTAGTTAATTTCAATCTACTGTCAATCTATACATTCAAACATGTTGAAATCTCTATTTTCTGTCAATGTTCCATACAATTTTTGACAGGAACTAGAGATTTCAACATGATTTGTTGTGAATGTTTTGCCAGTACAAACACACAGTTAGCGTATCAATGGCAAAATGTTCAAATCTGTTTGGCACAAAATTAAGAATCAATTAAAATGAACATCTCTCTGTTTCATTACTAATAACCACAGTGCTCACCCGAAATACCTAGGCATTACTTTAGACCACTCTCCTACCTACAAAAAAACCGGCCAAGTGCGAGTCGGACTCGCGCACGAAGGGTTCCGTACCATCCTTACACATATACAACCTTATAAAACAAATTCCTCCGCCGCGTCTGTCGTCTCACTACAAAAACTACTGCATCGATTTTCATGCTGTTTTCACCAATGGATAGAGTGGTTATCGAGTAAGGTTTTAGTATATAATAACCGACATCCACGCGGGCGAAGTCGCGGGCATCAGCTAGTTATCTATAAAAACGGCAAAAATATCACGTTTGTTGTATGGGAGCCCCCTAAAATATTTATTTTATTTTGTTTTTTTGTATTTGTTATTATAGCGGCAACAGAAATACATCATCTGTGAAAATTTCAACTGTCTAACTATCAAGGTTCATGAGATACAGCCTGGTGACTGACGGACAGACAAACAGCGGAGTCTTAGTAATAGGGTCCCGGTTTACCCTTTCGGTACGGAACCCTAAAAATTGCTAAAATATATGTTGTTGTTGTGGTGTGCCCAGGTTGTACCTAGTTGTATAATATAATTATAAGTGTATTTATATATCTTATATGTTACTAGTTAAGGCCCAGCAAGCATTGCAATGCCAATTGTGCGAGTCTAATGTATGGAAATTGATTTTATGTATGTATAAAGATAGAGATGGCCTCCTGTAACGTGAGCGGAGATGGGGACACCCCTCCAGACTTCGACGAGCTCCTCAAAGATGAGGAGGACGAGGATGTCGAGGAAACAGGGCTGGAGCCCGAATTATATGAGGATGAGGACGACGATGAGGAGTACCTCGTCGAGGCGGAGGAGGACGAGATGGCTCTCGAGGCCGACCCATACGAGGTAAATATGTTTAGGGGTATGAGGAATAGGGTGTAAAGTTCAATCATCCAAAATAGAAAAGGGAGGATCCTCCGACCAGACGGGTGTTGTGTCTGGCGGGCAACTGCCCCACGATTGATGTCGGGTTCTTGTATATATGTCCATTGCACGGTAAACTTTAATTGCGCGATGCAGGATTTATGTGACGTCAGGATTTTGTGTGACGTCAGATCTTTGATGCGTAGATCGCATGTGGCGATGTAGATACCGCCACATATGTACTAATATTTTGAATGTAAAATTAATACTCTGTCAGTAATTTGTAATAAGGGGGCTTAAAACGGTCACTAGCAGAATCATAATATGAAAATATTATGAATCATCGTAAAATGTCACATACTGACAATTCATAATACGATCGATATATTACGAAATAATTCATCTGTCTGACAGATTTCTATGGAGACTCGTAAAATGGTCCACAAATTATGAATTACTATTATGGAAAACTAGAGGAATTGCTAATGACAGCTGGAAATTCAGGAAATTTTTATTTAAAACACAACTATCATCACAGGCTTACCTAATACATGAACTGCTTTTAGTGGAATTGGGCCACTTTAGCAGCATCATAATATGAACATACTGTGAATCTTCGTAAAATGTCACGAACTGACAATTCATAATACTGACATTATTAAAGAAGCAAGTACTTTTTTCGTTTGGTTTTAGTACAATAGTCCTTCTTTGTTTTATTTTTTTTGAAGTAGGTCAATTTCTTTTTTTTTAAAGTTTTATGCAGTATGTAAGGGTAAACACCGTTGTCACTCAAACCATGGGTACTTGACTTAAATATAAAAATTAATGACCCAGTAACAACAAAAAAAAAACCTTATTTTCATTAAAAGATTTTTAAAAGTTCCTATCCGACACCGTCCGCTAATTCATGGATATGCGCCCGGTCGCCGCCCGCCGCCCGCTACCTACCTACACAACACGTGAAAACACATACATAACCTGTGATGCAACTTTCCCTTCATACTTCATACCTGGCTTACTCCTGGGAAAATACCATCCGCGGTATGTGATCGTTGTCATTTAATTCTTGAACCGGTTGAAAATGATACGGATGTTGATGATCGATGTGGAGAGGTCTCCATACTGTCCAGTGGGAAACATTAAAAACACGTGCCGCCCTCCTGGTACTTTCCTCTGGCTGCTCCGCGAAGACATTCAGGATACGTTCTTGCAGATTAACCGGCAGCTGCTGGTTACCACGACCCTGAGCGTGGGCCGGCACGATGAACTGTCCGTAGGTACACATTCTCTGTGTAGCCGCCAACATTGTTTTACGGCTTGGTACACGTTGTCTAGGGAATAGTTCGGCGTACATCCTACGCGCCTCGTTCAGGTTATCACCCGCGATGGCGTAAAGCCGTACTATTTCGGTAAACTGTTCATTCGTGTAAGACATCCTTACGTGTAACTAGTACTCACAAACTACAATTATTATTGTTTACGCGCGAGAAATGAGCGGCGGCGCTACGACGTTGCATTACGTGCATTCGCTAGCGAGACAGCTGACTGACTGGAGTGAGGTAAGAGAGGGGAAGGGGACGCGCGGACGTGGAGTGTTCTTCGCGCCCGCGCCGCGCCCCCGTGTCGAGACGCAAGTTCGCTGCCCTAGCCGCTAGCGCATAGGGTGAAATATTCTTGTGTTAAAATATAGATTTTCCTTTAAAAAAAAAATTGTAATTTTCCATTGATTTTACGTTCTATAAATGAAACCAAACCACTGGTTTCAAGGTTAAAGGTGTTTACCGTAACACACTGTATGTACCTATTGGTATAATTAGTTAGTCGTTTTAGTTTTTTAGTTAATTTAGTATAATAAGTTACATAATGTAAATGTAAGAAATATTAATTCCAAAATTATAAAAAAAGTTATGAAAAAGATTTTTTTTTTTTTTTTTTTACCATAATGTACAATCCCCACAGAGGAGCTCGTGGCTAAGTAAGAACAGCTACACCGGGTCGATCCATCAGGTTAAGCTACGCTTGCCGGGGTTGGTCGGTGGATGGGTGACCATCTTTACATACCGCGACTCTTCCGTGCCTCGGAAAGCACGTTAAGCCGTTGGTCCCGGCTGTCATTCGTGGATCTTTGACAGTCGTTACGGGTCGTCAGAAGCCCGAAAGTCTGACAACCAGTCTTACCAAGGGCTATCGTATTACCCAGTTGCTGGGTTGTGGAGGTCAGATAGGCAGTCGCTCCATGTAAAATACTGGTATTCAGCTGCATCCGGTTAGACTGGAAGCCGACCCCAATATAGTTGGGAAAAGGCTAGGCAGATTGATTGTACAATCCCCACAGTAATGCGACACATACCATTGCAAACTATACACATTTGTCTGTACATCCAGCCTTTTGTCATTTCTGTACGCCGTAGTTATGGCTTTCATACCGTGATGGGCCATTACCTTTCTATTCATTTGGTACTTTAGATACCGGTGAAATTATCCATGATGAATCTCTGCAATGTATTTTATAATTCAAAAAAAGAATAGTAAATGTCAATACAAATGTCATATTTTATATCTAAAACTGTTGACTTTTGCGCCACCCAGTAGAAACACAGTATTTTAATTGTAAAATCACGTAAATTAGCAAAATCGTCAAAACTTCGTATACGCCTCTTAATGTGAGGTCTAATCTAATGTTCTCAACAGTAGTTAATTTATCCAACCTCTTTTTTTTTTTCAGTATAACGTTCCGGCACCAGCTGTCACCGCGGACCCTGTGGTCACCGTCACGTTGTCCGTGACGTGAGTAATAAAATATCAAATAAATAGTGTGTTGTTAAAAGGGGTAAACAGTCCATTAATTCTTCAAGGACTTTCTAGTTAACTACAATGGTTTTTGGTCCGCGCGCGGTCATACAGGTCAATTGGCACTATAAGCTGACTTTACTAATAATTGGTAAATTCTCGTAAATAAACAAAGTTGATAATATTTTTAAATGTTTTACTGGGTTCTAGGTTACATAAGCATAAATAAAATGACGCATTATGTTTAAAAATAAATTTTTAATTTATTTAAAAATTCAGTTAAATCAATTTCTATGGATTATTACAATCATTGGCACTTGAGCGTAGTAACTGGTAATGGCATGGTATGGTCTCGCAATTAGGACTTTTTGACAGATTTTGTGTGGCAAATCTGTCAAAAACTCATCATTGTAAGACCATTGACACGTTTCTAAATTAGTAGACTTGGCCCCCAGGTCTGCATCTGAATATCCTTTCGCATATTTCCGACCACTCTGAAATTTCGGCATTCTTCATTAATTAAACTATGTTTTAGCGTTGTGAAAATTATTTATCGGCTTTTTTTATTGGTGCCAATGACTTTTTTTTTTTGCAAATTCATCGTTGGCACATAAGTCAATCACTATACTTTGTCTTTTTGACAAAAATCTATTATTAGCACTGGCAATCATCGTTTAATGAAGCCAATTAATATACCTTATATATTTCATAATTTAGATTAAGCTTAAATTAAGTGAATAAATAGATAAACTTACATAAAAACTTGCCTTAAAATCACTTTTTTACTTGGAAATCTAGCCACCAAACCTACACTTTTTGTTAAATTTTATGTCACTCGATCAAACACATTTTTAAATTAAAGGGTAAAGAAAGGTGGTGGACATTTGAGACATACGTAAATGTTGCCATTATAAGAAATTGAATATTCTTCCAGTAATTGTGTTGCTATGACATAAAAAATGAAAACAGTCTTAGCACGCAGCATAAATTAGCAAAGTGCCAATAATTGGGGGGTGCCAACATTTCTACTGTTTACCCTAAATGGTTTTCTGTATAAGAAATGAAAACCTATTATTTGATAGGTCAAGATCACCTCCGTCTACGCGGCCTCCTCTCACGGCTGCTGCTGTTGGCTTAGGCTCGCCGCCCGTTCTCCTGCCGTAAGTGTTAAAACTTGTATTCATTAGTCTTGTACCTTTTCTTCGCGATTTACACGTAATTATGTTTACTGTTTGTTGTCTCAGGTTCGATGTCGTCGTCGAGGGGGGCCGTGACATTGCTATGGAGGAGGACCACGTCTTCCACCTCGCTGATGAACATCAGCTGTTCCAGCAGGTGGAAGGAGCGGCAGAGCATCCGCAGCAGCAGCGTCTTCCGAGGCGCGGCGGCGCAGCGCAGCGGGGCCGAGCGCGCACACGTGGGCCACGGGGCCAGGGGCCGAGTGGTGGCTCCCGGTGGGTGAGAGGAGACAGATTGGTCGAGGTGAATGTGAATGACGATGATGTGCCTGAGGCATTGAGGGAGATGGTCATGCGTGTGGTGCAAGCGAGAGAAGCGGCGAGAGTGCGGGCGACAGGTAGAGCAAGAACAGTGAGACAAGAGAACGAGGAAGAATGGATGGATGCGGATGACGGCGAGGTCGAGTCCTTCTTTGCTGCCGAAGGAAGTTCCGGTCACTTTGAATGGTCACCTATGGGTGATTATCAAGGTGAGAGGGAGCAATTTCTTCCTCAGCAAACGGGGGCGGTTGTCGCATCCGAAAACGCGTATGGGGCGTTTAGGCAATACTGGGATGACGACATCATGTCGCACATCGTGACTGCGACGAACCAGCATGCCGCTGGGCTTGCAGGTTCGTCTGCTTCCTTCACCCGAGATTGGTATGACACGAACATTCACGAAGTTTTTGTCCTCTTTTCCTTCTGGATGATGCTCGGAATCATCCGGATGCCCTCTATTAAGTCCTGTTTCAGCGTTAACCCACTTTTGCAAACCAACGTCTTCAGAAAGATGTTTTCCCGAACTCGCTACGACAATCTTTGCCGCGCTTTTCACTTGAATGACAATAGTAGCAGACCGACGGACTCGACTGACCCTCTGTATTCTCTTGGTCCGATCTTAGATCATTTAAATGCCCGTTTTCAGGAAGCCTACATCCCATCCCAAAATATTTGCATTGACGAATCCTTGACTTTGTGGAAAGGTAACCTATCCTTCCGCCAGTACCACAAGAACAAGGCATCCCAGTGCGGAGTGAAGACCTTTGAACTCTGCGAGTCGACCACGGGCTACCTTTGGTCATTCTTCGTGTACCTCGGTGCTCGCACTTCCCGTGATCCCGGTCTCCCATCCACTTTACTGAAAAGCACAACCACTGTCCTCAAACTTATCCGTCCTCTCCTTGACAAAGGTTATACTCTTTTTATGGATAACTGGTTCAATAGCCCCCTACTGGCCAGATTTCTGAAAACACGCAAAACCGACTGTGTAGGTACTTTGCGTGCTAACCGCAACGATGTGCCTCCACTCATGTCGCTGTGTAATCTGAAAGATGGCCAGTTTGTTGCACGTCATTCCGGCGATGTGGTGGTCTTGGCCTTTCAGGACAAGAAGCATAAGATAGCCACCATCAGTACCTACCACGGCGATTCACAAGGCCAGACGGTGGCGAAACCATGTCGCCCAGCTCTGTACAAACCACAAGTAGTTTTAGATTACAATAAGGGTATGGGAGGCGTTGATCGTAAAGATCAAATGCTGGAACCATACCTCCTGGAACGAAAAAGAGGCCAAAAATGGAACGTCAAGTTCTTCAAACACCTGCTCAACTGCTCCATTTTGAATGCCCGAATCCTTCTGCGGAGTTCGACGACTACTCCAAAAGAGCACATAGTGTTTCGATTGGAGTTAGTCGATCAAATTATGCGGCACCATCTCCAACATGTCCCTCGGAAGGTCACACCCTCCCGCTTTCCCGCGTCAAGCAGTTTGGCCCAGCCATTGCCTCAGGTGCAACATTTCCCTCGACGGAGAGAAAAACTCTCAGGCAGGGGGCATTATCGTCGGCGATGTACTTGGTGCTCCCAGCGCCAGATACAGCGACGTACTATGTATACGTGCTCAGTTTGTGAGGTGCCCCTTTGTTTAGGATCATGCTTCGAGACATACCATAAGAGATAACTCTTTTCCGGTTTGAGCCTCTTTTATTTCCAGCGTGACAAACATACAGACGACATTAGCAGTTATTTAGTTATTATTTATTTATTATATATATATATATATATTTATTTTTATTCATAGCATAACTTGGTGGATATACAGACTGACTGACTTATGTATTATCAGTTTCCATAGAAGAGTATAGCTTTGCCACAAAGTCTAACCGACAGACAGACGCACACTCAGTAAAGTCATCCTCTTCTCGGTCATACAATCTGTTCTGTCTAAGCGCCGTGTTTGTGTGTGTGACGTGTGCTAGACTGGGGGCCACCAAAACGTAAACAATAACTGCAGCTAACTGCTTGAGGCTTGTCAGGGGCTCGTTTTTGTTTCAAGTCACACACTGTTTCATGTTTCCATGTTAGTTTTGCTGTTATTTATCAAGATTATTATAAATGTGAATTAAAATCAAAAGTCATTTATTCAAACTAGGCTGAGAATCAGCACTTTTCGAACGTCAAAATTACATAAGAGAGTCCCCCAAAAACACCTGCTTCCTGCTGCTGTGCTTCCTAGTGCTGATTCTCAGCCTAGTTTGAATAAATGACTTTTGATTTTGATTCACATTTTAATTGAATAGAAGAAGTGACGCAACAAACTCCCCAGCAGCACGGCTGTCTGTTCAGTTAGAAAAAAATGATTCTGTACAATATTATGCATAAAAACCAAAAGACAAAAAGTACTTCTTTAATAATAAGAGAAAAATTAAAAAATAACTTTAATTTCGGAAGTCGGTGTCTTTGCTTTTAATTTTAGTTTTTGGCCACCGACTTCCGAAATTAAAGTTATTTTTTAATTTTTCTCTTATTATTAAAGAAGTACTTTTTGTCTTTTGGTTTTTAGTACAGTAGTCCTTTTTTGTTTTGTTTTTTTTGAAGTCGGTCAATTTTTTTTAAAAAGTTTTATTATTTTTCCATTTTTTGTGTAATTTGATTTTTGTAATCATGGGTAGACCAACTAAAGGAGCCACCCGCATGAAGAAAAACAGAATTAAAGAGACTAATACTGCTGAAAAAGAACGCCTATCTAAGAATCGTAAACGGAGTGCTATGTCCGGTTCCCAAGAATCACCGTTAGCTTGTCATGCTAGGTTATCTCAGATGAGAAATTACATGCATTCTCATTTGTCACAGGAGTCGCCAAATGATAAGATCTGCCGACTCAATCTTATTCAAAAACGATTAAGTGGCGAGTCGTCTGAACAGCGCAAGTATCGTTTAGATGTTATACGAAACCGGCTGGCTAATGAGACTCCCGTGCCTTCTCAAGAATATAAGGGTGAACACTATACATTTGCTTACACTGTATAGTTCCCCTCATCATCATATTATAAGGTGACCATAATCAGATCTGTAATGTCACTTACAACCTATATGGTTGCAAAGTTCTTATCAATATAAATGAATTAAGTCCAAACACAAGGTAATTACTGTGAACCGTTGAGGAGTTCCGTTAATCGTCCTTCGTCTTCATCATCAGACCCTTAACGACAGTCACAACCCATCCAAGTGTAAGGTTCTTATCAATACAAATTAATCAAGCCCAAACACAAGATATCTGCTGTAAACCACTGAGGAGTTCCCTCGACTGTCTTTCGTCTTCATCATCAGACCCCTAACGACAGTCAGAACCCATCAAAGTGTAAAGTTTTTATCAATACAAATTAATCAAGCCCAAACACGAGGTATCTGCTGTAAACCATTGAGGAGTTCCCTTGACTGTCTTTCGGCTCCATCATCAGATCGACTCCAGGTCTTCATAAAATTGTAGTGCTGTAAAATACTTAATGAATAAATTAAGGAATGCACTAGTTGCCCTTACGATTTTTGAAAGTTCCCCTCGATTTCTCTAGGATCCCATCATCAGATCCTGACTTGGTGACAATGGGACCACCTCAGAAGTATAAGCTTTTGAACAAAAAAAGAATTTTTTAAATCGGTTCACAAACGGCGGAGTAATCGGGGAACATACATAAAAAAAAAAAAAAAAAAAAAAAAAAAAAAACAATCATCCCGAACATAGTACCTCCTCCTTTTTTGAAGTCGGTAAAAATCATTTACAACATTTAATTTAACACGCAACACAAAACATAAATCAAATTATTAGCCATATGTCAACCTCCGTGAAATTAGCCGCACGATTTCATAATTATGATTTTTTTTTAATGCTAATCGTTAGGGAGTAAAGAAAAATCGTTAGAGAGTAATTAGTTTTTATGTAAAAACAATTTTAATTTTTCGTGTGCATTTTTGCGCGAAGGGGGCCCCCCTACGCGCAAAATGGACTTAGACGTAAATTTTTCATTTTAATCGTTTGCGAATCGTTAAGAGAGAGATTGAGAGTTACACAAAATCGTTAGAGAGTTAATATTTTATTTGATATTAAATCATTTCTAAGAGCGTGAAGTTAGCCCACCTCTTTGAATTTTGCCCTCTATTTGAGTAGGTATTCTGAACTTTTGTTAATGCTAATCGTTAGAAAATTGTTAGAGAGAGTAAGAGAGAAAAGAAAAATCGTTAGAGAGTAATTAGTTTTATGTAAGAACGATTTTATTTTTTTTGTGAAATTGGCCCTCATTCCCGCAAAAATGGACATTTTTTTTTTATAGTTTGAAAATCGTTAGAGACATTGAAAGTTAAAAAAATCATCAAAGAGTTAATATTTTAATTGATGTTAAATTATTTCTGAGAGCGCGTTTTACCCTAGGACCTGAGCAGGTTAAAGTTTAGAAACGTGCCGCCTCGATATAGGGGAGGGGGGAAGGGTAGTATTAGTAGATCCCCCACTCCCCCTGCCGGAGATACAAAGTTCTTTTTTAATGATTTTTGTGAGTCTCGAAGGTCAAGGTCAAACAAGTAAAAGTGTTTTGATTTATGAGGTAAGTACAATAACCTAACCTGTCCAAGCCGGGGTAACGTTACCCCAAGTTTTAAGCTCGCTAGGCTCGCTCTTTGCGAAGCGTTCTCTATGAAGACTTCTCTCGCGCTCTGTCCATAAAGTACAGAGTGGAGCCAATATGGGCGCCGGGGCATAGAGGGCGCTGCACGCTTTAGCTCAACTTATACTTACCTATCTGTATAAAGAAAAACTGAATTCAGCGTGTTAACTTTTATGAACTTATCTTGTAGGAGTAAGGATTCACCATTTATCTTCCACGACCTGTCATTTTGTTGCTTGTCTTGTCGTATCCCTCACTAGCATATGTAATGCCCTGTGTAGGATGACAGCCAGACGTACCATGGTTTGGGGTTCGTTAGAAAGGAAGTGCAAAAATATTGTGAGTTTGTGAAAACCTTTTTTTGGATTCAGGGATCCTGTTTGCGAAATATTCAGCTTGAAAGTGCTAATTTTTGTTAGTCAACTGTCCTCCGCCCCTTTTTTTTTTTTTTTATGGTGGGTATCATCTTTTGACTTCTCCCGCTCTGGACGGAGCGGAAGGGCGTGTCAGACTTTTACTGACTAAAACCCACCCGTGTTCCTTCATTTGCCTGTTGCCAAGGTCTCGGTATCCCTTTCGGACTTTCCCGCAACCCTGGCAGGCATCGGTCCTAGCGGACCCCGGTAATTGTGCTGACATCTCTTTGAGGCGCGCGTGGAACACGAGTCCTCCCCCGCCCCCCGGCAAATAAATGATTGGTTTTGGTTATGTGAAAAAATTCACGGCAGTAGTATATATAACTAAATTTAAAGGAAAACTATCACAGCTAAGTAGGGTCTAGTAATAATCGACTAACTTATATTTTACGTTCTGTCTAGGAAAACAAGTTTTTCAACTAAAATGTTAAGTTTGTTCTTGGGATAAATTCATCCCAACTATAGAACCCTTCATTGTGCGTGGTTCGACACGCACTTGGCCGGTTTTTTTGTTATATGAATTTATTTTATCAGTATCCCACAAACATCCATCATCAAGAAACATCCATCATAGGTATATCATCATCATCAAACATCATCCCACAAACATGGCTCTGTTTGCAGAACTTCGAGAAGCTCAATGGCTTTGTCGTTAGTCCACTCCATAATGGGCTGATCGGCTCCGCTAAATAATTATGTACATGCAAACCCGTTGCGCGCACGGTGCACAATGACAAACGTAAGTGTGGCCGCTTTATTCAACGCAATAATTCTCGTAGTAAATCCCTTTGATCTGCCTAAAATACCGCCACCAGAGTTATAGCCCAACGTAAAAAGCCAATGTGAATGCCGTTTACAAATTCTCGAGGTAAGATGTGGCTACGCCAACGGTTAACGTCCATTATCGCGATAATCAACAGCGTTTTCCGTTGGTGTGGCCCCAGCATATGAGATTTGTCATATTAAAAAATCATTTAAAAAAAAACTTTGTATCCGACAGGGGGGATTGGGGGATCTACTAACCCTTCCCCCCTAAAGATTCCCAAAGTTAAAAAAAAAAGGTATGCGGTGTTTAAATTCGCGTCCTTACTCGGCTCTCCGTCGGTGAAAATTTAGTTGTTAAATTGGCTCGCGGCTCACGGCGATGACAGACGGGCAAGTAAGCTCGCCGAACCACAAGTACGCGTATTTGCTCGCACGTCTACCACCCCTTTAAGTCCATTGTTGCGAGAATAGAGGACAAGTACACGAAAAAAAAAAAATGTTCTTACATTAAACTACTCTTAACGATTTTTCTTCTCTCTAACTCTCTCTAATGATTCTTTAACGATTACCACCAACAAAAGTTCATAATAATGAAATCGTGCGGCTGGCTAACTTCACCGAGGTCAATGTCAGCTAGCACACGCCAATATACCTACCAACCAAAAGGAACATCGAGAAATAGACTCAAGCAGAAATAAAACTAAACGTAAACAGAAGTTATTATCCATGGATTTAAAAAAAACTGAAAAGAAAAAGTTTTTATTTATTTATCTAAATAAAAGCCTCCAGGCGTAAAGGGCGTGCTCGCTTACATATAGATGTAACAGTCAGAAGTCATAAAATGATAAACTAGGACCATCGAAGTAAATGAATACATGAATACCTTTGTACTTGATATTTTTATAGGCTTTTTCCATGTATTTCTCTGTGTATAACATCCTCTTGCAGTTCTGCTGGCAGTTATTATTTTATAAATCTGTGAATGTGTAATAAATTAATAATTATTATGTAGTATCCTTTGTACTTTACCTTTCTATTTTGTATAGCTTTTTTCATGTATTTCTGTACATTAAGACCATAAATGTAGGTGTAATATGTATACACCTCCGTCTACCCCTTCAGAGAAAACAGGCGTGATTTTGTGTGTGACTGACGGTCTCAGGCCTTCACTGTGAGAAGGAGTATTATTCGGTGTATTAAAAATCAAATAAATAAAACCTGTTTCAAGAATAATGATTAAGTATTATTTTTCTTCCCTGTCATCTGCCTAGCTTTTTCCGAACTATGTTGGGGTCGGCTTCCAGTTAGAAGAAGAAGTTATGAGGGAACAGGTGAACGTGCAGACATAGGTACCGGTCATCAATCATAGGCCCCCTTTTTGCTTCGTCGTAGGTATAATAAAACCTGATACTGACCTGCAAATTGCAAAAAACTTATCAAAATTTGAATTTCGCGGTCTAACTTGTCTCTGCGACATATGTCAAACTGACATTCCTAGGGTTGTCAGGATATAAAAAAATGTTGATAGAAATTATCGACGTTTCTTACTATTATCGATGTTAATCTATACTTCAGACCAACAAAAAAAGGAAGACGGAGCGCTCCGAAAACATTAAACCAATTTAAATTAAAAAAATGCTCTCCTGCTGTTTCTATTGGCTCTAGCTCTAGGCACACAATTTAAACTGTGTTGTGTTCTTGAATAAACAGAGCATCATATTATGTATAAACAAAGCTCTTACTTAGGACGGGGTCGTATTTATAAACAAAATGTTATTTCCAGATACGGGGAGAAAAACGTGTTTGTTCCTGTGTCATAATTATCTATTTCTGATAAAACTACTGTATCAATTTACACAAAATTTTGCAAATTACTTTATGAATAGATAAGCAATCTAACAAAAGCGTTTGTTTGAAAGTCCTACGTAACATTTTCATATTATTGAAACTCAAACTTCATAGCGCGCGGAGCCGTTTTTGTGTGTTTGCGTATTATTAAGCGTGACTTTGAAAATTCACATCCTAGTTATAGCAAGTAGTTTCTAATAAAAAATGTTACTAGGATACTATATAAACCTTTATTGACTGATCGGTACCTATATCTCGTAAAAGTATACCGAGTATACCACTATAATTGTTTATTGATAAGATTTCCCTGAAGAGGGAAATAATGTAATTTGACATGGTATTTTAGGTATTAGAACTAAAATAATAGTCAAACCTGTACAAGAACTAACTTTATGTTCCTATTACTGTAAATACTTATTCATTTGCAAGGAAAAAACAAAGATATCAATCTCTAAACTCGCGACAATCTAAGAAGTCCGTTTTGACGTTTCGTTCTCGTACATCTAATAAAACTTCTTTCTTGAGAATCATGTAGATAAGTCATCGATTACAAACTCTCTCTAAATATGTTCAATCGATATGTCTCGAGAATAAGTTTATAAGAAACCAGTTTTTTTTTCATCGCTACATACAACGGTGAGTGTTATTAACTGTAATAGTAACAGGCTAGCGGCCTTAAGAGCGACACTAAGTGATAATCGCTCTGTAATTAGTATTTAGTGTCTACATGCCGACGGACAACTCAGAAAATTTCCTAGAATACTCAAATTGTTTAGGTGACATCAGTGCCATTGTGGAAAACAATGACACTGAAACAATATACATGTTAGGAGACTTTAATTCACATTCGCATCAGCCGTTTTGGACTGAGCTATGAAACCACTGTCAAGATCATCAGTGGATATGCGCTGATGTGGAAAAATTAGGTATTGATTCGGATGTTTTTACATGTCAGTGACATTT
The DNA here is from genome assembly GCA_949152455.1 of Lithophane leautieri. NCBI lineage: Eukaryota > Metazoa > Arthropoda > Insecta > Lepidoptera > Noctuidae > Lithophane > Lithophane leautieri. Next base: position 8,578,919 of record OX424486.1, on the reverse strand, counting down.
ATGTCACTGACATATGTAGTCGGCGATGGCTGGATCACTGTATCGTTACGAAGGCGGCGTGGCACACTGTAACAAATGTCAGCGTGGATCTCGATACCTATTGGTCAGATCATCTACCTTTAATAATTGAGTGCGATTTAAATATAATCGTGCCAAAACTGGCGCAAAAAACTAAAGTGCAGGGTAAAGTTTTATGGCGGGAGCGCGATAAGGTAGAAATAGATAGGTATCGAGATCTGTGTAATAAAGAGTTGAGGAATATTCACTTTCCTGAGTTGTTTGAGAAGTGCGGAGATAGTATGTGTCATGTTGTAGAACATATGCATGCGCTGGACAGTATGTATGGTGATATTGTGAATACTTTGTCAGTGGCTGCTGTGCAGGCCTGGGATAACAAGCAACCCACAGACTACTTAGAGATACTACGTATAAGCAACCCCAAAAGGTAAGACAAATGGCAGGCTGGAACAAACGCGTTCGGAGCGCTTATGGGGAGGCTTGGTCTAAGTATCAGACGTGGCTGTTCTATAATAAGCCAAAATCAGGTAGAATTTGGGAAGACATGCGATGGAGTTAGAAAATTTTTAGGGGTAGGCTTAAATGGTGCCAAAATCACCTGGAACAGATCAAGATGGACATATTAGCGTCGCACCGGGCGTCTAAGAATGTTTCTGATTTCTGGAAGTCAACCAATAGGCTGAAGGTTGGACCGGGCCGCCCGGTGAGTGTGGGGGAATGTGGTTCGCCGGAGGACATAGCCCTCATGTTCAAGGATCGTTTTATGTTATCATCTCCACTTGGGCCGGCTCGGGGGGTGATTTATGATGAGACTAGTCGTGATTATGAACCGATCCGTTTCTCTGCCAAGCAAGTAGCTGAGCAAATCAAAAGAATGGCTAAGGGGAAGTCTCCAGGTCCCGACGGTCAGCATTGATCACCTCAGGAGTGCTGGGGTACATCTACCTAGAGTGCTGGCATTGTTTTTTACGCTGTGCATTAGTCACGCATACCTTCCACCCGATATGCTGAAAACAATACTGGTACCAATCGTGAAAAATAAGACTGGGGATATATATGATAAGGCGAATTACAGACCGATATCCTTGGCCACTGTAATTGCAAAGGTGTTGGACGGTTTGCTGGACAAGGAACTTGGCAAGTGGATATTTTTACATGACGCCCAGTTTGGGTGTCGGCCTGGACTTTCCACTGAGAGTGCTATCCTTTGGTTAAAGCAGACGGTCAATACTATAAGGATAGCAGTACTCCTGTGTATGCCTGCTTCCTTGATATCTCAAGGGCATTTGACCTTGTGTCATATGATGTCCTTTGGGATAAGCTCAGGGGAGCAAGTGTACCACCTGAGTTGACGGGTTTGTTTCAGTACTGGTACTCTAACCAGTTAAAGCAAGTTCGTTGGGGAGGTGTCCTATCTGATGCGTACAGGTTGGAGTGCGGGGTGATACAGGGGGTTTAACTTCACTCAAGCTCTTCAACCCGTATGTAAATGAGTTGATCGTTGAACTCAGCAGCAGACCATTTGGTGGTGCTAGCGTCAATAATTTAAGCTACGCTAATGACATGGTGCTGCTGGGTCCAACTGCTGGCTCAGTCAGGGAGATACTGAACGTCTGTGAAAGGTATGCGGCAACCCACGGCCTGTTATACAATGTTATTAAAAGTGAATACCTGATCTTTGCTGCTCCCGGGAAACATCTAAATTATGAGCCCTTAATATCCCTCAATGGACGAGCACTTAAAAGAGTCGCTCAATTTAAGTACTTGGGACATTATGTCACTGAGAACTTCAAGGTTCAGGTAGATATGGATCGTGAGCGCAGGGCACTAGCAGCCAGATGCAACATGTTGGCTCACAGATTCGCCCATTGTAGTAACGAGGTTAAAGTAACTCTGGTTAAAGCTTATTGTCAAGGGTTCTACACGGGCAGTTTGTGGGTCAATGGTACGCGGAGGGCTCTAGATGCTCTGCGTGTGCAATATAATAATGGCTTCAGGGTGCTGTTGAGGTTGCCCCGGTTCAGCGCGTCTAGCATGTTTGCTGTAGCACGAACTGACGACTTTTATGCCATTATGAGGAAGAAGGCTGCATCCTTAATAAGCAGAATGAGGGTAAGCAGCAACAGTATCTTGAAAACCCTAGCCGAATAGCATGATGCACTAATTTTAAGACACTCTTGTCCGTTTGCTCGTGTGGCAGGGATGAAAATAATTGTATTAATAAAATTATTAACCCTTCGTTGATAAGTTTGTTGTTCTACTAACCAGTGGACCAATGTTGTCAAATTAAATAAATATCATCATCTGCCTAGCCTTTTCCCAACTATGTTGGGGTCGGCTTCCAGTCTAACCGGATGCAGCTGATTACCAGTATTTTACATGGAGCGACTGCCTATCTGACCTCCACAACCCAGTAACTGGGTAATACGATAACTCTTGGTAAGACTGGTTGTCAGACTTTCGGGCTTCTGACGACCCGTAACGACTGTCAAAGATCCACAAATGACAGCCGGGACCAACGGCTTAACGTGCTTTCCGAGGCACGGAGGAGTCTCAATATGTAAAAAAATTAAATAAATATATAATAAAAAAAAAGCATTTTTATAGCTGTCAAAACGGACTTCTTAGATTGTCGCGAGTTTAACCATACCTAAAAAAAAATATGGAATGAGAGTGATTGCGAAGTGATGGGACACACTACTACTGCAAAAATATCGATAAGTGTGGTATAGGGAAAGTAGTTCAGTAAGGAAAATAATAAAACATTTCTAATACATAATGTATTATAAACATGTATTTTACTATGTTTACGGAAGAAAAATAACAAACAATATATTTGAAATAAGTTTTTTATTTTATTTACCCAACCAAATCCCCAAAATAATACGTGAAGGTTCGAGACCATCACATAACACATTTATTTATTTCTACATTTATGAATAGAGGAATACATGAAAACACATAACATCACGCCTGTATTCCCGGAAGGGGTAGGCAGAAGTGTATATTACACCCACATTTATAATCTCAATGAATAGATAAATATATGAAAACACATAATATCATGCCTGTATTCCCGGAAGGGGTAGGCAGATGTGTATATTACACCCACATTTATTTATTTTTACATATATGCTCTCAATGTACACAGAGAAATACATGAAAAAGCTATACAAAATAGAAAGGTAAAGTACAAACGGTAAAATATAGTGTAAAGTACAAAGGTATTCATATATTACACATTCAAATTTTGATAATATTGTGGTAACATGATAGTGTCAAACTTGAAACAAAAAAAAAAAAGAGCCTCTGAACGCAGTTCGCTGCAGTTATTATTTATGGGTTTTGTGGCCCCCAGCCTAGCAAACGTCACACACACAAACACGGCGCTTAGACAGAACAGATTGTATGACCGAGAAAAGGATGACTCTACTAATTGTGCGTCTCTGTCTGTCATTTGGGACTTTGTGGTAAAGGTTATACTCTTCTATAGACACTGATAATACAATAGTCAGTCAGTGTGTATGCCACCAAGCTATACTACATATAACTACATAAATAAATAAAAACGAAATAAGCCGCTAATGTCGTCACTGTATGTCTGTGACGCTGGAAACGAAGGAGGTTCAATTGAAACAGGACTACCTCCTAGCGGCATGGTATTCTTCGAAACAGGGTTTCCGGCAAAGGGGGACTTCACAAATCGAGCAGACGAACGAAGTTTGGCGTCGTAGCTTTACTTGGGCCTTCGTCTGAGTGCACCAAGTACAGCGCCGACGCTTCCGCTGTGTTCCTGCAGCTAACAGTTCTTCCGTTTGAAGAGGGATATGTGGCACCAAAGGCAATGAATGGCCCAAACTGCTTGACGCGGAACGGCGAGAGGGAATGAGTTTACGGGGGACATGTTCTTGGTGGTGGCGCAGAATCTGATCTACTAACTCCAATCGGAACACTACGTGCAGTTTGGAATCAGCCGTCGAATTCTGCAGAAGGATTCGGGCATTCAAAATGGAGCAGTTGAGCAGGTGTTTGAAGAACTTGATATTCCATTTTTGGCCTCTTTTTCGTTCCAGGAGGTATGGTTCCAGCATTTGATCTTTACGATCAACGCCTCCCATACCCTTATTGTAATCTAAAACTACTTGTGGTTTGTACAGAGCTGGGCGACATGGTTTCGCCACCGTCTGGCCTTGTGAATGGCCGTGGTATGTACTGATGGTGGCTACCTTATGCTTCTTGTCCTGAAAGGCCAAGACCACCACATCGCCGGAATGACGTGCAACAAATTGGCCATCTTTCAGATTACACAGCGACACGAGTGGAGGCACATCGCTGCGGTTAGCACGCAAGGTACCTATACAGTCGGTTTTGCGTTTTTTCAGAAATCTGGCCAGTAGGGGGCTATTCAAGCAGTTATCCATAAAAAGAGTATAACCTTTGTCAAGGAGAGGACGGATGAGTTTGAGGACGGTGATCGTGCTTTTCAGCAAAGTGGATGGGAGACCGGGATCATAGGAAGTGCCAGCACCGAGGTACACAAAGAATGACCAAAGGTAGCCCGTAGACGACTCGCAGAGTTCAAAGGTCTTCACTCCGTACTGGGCTGCCTTGGTCTTAATGCACTGGCGGAAGGATAGGTTACCTTTCCACAAAGTCAAGGATTCGTCAATGCAAATATTTTGGGATGGGATGTAGGCTTCCTGAAAACGGGCATTTAAATGATCTAAGATCGGACCAAGAGAATACAGAGGGTCAGTCGAGTCCGTCGGTCTGCTACTATTGTCATTCAAGTGAAAAGCGCGGCAAAGATTTTGGTAGCGAGATCGCGAAAACATCTTTCTGAAGACGTTGGTTTGCAAAAGTGGGTTAACGCTGAAACAGGACTTAATAGAGGGCATCCGGATGATTCCGAGCATCATCCAGAAGGAAAAGAGGACAAAAACTTCGTGAATGTTCGTGTCATACCAATCTCGGGCGAAGGAAGCAGACGAACCTGCAAGCCCAGCGGCATGCTGGTTCGTCGCAGTAACGATGTGCGACATGATGTCGTCATCCCAGTATTGCCTAAACGCCCCATACGCGTTTTCGGATGCGACAACCGCCCCCGTTTGCTGAGGAAGAAATTGCTCCCTCTCACCTTGATAATCACCCATAGGTGACCATTCAAAGTGACCGGAACTTCCTTCGGCAGCAAAGAAGGACTCGACCTCGCCGTCATCCGCATCCATCCATTCTTCCTCGTTCTCTTGTCTTACTTTTCTCCCATTTTTCATCCGCGCTTTCGCCGCTTCTCTCGCTTGCACCACACGCATGACCATCTCCCTCAATTCCTGAGGCACATCATCGTCATTCACATTCACCTCGACCAATCTGTCTCCTCTCACCCATTGGGAGCCACCACTCGGCCCCTGGCCCCGTGGTCCACGTGTGCGCGCTCGGCCCCGCTGCGCTGCGCCGCCGCGCCGCGGACGACTCTGCTGCTGCGGCTGCTCTGCCGCCCCTTCCACCTGCTGGAACAGCTGATGTTCATCAGCGAGGTGGAAGATGTGGTCCTCCATAGCGATGTCACGGCCTCCCTGGACGACGACATCGAACCTGAGACAGCAAATAGTAAACAGAATTACGTGTAAATCGCGAAGAAAAGGTACAAGACTAATGAATACAAGTTTAATGAATACACTTACGGCAGGAGAATGGGCGGCGAGCCTAAGCCAACAGCAACAGCCGTGAAAGGAGCCCGCGTAGACGGAGGTGATCTTGACCTATCAAATAATAGGTTTTTATTTATTATACAGAAAACCATTTATTTAACTACACACTGCTTATTAGCTATTTGATTACTCACGTCACGGACAACGGGTCCAAATTCTCGTCCCACATCGCCGTGACGGTGACTGCCGGTGCCGGCTCGTTATACTGAAAAAACAGGAGGTTGGATAAATTAACTACTGTTGAGAACATTAGATTAGACCTTGTAGGTCCATCAAATAAAAATCCAAAGTTCACAAAGAACAGTCTGTTATATTTGAAAGATAAAGTTTAAAACGAATACACAAGAGTAGGAAGCACGTTAACAGTTTAGAAAGTAGATATGAAGATGAAAGATAAACAATCAGAGATATAACACATTTCTTATAGCTCTTAATTGAGTTATGCATTTTTCTCTTAATTTTTTTTAAATTTATACTGGTTTTTCTTACTCACGATAATGTGAAAAAAACAAATATGGAAATATTGAATCAGTTTTTATTTATATTCTTAAATTTACAAAATAAAGCCTGACGTAGGCGTATAAATTTCATTTATCGATAGGAACATACCCTCATCACTACTATTTACTATATATTTCGTTATACATTTATAGCTTGGCGCTGGCGAGGCATCGCGTTCTGTGTACAGTCACGAGCACCAATATGTATACACTTAGCAACTTTTAAAAGTGATTTTCTCCTACTGTATTGATTGTAATGTTATATTATAACGAACATAGTATTTTAGAACCCATATTATTATGAAATAGGTATCATCTCAAAGTTGCAATCGTTATTCCACGAAAAAATGGTTATTGAATTTCGCTAAGTGTATACATATTTTAGCTCGTGACTGTACGTGGGCGTTGAAAAGGAACAAGATATAAAGAAGCTAAGCAGTGGTGTATTAACCTTATGTCAAACTAGGCACGTGCCTAGGGGCGCGAGAACAAAAAGGCGCGCGCGCGGAAGATTTTTAACAAAAAAATATTCCTATTAATATAAAAAAAAAAAAAAAAAAAAGTCAAATAATTTATTTCGAATAGGCACATAAAAGGCACTTTTGAACGTCAATGAAAAACAAACAAAGAAATAGAATTGATTCTATTTGCCCATTCCAAAAGGTAGATTTCGTATGGAGAAGAATGGGCAAGAAACTCCACCGTTACTCTTTTCAAAAATGTTTACAATATTTTGTATACATGAATTATATAATTATATGTGAATTATAAAATTAATTGTGTAAGTAAGTATGCACCTACTTACACAATATAAAAGATTATTTAATTCTATAGAGATGTAGAGCTTCCGAATAGTGCTTCGCCTTCTTGATTGATTATTCCTAAAACGCCTGATTTTATAAAAGAAGTGGGTAAGATACTAAATTAATGATAACAAACGATAATCTGTCAACACACACAGTCAGATCTGTTTCCCAGAGAGGCTTAATTTATTTCCATGTTCGTTTGCTTTCTTGACTTTCATCACATATTCCCTGGCCTACCTAATTATCTCTACTAATATTATAACTGCGAAAGTGTGTCTATGTGTATATGTATATCTTACTTCTTCATGCAATAAACTACTGAACCGATTGTGATGAAACTTGGTATGTAGGTAGATAGACAGACCAAAAAATTTGTTTAATATAAGTATGGGCACTAGGGGCGTCGAAGAGGTGCTTGCCTAGGGCGCTCTCAAAATTTAATCCGCCACTGAAGCTAAGCAAATAGATTTTAAGAAGTAACAGATAGATTGGACATAATTATTATGAGGCCGTATACGAAATTTTGCCGATGTTGCTAATTTACTTGATTTTACACTGTGATTCTATATGTTTTAATGCATCATTTCAATGTATAATGAATGAAATACTTTAAACATTACTTTACTTTTTTTAATGAAATACTGGTATTCAGCTGCATCCGGTTCAAAATCAAAATTAAAATATTTTATTTCACATAAGCCTACATGGGCACTTATGAAACGTCAGAAGCTAGGTGCACGGTTCCAATTGGTTGTTTCCTATGGAGAAAAGCCGGCAAGAAACTCCATGGTTACTCTTTTAAAAGATAATTGGCTTTTACAATATTTTCGAATTACAGTGTTAATAGTTATGGGAGGACAGTGTAGGCCTTTCAAAAAGATTCATGTAGGTAGTTTAAAAAAAAAAAATTGAAATTGTTCAAAAAAAGTCTACAGTCCACTAAGCCTACTACATTCTCACATTCACAAGGTAGAAAAGAATCTATATAAGATAAATAAGATACTACAAATAAAGACCTATTTAAACCAAATGACATGATTGCCATTACAACTGTAACAAATCTGAATAATTAACATGTCCACAAAAGCCACTACTATAAAGTTGAAATTAAATTGTATGTATACATATAATGTCAAATAATAATATGATTATGTCTGTCAGGGATGAATGTAAAAAATAAAAATGGTTAGACTGGAAGCTGACCCCAATATTGTTGGGAAAAGGTAAGATTGATTGAATGAAATACTTTTTTATTTTTTTAAAGTATTCATAGATTTAGCTTGTTTCAAAATATGTTTTACTGCCAATGACTTTTTTTGAAGTCGGTTAAAAAGAAAAATCTTTTATTTATTTTTTAGGTTAGCCACCAATTGTTTACACAATACATTTAAAATAACTTGCTTAATGGTTGGTACAAGTATAAGTGCAACAATTACTGACAGGCTAACACGACATGCACCATTTTTAACCGACGAAAAAAAAGGAGGAGGTTCTCAATTCGACCCGTATTTTTTTTTTTTTGTATGTATGGCCACACCTAACTTTTTAGTGAGTTGTCCGATTTGAAAAATTATTTTTTTCAAGGGTATTCCTCGAAGTTGGTCCTATTTAAAATTGGAAACTATAATCTGCCCCTAAAGGTAGAAAAAATGGGGTAGATTGATTTTTCACCAACTAAATTTTCAACTGTGAACCGATTCTGTTGAAATTTCGCAGTCATACATAGTTCTGATGACACAACCACCCATCATCAACTCCAGGTCTTTAACCTGGAGTAACCCCCTGGAGTACCCTGGAGTGGATGGTAACTCAAAAGCGAAAAATAAAAAACTTTTTTACAAAAAATTAAACCGACGAAAAAAGAACTGAAATGCGAAAAATAAATAACTTTAATTTCAGAAGTCGGTGGCAAAAAACGCAAATTGAAAAGCGAAGACACCTACTTCCGAAATTAAAGTTATTTATTTTTCGCTTTTCAGTTCTTTTTTCGTCGGTTTAATTTTTTGTAAAAAAGTTTTTTGATTTTAAAATAGTAACATTATATAGCCATAAAAGGATATTTATAATAATAGATAATCAATCATCATGCGCAACAATATCTAATAATAACAAAAAATTGCATTTAAAACATTTATTTTTTTAAAGTAATTTACAGTACAAAATAAAAAATATATTATTTATATTACATATTATTACTGAAATAGTAGTAATTACGGTAGGTAGGTAGGTAGATGCGCCGTCGTTAAGTACTTACTGCTACCCGTGCGAAGCCGGAGAGGGCAGCTAGTTCATAATATTACTACATATTTACCTCGAATGGGTCAACCTCGTGAGCCATCTCGGCCTCCTCAACGAGGTACTCCTCCTCTTCGACGTAGTCCATCTCATATAATTCGGGCTCCAGTTCCGTCTCCTCGACATCCTCATCCTCCTCATCCTTGAGGATGTCGTCGAAGTCTGGACTGGTGTCCCCATCTCCGCTCACTTTCGAGGATGCCATCTCACAGAACATTAATACTCAAGAGAGAGACTCATATTGTAAAAAAACCAATTGCTATTGTCTACTATTCTATTATATTTATAGAGGATAGCTTGATCTCTGCGACATATGTCATTGTCAAACTGACATTCCTAGGGTTGTCAGGATATAAAAAATTGTTGATAAAATTATCGACGTCTATTGTTGATTCTCATCCTACGAGCATTGTTTACCGTGCGTTTGCACTGGCGAAACATTTACGATAAAACATGTTGAAATCTCTATTTTCTGTCAATGTTCCATACAATTTTTGACAGGAACTAGAGATTTAAACATGTTTTGTTGTAATGTTTCGCCAGTGCAAACGCACGGTTATACATAATATGATGCTCTGTTTATTCAAGAACACAACACAGTTAATCTGTGCAGACTGTGACCATAGATTACTATTATATATAGGCTTGCTACATATTAGTAATCTGTGGTACAGCCAGACGCTTCCAAAGCAAAGAGTAAAGAGTTCATATCATAGTAAAGCAAAGAGTAAAGAGTTCATATATAGTTATAGATTACTTTTGGATTACTCTGTGGTTTTACTATTAGATTACTCTGTGGTTTTACTATTAGATTACTCTGTGGTTCATATCCCCCACGCTAGGTACCTACTGCTTTCCAGTTTCCACAGAGTACATTTTTATATTGCTTTCAGCCATTCAATAGGTATTCAGTTTCGTAGTTTCGTTTCGTGTTCAATTCTTCATGATAGCGTGTGTGTACTTGATGTTTATTCAAAAAGTGTTTTGGTGTACATACGGTTAGTGGATGCATAGTCATTTACATAATATATCCTTAAATATAATATTTGCATGAAATAACATCCTAATCATACTTTTTCTGGTCAAAGAAAATAAAGAAATGTTGCTCGTTTCGTCAATAATAAATGATGAATTTTGACTATTTTTGTGTGTAATCGACAAAAGGGAATGAATATTAATTTATAAGCAATTATTACACAGTTGTAGATCATATTTTCACAAAATAACACTAAAATACTTTCTCACACACTATTGTCTACATTTCTTTCTCATTTCTCCTTTCGCAGGTCTGCTGGAAGAAATTTCTTAAGAAATAAACAGTACCTTTGTACTCATATTATAATTATGTTGTATCTCTATGTATTTTACTGTGTGTACATATATAATAAAATAAATAAAACAAGTTAGTTGAAAAATTATACTTTTTTGGCTGTTGAAAAAACCGTTGGCTCTAGTCTTCTGATTCGAGAATTTTGCAATGAATCGACTGTATCTGTAGAATTTGTAAAGCTCTAAAACTGAAAAACATTACGCTCCTTCTGGGGCAGTCGGGTAAAAAAAAAGAAAAAGAATTTTCAAAAAACTTTTTTTTTTTCTCTTTATTACATCATGCGATCGGCTTGAGGAGCCCTGTTTGAGTTTATTGACAGGAGAGATCTGTTCCTCCAGTGAGGAAGCTGTCTCTTATTAAATTAGGATTTGTTAGTGAACAAGGTCCCATATTATGTGTTGTCTTTTGAGCCTTCTGGCATTTATAGGTTCACATAACGCTGTTGCTAAGGGGTTAGTATGAGCTTTTATACGGTCTTTGTATGCCTTTGTTCTATGTTCGACTTCCTCCCTAACTGGCCTCCCTTCGCCTGGAGTTAGACAAAACTCAAACTCTCTTTTGTAAACTAGAAAGTTACTTCTATGTCCTTTAAATTATTTACAAATGATAATAATTGCCAAATCATAGGTTGTTGTGGTGGGGACAGGTTGTATGGTAGTTATATACAAAGTGTTCTTTTTTAATCGCATAACTCTTGGGTATTATGATGAGATCATGTCAAAGTATCAATGTTGTGTAGTGTATATCTAACTAGTTAATGCATAAGACTAATGCAATTGGTTTTTATATAATAGGAGTATAGATAAAGATGGCTTCCTGGAATGTGGGGGGAGATGGGGACACCAGTCCAGACTTTGACAATATCCTCAAGGATGAGAATGTTGTGGAGACGGAACTGGAGCCCGAATTATATGAGGTGGACTACGTCGAAGAGGAGGAGTATCTCGTTGAAGAGGCCGAGATGGCTCACGAGGTTAACACATTTGAGGTAAATATGTACTAATATTATGAATCAAAGATTTTTCTTTTCAACCGACTTTAAAGGAAAAATAGTTGGCAATAAAACATATTTTAAATCAGCCTAAATCTATGAATGAAATACTTTGAAAAAAAAAAAAATTTTTTTCATTCTTGTATAATTAATAAAACATTTTTCATTTTCATTAAAATTTTTTTTTTTTCATTCATATATCTATACTAATCTTATAAAGAGGAAAGATTAGATTGTTTGTTTGCATTGAATAGGCTCCGAAATGAATAAACCGATTTGGCTGAAAATTGGTGGGGAGGTAGCTTAGAACCAGGAGACGGACATAGGATAGGTAGGACTTTTTATCCCATTCCCGGTAGAGTAGGTAGGTAGGGTAGGTAGGTAGGTAGGGTAGGTAGGTAGGTAGGGTAGGTAGGGTAGGTAGGTAGGGTAGGGTAGGTAGGTAGGTAGGGTAGGTAGGTAGGGTAGGTAGGTAGGTAGTCAGGTATTTAGGAAGGTATGTATGTAGGTAGGGTATGTAGGTAAGCAGAGTAGGTAGGTAGGGTAGGTAGGGTGGGTAGGTAGGGTGGGTAGGTAGGTGGGTAGGTAGGTAGGTAGGTAGGTAGGTGCGCTGTAGATAAGTACTTAGTGCTACCCGTGTGAAATCGAGGCGGGCAGCTAGTAACTAAATAAACTGCTAATGTCGTCTGTATGTTTGTCACGCTGGAAATAAAAGAAGGTCAAAACGGAAAAGAGTTACCTTTTATGGTATAACTCGAAACAGGGCTTTATACAAAGGGGGACCTCACAAACTGAGCACACAAACGAAGTGTTACCTCGTTTCTGGTGCTGGGAGCACCAAGTACAACGCCGGCGCTTATGGCGGCCATCATTTGTGAGTTGGTCTATCTGTCGAGGGAAATGTTGCACCTGAGGCTGTGGATGGCCCAAACTGCTTGACCTGGGATGGGTAGGTTTCACTTTGCGAGGGACATTTTCGTGGTGGTGACGAAAAAATTTTTTCATTCTTGTATAATTAATAAAACATTTTTCATTTTCATTTAAATTTTTTTTTTTCATTCATATATCTATACTAATCTTATAAAGAGGAAAGATTAGATTGCTTGTTTGCATTGAATAGGCTCCAAAATGAATGAACCGATTTGGCTGAAAATTGGTGGAGAGGTAGCTAAGAACCAGGAGATGGACATAGGATACTTTTTATCCCGTTCCCGGTAGGGTAGGTAGGGTAGGGTAGGTAGGGTAGGGTAGGTAGGGTAGGGTAGGGTAGGTAGGGTAGGGTAGGGTAGGTAGGTAGGGTAGGGTAGGTAGGTAGTCAGGTATGTAGGTAGGTAGTTAGGTATGTAGGTAGGTACGTAGGTAGGGTAGGTAGGTAGTTAAGGTAGGTAGGGTAGGTAGGGTATGTAGGTAGGAAGGTGTACCGTAGATAAGTACTTAGTGCCACCCGTGTGAAGCCGGGGCGGGCAGCTAATTAGATAATAATTGAAATGATCTTTCATGTTGTGCATTAAAACTTACAGAAACACAGTGTTTTAATAGTAAAATCACGTAAATTAGCGCCTCATAATGCGTCTAATTTATCTGTTACTCCCTAAAATCTATTGGCTTAGCTTCCTTATATTCTTTCATTCTTTCCTCATATCTACTTTCTAGACTGTTAACGTGCTTCCTACTCTTGTGTGTTCGTTATAAACTTCATCTTTCAAATATAACCGTTCTTTGTGAACTTTGGACTTTTATTTGGTGGACTAATACCTACAAGGTCTTATCTAATAGCTTCAGGAGGTTTCTGTGTTGGATTAGGCGGGAGGAAACGCCCGGGTGTCACCACTGTGTGGACCGCCCGTAGGACACGGTGGAGGTTTGCCCTGCTTGGGCGGAGCACTGCCGCAGGAGACGCTCTGGATGTCGGGAGTCCCAGGCGGATTCCCGGCCACCGTAGGCGCGGGCTTGCGGGCGGCAAGCAATAGGTAGCACGCCGACCGATAAAAACGACGACGGCGGGTCGACGGCGCGTTGTGTTCCACGCGCCTTAAAGAGATGTCAGCACAATTGACGTGGTCCGTTAGTAGGACCGATGCCTGCCAGGGCTGCTGGAAAGCCCGTAAGGGATACCGGGACCCTTGGCAACAGACAACTGAAGGAACACGTGTGGGTGTTAGTCAGAAAAATTCTGACACGCCCTCCCGTTCCACTCAGAGCGGGAGAAGTCATTTGATGATTTCACAACCTCAAAAAAAATAAAAGTCTTATCTAATGTTCTCAACAGTAGTTAATTTATCCAACCTCTTGTTTTTTCAGTATAACGAGCCGGCACCGTCGGTCACCGTCAGGGCGATGTGGGACGAGAAAATGGACCCGTTGTCCGTGACGTGAGTAATTAAATAGCAAATAAATAGTGTGTAGGTAGTATATAAATGGTTTTCTGTATAATGAAAACCTATTATTCGATAGTTCAAGATCACCGCCGTCTCCTTTCACGGCTGCTGCTGTTGGCTTGGGCTCGCCGCGCGTTCTCCTGCCGTAAGTGTTTAAACCTGTATTAATTAGTCTTGTACCTTTCCTTCTCGATTTACACGTAATTATATTTACTATTTGCTGTCTCAGGTTCGATGTCATCGTCGGGGAGGGCCGTGATATCGCTATGGAGGAGGACCACGTCTTCCACCTCGCTGATGAACATCAGCTGTTCCAGCAGGTGGAAGAAGTGGCGGCAGAGCAGCCGCAGCAGCAGTGTCGTCAGCGGCGCGGCGGCGCAGCGCAGCGGGGCCGAGCGCGCACACGTTGGCCACGGGGCCAGGGGCCGAGTGGTGGCTCCCAGTGGGTAAGAGGAGACAGATTTGTCGAGGTGAATGTGAATGACGATGATGTGCCTGAGGAATTGAGAGAGATGGTCATGCGTGTGGTGCAAGCGAGAGAAGCGGCGAGAGTGCGGGCGACAGGTAGAACAAGAAGAGTGAGACAAGAGAACGAGGAAGAACGGATGGATGCGGATGACGGCGAGGTCGAGTCCTTCTTTGCTGCCGAAGGAACTTCCAGTCACTTTGAATGGTCACCCATGGGTGATTATCAAGGTGTGAGGGAGCAATTTCTTCCTCAGCAAACGGGGGCGGTTGTCGCATCCGAAAACGCGTATGGGGCGTTTAGGCAATACTGGGATGACGACATCATGTCGCACATCGTGACTGCGACGAACCGGTATGCCGCAGAGGTTGCTGGTTCGTCCGTTTCCTTCGCCCGAGATTGGTATGACACGAACATTCATGAAGTTTTTATCCTATTTTCCTTCTGGATGATGCTCGGAATCATCCGGATGCCCACTATTACGTCCTGTTTTACCACAAACCCCCTTTTACAGACCACTGTCTTTAGAAAGATGTTTTCCCGATCTCGCTACGTACATCTCTGCCGCGCTTTTCACTTGAATGACAATAGTAGCGGACCGACAGACTCGAACTCGACTGACCTTCTGTATTCTCTTGGTCCGATCTTAGATAATTTAAATGCCCGTTTTCAGGAAGCCTACATCCCATCCCAAAATATTTGCATTGACGAATCCTTGACTTTGTGGAAAGGTAACCTATCCTTCCGCCAGTACATCAAGACCAAGGCAGCCCAGTACGGAGTGAAGACCTTTGAACTCTGCGAGTCGTCCACGGGCTACCTTTGGTCATTCTTTGTGTACCTTGGTGCTGGCACTTCCCGTGATCCCGATCTCTCATCCACTTTGCTGAAAAGCACAACCACTGTCCTCAGACTCATCCGTCCTCTCCTTGACAAAGGTTATACTCTTTTTATGAATAACTGGTTCAATAGCCCCCTACTGGCCAGATTTCTGAAAACACGCAAAACCGACTGTGTAGGTACCTTGCGTGTTAACCGCAGCGATGTGCCTCCACTCATGTCACTGTGTAGTCTGAAAGAAGGACAGTTTGTAGCACGTCATTCCGGCGATGTGGTGGTCTTGGCTTTTCAGGACAGGAAACATAAGGTAGCCACCATCAGTACCTACCACGGCGATTCACAAGGCGAGATGGAGGCGAAACCATATCGCCCAGCTCTGTACAAACCACAAGTAATTTTAGATTACAATAAGGGTATGGGAGGCGTTGATCGTAAAGATCAAATGCTGGAACCATACCTCCTGGAAAGAAAAAGAGGCAGAAAATGGAACGTCAAGTTCTTCAAACACCTGCTCAACTGCTCTATTTTGAATGCCCGAATCCTTTTGCAGAGTTCGACGACTACTCCAAAAGAGCACATAGTGTTTCGATTGGAGTTAGTCGATCAAATTCTACGGCACCACCACCAACATGTCCCCAAAAGCAGACCCAACCATCCCGTGTCAGGCAGTTTGGGCCATTCACAGCCTCAGGTGCAACATTTCCCTCGACGGACAGACCAACTCTCAAACAGGGGGCGGCATTTACGTCGGCGATGTACTTGGTGCTCCCAGCACCAGTTACACCGACGTACTATGTATACGTGCTCAGTTTGTGAGGTGCCCCTTTGTTTAGGATCATGCTTCGAGTTATACCATAAGAGATAACTCTTTTCCGGTTTGAGCCTCTTTTATTTCCAGCGTGACAAACATACAGACGACATTAGCAGTTATTTAGTTATTATTTATTTATTTATTTATTTTTATTCATAGTATAACTTGGTGGATATACAGACTGACTGACTTACTTAGCTTTGCCACAAAGTCTAACCGACAGACAGACGCACACTCAGTAAAGTCATCCTCTTCTCGGTCATACAATCTGTTCTGTCTAAGCGCCGTGTTTGTGTGTGTGACGTGTGCTAGACTGGGGGCCACCAAAACGTAAACAATAACTGCAGCTAACTGCTTGAGGCTTGTCAAAGGCTCGTTTTTGTTTCAAGTTACACACTGTATGTTATTTCCACATTATGGTATCGCAGTTTTGCTGGCATTTTATCAAGATTTATATAAATGTGAATGTGTAATACATGAATACTTTTGTACTTCATATTTTTTATAGGCTTTTTCCATGTATGTCTGTGTGTAACATCCTCTTGCAGTTCTGCTGGCAGTTATTATTTTATAAATCTGTGAATGTGTAATAAATTAATATTATGTGTATCCTTTGTACTTTACCTTTCTATTTTGTATAGCTTTATTCATGTATTTCTCTGTACATTGAGACCATAGAATAGAATAGAATAGAATATATTTATTTGCATAAAACATGGTATAAAAAGGTGTTCAATATTATATGTATAGCACAAACATGTTCAGCTAAGCTATGACAAAGCATGCAAAATTTTAAAATCAGAAACACATCATCAATGAACAATTTCAATACATTAAAACTTTTTATCTAAAAATTGTTTTAGACTATAAAAACTATGTTCAAGCAACCATTTATAAAATTTAGTTTGAAATAATTTAAGATTTAAAGCTTTAAAATGGCTCGGTATTTTATTATAAATGCGCACACACATTGCTAGGCAGTTTTTATTATACTTGGCTAATCGAGGCAAATCATTCAACACTAGTTTGTATTGATCTCGTCTGTTCCGAGGGTACACATCATTTGCAGTCTTAAATAATTGTTTATTTTTCATTACAAACATACCTATTTCGTAAACATAAAGTGACGGTAACGGTAACAGACCAAGTTTTCTAAATATTGGTTGGCATGAGTCATCAGGTTTGAGTCCACAAATTGATCTCATGCACTTTTTTTGAGCAATGAATGCTCTCTGAAAGTCAGTGCTATTACCCCACATTACTAGCCCATAACGTAGTAACGATTCAACGTATGCATGGTATGAAGTTACAGCAGTTTTTACATTAGTTACATTTTTTATTTGTTTTAGTGCATATACAAATTTATTGATTCTTGTTGTAACATTGTCTATGTGTTCTTTCCAGTTAATGTCTTTGTCTATAATTACACCCAAAAATCTTGCATGCGTAACTTCTTTGATTTTATTGATATTGAGTTTAATGTCGTTTTTATGATTATTTGATTGGTTAAATTGAATGAACACTGATTTATCTAAATTTATTCTTAAATGGTTAATGTCAAGCCAATGTAGTAGTTTGTCAATTGTATTATTAATGTCAAGCATAAATGTAGGTGTAACATATAAACGCTAAAATTTTATTTTAATGGTTGTTTTTCCGCAGCGATATGAATTTGTCTTGGTAGTGCGATTGATATATAAAAAAATAAAAATAAAATATGAAAAAATGGCAAATAAACTGTGATAAACGAAACTAAAACGTTCTCGAACCAATAGTAATACAGTGCAAATGCCTGACTGCGCGAGATAAGCCCGAGCGACGCGCGGTCGTTGACCTTCACGCTTCAGCTGATAACTACCTACTCCTGAGTGAACGAAAGATAATTTGTTATTCAAATTTTCCCCTTTTACGTGCTTAGGACAGTCATAAATACTTTTTTACCTACAACTTACTGAAAACGAAGCTGAAAAACCAGTTTATTACCTGAAAAAAAAAAAACTGAATTAGATAAAAGTATTTTAGGGGTATGAGGAACAGGGAGTAAAGTTCACTCATTCACCATAGAAAAGGGAGGATCCTCCAACCAGACGGGTGTTGTGTCTGGCAGGCAACTGCCCCATGATTGATATTGGATTTTTGTATATAAGTTCACTGCACGGTAAACTCTAATTGCGCGATGCAGGATTTTTGTGACGTCAGGATTTTTGTGTGACGTCAGGTCTTTGATGCGTAGTTCGAATGTGGCGATGTAAGTACCGCCACAGTATTTTAAGGCGTATTTAAAAATTGGAATCAACTTATTTTCAATGAATTTAATTAACTAACCTACTTTTAGGTGTTTGCTATTTACAAAGGTACTTACACTTTCCGGTAACGTAATAATTGTTCAAAGTCCAAGCCACTGCGTTCCATACACAATCGAGCGCGTTTTATTTGATTTTGTTTTCCAATAAAGTGTCTCTGTCACGTGAAGTCACGTCTTACGATATTAAAGCCCATGCCCAAGAACTGCCCATGATCGAGTAGCCGCTGTGTCGTCGCTACGATCGTCTTGGCCTGTGGGACTTGAGGGTTCAGAACTCCGCGAAGACGGAGCGACTCCAAGCGTTGCGAATCCGCATAAAGTCGCCGGGCAGCGTGGGAGTTATAACGAGCCCTAGCGTACAGTTGTATGTGCCATTGCGACGTACTCAAAATTTGAATAATTATAATGCCGATCCATTTTTGCAAATCAGTTTCGGATCGCACGATGCACGTATGACGGCCGCCGCGGGACAACTGAGCGAGCAGGGAAACGGCGCGGCGCGCCGGCGACGGCGCGAGGCGGGGGTGCGTGGGCGCTCACCGCGTGCGTGCGAACTAGATTATGCCCTATCACTACGCGCGACAGCTTATTTTGCTCTGAACATTTACAAATGGCTACGCTTTGTCGGCACCGTGCAGCCGCGCATGCGGTTCGAGTAGTACTACGTAATGTCCAGTGAACTACTATTGTTTCTCACGCTTTCGAGTTGAAGCATTTTTTTTTTTTTTTTAATAACATCATTTTTTTAGTTTAACTCTATGATTCAATAGAACTACTTAAGGCAAATCGTTTTGCCGCGGGAAAACAGCCATTAAAATTTCAGCGTGTATATTCACCTCCGTCTACCCCTTCAGGGAAAACAGACGTGATGTTGTGTGACGTGACGGCCTCAGGCCTTCACTGTTAGAAGGAGTATTATTCGGTGTATTAAAAATCAAATAATAAAAACCTGTTTCAAGAATAATGTTTAAGTATTGTTTTTCTTCCCTATGTCATCTGCCTAGCCTTTCCCGAACCATGTTGGGGTCGGCTTACAGTTAGAAGAAGAAGTTATGAGGGAACAGATGAACATAATTATACAACGTGCCGCTACAATGGCGACATTAATTTAACACACGTATACGATTTCGCGTATTCGTTTTATGAAAATATTTGAATTTCATCAAACGTTATTATTTATTGATTTATTTTCAATTTTCTAAATTACCATCCTGGAGCAACCTGTACTTAAAGAACTGTAGCGAAGAGGTCATTTGCCGGGGTCACGGATCATATGTAGGCGAATAGAAGGAAAGCTGCGCAATTTCTTAGAAATGATCGACAAAGGAACTTACCGACAGAACGTAACCCAGCTGGTAGGTAGGTAGCTTCATGAATGAATCTTTTACACAGAGTGATCTCAATTTTCGTTATGTTTTTATTATTTAATTTGTTTGAAAATTCAATTTTTCAATTTACGGATTATTTTATTTTATTATCATTTTTATGTTTACTGGCCACTAGCCCTACCCGTGTGTTAAATTAATGTCGCTATTGTAGCGGCACGTTGTATATACATACCGATCAAAATCTTAATCTTCAAAATTAAAATCTTGGTCTGGTTTTATGGGGTAATTCTTCTCAGGCTAAAAATGTCTTTATCACACAAAAAAAATGTGTCAGAGCAATATGTGGGGTTGGACCGTTCGAATCTTGTAGACCTTTATTTAAGAAATTAGGATTACTAACTCTACCTAGTCTATATATATTAGAAGTAGGTTTATTTGTTAAAAAACACTGACCGCTTTATTAAAGCCATAGAAAATAAAAAATTCCTTTCAAGAGATCCAACCCGACTGGCTGTCACAAGATGTAGAAGCACACTCTTTCAGAACAATTGTTACATAATGTCTGTCAAAATCTATAACCAAATACCCAAACAGATCAGAGAGCTGCCACTAAATCACTTTAAAAACAAACTTAAGAAATGGCTGTATTATAATGCGTTCTATACTATAGATGAATTCTTAAATTATAAGCAAAATTTGAAATATGATCTCACTAGTAAATAGAATGTAATTTTAAAGATTTTAATTTTTTACCTCATTGTCATGATCTCAATAGCAACAACTGTTTTTTGTATAAGTATTATTTTATTACTTATAAGGTATTTTTTGCATGCTGAAATGTATAAGTAAGCAAAATATGTGGAACTTATAATATTTAAGACCTTTTATGTACCATATTTTATGCAAAATAAAAATATTCTATTCTATTCTATGCTTAACCCTCCTTTTTGCTTCGTCATAGTTAGATATAAAAAGAGTCGACTAGTACCCTCTTTAAGAAACTCTTCTCATTTTCCAAAATTATAGTGGCGGCTTAACGTGCTTTCCTCTGTGCCTCAGAAAGTACGTCAAGCCGTTGGTCCCGGCTGTCATTCGTGGATCTTTGAGAGTCGTTATGGGTCGTCAGAAGCCCGAAACTCTGACAACCAGTCTTACTAAGGGGTATCGTATTGCCCATTTACTGGGTTGTGGAGGTCAGATAGGCAGTCGCTTCATATAAAATACTGGTATTCAGCTGCATCCTGTTAGACTGGAAGCCGACCCCAACATAGTTGAGAAAAGGCTAGGTAGATTGATTGATAGTGGCGTATTTTTACAAGATGTAGGTATAGTTAGTCAATAAAGGATTTTTCAACACACTTGCTCGTAAAGTGGCTCTTATTGAACCGCTTTTAGGTTCATAACACAGTGTATTATGGAAGCGTGCCTTTTACTTTATATTACCGCACTAGTGCGGTAATGTGCGCCACAGATTACTATTTACTAGTCTGAGTGACATGGCAGTATGGAATTAGTAAGTACTATCATAGCACCAAGGAATTTGTATCCAATAGAAATTGTTTTTGGTGAAGCTTTTTACCAAAGACAAGCGCTCAAAAGCAAGTTTTTTTTTTTTTAAAGTACCAGTTGCAAAAAAAATCCCATGCATGCCCATGGGATTATTTTTACCATAATTAAACGTCAGTGGAATACTATACATGGCATGCGCGCAGGCCACTTGACCCGCCCCGACGAACCGCGCTGGCCTGCCCGTGTGCCACAGCGTTCGCGTGGAATGAATCTCTGTCATTCTGTACTATTAAATAAGGGTTTATATCGTCTGTGGCTATTTCAGTCTATATCTGGTCCCGTAATCTTCTAAGAAAAAAACGAAGACATACGAATGACAGCGGGAAAATGATACATGACGTTTGTACCCCCTCTGCAACTTCTTCATGCCCCTGTGTCGCCTGTCCGCCATCTTGTTATTTGTTGACATAAATTGTTTTATGTCGGGTTTCTTGAACACAAGTTGTTTTTCGTGATGATTCCGATATTATACATTATTTTTCTTTCTCCGCTAATTACTTTGAGTTGAGCACTAGTCCCTCCCTAGTAGCGTCGAGACTTCTTTCATAATGCGCTATAACAAGTGTTGTGTACCGGGCTGTAATACTAGGCGGGCTGTAATACACAAGATCCCAACTTGTGAAAATAGATGCAATAAGTGGTTAGATACTATAAACTGTGCTTCTCTGCGTGTTCTGAGTGTGGTTGAATTGGGCAAACAATGTGTGTGTCATAAACATTTTGAGGCAAGGTTTCTCACCCAGAAATCACGTCTTTTGATGCAAGCCTATCCTACTTTGTTCACTGAACATGAAACCTCTACTGGAGTTCCAACACATTCTAACTCAGGTAATTGTCGGATTGCTAAAGTATACTTATGGTGAAAGTTTTAATGTATACTAGCCGGTTAAAAACGATCCTGTCACAAACCTATATTTATTCAAATCCATTCACCTGATACTTATGTTTGTAATTGGTTAGTAAACAGCCAGACATTACTTTCACATTTTTTCAATTTCTAGCTTTAGTTGCTGGTAGCTGTTACAGTAATGATAAATAACTTACTAAATCATCATCATTATTCTCCTGCCCGTATCCCAATTTAGTTGTGGTTGGCGCAGCAAGTCTTCTTCCATACATTTCTATCAGCCAGCATCTCATTATTCACCCCTCTCTAGCCATATCATCTTTCACACAATCCACCCACATTCATGCTGCTCAGGGTTTTGGTAAGGTTTTACAATTGGCATTCTGCTTGAAATCAACCCAAATAACTTACAAAATGGTAACTAACTTGTATTATATGTTTATTTTTCCAGAAAATCAGGTTCCAAGCTCTGAATTTGAACACAATTATTGCCGCACTCTACAT
This sequence comes from Lithophane leautieri, assembly GCA_949152455.1. Classification (NCBI taxonomy): domain Eukaryota; kingdom Metazoa; phylum Arthropoda; class Insecta; order Lepidoptera; family Noctuidae; genus Lithophane; species Lithophane leautieri. Next base: position 8,556,220 of record OX424486.1, on the reverse strand, counting down.
GTAGATCATAATTATGCTGCTTCTAGGCCTACAGGTTGGTGTTAGTTTTCAATACTCGGTATATTATTTATTTTATTTATAGAAATATGCAAACTGTTGTTCACTCTCTCTGCCTCTATAATAGATAGTTACCTAGTTTAATCCCTCACAAATCAGTTAGGCTTTCTAAGATTTTAACAATTTTTTTTTTGTTTTGCTATATTTTATGCCTTGTAGGCCAATGCAGTGGCAGTTTTATCTTATCTTATCTCTTAAACATACAATTCATGTTTTGTAGTCTTAACTTATAGCAAACATTTTTGCCACATAAGTATTTTATATTTCTTAAAAAAAAAAAAAAAAAGTAATAAGTATCTACTTTTTTTCTAGCGCATTATGCAGATGGCAAACCAGTCAGCAATACAATGTCAAATACGTCCCAAGTAGTGACCTTCCTGGACAATCTATTTGACAGTGTGAATGGAGCCAGCACTTTCCCTAAGAAGAGTAAAGGAAAGGAATTACGCTCCACCGTGACTAAAACGTCCCTTCACCATAAATGTTGGCGAGAAGCTATCGAAAAATTCCAACAAATGAAATTTATTGATAAAAATTCCAAGGAAGTTACTGTACCTAGTATAAGAAACTGGCTTGTAACTCTTAGAAGTTTTCAGAGACTGTGGCAATTTTTTGAAGAAAAAAATGTAAAAATTATGCACCCTAGATATTTCAATTCAGATGGCCTAGATTTTTTTTTTGGAAGGGTTAGGGCTTATAATTCAAGGAATAATAACCCAGATTGCCACAGCTTCACAAATACTTTTAAATCGTTGCTGATAACAGGATTCATAAAATTTCATTACAATTCATTTAATTGTGAAGATGAATCCTGTTATCAGTTACTAAAAATGAAATCACTGTTTGAAACAAATGTCAACATTAGTGAAATTTTAGACAGTGATACTCATTTAGAATCAAATAGTCTTAACAATGACTCTGTAAACCTTAGCAATATGGCGAGACGTGAACACTTGAATGTACATGCAAGAGCTTACACTTCCGGCTGGGTATTAAGAAAAATATTAAACAAATCGAATTGTCGGCAGTGTAAGAAAGACTGATGTACATAGGTGGGTGTCCCAAAAAGAGTATAAAAATAATAAAAGGGGTTTAATATATGCATCCAAACATTTTCTTATGCTTTTTGGCACAATATTTAAAGAAACGAATCTGTTTTTGGACTCAAATGCACATAAACACAACCTCGCTACCAAAATTTATAATATAATACAAAACAAGTGTGCATTTGAGTTTGTGGCGTGCCAAAAACATAAAAATGATAATTATCATTCAAGCATACATTTCTGTAACTACAAAATTAGCCATACATAATTGGTGCAATATAATTAATTAAATGTTAAAAGGTACAGACATTGTCAGTCTGGAAAACTCGAGTAGCAAGCCGGTTATGCAAGCGAAAGCTTTAAGAAAATATAAGAAAAAACTGAAGAAAAATCCCAATAAATGATATTATTTACTGCAAAACATCAAATCTTTTAATTTGCATTTTCCTTCTATAAAATGAAAATAAAATTTTCAAATGGGTGGTTTCTATACCGTATGTAGCTGTATAATGCATACCTTTGCCTACATGAGCCAACAATTAAAAACGACAACAACTGTCATGTATCATTTTCCCCTAACCAATCAGAAGCTCGGTGAAGTTAGCCGCACGATTTAATTATTATGAACTTTTGTTAATCCTAATCGTTAGAGAATCGTTAGAGAGGGTTAGAGAGAAAAGAAAAATCGTTAGAGAGTAATTAGTTTTTATGTAAATACAATTTTAATTTTTCGTGTGAAGTTGGCCCCCCCTCCCGCAAAAATGGACTTAGACGTAATTTTATTTTTTTAATCGTTTGCGAATCGTTAGAGAGAGATTGAGAGTTACACAAAATCGTTAGAGAGTTAATATTTTATTTGATATTAAATCATTTCTAAGAGCGTGACGTTAGCCCACCTCTGTGAATTTTGCCCCCGAATTAATTATTCTCAACTTTTGTTAATGCTAATCGTTAGAGAATCGTTAGAGAGAGTTAGAGAGAAAAGAAAAATCGTTAGAGAGTAATTAGTTTTATTTATCAACGATTTTAATTACTTTTGTGAGATTGGCCCCCATTCCCGCAAAAATAGACTTAGACCTAATTTAAAAAAATATGTAGTTTGAGAATCGTTAGAGAGAGATAGAGAGTTAAAAAAAATCATTAGAGAGTTAATGTTTTAATTGATATTAAATTATTTCTGAGAACGCGTTTTACTCTAGAGCAGATTAAAGTTTAGAAACGTGCCGCCTCGATTGGAGATAGGGGAGGGAGGAGAGGGGGGAATGGTTAGTAGATCCCCCCACTCACCCCTGCCGGAGATACAAAGTTTTTTTTAATGATTTTTAAATATGACAAGTCTCATATGCTGGGACCACACACACGGATTATCACGATAATAGACGTTAACCGTGGGTGGAGCCACAACTTATTGAATTTGTCAATTGAATAATAATTTGTTAACCATTTAATTTGAAGAAGTACTTACCTATCTCTATAAAGAAAAACTGAATTCAGCGTGTTAACTTTTATGAACTTATCTCGTAGGAGTGACTATTCACCATGTATCTACCATGACCTGTCATTTTGTTGTTTGTCTTGTCGTATCCCTTTAGCATATGTAATGCCCTGTGTCGGATGACAGAAAGACGCACTGAGCGACAGGCGAGAAATGGCAGCTCATGTTAAGGCTCCCACAATCAGGCGCAATATCGCGGATGCGACAACATTAGCGCTGCCTGTCGCGCCCGCGATATCACGCCTGTTTGGACTAGCCTTTAGGCTCCCTGTGTACTTTCTTATCTTCGCTGTCGTAAAGTAAAAGTAAATTATTCGTAAGTTGAATATAAAAAAAATTAAGAGCCTCACTACCAGCCCTTCCATTTAATATGTCACACTCACACTGTTAATATTATTGCGCATGCACAAGGTACTTTTTTTTTTGTATTGTCCCCCAGAAGTGACTCCCATATTCAAAATGTATTTATTTACGTTATACGTCCCATGTTTGGGTCACAATAAATTACCAAATTTCAACATTTTTGTGGGAACTTTTATTTTCTCGCCTATCCTTTTGTGTGAGCTGTCATTGGAAAGGTCATTCAAAAATATGGTGAGTTTGTTTGAGATAATTTTTTTTTATAAAAAAAAACAACCGACTTCCAAAAAAACACAAAAAAGTGAAAAAAAACTGAAATTTCTTTGCTTTAAATTTTCATTTTTTGCCACCGACTGTCTAAGTTCCTTTCCGAAAGTTATTTTTCACTTTTTACTGTTTTTTTTGGAAGTCGTTTGTTTTTTTTTGTAAAATGTTTTTATTTTTCACTTTTTAGTTGTGGTACCTACGCCTCTCAAATTCGAATACCACTACCTCCTATGTAATTAATAGTGACGGAGTCAAATAAGATGTCATCTACATAGACTAAGTAGGAAAAAATACGTAATCATTGAAGCTAAATCAAAAACTGCGCAAGCAAAGTTAATAAAATTTATATGAGACCAAACAGGAAGCACCACCTTTCAAATAATAAAAGAATCATCAAAATCGGTCCACCCACTCGAAAGTATTGAGGTAACAAAAATAAAAATAAAAAATTTAAAAAACCGACGAATTGATAACCTCCTCCTTTTTTTGAAGTCGGTTAAAAACCATTTTTGGATTCAGGGATCCGTTTGCAAAATATTAAGCTTTAAAGTGCAAATTTTTGTTACAGTTAAGTGTCTCCCCCCTTGCCAGCTAAATGGTTGGTTTTGGACATGTGCAAAATTCACGGCAGTAGTATGTATAAGCAACGAAATTAAAAGGAAAACTATCACAACAGTAGGCTATGGAAGAACAAGTATTTCAACTACGGAACCCTTCATTGTGCGTAGTACGACACACACTTGGCCGGTTTTTATTCATTTGTTTTAGTCGCAAGAAGCCTCGCAGTTCGCACCGCGTGAAAATTCGCTGCAGTGGAATGTCCCGTGGCCAGACGGTTAAGTAATTTGATATTATTATTATGTATTGAATCCTGCTATTACTATTGTATCTTCCGAAATAAGGTTGAGAGATGTTGTGTAACAAGCAAATAATGTATGTTTGTAGCGATGCACGGCGTTTGCCTGCGCAGGCGGTGCCGTGCAGCGCCCCGCAACACGTGCCCTACGCTGCGGGCTCGCGCTCTTGAATCAAACTCAAACTCAAAGCATTTATTTCAATTAAACCATTTACAGGCACTTTTGAACTGTCAAAGAGTCGGTCAGTTAGTCAAATAGTTGAAGCTAGTTGCCCATTCCAATTCGTAGATCTCTATGGAGAAGAACGGGCAAGAAACTCCAAGGATATTCTTTTAAAAATGTATATAGATATTACAAAATCCTGGATACAGTATTCTTGGTGCTTCTATATGTGAGAACAATGTCAAACGAAAAATAATCAAAAACAATTCAAAATATAAGATTAAAAATAAACCCTGGCAGATCAGATAAGAGATGACCAGTCTCAACTGAGGGCGCCCGTTCACGAACATGACACGTGGAATAAAACATCAGTGCTGAGCAACAGCCCGCCCGAGTGCTACTTATATTGTGTCCCGTACCTACTGTATCGAAATGCCACGGAAAGCTGCCGTTTCAGACGAAGAAGTAGTTAAATGCTTAAAAAAATATTGAACTTATCTATCCTCGCCAAAACTGCCGGGATATTCCAACACAATATGGCGCAATATATGTACCGAGTTAGACAATAAGTGGACTGCTCACCACGCTCATAACAGTATGAGCCAGGATCGGCACAGAATCCTTACGATCCCCGATTGGAAAAGGGCATCGTTATTAGGAACCAACTGCCTCCTGATTCTGACCAAGTCACGTCGGTGGGTTAAAAACTACCCGACCAGCTCCCCGACAAGCACCCACTTTTTGTGTGTTTTGAGCATAAATGATGCACTATAAGTACCGAATTAAATTGAAACTACAAAAAATATTTCGTATTCTTATTGATTGCGGGGTATCACTGTTAAATGATGGTTGATCAAATACACAACTTTACCACTCTTATCTATTATCGTCTCTCTGCATCATGTATCGTATCAGTAGTACTACTCACGGTGCACAATGAGAAACGTAAGTGTGGCCGCTTCATTCAATGCAATAATTCTCGCGGTAAATTTCTTTGATCTGCCTAAAATACCGCCACCAGAGTTATCACCCAACGTTAAACGCTAATGTGAATGCCGTTGACAAATTCTCGAGGTAAGTTGTGGTGTGGTACACCAACCGTTAACGTTTATTATCGGGATAATCCGTTGGTGTGGTCCCAGCCTATAAGATTTGTCATATTTAAAAATGATTTAAAAAAACTTTGTAACTCTGGCAGGGGTGAGTGGGGGGATCTACTAACCATTCCCCCCTCTCCTCCCTCCCCTATCCCCTATCGCGGCGGCACGTTTCTAAACTTTAATCTGCTCTAGAGTAAAACGCGTTCTCAGAAATAATTTAATATCAATTAAAACATTAACTCTCTAATGATTTTTTTTAACTCTCTATCTCTCTCTAACGATTCTCAAACTACATTTTTTTTTTAATTAGGTCTAAGTTCATTTTTGCGGGAATGGGGGCCAATCTCACAAAAGTAATTAAAATCGTTGATAAATAAAACTAATTACTCTCTAACGATTTTTCTTTTCTCTCTAACTCTCTCTAACGATTCTCTAACGATTAGCATTAACAAAAGTTGAGAATAATTAATTCGGGGGCAAAATTCACAGAGGTGGGCTAACGTCACGCTATTAGAAATGATTTAATATTAAATAAAATATTAACTCTCTAACGATTTTGTGTAACTCTCAATCTCTCTCTAACGATTCGCAAACGATTAAAAAAATAAAATTACGTCTAAGTCCATTTTTGCGAGAAGGGGGGCCAACTTCACACGAAAAATTAAAATTGTATTTACATAAAAACTAATTACTCTCTAACGATTTTTCTTTTCTCTCTAACCCTCTCTAACGATTCTCTAACGATTAGGATTAACAAAAGTTCATAATAATTAAATCGTGCGGCTAACTTCACGGAGGTCCAATCAGAAGCGAGTTGCTGTGTCCAGTATCTTTTCTATGGGAGTTGTGCATCTGAACGTTAGTTCTCTAAGTAGTCTGTGGTCTATATTGTTCACTACCCTAACCCATTTGCGTATTATGTATTATTAACATTATTATATTTTTATATAGGCTGTTCAGGGGTATTACCAGTGCCTTTATTTACACCACGCGCACATCGCTAGCGGAAAAAACCAAAACTAGCCGCCATTTTCCATAAATATTTGTTAACTTTTTTGTTGTGTGGTTAAAATCATTATTAAAAATGTCGATTCACGTAGGGGAGAAGAGCGTAAGTAATAATAAATAGATTTGACACCACCATGGTACGTTTAGTTACAGTAACATTTTATTTTTTGTATTTTTTTTGTTTATTCAAATCATATTTTTTTGTATAGGCTGTCTAACGGTTTTGCCAGTGCTTTTATTTACACCTATGGAAAAACAAAACCAGCCAGCGCGCCATTTTCCATAAATATTTATTATCGTTTTCTTTGTGTGGTTAATTAATAACAAAATTACAAAATTTATAGTATTGTCACCAACCGATATAGAAGTTTTTAAAAGAAACTCCGAATAGTCAGTACCTGGCAACAAAGGTCAGTTACTTTATAAATCTATCATCTCTATAGTTACGTTATTGTAGCATAAGGTCTTACAAGTCTGTTTTTTTCCTCGTAAGTGTGTTGAAAAACGTCGTATGAAATGCGTGTGCATTGATTATTACACTCTCGACTGTAATATCCAATAGAGCACACTTGTATCACAATGTACTAATGTAGTATCTTAGTAACATTTCTTTATTATTAGAAACTACTCAATATAACTAGGATGAGCATTTACAGTTACAGCTTTCTCATGCAGTACAATACGGACGAAATAAAGTGGTAATTCCGAACATTGCGCAGACGGCGGCTGTGTAGTAACATTTTGTGGGAACTACAGGCAAGTGTGATTGAGAAAACATGACACCACAGACAGACAAATTGAAAATCCGGAGTCACACGTGTTAGGGCATAAATCAAACAGATTACGTGTGACTCCGGATTTTTAATATTAGTCTGTGGTGTCTTGTTTATACCTTTTGTCGTAGTTGGGTTTTAGTTTTTATTACTTTTTTTTTATTTTATTCTTTTGGGTTGATATTATATTTTTGAAATGTGCTCATTAAGCCCTTTCATTTGATACCCAACATGGTACGATTAAACAATATGTTTTTTTTAAGTTCCTGACTTTGTCCTCTAGGGGGCGCCATTTTTAATTTAATGTGACGTCACAGCCTATAACCAGCGGACGATCAAGACATTCCCAACGGTACCTCATTTGATAAATTGTGATAAGTGGTTTAGAAGATAGGAGGGAACAGATGAACATACATACGTACATACTGGTCAAAATCATAACCCTCCTTTTTTCTTCGCCGTAGTCGGGTAAAAATAATAAAACAATTCTATTACATTATCTTATATAATTTATTATAAAAATGTATTTTACTATGTTTATGGTAGAAAAATAATAAAAGATATTCTTGAAATAAGTTTTTTTATTTTATTTACCCTAAAATCCCCAAAAATAATACAAATAATAGTGTGAAGGTTCGAGACCATCACGTAACATATAACATCACGCCTGTATTACCCGGGAGGGTTAGGCAGAGGTGTACATACAAAACCTATACAAAATAGAAAGGTAAAGTACAAAGGGTTACAATATAATGCTCATTTATTACAAGTGCCAGCAAAACTGCAAGAGACCAGAAACAGAAAAAAAAAAAAAGGAAAAAGGCTTTGAAATATAGTGTTCAAAGTAGAGATGGGTTGTAACAAACGCCAATGTGAATGCCGTTGACAAATTCTCGAGGTAAGTTGTGGTGTGGCACCAACCGTTAACGTTTATTATCGCGAAAATCCGTTGGTGTGGCCCCAGCATATGAGACTTGTCATATTTAAAAATCATTAAAAAAAAACTGTATCTCCGGTAGGAGCGAGTGGGGGCATCTACTAACCCTTCCCCCTCTCCTCCCTCCCCTATCGAGGCGGCACTTTTCTAAACTTTAATCTGCTCAGGTCCTAGGGTAAAAGGCGTTTTCAGAAATAATTTAATATCAATTAAAATAAAAACTGTCTAATGATTTTTTTAAATCTCTATATCTCTCTAACGATTCTCAAACTATATTTAAAAAAAAATACGTATAAGTCCATTTTTGCGGGAATGGGGGCCAATTTCACAAAAGTAATTAAAATTGTTGATAAATAAAATTAATTACTCTCTAACGATTTTTCTTTTCTCTCTTACGATTCTCTAATGATTAGCATTAACAAAAGTTGAGAATAATTAAATCGGGGGCAAAAGTCACAGAGGTGGGCTAACGTCACGCTCTTAGAAATGATTGAATTAATATCAAATAAAATATTAACTCTCTAACGATTTTGTGTAACTCTCAAACACTTTCTAACGATTCGCAAACGATTAAAAAAATAAAATTACGTCTAAGTCCATTTAAGCGGGAAGGGGGGCCAACTTCACACGAAAAATACAAATTGTATTTACATAAAAACTAATTAGGTACTCTCTAACGATTTTTCTTTTCTCTCTAACCCTCTCTAAGTTCATAAAATTAAATCGTGCGGCTAACTTCACGGAGGTGTATCAGACGACCCACTCCCATAGAGAAAAAATGGCTATTATAGGTTGTCAAAAGTTGGAAGAATAGAACATGACAGTTCGTTTTTTTTAAATTTAGGTGTTGAGTTTTTGGCAAAGGCTCACACAGAATCACAAGAGCACAGAATGGCCTCAATTACCCAGCGCTGTACTGCAGGGTATTCAAATCACAATATTTTTTTTACTGTTATCAGCAAAAAACCATGAGGTCTCATAGGAGATCATCGGTAACTTATTAGCTACAGGGAACTACTGAGAAATATATAAATGAAACACACCAAATACTTGTTCAAATTTTTATTTTTTTATTTTGTTTTATATTTATTATATGCCTTGTGTTGCATTCTCGGAAGAGATTTTCCTGATAATCGGGATATATCTGTGCCTTTCATTATTTTATTTATAATACAACACCAGTTGAAAATTACTAATTTTACCCCATGGTCAAGGAAGGCCATTTCAACTTCTTTTCTATGTGTTTCACAAGAAAGGAAGTCAAGTGAGTACTTAGACAAAATTTGGCTTTTTATAATTTTCGAAATATTAAAGTGACCCACCGTGCTGTATATGCTCTTGCGTATACATTGAGGCGTTCGCGACACCGTTATGACGTATGGGGTTCCACATTAATTTCACCCAAATACTTCACATTGTCTTTTACGCAAGGTAAAAATAGCTGTTTTAATTTAACCAGCTGGTCTGCTGGATCGTCTTCACAATTAAAAGTATCTGAGTGCAATTTAATAAATCTTGTTAATAATGATCTGAAGGTGTGGCAATTCGGGTTATTATTTCAAAAATTATACGCCCACACTTGTCCAAAAAAGTTTTCCATTGGATCAGAGGTAAAACAGCGCGGGCGTATTATTTTTACATTTTCCTTTTGGAAGAATTGCCACAGCCTTAGATAACTTTCAAGAGTTACAATCCAATTTTTTTATGAAGGCACAGTTGTCTCTACATTTAACATCCACAAAACGTATTTCTTTTAGTTTTTGTATAGCTTCTTGCCAGAATCGTTGGTGTGGTGACCCTGATGTACAGGCCGCGCGTAAGGGTTTCCCTCTTGACGTCTTGCTACGTAAACTTGCACCATTCACAGAGTCGAACAGATCGTCAAAAAAAGATATTGTTTCAGCAGAATTTTGAAGGGTCGAACTAACTTATCTCCCATCAGCATATTGAGCTGGAACAAATAACATTGAAATTAAACTTGGTTTACTGTGTACTGTTACTGTGTACTGTGTAAGTAATAGAAATAAATTGACTGAGTTCAAATTAGAGATTCAGAAAAATATAACAGAAATTATAAAATTCACGACGATGGCTTTAATGAATGGTAAAAATAAATAAAAGCAAAAATTGCTTGATTTTATTATAAATATTTTATCTGGTGCAAATGCTAGTACAGTTCGATTCAAACCTAATGGTGGTTCGGAACATCGCAGTAACAATTTTATGTGTCAGCGGGGGTGACAGGTGGGGTACTGCGCAGCGAGTAGCTAACTTACGAGCGTGTACATAACAACATTATCATTTCTATTTCTTAACAGAGAATTAGGTAGAAAAATTACAGTAATGTCACAAAAATACTTACAAAATTGAGATGTATAAGTCAGAGTAGCTGCTACCGTTTTGCTCGAGCACAATTCTTCACCTATAAAGAAATTACACAATGATTAATAAAAAATAAATTAACTACAATGCAAAACTTTTTCTATAACATCAGCCGAATACTCGAACGTGACTTAATTTTAAGTCGCTATTAAATCTCATGCTATCTTTGCCACCTGAATGAGTATTGTAGCAACTGAAATGCATGAGTACCTATATAAGGTGCTATAAAAATATCTGCCACGGCTTTAATGGGAGGTAGTATTGTGTTCGTACCCCGGCACAGTTAAATCAATTTGAGAAAATAAAGTAGTTAAATAAACATTGACTCTACTCTGCATAACGTGGTTCACAAATTACGCGCGATGTGTCGCTTCGTCAATGAAAACAACTGATATCTCTTTCCATCTGTTCTGTGAATGAAAACTGAAATCAGCTGACTAGTTCGTCACTATCTAATTTACTAGGTACGCAATACGCGGGCAAACAAGTGTTTTAAAAGTGCAATTACTTACCAGCTACCGCATTCTTCCAAAGAACTGACGTAAATAAGATGATAAACTTCCCATCACACTTAAAACAGGCTTTGGACTGTCAAGTTAGTGTAAGAATCGCAATATGATGACTCACTCGCACACCAAATCTCTGCTGGTATAAGTTTACTGCATGCGCAGTTATGTAGTAACACTCGCGGTAGCACAATACCATTTCAAGATATTATTCTTGATTGGAATACCGTCGTTTGGGTGGCATTTTTAAAGAAAGCGCGCGCGATGTTCCCGTCGCTGACCGCTAAAACTAACTTCTGACTGGTGGGCGACTGGCGGGCCGGGCGGTCGACTAGCGCGTGCGGCGAACGGGGTAGTGCGGGTGAAGGTGGGGGCGCGCGGGGCTGCACTTTAACGAGCGAGTGGCCGGCGCGCAGCGGCATTGTTTGATAAGAATGGTAACAGTGTATGAACGGCGCCGGCGTTTCGCGAATTGAATTCGGTGCGGTGCGGCAACAGCTTATTAAGTCTGCGGGATGGTTTTATGCCAATAAATCAATATTTCAATTAATAAATATTTTTTGTATGAAAAAAAATATGACAAGTGATCAATAATTTATCTTTACTATTGTAATCTATAAACACAATACTGTCTCCCATTGCAGCCGTGGCAGATATTTTTATAGCAGCTTATATACTATGAAGAAGAGTTTTATTTAATTCATTATATTGTAGGAGATAGGTGTGAGTGTGAAAGATACAAATAGATAGCGAAGAAATAAGTCGCAAGTATATAAGAAGAAGATTGAAAGTTTATTGGGTACACAGACACAGGTTACAGTTCACACACACAAGAGTTCCACTTAGTTCAGAAGGAGTGGTAGAAATAAAGAAAGCAAAGAACAGCACGGATAGACAGTTAAACGTACACAAGATTATTGGTTAGCGCGGCGAAACTAGGACCGTAAGATGACTCGTTAGGCTATGCGCGCAGTGAGCATACTGTTTTGCAAGTCACGGCGCGCGCGTCGCCTGTACGGCGCGGGTGCATGAATGACAACGCACGATGATGCTGTCCCGTTCACGCACACGGTTCGCATGACGTAGCGCGCGCGCCCGCTAGAACAATGGACGCGTCATAGCTACGCCGGCCAGCTGATAAGCAATTAACTACTAATATAATATTTGTACTTGTCTGTTTGTTAGTTGAATATTAAGTTTAGCTTTAAGTTCTTTTGTAAATATCTGTATATAAATTATAATTAATTTTATTTAAGAAATATCTAATTTATATATTGTTTTGTTTACTTTTAATTTAATAATTGAATTAGATTTAAGTGAGTATGTCACTACATCACCCCCTTCCAGAGACCGTCAAGGGCGATAATAGTCGGGAAATCTAACGCGGCGCCCCGACCGTGTCGTTCTGACGACGCTCTCGTCAGCGGAAGGTAAGCTTGGGTTATTCGCGTCGGGAGTGTAGTGATGAGTGTTAGTGTTGAGTGGTGACTGTGGTGTGTTGTGATGAATGTTAATGGTTGGTGGTGAGAATGATGTGTGAGGGTCACGCAGTATGAAGGCCGGCTTAATGCGGTCAATCGATACGGTAACCTGTTTTCTATTTACCATTATTTTAAAAACTTTGTCACCTCGTTGAATGACCTTATGGGGACCGGAATATGCTGGTTTCAGACCACCACCAGCAGTGCAGTCTCTAAGGAAAACGTGGGTAGAGGAAGCTAATTCCTTGTAAATAAAGGTCTTAAAATTGCTGTTGTGTCTGGCTGCTGGGGATGGTTGCAGTCTCCTGACAATACTCCGGAGCCTTGACAAGTAGTCGGTCATGTCAACCGTTTCATCAGCCTGTGGGTCGAAGAATTCGCCAGGTAGACGTATTGGTTGACCGTAAACAAGTTCGGCAGCAGTAGCCTGGGCATCTTCTTTATAAGCGCTGCGTACGCCTAATAGGACTAGTGGAAGAGATTCCACCCAACTGTCATTAGCGTGGCAAGTTATAGCTGCTTTAAGTTGACGGTGGAATCTTTCCACCAAACCGTTGCAGGCAGGATGGTATGCCGTTGTTCTGCGACGTTTGAACCCAGCGATTACAGACAGGCATTTGAAGAGCGCCGATTCAAACTGCGCACCTCTATCTGTGACTATATCGAATGGGCAGCCGAAACGAGCAATCCAGCCACTCAGTAAGGCCTTTGCCACTGTTTCTGCAGTTATGTTTGTGAGCGGTATTGCCTCAGGCCATCGCGTAAAACGATCGATGGCGGTGAGACAATAACGGAACCCATCACACAGTGGCAAAGGTCCCACGAGGTCAATGTGAATGAACGCGAATCTTGATTGCGGTAATTTGAAAGTGCCTACTGGAGCAAAGACGTGCCGTGTGATTTTTGACCGCTGGCAAGCCAGACAGGAACGAACCCAATCACGGCAGTCTTTTCTAATGCCAGGCCAAACATATCGGTCAGCGACTAATCTAGCGGAGGCCTTGGTACCCGGGTGACTCAAGGAGTGCAGACTTGTGAAAACTGGTCTGCGCAATTCCTTGGGCACAAATGGTCTTGGCGTAGTGGTGCTAACGTCGCAATATAGTTGCTGCTGTGAGCCTGGTACCTTGACCTGTTGCAGGCGTAATGCGGTAACTCCATCTAGCAGTTGTTTCAACTCGAGGTCGTCAAGTTGTGCTGCAGCGATCTTTTCGACGGATACTGGTTGTGTAATCTCCTCGACGCGCGAAAGGGTGTCTGCCACGACATTGTTCTTGCCAGAAATATGCCGGACGTCCGTTGTAAACTGGGCTATTAGATCCAGGTGACGGAACTGCCGTGGGGAACAATTCTCCTTACGAGAGTGAAAAGCAAACGTCAGAGGCTTGTGGTCTGTGTAAATCACAAAGTCACGAGCCTCCAGCATGTGCCTGAAATATTTTATACTCTCGTAAATGGCGAGTAATTCGCGGTCGTAAGGAGAGTACTTAACCTGTGCTGGACTCAACTTGCGCGAAAAGAAAGCAAGCGGCTCCCATGCACCTGCATTCAGCTGTTGCAAGACTGCGCCAATAGCCTTGTCGGAAGCATCTGTAACCAACGCCAACTTAGCGCTGCAGTCAGGATGCGCCAACAGTGCTGCTTGACAAAGGCTGTCCTTGCAGCTCTGGAATGCCTTGTGCTCTTCGGGTGAAAAATTGACAGGGTGTGAACCCTTCACTGAGCCGGTAAGTAGTGCATTCAAGGGTGCCTGGAAGTTTGCTGCGCCTGGGATGAACCTGCGGTAAAAATTGAGCATCCCAAGAAATCTCCGTAGCTCTCTTACGGTTTTGGGAGCGGGAAAGTTTTGAATGGCCTCGACCTTGGATGGTAACGGTCTTGTGCCCTTGGCTGAAATGTGGTAGCCCAAGAAGTTCACCTCCGAAACTCCAAAGACGCACTTAGAACTGTTAATGACCATACCGTAGTCTCGGAGTCTGGTAAAAAGTTGGCGCAGGTGGTGCTCGTGGGTCTTCTGGTCTTTCGAGTAGACCAAAAAATCGTCCAAATAAGCGTACGTGAAATCCAGACCCCTGAGCATTTCGTCCACGAAGCGCTGAAACGTCTGTCCGGCATTGCGAAGACCGAACGTCATGAACGGGAATTCGAAAAGACCGAACGGCGTCGTGATCGCGGTCTTCGGGATGTCCTCTGGATTCAAAGGAATCTGGTTGTAGGCTTTCACCAGGTCAATTTGAGAGAAGACGGTACAGCCAGACAGGCTATGAGCAAAGTCCTGTATGTGTCGAATGGGATACTGGTCCGGAATGGTACGTGCGTTCAGCATTCTGTAGTCACCGCAGGGGCGCCATCCCTCGTTTTTCTTCGGCGCTAGGTGGAGAGGCGACGACCACGGTGACTCGGACTGGCGACAGGTTCCACATTGCAACATGGCCTCAAATTCGGCCTTGGCAATTTGCAGTTTGTCCGGGGCCAATCTGCGTGGTGTACAGGATACTGGTGGCCCTGGTGTAGTACGGATGTGGTGTACTGTATTGTGTTTGGGAGTGCGGTGTATACCATGTGGGCGAGTGATGTCGGGAAATTCCCGTAGTATGTGTGTATACGCGGAATCACCCAAACTTACCCTCACCGAGGAGACATCATCAGAGCGACGGACAGGCGACGCCGGGGTGGAGAGCGTTGTATGGTTATCGATGAGGCGTTGATTCCTGCAATCAACAACCAAATTATAAAAAGATAGAAAATCCACGCCTATTATAGCCCTTGTAACATCGGCTATGATAAATCGCCAGGCAAAGTCACGGCGCAATCGTAGGTTCAGAGTGACGTTTATGAACCCGTACGTATTTATCGGTGTCCCGTTAGCTGCGCACAATTGGTAGTTGGTCTTCTCTCGTCGATTTGATAATGCCGATCGGGGGTAGACACAGAGGTCGCTGCCGGTGTCGACCAAAAACTGCATCTTCGACCTTTGATCGGTGACGAATAAGCGACCAGCACTCGGACAATCATCGGCCGCCATTATTGATTGCCCCGCGCATTTCCCGATGTAGGGTAGTCGCACGGCTTCACACACTTTTTGGCTCGGTCTCCGAAATTCTGGTGGTACCAGCACTGCGGGAACTTCCTGTAGCTGGACGCTGAACGAGATGAGCCTGACCGGTGTCGCGTGCGACTACGGGACCGTTCTCTGGAGCGAGACAGTCGTTCCACCTTATCAGCCAGCTTTTCCATTTGCTTGGTTAGAGCGGCGACCTCTGAGCATACACTGGGACTCGCAGTACTCGTAGATGCTGTATTAGAGATGGCAGCTGTTGATGCCAGTTGTGTACCGACGACGTCGTGAATCCGGTCCGCCAGCTCTGCCAGTTCAGCCAGGTCCATCCTCAACTGCGAAACTACGATGGCCTGTGTGTTTGCGGGTAGGCGGCTCGTCCATATACTCCGCAAGAACTCCTCCGGTACACCTGGGCCAGCGAGGTTGAGGAGGTGGCGATAAAATTGCGACGGCTTCCGGTCTCCCAGTTCCTCATGCATGAGAAGTTGTTTGACCTTCTTCTCACGCGATGCCGATAGCCGCTTAATGAGCTCTTGTTTGAGTTTATCATATTTTCCGGTGGGTGGAGGGTTGCCGACAATATCTTCGACCTCGGCAGCATACTGCGGATCCAGGTTGCCGATCACATAATAGAATTTTGTGTCGTCCGCCTTTATGTTCGATAGGTTGAACTGCGCCTCCATCTGGTTAAACCAGAGACTTGGCCTCTCCGGATAGAATGGCGGTATGCGCACACCCACGCGAAATGTTTCCGCCGTCGACGCATCTTGGCTCGTGCTCGCTTTGTCCTCGGGCATTTTAGTGTTCTTGGAAGGGGTCACCAATGTAGGAGATAGGTGTGAGTGTGAAAGATACAAATAGATAGCGAAGAAATAAGTCGCAAGTATATAAGAAGAAGATTGAAAGTTTATTGGGTACACAGACACAGGTTACAGTTCACACACACAAGAGTTCCACTTAGTTCAGAAGGAGTGGTAGAAATAAAGAAAGCAAAGAACAGCACGGATAGACAGTTAAACGTACACAAGATTATTGGTTAGCGCGGCGAAACTAGGACCGTAAGATGACTCGTTAGGCTATGCGCGCAGTGAGCATACTGTTTTGCAAGTCACGGCGCGCGCGTCGCCTGTACGGCGCGGGTGCATGAATGACAACGCACGATGATGCTGTCCCGTTCACGCACACGGTTCGCATGACGTAGCGCGCGCGCCCGCTAGAACAATGGACGCGTCATAGCTACGCCGGCCAGCTGATAAGCAATTAACTACTAATATAATATTTGTACTTGTCTGTTTGTTAGTTGAATATTAAGTTTAGCTTTAAGTTCTTTTGTAAATATCTGTATATAAATTATAATTAATTTTATTTAAGAAATATCTAATTTATATATTGTTTTGTTTACTTTTAATTTAATAATTGAATTAGATTTAAGTGAGTATGTCACTACAATATATAACTCACCTTCATCTTTTTAATTTTTTCTGGTAAAACCAGTTCGTCATTTAATTTTGGCATCAGTCTCGTTTGTGCATGATTGCAGTCCGTTTGATAAATTTCGACAATGTCACTCCACTTTGAAATTTTTCCGTTGTATTTTATATTTTTGGTCAAAAAATTGTTTCTTAACCCTTTAATTAAGTGTGGCGGATCAAATATGACACTTATTTTGTTTCCTTGAATTTCAATGACACCATCTAAAACAGAAATAATATTACCATCATTAAAATATGTATAACTAGCTCCCGCCCGCGGCTTACTGTGTACCAAATTTCATTTAAATCGGTTCAGTAGTTTTGGCGTGAAAGCGCGACAGACTGACAGGTACTTTTGCATTTATAATATTAGTGAAGAAGTAAGGATAATGCTAACCAAAGTATGTATTTTAAAGCATGTCCTACTTATTTTTTTCTCTACTTTTTAATTTTAGTTGAAAATCAATGTAAATAAACTCCTGAATAGATGTTTTAAACATCACAGCAAGTTTTCACCTATTTATTGACACTATAAAGTAAAATGTTAACACACTTGAAAAAATGCTAAGCATAACTTGTACTGTGTAGTAGTGTTCAAGGCAGGATGCATACAGGGAATATAAATATTTGAATTTGATACATACCAATATTACCCAATTCATTTTCTTCGTTTGCAGTACCAGAAACACATGATATAACATCATCATTATACCTCGACATCTTCGATGTTGAAGGCATTGATAATGACTGATGTCTAAATATTTAACATAAGCAATTTTAAAAACTATAGAACTATACACAACGTCCATAGCAAATAACAACCTACATACCTGTTACATTTCCATTATTTTCTGAGTCAGAAAATGAGGATACTCCATCATTAATTGTTGGTTTTTCTGATAGCAAAGGCACTGCAAGTGAGGTATCTGTAATAAAAAACTTTTTTATTTTTTTGTATGGCAAAATCAATAAGAAAAGTCTACTTTTGTTTTATTATAATAATCAGCAGGTGCACAAGAATGTATTTTATACTTTAAATAGTTAATTAAAAAAGTATCAGGCCTACCAGGCAGACGGGCATAAGTATGGTCATCATGTTTCCTTTTTCGAGAATAGTTGTGATCACGATTCTGATATAAATCTGAAAAAAGAAATGTAAACATTAGTATTTAATTATAAACTATGCAGAAAGGCTCATTTAATATCATTAAGGGGTGATAGAGCAGTGATCAATACTGTTTGCAGAAGTACACTTTTTCTAATTTCTAATGGGTCAATATTGTTGTGAACGTCAACATCCACAACATCACATCACAAGAACATAGGGAAGTCAAACATAAAGAAATACATGAAGCAGCTTATTCATTTCCATCCACAATAATGTTATTATTTGTACATATTATATCCATACATTTTAAGGATGTGGATGTGGGGACAGTGGGTCGTCTTAAGGGCAGGTGGATGTCCACGAAATTATTGTCAGAATTATAAAAGCGCACATTAGTTTTCAGGTTGCAGACAGCTCAATTAAGTTTGCATTAGGTACCTCATACCTAGTAGAGTTGGATAGCCTGTTAGAAGCTCATATAAAAAGCAATTTTGGCTGGCTACAGAAACTTGAGTGGGTTGTAATGGAATATACTCATTTTACAAGATTAGCAGATATTTACGTACGAACCTTCGTCAACTTTTGTGGGTATTTCAGAGGTAATTTCAAGAACCGAAAACAATGATGGATATGCACCAACTTTGTGTCGGAACTTCTCACTGATGAACCTTTTTTCAGTGTTTCTGGCACACACAGTTTTTGATGTTTTTGCGCACTTAAGCTGCGCAAATAATCACTATTAATGTTCAGAAGCCATTTTTTGAGTTTTATCTCAAGAAGTGGAAACGGATGCATTAACGTCCTTTCGTTTAGCACCACAATGTTCAATACAACACTTTTTGTACATCTTGCACTACGAATGCAAAATATTGAAAAGTTACGAAAACCGCGTAAATTTGACAGTGACATTTGTAAATTGTCTATGGTTTTGGAAACGGGCGTAAGAGGGGAGAAGAATGATGGAAGGGGGCGAGGAGACCTGTCATGTTCCACTTCCATTCTTCCAACCATAGAGTATACGGTTGAAATTTATTGTTCTAATTCTAAGTTTGCCTGCCGTGATTGGGCAGTTGGGCTGCTTGGGCTGCATCGTACATCATTGTAGGATCTCTAAGTAGTCTGTGGGCTGCATCAAGATCAAGGAAAGAACAAGGAACTCAGAACTCACCGTTAGAGTACCTAATTTTTGTTTTGGTGTTTATTCAACGGCAACGGTAAGTAGATGCTTAAATTTATAATTTATCGTCCTATTGTAGATAATAATTTCACGAAATATCATCTTTAACTTACTTTTTTTGGTCAAAGAAATGTTTAGAAAAATGGTTGCTCGTTTCAAATCAAATCGTTTATTGCAATCCATAATGTACAAATTACAGATGGTAAATAAAAAAATTATAGAAACAATTATGGACCCTGTCGGGCACAGCAAATTTTTAAATAGGTAGAGAGAGGAAGAGCGCTTTCCCAATATTTACGACGAATTTTGAAAAAAAATTGTGTAAGTAATCGACAATAAGTGGAAAAACATTCATCGGGCCGCGCGCGGACCAAAAGACACAATACAATGGTTTTTGGTACGCGGGTGTTCCGCGCGCTTATTATAACTGCAGATAATGTTTGCACGAAATAACATATTAGGTACACACAGCGCTGCACATCAAGCTATACATTTCCAGTATAAGCTGACCTCGCATTGTATGGAAATCGTATTCAATATGCGATCAGCATAAACTGGAAATATACCAACTAAGACCAACAAAAAAAGTGTACTTATATAAGTACTATTTTAATAATTTTTTTGGTACCTCAGACCAACCAAAATAGAAAGACGGATCACTACGTACATCAAACGTGTAGCAACAAAACTATGCTCCTGCAAGTAAACACACAGGCTCACGCACACACCTACACAAAAACTATGCTCATCGCTCCTAGTACGTCACGAGTCGTCGTTTAGTAAACTTCAATAAAAAAAATTGAATTATGCCTTCTTGTGTAGTGAAAACTTCTAAAAACAATAGCAAATCACATAAAAACTCTCACGGAATCACTTTTCACATGTAAGTACTTCAAATAACATCGTTTCCTAATTTTGTAAACTATGAATTTTAGGTTACTCGGAACAAAAACCTGAACGAATGAACGAACGAAAACAGTGACATTTAAAGTGCGGGGGTTGCCATAATATGGTTTGAAATTTCCCCGTTCGATATTTTTTAGTTCGAATAATTATATGCCTGTTTTTTTATGTATTTAATATTTTAGATTTCCAAGTAATATTGAAAATAAAAGTAAATGGATAGTAGCTATAAGAAGTAGTCGGAATGATCCAGAATGGCTTCCATCGAAAACCAGCGTGGTTTGTTCCGATCATTTTGATAATAATGAATTAATGACCTTTATTCAACTAATCGTGGACTTCGCCGTGTGATCAAAACCGGATATCCTAAAAAGGTACATAAAATTTAAAAAACAAAAATGAGATTTTATCAAAACAGTAATTAAACACGAGACTGTATTTTTTATTTTATTTTAGTTAGTTTCTCAGCTTAGACTAGCTAATTTAAATACTACTGTCCCAAATTTTATTTTTTCCCAAATTGCGGACGCTTTTTACGTGCTTTCTATAGTCAGTGATTTTGCTATCGTGGTCTTCTTGAATTTAATAAAGTTGATTGTAAATATAATTAAGTACCTATTTTATTTCAAAACAATTTACTTAATGACACATACCCACGACGATGGTTATGATTTACGCTTCAACAACCTTATAACTTAATTTTTCTATAATTTTAAACCAATTTTTTTTTACATTCAATTGATAATTAATGGATAGTTCTAAGTGAAAGAGCGGAGCTCCTAACACTAGCAATTCTTGATTATAAGGTAATCTCCAAATCATGTATGTAAATGCACTTTGTACTTAATTGTTATTTTATTTTGCGATGTAAAAAAAAATGGTTTTGTTTCGGAATCCTTCCTAACGATTGAGGTACAATACCATACTCAACAATATCTTACTCGTACAATATTATCCTACCCAAAATATTATTCCCCAAATTATAGGGAAAAACTTTAACAAATGACAACCCTTTTTACACAAACATAGATAAAAAGGTGGCGTCATTTTTGATGTTCGTAATGCTCTGTCTTTCTATTTTGGTTGGTCTGAGTTTGGTACCTACTTATTTGAAAAAACCGTTGGCTCGCGTCTTTCCATTTCGAGAATTTTGCAATGAATCGAGTGTATCTGTAGAATTTGTAAAGCTATTAATAAGAATATCAATATTAGCAATGTGTTTTGATAATTCGAGGTGTTTTTCTCAGTTTTAAGTATATTATTACCTGTTGCCCGCGACATCGTCTGCTATCCAGGATGAGAAGTAGTAATTTCCGCTGTTACAATTACAACAAACTTCCCATTGATATTAGAAACTTACCCAAAACGATTTAAATGCTGTATTAAAATCAAACTTTGTAAAAAAGGGTACTATAAAATTTCGTATTATTTAGAAGACAAAAAAGCATAGGATTGAGCTGCTCGCTGTGCTAAGCCTTGATAAAACCGTAGAACTTTTTAATTATTATCTAAAATCATTAAAATATACAAGTCTTATATACCTACAAATTGACATTGTTGAATATTTTATACAAAATGACATGATTACTTTGTAAAGTATTATTTAATTTTAATTATTGTGAATGTGACTATGTGGATCATTTTAATTGTAATTTCCTAATTTTTTTTTGCTCCACTTTCTCAGTTTTAACGATGGTCTGGCAGTTTGAGTACTTTATGCGGCCTACCCAAATGTCCTTTCTTTGTTATGGATCATCAAATCGTTGAGCTCCTTAAGTCCTGAGTTGAGCTCCTCGGTTACTGACAAATGCTTGCACTGACTGGACAGGTCCTCTCAAATATGTGTGGTTCTTTCCTCAAAAGACCATTTCAGACATTAGTCTACATGGTCCTCACATGGCCTGACCAAGATTATGTCTGGACTTTAAAAGAGACTACGGACTTTGAGTTTGCCTTTCTTCTCAGAGTAGTCAGATAGGAAACGCCAACCTCATCTAGCTTATTTTTTTTATTATTATATGACTATTATATAAAAGTGATTCCGATATCCTATGTACAGAATAAACAATTTCAGATCAGTAGCCTACGTCCTTCTCCAGGTCAAGGTCTACTAATGTCAAATTTTATCCAAATCCATTCAGCCGTTTAAGCGTGAAAGCATAACAAACTAACTCATTGTTTGATTGATAAAAAAAAAGTTTTCATTTCGTTCAAATGTAATTTGACATGTATTTATGTGAGTTTGTTTGCTTAGGGTTGCAGGTGTCTGACGGACTGCATTTCAACTGCAAATTTGCAGTTGAAATGCAGTCTGTCTGATGCCAGCCTAAGTTCCTATGATTTATTTAGAAATGATAAGGCTGATTATTGATTGTTTTAGTTAATTTCAATCTACTGTCAATCTATACATCCAAACATGTTGAAATCTCTATTTTCTGTCAATGTTACCGTGCGTTTGCACTGGCGAAACATTCAAGACAAAACATGTTGAAATCTCAACTTTCTGTCAATGTTCCATACAATTTTTGACAGGAACTAGAGATTTCAACATGTTTTGTATAAAATGTTTCGCCAGTGCAAATTCACGGTTACATACAATTTTTGACAGGAACTAGAGATTTCAACATGATTTGTTGTGAATGTTTTGCCAGTACAAACACACAGTTAGCGTATCAATGGCAAAATGTTCAAATTTGTTTGGCACAAAATTAAGAATCAATTAAAATGAACATCTCTCTGTTTCATTACTAATAACCACAGTGCTCACCCGAAATACCTTGGCATTACACTAGACACTCTCTTACCTACAAAAAAAACCGGCCAAGTGTGAGTCGGACTCGCGCACGAAGGGTTCCGTACCATCCTTACACATATACAACCTTATAAAACAAATTCCTCCGCCGCGTCTGTCGTCTCACTTCAAAAACTACTGCATCGATTTTCATGCTGTTTTCACCAATGGATAGAGTGGTTATCGAGTAAGGTTTTAATATATAAAAACCGACATCCACGCGGGCGAAGTCGCGGGCATCAGCTTAGTTATCTATAAAAACGGCAAAAAAATCACGTTTGTTGTATGGGAGCCCCCTACAATATTTATTTTATTCTGTTTTTTAGTATTTGTTATTATAGCGGCAACAGAAATACATCATCTGTGAAAAATTCAACTGTCTAACTATCAAGGTTCATGAGATACAGCCTGGTGACAGACGGACAGACAAACAGCGGAGTCTTAGTAATAGGGTCCCGGTTTACCCTTTGGGTACGGAACCCTAAAAATTGCTAAAATATATGTTGTTGTTGTTGTGGTGTGCCCAGGTTGTACCTAGTTGTATAATATAATTATAAGTGTATTTAAATATCTTATATATTAC
Organism: Lithophane leautieri; assembly: GCA_949152455.1. Classification (NCBI taxonomy): domain Eukaryota; kingdom Metazoa; phylum Arthropoda; class Insecta; order Lepidoptera; family Noctuidae; genus Lithophane; species Lithophane leautieri. The sequence goes on along the minus strand of OX424486.1, from coordinate 8,532,694 downwards.
TAGCTAAGGCCCAGCAAGCATTGCAATGCCAATTGTGCGAGTCTAATATATGGAAATTGATTTTATGTATGTATAAAGATAGAGATGGCCTCCTGTAACGTGAGCGGAGATGGGGACACCCCTCCAGACTTCGACGAGCTCCTCAAAGATGAGGAGGACGACGATGTCGAGGAAACAGGGCTGGAGCCCGAATTATATGAGGATGAGGACGACGATGAGGAGTACCTCGTCGAGGCGGAGGAGGACGAGATGGCTCTCGAGGCCGACCCATACGAGGTAAATATGTTTAGGGGTATGAGGAACAGGGTGTAAAGTTCAATCATCCAACATAGAAAAGGGAGGATCCTCCGACCAGACGGGTGTTGTGTCTGGCGGGCAACTGCCCCACGATTGATGTCGGGTTCTTGTATATATGTCCATTGCACGGTAAACTTTAATTGCGCGATGCAGGATTTATGTGACGTCAGGATTTTGTGTGACGTCAGATCTTTGATGTAGATACCGCCACATATGTACTAATATTTTGAATGTAAAATTAATACTCTGTCAGTAATTTGTAATAAATAATCAATGATTTTTCTTTTTTGTAACAAACTAAATGGATAACGTCTTTTATATTTATGCAGAAATAACAAACAGCCCCGGGGGGCTTAATTCGGTCACTAGCAGAATCATAATATGAAAATATTATGAATCATCGTAAAATGTCACTACCTGACAATTCATAATACGATCGATATATTACGAAATAATTCATCTGTCTGACAGATTTCTATGGAGACTCGTAAAATGGTCCACAAATTATGAATTACTATTATGGAAACTCAGACCAACAAAAAAAGAAAGACGAAGCACTCCATACATCAAACGTGTAGCCACAAAACTATGCTCCTGCAAGTAAACACACAGGCTCACGCACACACCTACACAAAAACTATGCTCATCGCTCCTAGTACGTCACGAGTCGTCGTCTAGTAAACATCAATAAAAAAAATAGAATTATGCCTTCTTGTGTAGTGAAAACTTGTAAAAACAATAGCAAATCACATAAAAAGTCTCACGGAATCACTTTTCACATGAAAGTACTTCAAATAACATCGTTTCTTAATTTAGTTAACTATGAATTTTAGGTTACTTGGAACAAAAACCTGAATGAATGAACGAACGAAAACAGTGACATTTAAAGTGCGAGGGTTGCCATAATATGATTTGAAATTTTCCCGTTCGATATTTTTTAGTTCGAGTGATTATATGCCTGTTTCTTTTATGTATTTAATCATTTAGATTTCCAAGTAATATTGAAAATAAAAGTAAATGGATAGTAGCTATAAGAAATAGTCGGAATGATCCAGAATAGCAGCCATCGAAAACCAGCGTGGTTTGTTCCGATCATTTTGATAATAATGACTTTTATTCAACTAATCCTGGACTTCGCCGTGTGATCAAAAGCGGATATCCTAAAAAGGTATATAAAATTTGAAAAACAAAAATGAGATTTTATCAAAACAGTAATTAAACACTGACTGTATTTTTTATTTTAGTTAGTTTCTCAGCTTAGTCTAGCTAATTTAAATACTACTGTACCAAATTTTATTTTTTAGATGTTATTTCCATCGTCATACGTAATTGCTAAAAACTCAGTTTCACAAAGTTCTGGCTGTACCTACGTTTGTTCAAGTATGTCCTAATTCTTCATTTATCTTCCTAAGGTTTTAATCAAAAGCTGCCATTACTCGTGTCATTTTTTTCGTAGAACTTGCCAGACTTGCCTCAGGTAGCCATTGACGATAGGGCTGTATGTAAATGCACTTTGTACTTAATTGTTATTTTATTTTGCGATGTAAAAAAAATGGTTTTGTTTCGGAATGCTTCCTAACAATTGAGGTACAATACCATACTCAACAATATCTTACTCGTACAATATTATCCTACCCAAAATATTATTCCCCAAATTATAGGGAAAAACTTTAACAAATGACAACCCTTTTTACATACACATAGATAAAAAGGTGGCTTCACTTTTGATGTACGTAATGCTCCGTCTTTCTTATTTTGTTGGTCTGAGTATGGAAAACTAAAGGAATTGCTAATGACAGCTGGAAATTCAGGAAATTTTTATTTAAAACACAACTATCATCACAGGCTTACCTAATACATGAACTGCTTTTAGTGGAATTAGGCCACTTTAGCAACATCATAATATGAACATACTTGTGAATCTTCGTAAAATGTCACGAACTGACAATTCATAATACGATCTGCGTGTAATTCATGTTACGAAATAATTCATCTGTTTGACAGTTTTCTATGTAGATTCGTAAAATGGTCCACAAATTATGAATTGCTTTTATGGCAAATTAGAGGAATTGCTAATGACAGCTGGAAATTCAGGAAATGAACTGCTTTAAAAAAATAACTTTAATTTCGGAAGTCGGTGGCCAAAATATAAAATTAAAAGTAAAGACACCGACTTCCGAAATTAAAGTTTTTTTTTTTTTTCTCTTATTATTAAAGAAGTAAGTACTTTTTTCGTTTGGTTTTAGTACAATAGTCCTTCTTTGTTTTGTTTTTTATGAAGTCGGTCAATTATTTTTTTTTAAGTTTTATTTTTATTGGTATAGTTAGTTAGTCCTTTTAGTTTTAGTTTTTTAATTAATTTAGTATAATAAGTTACATAATGTAAATGTAAATAATATTAATTCCAAAATTATAAAAAAAATTAAGAAAAAGATTCATATTTTTTATTTTTTTTACCATAATGTACAATCCCCACAGTAATGCGACACATACCATTGCAAACTATACACATTTGTCTGTACATCCAGCCCTTTGCCATTTCTGTACGCCGTATGTTAGCGACGCATAAACGAATACGTTTACGTTTAAATTGTAAAGGGAGTGCGCGGGGTCAGAGGGGGAAGTTGCGAACCGCCATTTCGCGGGCGGACAGTGCCATAACGAGCTTCAAGGACGACGCGCGCTTCCTAACCCCAAAAACTTTGTCCTTCAATTCGAACAGTTCTTAAATATAATTCTTTTCGCTGAATACGCTATTTTTTATAACAAACCACAAGCACAACAGTGGTCTTCGAGCCAGATCGCGAATGTTTAATACTCCGCCGCCGAATAGAATCATGTTAAACACGCGCAGTACCACCAGCAAACTGAGAGAAAAGGAGGAGTTGGAGGAAAAGTCACAATCGGTAACCGGGGCTCACAAAATACCACCGTCTACACCAGTGAAAAAGAAAGATGATGAACTTAAAGTAAAGACTTCTTGTGCCGCGAGTGTAGTGAAACCGGAACGAACCGGTAAACAATATCCGCCTTCACATACATCACGTCAGTCGGTCAAGTCCAAGAAACCGTCATCATCACAATCGATACAAGCTCAGAAAAAGAGACTGGAACTAGAAGCAGCCCAGGCGAAAGCGCGCATTGAAATGGAACTCATCGATAGAAAATTAGCGGCGGATCTAGCAGAACTCGAAGAAGAATACAGTCCACCATCAGAAACATCGGAGCAAAATAACGGCGTGGGTGATATTGAAAAGTGGTTGGAGCATAGTCAACAGGAACTACAGCAGCTTGACAGTGAAAAACACAAGTCGCGCACGAACCCGGCCGACACAGAAGGAGCAACTCAACAGCTTGCGAGCGCAATCAAAGAACTCGTTACGTCCTCCGCCATCCAGCAAAATACCAAATTAATAAGTCGTCCCAGCACACCGAAAGAACTCCCTAGTTTCAGCGGCGACCCAAAAGAGTGGCTCCATTTCGAGCAAGCTTATACGGAATCCACAGAAATCTGTAATTTCACCGATAAAGAAAACCTTTGGCGGTTACGTAAATGTTTACATGGCGCCGCTCAAGAAGCCGTCGCCGGCCTGCTCATCAGTGGTGCTTCATCTGCAGACGTAATTTCCACCTTGAAACTGCAATTCGGAAACGTTGACGTGATTCTCTCCCGCATCGTGTCAGACATAAAAAAAATGAACAACCTGTCTACAGATTACCATCGAGAAATTGTACCATTTTCTGTCAAAGTAAAGAACTACGTCGCAGCTGTACGAGCCCTTGGCCGCTATGAATACCTACAAGGCATGGAAGTAGCTAACATTATTTTATTCAAGCTACCTACTACTCTGCTCGCGAAGTGGACAGACTACAGTTACCCGTTTATCACTGCCGAATCACCAAAACCTAGACTAGATGTGCTGTCAGATTTCCTCACCGAAGAAGCTGTGAAAATATCAACCTGTAGTGCTACTTTATTACAACCTAGAACGGACAATGTCAAACGTAAACAAAGTGATAAAGTGAACAATATTCAAACCGTTCTAGTGCAAGATGGAAAAAGTGAAGAAAAGTGTCGTTATTGTCGTACCGCTAGTCATAAATTAACTGAGTGTAAAAAGTTTAAAAAATCACTACGAAAGGACAGATGGCTGTACGTAAAGCGTTACGGTATTTGTTATAAGTGTTTACTAGCGCATCATCGTAGGGACACGTGCACCGCTCCCAGCTGTGACCTAAACAATTGTGGACAGTCTCATCACCGGTTATTACATTATGAGCCGCGTCAAGACAACAGTGAATCCGTGCCAGCGCCAGCGCCAGCGGTACAACCCGAAGTTTCACCCGCAACTGAAGTTCCATCCGAAACAATAACTAATATTAATGTCAGCTGTTCCGTAATGTTGAAAATTGTACCTATAAACATTCACGGTCCGAACGGAAGTGTGAGTACGACCGCGCTGCTAGACGACGGCTCGACTGTTTCGTTGGTTAGCGCTTCGCTGGCGGAGAGAGTGGGGCTCCGCGGCCGCCGGGAATGCCTTCGTGTGTGTGGCGCGTGGAACGACACTGAACTAGTGTGCGATGCACAGCGTGCAAAGATAACTTTGTGTGGAGTTGATAACAAGATGTTTACTATCGACGCGCGAATTGTTAAAGAATTAAACCTACCACAAAGTATGTCTACAGTAAATACTAAAAGCTACACGCACCTATGTGACGTCAGCCATAATTTATGCTCAAAAACACAACTACAACCACAAATGTTAATCGGACAAGATAATTGTCACCTTCTCTTACCTCTGGAAATGAGGGTGGGTAGACCCGATGAACCCTGTGCCACCCGGACTCCCCTGGGTTGGTGCCTGCATGGAAGGGTACCTAATGTTTACTTACCTGATTCTGCTATACGTCACTCCTCATTGTTTGTCACTAGTGACGTCACTGACAGTCATGTTTGTGCTATACATATAATATTGAACACCTTTTTATACCATGTTTTATGCAAATAAATATATTCTATTCTATTCTATTCAGAAACTGAATGTATACTTCAAGAGATCCAGGAGGAGGTACGAAGGTCGTTCTCAATCGAGTCTATGGGGGTGTCTGGCAAGCCGAGACAGAACTCAGAAGACTTACGCGCTGAAGAAAGTTTAGAACGAACTTCTGTTCTTATCAAAGGTCAATGGCATGTTGGCTTACCTTGGCGAGACGAGAACTGTGTGATGCCGGACTCGTACCCGACGGCTCTGTGTAGACTGAAAGGAGTAGAACTCAAATTAAATAGAAGCAAAGAATATGCGAAAAGATACGAAGAACGCATACGGCATCTATTTGATAACGACTACGCAAAAAGATGTAACAACCTAAATGTTACACCGTCGAGAACTTGGTATTTGCCTCACTTTGGAGTCGATAATCCCAACAAAAAGAAACTGCGTTTAGTGTTTGACGCAGCAGCTAGAACAAATGGGTTATCACTTAACGATTACTTATTAAAAGGCCCTGACCTACTTATGTCATTATTCGGCATTATGTTGCGATTTAGAGAAAATCGAGTAGCCGTATCTGGAGATATTAAAGATATGTTCCTCAGAGTAAAAATTCGACCAGAAGACCAGGATGCCTTCCGCTTTCTATACAGAGAAGAACCAGAAGGACCTATAAACACCTACGTGATGACGTCTCTAATTTTTGGTGCTAATTGCTCGCCCTTTATAGCCCAATTTGTGAAAAACAAAAACGCAAAGCAATACGAGTCATCAATGCCTGCTGCAGCTGTTGCTATACATAAAAGTCACTATATGGATGATTACATCGACAGCCTACCTAACGAAGAGACCGCCATACAGCTGATTCATGACATCATGTCCATCCACCAGAAAGGCGGGTTCGAGATGCGGAATTGGACGAGTAATAGTAAAGAAGTACTTGCGAGCCTACCAAAAGATTTACTAGGCGATGCAGCTGTCAAATTCAAAATAGGTCAACAATATGAAGGCGAACGCACACTTGGATTGATTTGGCATCCAAGCGATGACACTTTGAGATTCGACGTATCTTTCAAGCGGATACCTGAAAGTATTATAAATGGGACTCAAAAGCCTACCAAGAGGGAAATGTTACGCGTGATAATGTCAATTTTTGACGTCTATGGCATTCTAGCACCGTACACCATTACTGGAAAAATTATATTACAAGAAACATGGAAATTAAAGATCATTTGGGATGATTTTATAACTGATACAGTGTTTGAGAAATGGTCAAAATGGATTTGTTTATTGAAAACATTACAAGATGTTAGCTTGCCAAGGCACTATACGGCTGCTACCACAGGAGTGAGCGAGAAGAAAAATAATATCTCCCCGCCACCCACCTCAAGCGCCACCGATACGACTGCTACGAATATTGCTACGAGCGTAGCAAACGCGACGTCCGCTACGAGTGCTACGACGCACAGCTGTTGCAGTATCAATGACCGGAAGATTGTTACTCAAAATAGTTATAGATATCTACAGATGCATGTATTTTGTGATGCGTCTAGCAAGGCATACTGCGCCGCCGCGTACTGGCGATGGAATGATGAAAAGAATATTACACGCGTAGCATTCATCGCGAGTAAATGTCGGGTCGTAGGAAACAAGCCAATAACTATTCCACGCTTGGAACTTCAAGCTGCTGTCCTAGCGGCTAGACTAGCAGACTCAGTGGCTAGAGAACATACCATAAAGGCTGAGCAACGAATATTCTGGAGTGACTCGACAACAGTGCTACACTGGATAAGAAATAATGCTCGCGACTATAAGGTATACGTAGCAAACCGTTTAGGCGAAATTGATGAGTTAACGCAAATGAATGAATGGCGTTATGTGCCTACAAAATTAAACGTAGCCGATATTGCTACAAGAGAAAACTACATTTGCCCCGTCTTGCAAGATGAATGGGTGTACGGACCTACATTCTTACGCTGCAACGAAGACGAATGGCCGCATGACGTCATATCTGTGGAAAGAAAAGAAACAGTGGAGTGTATTAATTTAATAAGAATAGATGCACAAGAAATTAACTTACCCGTTCCTGATGCTACTCGATTCAGTTCCTGGCTTCGCTTACGTCGATCGGCTTCTATGGTACTCAAGTTTATAAATAAATGCAAGAAGCTTACTTGTGAGTTCGACGACACTATGAAGAAGGCTGAAATATTATTATTAAAGAAATCACAAGCTGAATCATTTAGTAAGGAGTTAGCTGAAATAAAAAACAACAGGTGTGTATCAAAAACAAGTAACATACTTACCTTGTCTCCTTACCTGGATGAACACGGAGTCTTGCACGTCGGTGGCCGCATCGGAGCTGCTCCTGGGATTCTACCTGAAACAAAAAACCCTGTAATATTAGATGGAAGAAGTTACGTTGCGAGATTGATCGTAAAGTATTATCATTACTACTACGCACACGGAAATCAAGAAACAGTTGTAAATGAAATCAAACAAAGATACTGGATCACCAGACTTCGACCTACCGTTAAACATGTAACATCTAAATGCTCAACTTGCAGAATAAGAAAATCCAAACCAGAAGTACCACGAATGGGAGACTTACCCGGTGCTCGAATGGCCCATCATGAACGGCCTTTTACTTACTGTGGTGTGGATTTATTTGGTCCCATGGAAGTCACGGTGGGAAGGCGCCGCGAAAAAAGATACGGCGTCTTATTCACATGCTTGACAGTACGAGCAATCCACCTGGAAGTAGTAACTAACCTAACAACCGACTCATTTATTATGGCGTTACGAAGAATGGCCGCAAGACGAGGATGGCCACAATATTTGTACTCCGACAACGGAACAAATTTCCGAGGAGCAGATACTGAGCTGAAACATGCTATAAAAGAACTGGACGAAGAAGTGCTGAAAGATGAGGCCTTAAATCGCGGAACCAAATGGACCTTCATACCGCCCGCGAGTCCTCACTGGGGTGGGGCGTGGGAAAGGCTCATCAGAAGCGTAAAGACCAGCCTGAAAATAATTTTAAAAGAACGCGCTCCCAGAGATGAAACATTAAACACGCTGTTGACAGAAGTAGAGAATATGGTGAACAGCCGGCCGTTAACTCACGTATCTGTGAACCCAAATGATCCTGAAACATTAACTCCTAATCATTTCTTGCTGGGCTCGTCGTCTGGTCTACCCCACATTGGAAAATTTGACAATTCAGACTGTTATCTGCGAAAACAATGGCGAATTTCACAAAGATTATCTGACATGTACTGGCGCAGATGGGTTAAGGAAATACTTCCAGACTTGCTACCCCGCAAGAAATGGCAAGAAGAACAAAGAAATTTACAAGTGGGTGACCTCGTACTTATAGTGGACCCTGACAGTCCCCGCAACTCTTGGCCCAAGGGAATAATTCAGGAAGTGATTCCTGGAAAAGACAACCGAGTCAGAATGATTCGTTTAAAGACCAAATCAGGAGTGTTGACTAGACCGGTCACGCGTGTCGCTCGAATACCAGTTGATAGTGAGTGCTGCCAAGGCAGCACTGGGGTGGGGCGTGTTAGCGACGCATAAACGAATACGTTTACGTTTAAATTGTAAAGGGAGTGCGCGGGGTCAGAGGGGGAAGTTGCGAACCGCCATTTCGCGGGCGGACAGTGCCATAACGAGCTTCAAGGACGACGCGCGCTTCCTAACCCCAAAAACTTTGTCCTTCAATTCGAACAGTTCTTAAATATAATTCTTTTCGCTGAATACGCTATTTTTTATAACATACCACAAGCACAACACCGTAGTTATGGCTTTCATACCGTGATGGGCCATTACCTTTCTATTCATTTGGTACTTTAGATACCGGTGAAATTATCCATGATGAATCTCTGCAATGTATTTTATAATTCAAAAAAAGAATAGTAAATGTCAGTACAAATGTCATATTTTATATCTAAAACCCCGTCGTGACTTGCGCCACCCGGTAGAAACACAGTATTTTAATTGTAAAATGACGTAAATTAGCAAAATCGTCAAAACTTCGTATACGCCTCTTAATGTGAGGTCTAATCTAATGTTCTCAACAGTAGTTAATTTATCCAACCTCTTTTTTTTTCAGTATAACGTGCCGGCACCAGCTGTCACCGCGGACCCTGTGGTCACCGTCACGTTGTCCGTGACGTGAGTAATAAAATATCAAATAAATAGTGTGTTGTTAAAAGGGGTAAACAGTCCATTAATTCTTCAAGGACTTTCTAATTAACTACAATGGTTTTTGGTCCGCGCGCGGTCATACAGGTCAATTGGCACTATAAGCTGACTTTACTAATAATTGGTAAATTCTCGTAAATAAACAAAGTTGATAATATTTTTAAATGTTTTACTGGGTTCTAGGTTACATAAGCATAAATAAAATGACGCATTATGTTTAAAAATAAATTTTTAATTTATTTAAAAATTCAGTTAAATCAGTTTCTATGGATTATTACAATCATTGGCACTTGAGCGTAGTAACTGGTAATGGCATGGTATGGTCTCGCAATTAGGACTTTTTGACAGATTTTGTGTGGCAAATCTGTCAAAAACTCATCATTGTAAGACCATTGACACGTTTCTAAATTAGTAGACTTGGCCCCCAGGTCTGCATCTGAATATCCTTTCGCATATTTCCGACCACTCTGAAATTTCGGCATTCTTCATTAATTAAACTATGTTTTAGCGTTGTGAAAATTATTTATCGGCTTTTTTTATTGGTGCCAATGACTTTTTTTTTTTGCAAATTCATCGTTGGCACATTAGTCAATCACTATACTTTGTCTTTTTGACAAAAATCTATTATTAGCACTGGCAATCATCGTTTAATGAAGCCAATTAATATACCTTACATATTTCATAATTACACTTTTTGTTAAATTTTATGTCACTCGATCAAACACATTTTTAAATTAAAGGGTAAAGAAAGGTGGTGGACATTTGAGACATACGTAAATGTTTCCATTATAAGAAATTGTATATTCTTCCAGTAATTGTGTTGCTATGACATAAAAAATGAAAACAGTCTTAGCACGCAGCATAAATTAGCAAAGTGCCAATAATTGGGGGGTGCCAACATTTCTACTGTTTACCCTAAATGGTTTTCTGTATAAGAAATGAAAACCTATTATTTGATAGGTCAAGATCACCTCCGTCTACGCGGCCTCCTCTTACGGCGGCTGCTGTTGGCTTAGGCTCGCCGCGCGTTCTCCTGCCGTAAGTGTTAAAACTTGTATTCATTAGTCTTGTACCTTTTCTTCGCGATTTACACGTAATTATGTTTACTGTTTGTTGTCTCAGGTTCGATGTCGTCGTCGAGGGGGGCCGTGACATTGCTATGGAGGAGGACCACGTCTTCCACCTCGCTGATGAACATCAGCTGTTCCAGCAGGTGGAAGGAGCGGCAGAGCATCCGCAGCAGCAGCGTCTTCCGAGGCGCGGCGGCGCAGCGCAGCGGGGCCGAGCGCGCACACGTGGGCCACGGGGCCAGGGGCCGAGTGGTGGCTCCCGGTGGGTGAGAGGAGACAGATTGGTCGAGGTGAATGTGAATGACGATGATGTGCCTGAGGCATTGAGGGAGATGGTCATGCGTGTGGTGCAAGCGAGAGAAGCGGCGAGAGTGCGGGCGACAGGTAGAGCAAGAACAGTGAGACAAGAGAACGAGGAAGAATGGATGGATGCGGATGACGGCGAGGTCGAGTCCTTCTTTGCTGCCGAAGGAAGTTCCGGTCACTTTGAATGGTCACCTATGGGTGATTATCAAGGTGAGAGGGAGCAATTTCTTCCTCAGCAAACGGGGGCGGTTGTCGCATCCGAAAACGCGTATGGGGCGTTTAGGCAATACTGGGATGACGACATCATGTCGCACATCGTGACTGCGACGAACCAGCATGCCGCTGGGCTTGCAGGTTCGTCTGCTTCCTTCACCCGAGATTGGTATGACACGAACATTCACGAAGTTTTTGTCCTCTTTTCCTTCTGGATGATGCTCGGAATCATCCGGATGCCCTCTATTAAGTCCTGTTTCAGCGTTAACCCACTTTTGCAAACCAACGTCTTCAGAAAGATGTTTTCCCGAACTCGCTACGACAATCTTTGCCGCGCTTTTCACTTGAATGACAATAGTAGCAGACCGACGGACTCGACTGACCCTCTGTATTCTCTTGGTCCGATCTTAGATCATTTAAATGCCCGTTTTCAGGAAGCCTACATCCCATCCCAAAATATTTGCATTGACGAATCCTTGACTTTGTGGAAAGGTAACCTATCCTTCCGCCAGTACCACAAGAACAAGGCATCCCAGTGCGGAGTGAAGACCTTTGAACTCTGCGAGTCGACCACGGGCTACCTTTGGTCATTCTTCGTGTACCTCGGTGCTCGCACTTCCCGTGATCCCGGTCTCCCATCCACTTTACTGAAAAGCACAACCACTGTCCTCAAACTTATCCGTCCTCTCCTTGACAAAGGTTATACTCTTTTTATGGATAACTGGTTCAATAGCCCCCTACTGGCCAGATTTCTGAAAACACGCAAAACCGACTGTGTAGGTACTTTGCGTGCTAACCGCAACGATGTGCCTCCACTCATGTCGCTGTGTAATCTGAAAGATGGCCAGTTTGTTGCACGTCATTCCGGCGATGTGGTGGTCTTGGCCTTTCAGGACAAGAAGCATAAGATAGCCACCATCAGTACCTACCACGGCGATTCACAAGGCCAGACGGTGGCGAAACCATGTCGCCCAGCTCTGTACAAACCACAAGTAGTTTTAGATTACAATAAGGGTATGGGAGGCGTTGATCGTAAAGATCAAATGCTGGAACCATACCTCCTGGAACGAAAAAGAGGCCAAAAATGGAACGTCAAGTTCTTCAAACACCTGCTCAACTGCTCCATTTTGAATGCCCGAATCCTTCTGCGGAGTTCGACGACTACTCCAAAAGAGCACATAGTGTTTCGATTGGAGTTAGTCGATCAAATTATGCGGCACCATCTCCAACATGTCCCTCGGAAGGTCACACCCTCCCGCTTTCCCGCGTCAAGCAGTTTGGCCCAGCCATTGCCTCAGGTGCAACATTTCCCTCGACGGAGAGAAAAACTCTCAGGCAGGGGGCATTATCGTCGGCGATGTACTTGGTGCTCCCAGCGCCAGATACAGCGACGTACTATGTATACGTGCTCAGTTTGTGAGGTGCCCCTTTGTTTAGGATCATGCTTCGAGACATACCATAAGAGATAACTCTTTTCCGGTTTGAGCCTCTTTTATTTCCAGCGTGACAAACATACAGACGACATTAGCAGTTATTTAGTTATTATTTATTTATTATATATATATATATATATATATATATTTATTTTTATTCATAGTATAACTTGGTGGATATACAGACTGACTGACTTATGTATTATCAGTTTCCATAGAAGAGTATAGCTTTGCCACAAAGTCTAACCGACAGACAGACGCACACTCAGTAAAGTCATCCTCTTCTCGGTCATACAATCTGTTCTGTCTAAGCGCCGTGTTTGTGTGTGTGACGTGTGCTAGACTGGGGGCCACCAAAACGTAAACAATAACTGCAGCTAACTGCTTGAGGCTTGTCAGGGGCTCGTTTTTGTTTCAAGTCACACACTGTTTCATGTTTCCATGTTAGTTTTGCTGTTATTTATCAAGATTATTATAAATGTGAATTAAAATCAAAAGTCATTTATTCAAACTAGGCTGAGAATCAGCACTTTTCGAACGTCAAAATTACATAAGAGAGTCCCCCAAAAACACCTGCTTCCTGCTGCTGTGCTTCCTAGTGCTGATTCTCAGCCTAGTTTGAATAAATGACTTTTGATTTTGATTCACATTTTAATTGAATAGAAGAAGTGACGCAACAAACTCCCCAGCAGCACGGCTGTCTGTTCAGTTAGAAAAAAATGATTCTGTACAATATTATGCATAAAAACCAAAAGACAAAAAGTACTTCTTTAATAATAAGAGAAAAATTAAAAAATAACTTTAATTTCGGAAGTCGGTGTCTTTGCTTTTAATTTTAGTTTTTGGCCACCGACTTCCGAAATTAAAGTTATTTTTTAATTTTTCTCTTATTATTAAAGAAGTACTTTTTGTCTTTTGGTTTTTAGTACAGTAGTCCTTTTTTGTTTTGTTTTTTTTGAAGTCGGTCAATTTTTTTTAAAAAGTTTTATTATTTTTCAATTTTTTGTGTAATTTGATTTTTGTAATCATGGGTAGACCAACTAAAGGAGCCACCCGCATGAAGAAAAACAGAATTAAAGAGACTAATACTGCTGAAAAAGAACGCCTATCTAAGAATCGTAAACGGAGTGCTATGTCCGGTTCCCAAGAATCACCGTTAGCTTGTCATGCTAGGTTATCTCAGATGAGAAATTACATGCATTCTCATTTGTCACAGGAGTCGCCAAATGATAAGATCTGCCGACTCAATCTTATTCAAAAACGATTAAGTGGCGAGTCGTCTGAACAGCGCAAGTATCGTTTAGATGTTATACGAAACCGGCTGGCTAATGAGACTCCCGTGCCTTCTCAAGAATATAAGGGTGAACACTATACATTTGCTTACACTGTATAGTTCCCCTCATCATCATATTATAAGGTGACCATAATCAGATCTGTAATGTCACTTACAACCTATATGGTTGCAAAGTTCTTATCAATATAAATGAATTAAGTCCAAACACAAGGTAATTACTGTGAACCGTTGAGGAGTTCCGTTAATCGTCCTTCGTCTTCATCATCAGACCCTTAACGACAGTCACAACCCATCCAAGTGTAAGGTTCTTATCAATACAAATTAATCAAGCCCAAACACAAGATATCTGCTGTAAACCACTGAGGAGTTCCCTCGACTGTCTTTCGTCTTCATCATCAGACCCCTAACGACAGTCAGAACCCATCAAAGTGTAAAGTTTTTATCAATACAAATTAATCAAGCCCAAACACGAGGTATCTGCTGTAAACCATTGAGGAGTTCCCTTGACTGTCTTTCGGCTCCATCATCAGATCGACTCCAGGTCTTCATAAAATTGTAGTGCTGTAAAATACTTAATGAATAAATTAAGGAATGCACTAGTTGCCCTTACGATTTTTGAAAGTTCCCCTCGATTTCTCTAGGATCCCATCATCAGATCCTGACTTGGTGACAATGGGACCACCTCAGAAGTATAAGCTTTTGAACAAAAAAAGAATTTTTTAAATCGGTTCACAAACGGCGGAGTAATCGGGGAACATACATAAAAAAAAAAAAAAAAAAAAAAAAAAAAAACAATCATCCCGAACATAGTACCTCCTCCTTTTTTGAAGTCGGTAAAAATCATTTACAACATTTAATTTAACACGCAACACAAAACATAAATCAAATTATTAGCCATATGTCAACCTCCGTGAAATTAGCCGCACGATTTCATAATTATGATTTTTTTTTAATGCTAATCGTTAGGGAGTAAAGAAAAATCGTTAGAGAGTAATTAGTTTTTATGTAAAAACAATTTTAATTTTTCGTGTGCATTTTTGCGCGAAGGGGGCCCCCCTACGCGCAAAATGGACTTAGACGTAAATTTTTCATTTTAATCGTTTGCGAATCGTTAAGAGAGAGATTGAGAGTTACACAAAATCGTTAGAGAGTTAATATTTTATTTGATATTAAATCATTTCTAAGAGCGTGAAGTTAGCCCACCTCTTTGAATTTTGCCCTCTATTTGAGTAGGTATTCTGAACTTTTGTTAATGCTAATCGTTAGAAAATTGTTAGAGAGAGTAAGAGAGAAAAGAAAAATCGTTAGAGAGTAATTAGTTTTATGTAAGAACGATTTTATTTTTTTTGTGAAATTGGCCCTCATTCCCGCAAAAATGGACATTTTTTTTTTATAGTTTGAAAATCGTTAGAGACATTGAAAGTTAAAAAAATCATCAAAGAGTTAATATTTTAATTGATGTTAAATTATTTCTGAGAGCGCGTTTTACCCTAGGACCTGAGCAGGTTAAAGTTTAGAAACGTGCCGCCTCGATATAGGGGAGGGGGGAAGGGTAGTATTAGTAGATCCCCCACTCCCCCTGCCGGAGATACAAAGTTCTTTTTTAATGATTTTTGTGAGTCTCGAAGGTCAAGGTCAAACAAGTAAAAGTGTTTTGATTTATGAGGTAAGTACAATAACCTAACCTGTCCAAGCCGGGGTAACGTTACCCCAAGTTTTAAGCTCGCTAGGCTCGCTCTTTGCGAAGCGTTCTCTATGAAGACTTCTCTCGCGCTCTGTCCATAAAGTACAGAGTGGAGCCAATATGGGCGCCGGGGCATAGAGGGCGCTGCACGCTTTAGCTCAACTTATACTTACCTATCTGTATAAAGAAAAACTGAATTCAGCGTGTTAACTTTTATGAACTTATCTTGTAGGAGTAAGGATTCACCATTTATCTTCCACGACCTGTCATTTTGTTGCTTGTCTTGTCGTATCCCTCACTAGCATATGTAATGCCCTGTGTAGGATGACAGCCAGACGTACCATGGTTTGGGGTTCGTTAGAAAGGAAGTGCAAAAATATTGTGAGTTTGTGAAAACCTTTTTTTGGATTCAGGGATCCTGTTTGCGAAATATTCAGCTTGAAAGTGCTAATTTTTGTTAGTCAACTGTCCTCCGCCCCTTTTTTTTTTTTTTTATGGTGGGTATCATCTTTTGACTTCTCCCGCTCTGGACGGAGCGGAAGGGCGTGTCAGACTTTTACTGACTAAAACCCACCCGTGTTCCTTCATTTGCCTGTTGCCAAGGTCTCGGTATCCCTTTCGGACTTTCCCGCAACCCTGGCAGGCATCGGTCCTAGCGGACCCCGGTAATTGTGCTGACATCTCTTTGAGGCGCGCGTGGAACACGAGTCCTCCCCCGCCCCCCGGCAAATAAATGATTGGTTTTGGTTATGTGAAAAAATTCACGGCAGTAGTATATATAACTAAATTTAAAGGAAAACTATCACAGCTAAGTAGGGTCTAGTAATAATCGACTAACTTATATTTTACGTTCTGTCTAGGAAAACAAGTTTTTCAACTAAAATGTTAAGTTTGTTCTTGGGATAAATTCATCCCAACTATAGAACCCTTCATTGTGCGTGGTTCGACACGCACTTGGCCGGTTTTTTTGTTATATGAATTTATTTTATCAGTATCCCACAAACATCCATCATCAAGAAACATCCATCATAGGTATATCATCATCATCAAACATCATCCCACAAACATGGCTCTGTTTGCAGAACTTCGAGAAGCTCAATGGCTTTGTCGTTAGTCCACTCCATAATGGGCTGATCGGCTCCGCTAAATAATTATGTACATGCAAACCCGTTGCGCGCACGGTGCACAATGACAAACGTAAGTGTGGCCGCTTTATTCAACGCAATAATTCTCGTAGTAAATCCCTTTGATCTGCCTAAAATACCGCCACCAGAGTTATAGCCCAACGTAAAAAGCCAATGTGAATGCCGTTTACAAATTCTCGAGGTAAGATGTGGCTACGCCAACGGTTAACGTCCATTATCGCGATAATCAACAGCGTTTTCCGTTGGTGTGGCCCCAGCATATGAGATTTGTCATATTAAAAAATCATTTAAAAAAAAACTTTGTATCCGACAGGGGGGATTGGGGGATCTACTAACCCTTCCCCCCTAAAGATTCCCAAAGTTAAAAAAAAAAGGTATGCGGTGTTTAAATTCGCGTCCTTACTCGGCTCTCCGTCGGTGAAAATTTAGTTGTTAAATTGGCTCGCGGCTCACGGCGATGACAGACGGGCAAGTAAGCTCGCCGAACCACAAGTACGCGTATTTGCTCGCACGTCTACCACCCCTTTAAGTCCATTGTTGCGAGAATAGAGGACAAGTACACGAAAAAAAAAAAATGTTCTTACATTAAACTACTCTTAACGATTTTTCTTCTCTCTAACTCTCTCTAATGATTCTTTAACGATTACCACCAACAAAAGTTCATAATAATGAAATCGTGCGGCTGGCTAACTTCACCGAGGTCAATGTCAGCTAGCACACGCCAATATACCTACCAACCAAAAGGAACATCGAGAAATAGACTCAAGCAGAAATAAAACTAAACGTAAACAGAAGTTATTATCCATGGATTTAAAAAAAACTGAAAAGAAAAAGTTTTTATTTATTTATCTAAATAAAAGCCTCCAGGCGTAAAGGGCGTGCTCGCTTACATATAGATGTAACAGTCAGAAGTCATAAAATGATAAACTAGGACCATCGAAGTAAATGAATACATGAATACCTTTGTACTTGATATTTTTATAGGCTTTTTCCATGTATTTCTCTGTGTATAACATCCTCTTGCAGTTCTGCTGGCAGTTATTATTTTATAAATCTGTGAATGTGTAATAAATTAATAATTATTATGTAGTATCCTTTGTACTTTACCTTTCTATTTTGTATAGCTTTTTTCATGTATTTCTGTACATTAAGACCATAAATGTAGGTGTAATATGTATACACCTCCGTCTACCCCTTCAGAGAAAACAGGCGTGATTTTGTGTGTGACTGACGGTCTCAGGCCTTCACTGTGAGAAGGAGTATTATTCGGTGTATTAAAAATCAAATAAATAAAACCTGTTTCAAGAATAATGATTAAGTATTATTTTTCTTCCCTGTCATCTGCCTAGCTTTTTCCGAACTATGTTGGGGTCGGCTTCCAGTTAGAAGAAGAAGTTATGAGGGAACAGGTGAACGTGCAGACATAGGTACCGGTCATCAATCATAGGCCCCCTTTTTGCTTCGTCGTAGGTATAATAAAACCTGATACTGACCTGCAAATTGCAAAAAACTTATCAAAATTTGAATTTCGCGGTCTAACTTGTCTCTGCGACATATGTCAAACTGACATTCCTAGGGTTGTCAGGATATAAAAAAATGTTGATAGAAATTATCGACGTTTCTTACTATTATCGATGTTAATCTATACTTCAGACCAACAAAAAAAGGAAGACGGAGCGCTCCGAACACATTAAACCAATTTAAATTAAAAAAATGCTCTCCTGCTGTTTCTATTGGCTCTAGCTCTAGGCACACAATTTAAACTGTGTTGTGTTCTTGAATAAACAGAGCATCATATTATGTATAAACAAAGCTCTTACTTAGGACGGGGTCGTATTTATAAACAAAATGTTATTTCCAGATACGGGGAGAAAAACGTGTTTGTTCCTGTGTCATAATTATCTATTTCTGATAAAACTACTGTATCAATTTACACAAAATTTTGCAAATTACTTTATGAATAGATAAGCAATCTAACAAAAGCGTTTGTTTGAAAGTCCTACGTAACATTTTCATATTATTGAAACTCAAACTTCATAGCGCGCGGAGCCGTTTTTGTGTGTTTGCGTATTATTAAGCGTGACTTTGAAAATTCACATCCTAGTTATAGCAAGTAGTTTCTAATAAAAAATGTTACTAGGATACTATATAAACCTTTATTGACTGATCGGTACCTATATCTCGTAAAAGTATACCGAGTATACCACTATAATTGTTTATTGATAAGATTTCCCTGAAGAGGGAAATAATGTAATTTGACATGGTATTTTAGGTATTAGAACTAAAATAATAGTCAAATCTGTACAAGAACTAACTTTATGTTCCTATTACTGTAAATACTTATTCATTTGCAAGGAAAAAACAAAGATATCAATCTCTAAACTCGCGACAATCTAAGAAGTCCGTTTTGACGTTTCGTTCTCGTACATCTAATAAAACTTCTTTCTTGAGAATCATGTGGATAAGTCATCGATTACAAACTCTCTCTAAATATGTTCAATCGATATGTCTCGAGAATAAGTTTATAAGAAACCAGTTTTTTTTTCATCGCTACATACAACGGTGAGTGTTATTAACTGTAATAGTAACAGGCTAGCGGCCTTAAGAGCGACACTAAGTGATAATCGCTCTGTAATTAGTATTTAGTGTCTACATGCCGACGGACAACTCAGAAAATTTCCTAGAATACTCAAATTGTTTAGGTGACATCAGTGCCATTGTGGAAAACAATGACACTGAAACAATATACATGTTAGGAGACTTTAATTCACATTCGCATCAGCCGTTTTGGACTGAGCTATGAAACCACTGTCAAGATCATCAGTGGATATGCGCTGATGTGGAAAAATTAGGTATTGATTCGGATGTTTTTACATGTCAGTGACATTTATGTCACTGACATATGTAGTCGGCGATGGCTGGATCACTGTATCGTTACGAAGGCGGCGTGGCACACTGTAACAAATGTCAGCGTGGATCTCGATACCTATTGGTCAGATCATCTACCTTTAATAATTGAGTGCGATTTAAATATAATCGTGCCAAAACTGGCGCAAAAAACTAAAGTGCAGGGTAAAGTTTTATGGCGGGAGCGCGATAAGGTAGAAATAGATAGGTATCGAGATCTGTGTAATAAAGAGTTGAGGAATATTCACTTTCCTGAGTTGTTTGAGAAGTGCGGAGATAGTATGTGTCATGTTGTAGAACATATGCATGCGCTGGACAGTATGTATGGTGATATTGTGAATACTTTGTCAGTGGCTGCTGTGCAGGCCTGGGATAACAAGCAACCCACAGACTACTTAGAGATACTACGTATAAGCAACCCCAAAAGGTAAGACAAATGGCAGGCTGGAACAAACGCGTTCGGAGCGCTTATGGGGAGGCTTGGTCTAAGTATCAGACGTGGCTGTTCTATAATAAGCCAAAATCAGGTAGAATTTGGGAAGACATGCGATGGAGTTAGAAAATTTTTAGGGGTAGGCTTAAATGGTGCCAAAATCACCTGGAACAGATCAAGATGGACATATTAGCGTCGCACCGGGCGTCTAAGAATGTTTCTGATTTCTGGAAGTCAACCAATAGGCTGAAGGTTGGACCGGGCCGCCCGGTGAGTGTGGGGGAATGTGGTTCGCCGGAGGACATAGCCCTCATGTTCAAGGATCGTTTTATGTTATCATCTCCACTTGGGCCGGCTCGGGGGGTGATTTATGATGAGACTAGTCGTGATTATGAACCGATCCGTTTCTCTGCCAAGCAAGTAGCTGAGCAAATCAAAAGAATGGCTAAGGGGAAGTCTCCAGGTCCCGACGGTCAGCATTGATCACCTCAGGAGTGCTGGGGTACATCTACCTAGAGTGCTGGCATTGTTTTTTACGCTGTGCATTAGTCACGCATACCTTCCACCCGATATGCTGAAAACAATACTGGTACCAATCGTGAAAAATAAGACTGGGGATATATATGATAAGGCGAATTACAGACCGATATCCTTGGCCACTGTAATTGCAAAGGTGTTGGACGGTTTGCTGGACAAGGAACTTGGCAAGTGGATATTTTTACATGACGCCCAGTTTGGGTGTCGGCCTGGACTTTCCACTGAGAGTGCTATCCTTTGGTTAAAGCAGACGGTCAATACTATAAGGATAGCAGTACTCCTGTGTATGCCTGCTTCCTTGATATCTCAAGGGCATTTGACCTTGTGTCATATGATGTCCTTTGGGATAAGCTCAGGGGAGCAAGTGTACCACCTGAGTTGACGGGTTTGTTTCAGTACTGGTACTCTAACCAGTTAAAGCAAGTTCGTTGGGGAGGTGTCCTATCTGATGCGTACAGGTTGGAGTGCGGGGTGATACAGGGGGTTTAACTTCACTCAAGCTCTTCAACCCGTATGTAAATGAGTTGATCGTTGAACTCAGCAGCAGACCATTTGGTGGTGCTAGCGTCAATAATTTAAGCTACGCTAATGACATGGTGCTGCTGGGTCCAACTGCTGGCTCAGTCAGGGAGATACTGAACGTCTGTGAAAGGTATGCGGCAACCCACGGCCTGTTATACAATGTTATTAAAAGTGAATACCTGATCTTTGCTGCTCCCGGGAAACATCTAAATTATGAGCCCTTAATATCCCTCAATGGACGAGCACTTAAAAGAGTCGCTCAATTTAAGTACTTGGGACATTATGTCACTGAGAACTTCAAGGTTCAGGTAGATATGGATCGTGAGCGCAGGGCACTAGCAGCCAGATGCAACATGTTGGCTCACAGATTCGCCCATTGTAGTAACGAGGTTAAAGTAACTCTGGTTAAAGCTTATTGTCAAGGGTTCTACACGGGCAGTTTGTGGGTCAATGGTACGCGGAGGGCTCTAGATGCTCTGCGTGTGCAATATAATAATGGCTTCAGGGTGCTGTTGAGGTTGCCCCGGTTCAGCGCGTCTAGCATGTTTGCTGTAGCACGAACTGACGACTTTTATGCCATTATGAGGAAGAAGGCTGCATCCTTAATAAGCAGAATGAGGGTAAGCAGCAACAGTATCTTGAAAACCCTAGCCGAATAGCATGATGCACTAATTTTAAGACACTCTTGTCCGTTTGCTCGTGTGGCAGGGATGAAAATAATTGTATTAATAAAATTATTAACCCTTCGTTGATAAGTTTGTTGTTCTACTAACCAGTGGACCAATGTTGTCAAATTAAATAAATATCATCATCTGCCTAGCCTTTTCCCAACTATGTTGGGGTCGGCTTCCAGTCTAACCGGATGCAGCTGATTACCAGTATTTTACATGGAGCGACTGCCTATCTGACCTCCACAACCCAGTAACTGGGTAATACGATAACTCTTGGTAAGACTGGTTGTCAGACTTTCGGGCTTCTGACGACCCGTAACGACTGTCAAAGATCCACAAATGACAGCCGGGACCAACGGCTTAACGTGCTTTCCGAGGCACGGAGGAGTCTCAATATGTAAAAAAATTAAATAAATATATAATAAAAAAAAAGCATTTTTATAGCTGTCAAAACGGACTTCTTAGATTGTCGCGAGTTTAACCATACCTAAAAAAAAATATGGAATGAGAGTGATTGCGAAGTGATGGGACACACTACTACTGCAAAAATATCGATAAGTGTGGTATAGGGAAAGTAGTTCAGTAAGGAAAATAATAAAACATTTCTAATACATAATGTATTATAAACATGTATTTTACTATGTTTACGGAAGAAAAATAACAAACAATATATTTGAAATAAGTTTTTTATTTTATTTACCCAACCAAATCCCCAAAATAATACGTGAAGGTTCGAGACCATCACATAACACATTTATTTATTTCTACATTTATGAATAGAGGAATACATGAAAACACATAACATCACGCCTGTATTCCCGGAAGGGGTAGGCAGAAGTGTATATTACACCCACATTTATAATCTCAATGAATAGATAAATATATGAAAACACATAATATCATGCCTGTATTCCCGGAAGGGGTAGGCAGATGTGTATATTACACCCACATTTATTTATTTTTACATATATGCTCTCAATGTACACAGAGAAATACATGAAAAAGCTATACAAAATAGAAAGGTAAAGTACAAACGGTAAAATATAGTGTAAAGTACAAAGGTATTCATATATTACACATTCAAATTTTGATAATATTGTGGTAACATGATAGTGTCAAACTTGAAACAAAAAAAAAAAGAGCCTCTGAACGCAGTTCGCTGCAGTTATTATTTATGGGTTTTGTGGCCCCCAGCCTAGCAAACGTCACACACACAAACACGGCGCTTAGACAGAACAGATTGTATGACCGAGAAAAGGATGACTCTACTAATTGTGCGTCTCTGTCTGTCATTTGGGACTTTGTGGTAAAGGTTATACTCTTCTATAGACACTGATAATACAATAGTCAGTCAGTGTGTATGCCACCAAGCTATACTACATATAACTACATAAATAAATAAAAACGAAATAAGCCGCTAATGTCGTCACTG
The DNA here is from genome assembly GCA_949152455.1 of Lithophane leautieri. Lineage (NCBI taxonomy): Eukaryota > Metazoa > Arthropoda > Insecta > Lepidoptera > Noctuidae > Lithophane > Lithophane leautieri. The sequence continues at coordinate 8,509,547 of OX424486.1, read as the reverse complement.
TATGTCTGTGACGCTGGAAACGAAGGAGGCTCAATTGAAACAGGACTACCTCCTAGCGGCATGGTATTCTTCGAAACAGGGTTTCCGGCAAAGGGGGACTTCACAAATCGAGCAGACGAACGAAGTTTGGCGTCGTAGCTTAACTTGGGCCTTCGTCTGAGTGCACCAAGTACAGCGCCGACGCTTCCGCTGTGTTCCTGCAGCTAACAGTTCTTCCGTTTGAAGAGGGATATGTGGCACCAAAGGCAATGAATGGCCCAAACTGCTTGACGCGGAACGGCGAGAGGGAATGAGTTTACGGGGGACATGTTCTTGGTGGTGGCGCAGAATCTGATCTACTAACTCCAATCGGAACACTACGTGCAGTTTGGAATCAGCCGTCGAATTCTGCAGAAGGATTCGGGCATTCAAAATGGAGCAGTTGAGCAGGTGTTTGAAGAACTTGATATTCCATTTTTGGCCTCTTTTTCGTTCCAGGAGGTATGGTTCCAGCATTTGATCTTTACGATCAACGCCTCCCATACCCTTATTGTAATCTAAAACTACTTGTGGTTTGTACAGAGCTGGGCGACATGGTTTCGCCACCGTCTGGCCTTGTGAATGGCCGTGGTATGTACTGATGGTGGCTACCTTATGCTTCTTGTCCTGAAAGGCCAAGACCACCACATCGCCGGAATGACGTGCAACAAATTGGCCATCTTTCAGATTACACAGCGACACGAGTGGAGGCACATCGCTGCGGTTAGCACGCAAGGTACCTATACAGTCGGTTTTGCGTTTTTTCAGAAATCTGGCCAGTAGGGGGCTATTCAAGCAGTTATCCATAAAAAGAGTATAACCTTTGTCAAGGAGAGGACGGATGAGTTTGAGGACGGTGGTCGTGCTTTTCAGCAAAGTGGATGGGAGACCGGGATCATAGGAAGTGCCAGCACCGAGGTACACAAAGAATGACCAAAGGTAGCCCGTAGACGACTCGCAGAGTTCAAAGGTCTTCACTCCGTACTGGGCTGCCTTGGTCTTAATGCACTGGCGGAAGGATAGGTTACCTTTCCACAAAGTCAAGGATTCGTCAATGCAAATATTTTGGGATGGGATGTAGGCTTCCTGAAAACGGGCATTTAAATGATCTAAGATCGGACCAAGAGAATACAGAGGGTCAGTCGAGTCCGTCGGTCTGCTACTATTGTCATTCAAGTGAAAAGCGCGGCAAAGATTTTGGTAGCGAGATCGCGAAAACATCTTTCTGAAGACGTTGGTTTGCAAAAGTGGGTTAACGCTGAAACAGGACTTAATAGAGGGCATCCGGATGATTCCGAGCATCATCCAGAAGGAAAAGAGGACAAAAACTTCGTGAATGTTCGTGTCATACCAATCTCGGGCGAAGGAAGCAGACGAACCTGCAAGCCCAGCGGCATGCTGGTTCGTCGCAGTAACGATGTGCGACATGATGTCGTCATCCCAGTATTGCCTAAACGCCCCATACGCGTTTTCGGATGCGACAACCGCCCCCGTTTGCTGAGGAAGAAATTGCTCCCTCTCACCTTGATAATCACCCATAGGTGACCATTCAAAGTGACCGGAACTTCCTTCGGCAGCAAAGAAGGACTCGACCTCGCCGTCATCCGCATCCATCCATTCTTCCTCGTTCTCTTGTCTTACTTTTCTCCCATTTTTCATCCGCGCTTTCGCCGCTTCTCTCGCTTGCACCACACGCATGACCATCTCCCTCAATTCCTGAGGCACATCATCGTCATTCACATTCACCTCGACCAATCTGTCTCCTCTCACCCATTGGGAGCCACCACTCGGCCCCTGGCCCCGTGGTCCACGTGTGCGCGCTCGGCCCCGCTGCGCTGCGCCGCCGCGCCGCGGACGACTCTGCTGCTGCGGCTGCTCTGCCGCCCCTTCCACCTGCTGGAACAGCTGATGTTCATCAGCGAGGTGGAAGATGTGGTCCTCCATAGCGATGTCACGGCCTCCCTGGACGACGACATCGAACCTGAGACAGCAAATAGTAAACAGAATTACGTGTAAATCGCGAAGAAAAGGTACAAGACTAATGAATACAAGTTTAATGAATACACTTACGGCAGGAGAATGGGCGGCGAGCCTAAGCCAACAGCAACAGCCGTGAAAGGAGCCCGCGTAGACGGAGGTGATCTTGACCTATCAAATAATAGGTTTTTATTTATTATACAGAAAACCATTTATTTAACTACACACTGCTTATTAGCTATTTGATTACTCACGTCACGGACAACGGGTCCAAATTCTCGTCCCACATCGCCGTGACGGTGACTGCCGGTGCCGGCTCGTTATACTGAAAAAACAAGAGGTTGGATAAATTAACTACTGTTGAGAACATTAGATTAGACCTTGTAGATCCATCAAATAAAAATCCAAAGTTCACAAAGAACAGTTATATTTGAAAGATAAAGTTGAAAACGAATACACAAGAGTAGGAAGCACGTTAACAGTTTAGAAAGTAGATATGAAGATGAAAGATAAACAATCAGAGATATACCACATTTCTTATAGCTCTTAATTGAGTTATGCATTTTTCTCTTATTTTTTTTTAATTTATACTGGTTTTTCTTACTCACGATAATGTGAAAAAAAACAAATATGGAAATATTGAATCAGTTTTTATTTATATTCTTAAATTTACAAAATAAAGCCTGACGTAGGCGTATAAATTTCATTTATCGATAAGAACATACCCTCATCACTACTGTTTACTATATATTTTGTTATACATTTATAGCTTGGCGCTGGCGAGGCATCGCGTTCTGTGTACAGTCACGAGCACCAATATGTATACACTTAGCAACTTTTAAAAGTGATTTTCTCCTACTGAATTTATTGTAATTTTATGTTATAACGAACATAGTATTTTAGAACCCATATTATTATGATATAGGTATCATCTCAAAGTTGCAATCGTTATTCCACGAAAAAATGGTTATTGAATTTCGCTAAGTGTATACATATTTTAGCTCGTGACTGTACGTGGGCGTTGAAAAGGAACAAGATATAACGAAGCTAAGCAGTGGTGTATTAACCCTAATGCAAACTAGGCACGTGCCTAGGGGCGCGAGAACAAAAAGGCGCGCGCGCGGAAGATTTTTAACAAAAAAATATTCAAATTAATTGTGTAAGTAAGTATACACCTACTTACACAATATAAAAGATTATTTAATTCTATAGAGATGTAGAGCTTCCGAATAGTGCTCCGCCTTCTTGATTGATTATTCCTAAACCGCCTGATTTTATAAAAGAAGTGGGTAAGATACTAAATTAATGATAACAAACGATCATCTGTCAACACACACAGTCAGATCTGTTTCCCAGAGAGGCTTAGTTTGCTCCAAGGCTGGACCGGGCTGGGGCCGCCTTGAGGCGGCTCCTGCCCAATCTAGGGGGTCCAAACGCCTCCTGCCGGAGGCTCTATGCGGGGGTCGTGCGGTCCATGGCCCTTTACGGGGCACCGGTGTGGGCGCGTTCCCTTAGGCTGCGGCCAGCACGCCGGTTGAACGCGTCCCAAAGGGTCATGGCCATTCGGCTGGCCCGGGGATACCGCACGGTCTCCCGTGAGGCGGCGAGCCTCCTTGCCGGATTACCGCCATGGGATCTGGAGGCGAAGGTCCTCGCGCACATCTGGGAGTGGCGCGAGGAGGTGAAGCGCCGGGGTGTAACTCCGCTGCCGCGAGAAATCGCGGCACAGCGGACAGAGCTCCGGCAAGATCTCATGGCGGCATGGAGAGTGCGATTGTCGCAACCCAGTGCTGGGCACGCCACAATAGCGGCGATAAGTCCCCTCTTTGAGGAGTGGATAGAGAGGCGCCACGGCGTCCTCACCTTCCGCCTGACACAGGTCCTCACCGGACATGGCAACTTCGGGAGGTACCTGTGTAGGATTAGGCGGGAGGAAACGCCCGGGTGTCACCACTGTGTGGATCGCCCGGAGGACACGGTGGAGCATACGGTTGAGGTGTGCCCTGCTTGGGCGGAGCACCGCCGTGTCCTCGCGGAGGCGATTGGCGGCGGTGACCTCTCGCGTCCGGCCCTGGTTCAGGCCATGGTACGGAGCGAGAGGGCATGGGAAGCCGTCACCTCCTTCTGCGAAGCAGTAATGCTCGCGAAGGAGGAGGCGGAACGCGTGAGGGAAAGGCAAAGTTTGCGCCCTCACGCCCCTAACCGCCGCCGTTGGAGACGCCCTGGGCGTCGGGAATCCCAGGCGGATTTCCGGCCACCATAGGCGCGGGCTTGCGGACGGCGAGCAACGGGCAGCTCGCCGTCCGATAAGGACCAGGCCCGGGTCGATGGCGCGTCGTGTTCCACGCGCGCCTCAAAGAGATGTCAGCAAAAATGACGGGGTCCAATAGGACCGATGCCTGCCAGGGTTGCGGGAAAGTCCGAAAGGGATACCGGGACCTTGGCAACAGGCAAATGAAGGAACACGGGTGGGTTTTAGTCAGTAAAAGTCTGACACGCCCTTCCGCTCCGCCCAGAGCGGGAGAAGTCATTGGATGATTTCCCACCCTCAAAAAAAAAAAAAAAAAAAAACAAAAAAAAAAAGAGAGGCTTAGTTTATTTCCATGTTCGTTTGGTTTCTTGACTTTCATCACATATCCCTGGCCTACCTAATTATCTCTACTAATATTATAACTGCGAAAGTGTGTATGTGTATATGTATATCTTTCTTCTTCATGCAATAAACTACTGAACCGATTGTGATGAAACTAGGTATGTAGGTAGATAGACAGACTAAAAAATTTGTTTTTAATATAAGTAAAAACAAATTTTCTCTCAAAATTTAATCCGCCACTGAAGCTAAGCAAATAGATTTTAAGAAGTAACAGATACATTAGACATATTATGAGGCCGTATACGACATTTTGCCGATTTTGCTAATTTACTTGATTTTACACTGTGATTCTATATGTTTTAATGCATCATTTCAATTATGTGAATTCATGTATAATGAATGAAATACTTTAAACATTAATTTTACTTTTTTTAATGAAATACTGGTATTCAGCTGCATCCGGTTCAAAATCAAAATTCAAATATTTTATTTCATATAAGCCTACATGGGCACTTATGAAACGTCAGAAGCTAGGTGCATGGTTCCAATTGGTCGTTTCCTATGGAGAGGAGCCGGCAAGAAACTCCATGGTTACTCTTTTAAAAGATAATTGGCTTTTACAATATTTTCGAATTACAGTGTTAATAGTTATGGGAGGACAGTGTAGGCCTTTCAAAAAGATTCATGTAGGTAGTTTAAAAAAAAAAAATAGAAGTTGTTCAAAAAAAGTCTACAGTTCACTAAGCCTATTACGTTCTCACATTCACAAGGTAGAAAAGAATCTATATAAGATAAATAAGATACTACAAACAAAAACCTATTTAAACCAAATGACATGATTGCCATTACAACTGTAACAAATCTGAATAATTAACATGTCCGCAAAAGCCACTACTATAGAGTTGAAATAAAATTGTATGTATACATATAATGTCAAATAATAATATGATTATGTCTGTCAGGAATGAATGTAAAAAATAAAAATGGTTAGACTGGAAGCTGACCCCAATATTGTTGGGAAAAGGTTAGATTGATTAAATGAAATACTTTTTTATTTTTTTAAAGTACTTCATCCATAGATTTAGCTTGTTTTAAAATATGTTTTACTGCCAATGACTTTTTTTTGAAGTAGGATATAAAGAAAAATCTTTTTTTTTTTTTTTAGTTTAGCCACCAATTGTTTACACTATACATTTAAAATAACTTGCTTAATGGTAGGTACAAGTATAAGTGCAACAATTACTGACAGGCTAACACGACAAGCACCATTTTTAACCGACGAAAAAAAAGGAGGAGGTTCTCAATTCGACCAGTATATATATATATATTTTTTTTTATGTATGGTCACGCATAACTTTTTATTGAGTTGTCCGATTTGAAAAATTCTTTTTTTCAAGAGTATACCTCGAAGTTGGTCCCATTTAAAATTGGAAACTATAATCTGCCCCTAAAGGTACAAAAAATGGGGTAGATTGATTTTTCACCAACTAAATTTTCAACTGTGAACCGATTCTGTTGAAATTTCGCAGTCATACATAGTTCTGATGACACAACCACCCATCATCAACTCCAGGTCTTTAACCTGGAGTAACCCCCTGGAGTACCCTGGAGTGGATGGTAACTCAAAAGCGAAAAATAAAAAACTTTTTTACAAATAATTAAACCGACGAAAAGAGAACTGAAAAGCGAAAAATAAATAACTTTAATTTCGGAAGTCGGTGGCAAAAAACGCAAATTGAAAAGCGAAGACACCAACTTCCAAAATTAAAGTTATTTATTTTTCGCTTTTCAGTTTTTTTTCGTTGGTTTAATTTTTTGTAAAAAAGTTTTTTGATTTTACAATAGTAACATTATATAGCCATAAAAGGATATTTACAATAATAGATAATCAATCATCATGCGCAACAATATCTAATAATAACAAAAAATTGCATTCAAAAAAATTTTTTTTTTAAAGTAATTTACAGTACAAAATAATAAATATATTATTTATATTACATATTATTACTGAAATAGTAGTAACTACGGTAGGTAGGTAGGTAGATGCGCCGTCGTTAAGTACTTACTGCTACCCGTGCGAAGCCGGAGAGGGCAGCTAGTTCATAATATTACTACATATTTACCTCGAATGGGTCAACCTCGTGAGCCATCTCGGCCTCCTCAACGAGGTACTCCTCCTCTTCGACGTAGTCCATCTCATATAATTCGGGCTCCAGTTCCGTCTCCTCGACATCCTCATCCTCCTCATCCTTGAGGATGTCGTCGAAGTCTGGACTGGTGTCCCCATCTCCGCTCACTTTCGAGGATGCCATCTCACAGAACATTAATACTCAAGAGAGAGACTCATATTGTAAAAAAACCAATTGCTATTGTCTACTATTCTATCATATTTATAGAGGATAGCTTCAATAGCTTGATCTCTGCGACATATGTCATTGTCAAACTGACATTCCTAGGGTTGTCACTGTGAGGATATAAAAAATTGTTGATAAAATTATCGACGTCTATTGTTGATTCTCATCCTACGAGCATTGTTTACCGTGCGTTTGCACTGGCGAAACATTCAAGACAAAACATGTTGAAATCTCTATTTTCTGTCAAAGTTCCATACAATTTTTGACAGGAACTAGAGATTTCAACATGTTTTGTCTTGAATGTTTCGCCAGTGCAAACGCACGGATAATATGATGCTCTGTTTATTCAAGAACACAACACAGTTAATCTGTGCAGACTCTTGAGTATTAATGTTCTGTGGTGTAGACCATAGATTACTATTAATATATAGGCTTGCTACATATTAGTAACCTGTGGACCTCCGTGAAGTTAGCCGCACGATTTAATTATTATAAACTTTTGTTAATCCTAATCGTTAGAGAATCGTTAGAGAGGGTTAGAGAGAAAAGAAAAATTGTTAGAGAGTAATTAGTTTTTATGTAAATACAATTTTAATTTTTCGTGTGAAGTTGGCCCTTCTTCTCGCAAAAATGGACTTAGACGTAATTTTATTTTTTTAATCGTTTGCGAATCGTTAGAGAGAGATTGAGAGTTACACAAAATCGTTAGAGAGTTAAGATTTTATTTAATATTAAATCATTTCTAAGAGCGTGACGTTAGCCCACCTCTGTGAATTTTGCCCTCGAATTAATTATTCTCAACTTTTGTTAATGCTAATCGTTACAGAATCGTTAGAGAGAGTAAGAGAGAAAAGAAAAATCGTTAAAGAGTAATTAGTTTTATTTATCAACGATTTTAATTACTTTTTTGAGATTGGCCCCCATTCCAGCAAAAATGGACTTAGACCTAATTAAAAAAAAAATGTAGTTTGAGAATCGTTAGAGAGAGATAGAGAGTTAAAAAAAATCATTACAGAGTTAATGTTTTAATTGACATTAAATTATTTCTGAGAACGCGTTTTACTCTAGAGCAGATTAAAGTTAAGAAACGTGCCGCCTCGATAGGGGATAGGGGAGGGAGGAGAGGGGGGAATGGATAGTAGATCCCCCCACTCACCCCTGCCGGAGATACAAAGTTTTTTTAATGATTTTTAAATATGACAAGTCTCATATGCTGGGACCACACACACGGATTATCACGATAATAGACGTTAACCGTGGGTGGAGCCACAACTTATTGAATTTGTCAATTGAATAATAATTTGTTAACCATTTAATTTGAAGAAGTACTTACCTATCTCTATAAAGAAAAACTGAATTCAGCGTGTTAACTTTTATGAACTTATCTCGTAGGAGTGACTATTCACCATGTATCTACCACGACCTGTCATTTTGTTGTTTGTCTTGTCGTATCCCTTTAGCATATAAAATGCCCTGTGTCGGATGACAGAAAGACGCACTGAGCGACAGGCGAGAAATGGCAGCTCATGTTAAGGCTCCCACAATCAGGCGCGATATCGCGGATGCGACAACAGTAGCGCTGCCTGTCGCGCCCGCGATATCGCGCCTGTTTGTACGAGCCTTTAGGCTCCCTGTATACTTTCCTATCTTCGCTGTCGTAAAGTAAAAGTAAATTACTCGTAAGTTGAATGTAAAAAAAATTAAGAGCCACTACCAGCCCTTCCATTTAATATGTCACACTCACACTGTTAATTTTATTGCGCATGCATAAGGTACTTTTTTTTTCTGTATTGTCCCCCAGAAGTGACTCCCATATTCAAAATGTATTTATTTACGTTATACGTCCCATGTTTGGGTCACAATAAATTACCAAATTTCAACATTTTTGTGGGAACTTTTATTTTCTCGCCTATCCTTTTGTGTGAGCTGTCGTTGGAAAGGTCATTCAAAAATATGGTGAGTTTGTTTGAGATAATTTTTTTTAATAAAAAAAAACAACCGTTTCCAAAAAAACAAAAAAGTGAAAAATAACTTAAATTTCTTTGCTTTTCAATTTTCATTTTTTGCCACCGACTTCCTAAGTTCCTTTCCGAAAGTTATTTTTCACTTTTTACTGTTTTTTTTGGAAGTCGTTTGTTTTTTTTTGTAAAATGTTTTTATTTTTCACTTTTTAGTTGTGGTACCTACGCCACTCAAATTCGAATACCACTACCTCCTATGTAAATAACAGTGACGGAGTCAAATAAGATATCATCTACATAGACTAAGTGGGAAAAAATACGTAATCATTGAAGCTAACTCAAAAACTGCGCAAGCAAAGTTAATAAAATTTATATGAGACCAAACAGGAAGCACCACCTTTCAAATAAAAAAAGAATCATCAAAATCGGTCCACCCACTCGAAAGTATTGAGGTAACAAAAATAAAAAAATAAATTAGAAAAACCGACGAATTGATAACCTCCTCCTTTTTTTGAAGTCGGTTAAAAACCATTTTTGGATTCAGGGATCCGTTTGCAAAATATTAAGCTTTAAAGTGCAAATTTTTGTTACAATCAAGTGTCTCACCCTTTGCGAGCTAAATGGTTGGTTTTGGACATGTGCAAAATTCACGGCAGTAGTATGTATAAGCTACGAAATTAAAAGGAAAACTATCACAACAGTAGGCTATGGAAGAACAAGTATTTCAACTACGGAACCCTTCATTGTGCGTAGTACGACACGCACTTGGCCGGTTTTTATTCATTTGTTTTAGTCGCAAGAAGCCTCGCCGTTCGCATCGCGTGAAAATTCGCTGCAGTGGAATGTCCCGTGGCCAGACGGTTAAGTAATTTGGTATTATTATTATATATTGAATCCTGCTATTACTATTGTATCTTCCGAAATAAGGTTGAGAGATGTTGTGTAACAAGCAAATAATGTATGTTTGTAGCGATGCACGGCGTTTGCCTGCGCAGGCGGTGCCGTGCAGCGCCCCGCAACACGCGTCCCACGCCGCGGGCTCGCGCTCTTAAATCAAACTCAAACTCAAAGCATTTATTTCAATTAAACCATTTACAGACACTTTTGAATTGTCAAAGAGTTGGTCAGTTAGTCAAAAAGTTGAAGCTAGTTGCCCATTCCAATTCGTAGATCTCTATCGAAAAGAACGGGCAAGAAACTCCAAGGACACTCTTTTAAAAATGTATATAGATATTACAAAATCCTGGATACAGTAGTCTTGGTGCTTCTATATTTGAGAACAATGTCAAACGAAAAATAATCAAAAACAATTCAAAATATAAGATTAAAAATGAACCCTGGCAGATCAGATAAGAGATGACCAGTCTCAACTGAGGGCGCCCGTTCACGAACATGACATGTGGAATAAAACATCAGTGCTGAGCAACAGCCCGCCCGAGTGCTACTTGTATTGTGTCCCGTACCTACTGTATCGAAATGCCACGGAAAGCTGCCGTTTCAGGCGAAGAAGTAGTTAAATGCTTAAAAAAAAATTGAACTTATCTATCCTCGCCAAAACTGCCGGGATGACAAACAACACAATATGGCGCAATATATGTGCCGAGTTAGACAATAAGTGGACTGCTCACCACGCTCATAACAGTATGAGCTAGGATCGGCACAGAATCCTTACGATCCCCGATTGGAAAAGGGCATCGTTATTAGGAACCAATTGCCTCCTGATTCTGACCAAGTCACGTCAGTGGTTTAAAAACTACCCGACCAGCTCCCGACAAGCACCCACCTTTTGTGTTTTGAGCATAAATGATGCACTATAAGGACCGAATCAAATTGAAACTACAAAAAATATTTCGTATTCTTATTGATTGCGGGGTATCACTGTTAAATGATGGTTGATCAAATACACAACTTTACCACTCTTATCTATCGTCTCTCTGCATCATGTATCGTATCAGTAGTACGTAGTATCTCTAAGTAGTCTGTGGTAGTACTACTCACGGTGCACAATGAGAAACATAAGTGTGGCCGCTTCATTCAATGCAATAATTCTCGCGGTAAATTTCTTTGATCTGCCTAAAATACCACCACCAGAGTTATCACCCAACGTTAAACGCCAATGTGAATGCCGTTGACAAATTCTCGAGGTAAGTTGTGGTGTGGTACACCAACCGTTAACGTTTATTATCGCCATAATCCGTTGGTGTGGTCCCAGCCTATAAGATTTGTCATATTTAAAAATGATTTAAAAAAAACTTTGTATCTCCGGCAGGGGCGAGTGGGGGGATCTACTAACCATTCTCCCCTCTCCTCCCTCCCCTATCCCCTATCGAGGCGGCACGTTTCTAAACTTTAATCTGCTCTAGAGTAAAACGCGTTCTCAGAAATAATTTAATATCAATTAAAACATTAACTCTCTAATGATTTTTTTTAACTCTCTATCTCTCTCTAACGATTCTCAAACTACTTTTTTTTTTAAATTAGGTCTAATTACATTTTTGCGGGAATGGGGGCCAATCTCAAAAAAGTAATTAAAATCGTTGATAAATAAAACTAATTACTCACTAACGATTTTTCTTTTCTCTCTTACTCTCTCTAACGATTCTGTAACGATTAGCATTAACAAAAGTTGAGAATAATTAATTCGGGGGCAAAATTCACAGAGGTGGGCTAACGTCACGCTCTTAGAAATGATTTAATATCAAATAAAATATTAACTCTCTAACGATTTTGTGTAACTCTCAATCTCTCTCTAACGATTCGCAAACGATTAAAAAAATAAAATTACGTCTAAGTCCATTTTTGCGGGAGGGGGGGCCAACTTCACACGAAACATTAAAATTGTATTTACATAAAAACTAATTACTCTCTAACGATTTTTCTTTTCTCTCTAACCCTCTCTAACGATTCTCTAACGATTAGGATTAACAAAAGTTCATAATAATTAAATCGTGCGGCTAACTTCACCGAGGTGTATCGCTTGCTGACATCGCGTCGTGCGCCTGTGTGCGCCGCGTAATCTCGCCAAATCGCTAAAAATATAGTGCAATCAACACATTTTGATACGTGAGTTTTTTTGTTTTAAATTAATTATTATATGATTGCATTTTAAATATGTCAGTATGTATTTTCTTCTGATAAGTACTCTAACTGTGCGTTTGCACTGGCGAAACATTCAAGACAAAACATGTTGAAATCTCTATTTTCTGTCAATGTTCCATACAATTTTTGACAGGAAGTAGAGATTTTAACATGTTTTGTCTTAAATGTTTCGCCAGTGCAAACGCCCGGTAATGTGAATGAAAATGAACATACGTAACTATAGTTGTTTTTTTTTAATTTTATTGTTTATTTAATGTAATCTCCAACTTAAATTCAATTAATTATTTTCAGACAAAGTTCATAATAATGGGCAAAAATAGAAATAAAACATACGGTGCCGTCAAAATAAAAAAAAAAGGTTGGGCGATAATTTGAAATGCGCAAGAGAAGCTTTTCGGTAAGTACTTTGTTTTTAATGTTTGAAATGTTTACTTTATATTTATTCTGTAATATTGTAGGTAACAAATATTTACATTACAACACACGCTTTATACTCTTTTCACTTTTACGCGCTAGAAACTTCTCGATGTCGAGGAGTATCTTGTTACCCGACTACGGCGAAGCAAAAAGGAGGGATATGATTTTGACCGGTACGTATGTATGTTCATCTGTTCCGTCGTATCTTCTAAACGACTCATCACAATTTGACAAATAAGGTATCGTTGGAAGCGTCTTGATCGTCCGCTAGTTATAAGACGATTTATTTGACGTCACATTAAATTTAAAATGGCGCCATGTAGGTGCCATAAAGCCATGACTAAAAAAAAATTTTTTTTAATCATTCCATGTTGGCTATCAAATGAAAGGGCTTAATTAGCACATTTCAATAATATAGATATTGTTGCCGATTCTCTTGTCACAAAGTTGTCTAAACTAGATTATAAATCACTAAAATTTATTTTATTCCTGTCAAACGATTTCCTATTCTGAAATAGACTATAGTGCCACAACTTAACTATATTTTAGTTTGACAGCACTAAGATGGCACGGAGTTATTAATTAAGTGAAAATGTTATTCTGAATTTGATGATTTAACCTAAAATTTTGTCTTATAACTAAAATCCTCTAAATAAATTTGACTATTTTTAATCGCGATTAAAAATGTGTGGAATAAAATTAGATGTCATGAACTAAAATTCAAACCAACACAATACCGTATCTTTTTTTTATTTTCTTTTGCTTATATCTCGGAAATGGTGCGTCCTATCGCAAAAATAATGAAAATTTCGACCCCCTTTAGAAAACCCTTACCACTACTTTCAACCACTACTGTACTGTAAACCACTACTTCTCAACATGTTGATATATATTTTTTTGTATTTTCGTTATAATTCATACAAAAATTGAAAAATTCCATAAAAAACACGTCGAGGTTGAAGTAATAGCGCGGCTCTGGCTCTAAAAAAATTTATAGTACCAAGTGGAGGCGCGATTGTCAAATTCGATTTTAGTTGTGTCAAATTAATTTTTGGAGAATTTATTTAGTAGAATAAGCTCCAAGATTCATAGCAAAAAGTAAGGAATTTTAGTGATATTTTAGTTCGGTGTACAAGAGAATCGGCACCATTATAAACCCGTCATAGTTGGGTTTTAGTTTTATAACTTTTTTTTTTGTTGTATTTTTATACGACTGCTCAAAAGAGGTCTGTTATGTTTCTTAGATAAGTACTTGTATGCATGTTTATATTTGTACGTATGGTTTTTATTCCATTTCATCCAAAAAACATGTTTCATAAGCAAATACTCTCGAAAAAAGCTAAAATGTAGCAGAGGCAAGTAAATTCGCCAAATGAAAATATTGATTCTGATTTAAAAAAGGTAAATTTTGCACCACTTTACCAACATAATTTATTTCATGTGCTATTTAATTATATTACTGCTACCATATAATATTTATGTACCTACATTTATCGAACTATTTTACTTTTACAGAACAATGAAAGCACACTTGACCCAGCGACAGTTTGTACAGTGCCTTCTGACAGAAATACAAATAACATGGTAATTTATCCTAACTAACTATCCTATCCTAACTAATAATATAAATGCGGTATGGTGTATGGTACGTTTTCATATCATGTAATATATTTAATTATTTTGAATAGCTATATTCTTTTCTGCAGATTTAAATACTCTATGAGCTACCGCATAAATAATGGACTTATTTATTTCTTACAGGATAATGAAAGCACATTTCGAGGAAAGCACGGTCTATGACCCTTCGCAAAATATTATTTAAATTTATTTTTACAATTATACTTTTGTAATCTGCCTTTGTTTTTTATTTACTATTTTTACTCATCCATAAAAATTAAATAATAAGTTATCTTGAACGATACACATTTAAGGATTGCATCACTATAAATAGTGATGAAGTCTTTAAATATGCATATTTTGTATAACTACCTACTAACCTACCTTCGTATGCATTTTATACTACTATTCAAACTGTAGAAACAATATCATATAATTACTAAAAGTGTGTACTTACCTGCTGAATTAATTATATATAAGTAAAGAAAATTAGTAGTTACATGCTACTTAGTAGCAGTTGCATGCTAGTTTGCCGCTTTAGTTGTATAAAAATTCAAGCAAATTCTGATGACCCTATCGTAAATCAATAGATATGCCGTTCTAGGTAATAACATTCATCGATTCAAATAATATTTAAAAAAATATAATATCAGTTATTTAATTTATTTCGAAAGTAAAGTGGAAAGGATCAAGTTTGTTTGTTCCTCGCGTCCGACGCATTGCGGTTTGCATGTGTGTAGCGTACTTCACTAGACGCACACGAGCGCATATCCGCTACCGCGCGCCGTCAAATTTAGCTAAAACTGTGTACTTCGATTTTGTAATTTTGTAATAGCGCCCTTAAAGTCTACAATGACGATAATTTTAAAAGTACGCTTGCGCATTATAACTTCATATTTCTTTATTTAATCAAACACACTTTGCAACAGCACATAATCTTACTATTATACATAACATCACGCCAGTATACCCCGAAAGGATAGGCAGAAGTGTGGAACACCCACGTTTCGCTAGTTGTGTTTAGAAAACATACAATCAATTCAAATCTGTAATAATCCCGAACGACAGTTTCTTTTTTTCATAAATTTTATATTTTAATGCAGTGCGATAATAGTTATTTCTGCAACTGTTATATAATAAGGGGTCTTAAAACACGAATGTGGGTGGTATCACATGAGTGTTTTAATACCTAATTATTTACAGTTGCATACAAGACTTTATCTACACCCATGTTATGAATCCTCTATAAAAGGTTCTTTGTAATACTAATATCGAACAAAAAATGGCGGGATACAACGCACGTGAATTCGAATTTTTAGAATTCGAACAAGCTATAATTTCTTTTTAATAGATTGAGCTTAGTGAAACGCGCCTGCATGCATGACAGCGTTCTTTTTTTGAAATGAGTTGCATTATGAAATTTAGTACAACATTATAACACCAGTTTGGATGATATAATGGTTACTATGACACTGGTTGTTTTAATGTTGGAAATAAGCTAACTGTTTCAGAAACTTTTATAGAGGATTTATAGCATGGGTGTAGATAAAGCTAATTATTTGTATGACTAATAAGATTTAGGCCAGTTATCGTAAAATAATGACATGACATGTGACAAATTGTCAAACGCGCGTAAACTGCTGCGATTGCATAATCAGCCAATAACGTTCCCACTGCTGGGACACAGGCCTCCTCTCTGTGAGAGGGAGTGGGCCGTAATCCACCACGCGGGCCCAGTGCGGGTTGGTAGATAACACATGTCTTCGAATTTTTATAGGACATGCCGGTTTCCTCACGATGTTTTCCTTCACCGTTTTGAGAGCGGTGGTGAAGAAATTGTTTTCCACAAAGTAAAGCGCCTGTCTAGGTTCAAACCTACGACCTACAAGTTGGGGCCGTTACCACTGGGCCACTACTGGTCTGCGCTGCGATTGGCTGTTGATAAATCAATCAATCAATCTTTACAGTTTACAAGCGCTTGACAATTTGTCCACATAAATTGTGTGACAATTTTCGTCCGAGACACTGGCCGTAAACTAATTATATTACTTAATGCGGTTTCACATTATTTACACTTTTAATTAAAATAAACCAAGTCTGTAAATTCATGAAAGTATATAAAATTACTATGTATATTTACAAAATGGAATTGACTATATTATGATTTTACCATCTACAATAATGAATATGATATTTTTATGTTCTAAAATGGATTACAACCAAGTGACTTGTATCTAGTACTATCCGGCCAATTTCTTATACATAAAAACATAAACTCTTCTCATGGAGGTAGGCAGAAACTACACCTGCTACGATCCTTACATACTCCTTTTGCCTCGTTTGCGTTCATATATCAGAGGGGCAATTCCCGTATTTTTTAAGACCATTCACATTCGCATCTCATTCGCAAACTGTCAAAAACACAATCAATTTACCAACAATTTTGACAAGTTTGACAGATTGCGACTTGCATGTGAACGTTTTTTAAGTACGAGAATAGGCCTTCTGGTCATACACGCACGCCGGTTGCGAGTACTACGCACCTGACCTATCATCATATGTGGTCACTGTGTGTAATTTCTCGTGTTAGTAATAAATACTTTTTTGAGCACAATTTGTCATGGAAATTAATAAGCGAAAAATTATCGTGAAATTAACGGAGTGTGCGAAGCTAAGCGAGGTCTTACGAGGATTTAATTAAATATTCGCACACTCCAAATTTTATGTATGAAGCTACAAATACGCGGCGGGCTCGTCTTGTCGAGCCAATTCAGTAAGCGTAACGTAGTCAGAAGATATAAGAGTTACGCGATAGAAAGAGAGGCAACTTCTAGGTGAATATAACTCTAGGTAATTAGCGCTGTGCGACCTGAATTGCACTTTATTGTGTCGTAGCAAGAGTAGATTTTTATTTAATTAAATTATTTTGCGGAGTGAACCATCGGCATTATTAAAGATTTCAAGTTTAATTAAAATTATCAAAATATTGAATTGAAAGCTTATTACGTACAGCTTATGCGAGTCCTAGGGCTTGGATCCTTTCATAATATACACCCCTTTGCAAAAAAAAACGGGCGGTTTTGATTGTTTTGCATTATTAGTAATCATTTAGTTGTAAAGAGGTTTTAATAGCCAAACTATGTTACTGGCACTTAATAAAGAGTCTGGATATGAAAAAAAGTTAATTCCAAATTCGAAACTTTTGTTTAAAACAATAATAATCCCTTTTTCACTTTGAGACTTTTACTAACTTTTTGCGGGTTTCCGGTTAAAAGGTTATCCTGGCAACTAAAACTAACTTCTCGTTATTTTTAGTAGAATAATTTATGTTTGTCGTATTATCCAACCTTATTGTGACTTAAAACAGATATCATTGTGTCGATTGTAATGGCAGAAAAAGCAATAAGAGCTAGTAAAATTGTAGCGCTGCTGGAAGAGGGATGTAGCCAAAAAACGATATTCTTATTCATAATAAGAAATTACTAGTCATTTATGCTAATGACATAGTAACAACATTATTATTATCCATAGAAAAGCCAATGACTATTAAGGTGCCCGTTTTTTTTGCAAAGGGATGTATTATTTATTATGTAACGTTCTATCTTATAGGCTGAGTCCTGAGTGACGGTGCACCGCGCAAGCGGAATAAACAGCGGATAAAACAAATGTTCGAACTGGTCCGGAGTGCGAGTGGGCGTGCGCATTTCACGCTCATGGATTCGCTCATCTATACGCGTATTTTAATTTTTCTGGCGGAGTGGCGGATAGTTTTCGACGTTTCTCATTATACATGCCGCGATGACTTTGTATGAACGTATACGTAACAGATCGAAAAATCAAATTCATAATCCTCATTAATTACTATGTTATCCATACACTATAACAATGAGTATCATTCGAAAGCACCAAGTTTCACTTTATATTGGAAAAACGCACTCAAAAGCACGAATGAATCTTTGATTAATATTCTGACAGGACGTTATTACAATGTCATGACTTTGGGTTCATTGCTACGGCGACGGTAGTGCCATAGCAACAAACAACGGCGGTGCGCCGTCACTTAGGACGCCCACTAGACACACGCGCATACATCAACTTTCAAAATCCGCTCCGCAATCCGCCTGCGCGGTGCGCCGTCACTCAGGACTCGGCCATAGTCCTTGCGCGACTGCTAGTCACCGCGTGAGGTATGTGAGCGTTGAGAGGGGTGAGGGACGGACGATTTTCTGACGTGAGTTAGCTCGGCCTTTGTCTACTCCCGTCTCATCGCTCACATACCTCAGGCGGTGACTAGCAGTCGCGCAAAGGCTATATACAGGGTTACTGGTAACTCGACGTATTCCTTGCAGGACGTCATAGTAGGGTTAAAATGCGACAAATTAAGCCACCAAATGTTCTACAAAATTCAGTAGTTTTTGAATTAGTTAAGAGTTTTAGTTTTATGAAGTAATAGCAAAAATTACAAAAAATTTAATGTTTGGTTAGTGATATTTGCCAAAGTTTTAGGCATTATTGAACTTTTAATTATTAACAAAGGTCTGCTACGGCGTCAACTATGATAATAACTTAAATTTCAGTACAGTCGCGCCGTAAATCATTTTTAAATTGGTTTCAAATTGTTTAATCTGGGATTTTCATTAAAAAACTAAAACTCTTAACTAATTCAAAAACTACTGAATTTCGGTAGAACATTTGGTGGCTTAATTTGTTGCATTTTAACCCTACTATGACGTCCTGCAAGGAATACGTCGAGTTACCAGTAACCCTGTATAATACCGAGACAGAAATTTTCTAAATGTATTACTATTTTAAGAAGATATTTGTCATTAAATATTTATATTCTAATGGAACATAATATTTTAAGGCTATTCAAAATTGATCTTGATATTTTGTTTATTTCACAATAGAAGATTAGGGCACAAAAAATAAATGGCAATTATTAAAAAAAATTACGAGTAAAATCGTAAATATATCAATTAAAATCAAAGCATCTATTTTCATATTTTCCAAGGCTTGTAGTCTATCAGAAAACTATTTACTATATGCACAATTTACAATACACGGTCAATAATTTAGCCTAATTTATAGTATTTTTACCTCATGAAGCGACGCGCGCTTTATTTGTGGTAACCAAGTAGGTTTACAAACACGCTGTTAATGTGTACGTGAAGACAAGTAGCGTCAGCACATAACACATACAGTCACGAGCAAAAATATGTATACACTCAGCAAAATTCAATAACGATTTTCTCGGGGAATAGCGAATGAAACTTTGAGATGATACCTATTTCATAATAATAGGGGTTTCAAAATACTATGTTCGTTATAATATAAAATTACAATGAATACAGTAGAATTAAATCACTTTTAAAAGTTGTTAAGCGTATACATATTAGTGCTTGTGACTGGACACACAAATACATACATTTTCCACTTCGCCATTTTCTAAGACGGCACCGAGAGCTGCGCTTACACACACATTCACAGCTTGTATGTACACTTGGATACCACAAGTAAAGCGCGCGTGGCTTTTTGAGATAAAAATACTGTACACGGTACGTTTTAATTAACAGTGGCATACGATAAGTTGCACCGTCTAATCAGTGTTTACATGTTGCAAGTCATTTCTTGCTTAAATTTTCTTGTATGCCACTGGCAAGAAAGTTGCATCTTGTATATGGAGCTTTACCATTACTTAAGACGACAAGAGAGAACTAAGACAATACTTTTTAGGAACTCCTTCAAGGGACATAGCAATAAGACTTATTTATACAAAGGAATTCTACATATCACGCAGAAATCAATTTTTAAAACTATTGACTAAAACAAAACACGTATTTAATAAGGGTATTCTGAAATGACGTTTACAAGGTGGCAGCACTGAGACGTCAGGTCCGGGCACCTGTCAAAAGTGTCAAAGCGCCTTTTTTTTTGTCGTGGCTTAATGATGAACGAATTAATGAAACAAATGATGAGCGTCATTATCAGTGATCGGAATAGGTAGAGCTAATCTACCTAAAGTTCAAAGAACAGAAACAAAAAAAGTGGAGACTTCCTTACGACTAAAATATTTTTTCGGGACTAATGTCGGGATTTCGGGACATCACATAAATTATTATTAAAACTGTTATGTAAATAACATTAGTTTCTGCGCTTACTTACATCTTTCAAACGAATATTAGATTATTAGGAGATTACCTTAATTTTTTTTAAACAATAGAAATCGTGCATACTTTTTTTTTTAAACAGAAACAGGAAATTAATTCGATAGTTGTTTTACTTTATTAATTTTAGTTGTACTTAAGTAATGTTCTGAAACCCGGGACATTGGTCCCGAAAAAATATTTTGTCGTAAGGCGTCTCCACTTTGTCTCTGTTCTTTTTCGAACTTTAGGTAAATTAGCTCTACCTATTCCGATCACTGGTCATTATATATATATTATACTCATTGTCGAAATGGAAGACCTGTTGTCAAAGTGGCGCCAACTGGTAGCGTGAATTTTAATGAAAACCCTCATTGAAGAAATAAAAGAAAAAATATCACGTACGTACTTATTTTAATAACATCGTCAATCATCGTAAATTTTACATTTAACTTCGACAATGTTCATATCGAATACATTTATCAGAAACGTCGAAAAAAAAAATCTTCGAAAAAAAAAAACATCATTTTCATTGTTCGTCAAACTTCACGTAACAATTTTAAATCTCAGTTTTTGTTAAAAAATCAAGATATATTTTACCATTTTTATCAACAAAACGGCCAATTCGCACATTATGACGGCTAACATCCGCCATATTGACTTTGTTTTCAACACAACACCAACGAAAGATTTCATCAATTTATTATGGTATATTTGTTCAAATCTTTCCAATAGCTCAGAAGATTGTAAATAGCAAACTACCAACACACTTACCGTGCTAGATTCATACCTGAATTTAGGGTAATAAGGGTTTTTACCCTAAGAAAAGTTACCCCACTCAGTTAGACAATTAATCCTTTACACTTGAAGGGTTTGTATCAATTTAGGTTTTTTTTTGTTCTTATCAGTGTTTTATGTTTGGGGTTTGTATCAATTCGTACAGAAGTTCTTTTAAAGTAATATTTTCAAAGCGTAAGTTATTTTACCTATTGAGGTAACATAACTTACCCTTTGAAAATAATATGAAGAATAAATTAAATAAGTACCCTTCTTTAGAATGGTGTAAAAATGTCACTAAGCCAAGCTTTTATTTAATTCGTTCTACAAGTTTTAGACACAAAATAACATACTTAACCCTCGAGACAGGTAAGGGTAATTACCATTATTTTCAATAGGGTAAAAACGATTAACAAGCCTGCTATGCACATTCTAAAGCTTAAATTTCGACAAATTTTTCCTTTTTTCTTACTAAAATTGTATCTAAAACACCATGATATTATTTCTGGGCGTCCTAGAGAGATTATCGTCTATGGTCAGATACATGTTGAAGGAAAAGAACATGGCGGTCGAAGATAGGAAGTGCCAAATGTCGTGCGCGTCGTATAGTTGGAGGAGAGAGCATTGTCGGTTGCTTTGTCGAGACTGAGCTGGGGTGAGCTGTGGAAGAAAAATGTTTAATAAATCCTTACTAATATTATAAATGCGAAAGTAACTCTGTATGTCTGTCTCGGTTTCACGCTAAAACTACTGAACCGATTTAAATGAAATTTGGTACACAGATAGTCTAGAGCCTGAGAAAGGACATAGGCTACTTTTTATCGACATACCACGCGGGCGAAGCCGCGGGTGGAAGCAGTATTTTATAAACCCAACCCGCACTGGGTCCATCTGGTGGATTACGGCCCAATCCCTCTCACAGGCTCATTATAGGGAGATAGCGTTAAAAAGCATTTTTTTTCAATAATTAAAACAAGCAAGTTTAATAAATGAATAATAATAATAAATTAATACATAAATCCCACATGACGAGAAACAGTATGAAAATCGGTGCAGTAGTTTTTGAGTTTATCGCGTATAGGACGACAGACAGACGCGGCGGAGGACTTTGTTTCATAATATGTAAGGATATGTTATTTTGATGATGATAGTGATATATAGATAGTGAAAGTTGTGCATAATGATGAGTACAATGACCCCTTAAGAGGTTTCTCGTATGAAAAGATACAACGTGTAACGGAATAAACGCTCATACACCCCAATTAGAATATTAAATTATAAGACTAAAATAATATCTGTAATTTAATTTAATTAAACCACACCTTAAATTAACTATTTTATTTAACGCGCACTACACATAGGATAGCTATGAGCGTATTACAAATTTGGTTATGCATTTAAATAGGCTTTATTCCTTTGAGATAAGGCTTAAATTTCCTTAAATAAAATATCTTATTACCTTGTTATGACGCAGTGGTTCTAATTTCAGTTAAATAAAATATTTTCTTCATGAACAATTAACATATATGAATAATGACGGAAATCGATTCAGAAGCCGATTCTGAGCAAACTGCTTTCAGGTCTTGCGCTTATTCTGTTACAAGTTGTATTTTTTTTTTAATGCAGAATAAAATAAATGGTGTACTTACCGCCCAGTTCGTGTTCTGATCCAAGTAGAAGTAGCTTGATCCAAACCATATGGAGTATGTCATGGCTATAAAAACCCAGCTGTGGATGTAAAAATGTCGGTTAGGAAATATCACACGAGAAGCATATACAGGGTAAAACAATGAAAACCAAAGCCAACAATTATAGAGTCTGGCCAACGAAAGTCTGACCTGAAAACACGCGCGAAATTTAAAAAAAACAAGACTGTTTATCCCTGTACAGTCACGAGCAAAAATATGTATACACTCAGCAAAATTCAATAACGTTTTTCTCGTGGAATAACGATTGTAACGTTGAGATGATACCTATTTCATAATAATAGGGGTTCAAAAATACTATATTCGTTATATCATGAAATTACAATCAATACAGTAGGAGAGAATCACTTTTAAAAGTTGCTAAGTGTATACATATTAGTGCTCGTGACTGTACATAGTGCGATAATACGTGTTGATACTTGAAATTTTATTTTATTTAAATTAAATTAAATTTTAATAATAAATACGAATTATCGCACTATGTTTAGGGACAAACAGTCGTTTTTTTTTAATTTCGCGCATTTTTTCAGGTCAGACTTTTGTTGGCCAGACTCAACTACATTTTTTTTATTCTTAATAAAAACCGGCCAAGTGCGAGTCGGACTCGCGCACGAAGGGTTCCGTACCAACATCTATAAAAATCGCGTTTGTTGTATGTGAACCCCCTTAAATATTTATATTATTCTGTTTTTATAGTATTTGTTGTTATAGTGGCAACAGAGATACATCATCTGTGAAAATTTCAACTGTTTAACTATAACGGTTCCTGAGATATAGCCTGGTGACAGGCGGACAGACAGACAGACAGCGGAATCTTAGTAATAGGGTCCCGTTTTACCCTTTGGGTACAGAACTTTAAATATGCTATTCCTTTTACTAAACGAAGTAAAACATTCTTTGAATCAAATGAGTTACGTTTTTATTTTATTTAGCATAATTAAAATATCAAAGAGATGTTTTGAATAACTACAACCATTCGAAGACGCGACAAAATCTGCCTAGCCTTTTCCCAATTATGTTGGGGTCGGCTTCCAGTCTAACCGGATGCAGCTGAATACTAGTATTTTACATGGAGCGACTGCCTATCTGACCTCCACAACCCAGTAACTGGGTAATACGATACCCCTTGGTAAGACTGGTTGTCAGACTTTCGGGCTTCTGACGACCCGTAACGACTGATAAAGATCCACGAATGACAGCCGGGACCAACGGCTTAACGTGCTTTCCGAGGCCGAGAATGTAAATATAGTCACCCATCCACGGACCAACCTCGGCAAGCGTAGCTAAACGTGTTTGAACGACCAGTGCGGCTGTTATAACTTAGCCACGAGCTCCTTTCAAATAATTTTCTTAGATAATTGTTAGATCATATACCTGTACCACCGAATCGACTCTCGATGCAGCAACTTCATGACGATATAAAACAGTGTATACAGGAACAAATTGCTCATTAATACCAGTAGCAAGTGGGAGGCGAAGTCACGGCTATGTTGGGCAACACTGTGGGAGAAAAAAAGTAATTTAGGTTGGCAACACAGACTTGTTAACTCTGTCAACAGTACACGGCTCTATGCTCATTTTTGACGTTGACAGGAGGGTGCTGTTGGTAAATATTTAGTGTAATTGTTTTGTGAAATCAATTGAAAAAACAAGATGGCGGCGATGACGTGGAACCTTGAGGTGTTCAAAACATGACAGATTACATAAATTGGTAGCAGTGGGCAATTTATTACTGTTGCAACACTAAAATGCGTTTTGCTAAACAGGGTACAATGGTTCTACTTGTCAATATGGTTCGTTAACAAGACTTGTAAGGCTGTAATCATCATATTCACTAAAACTGTAATTAAATTCATTTTTGTAGTGGTTCTCTTCAATGTATCATAATATGATTGCCTTTGTTGTTGTTTTAGCGTGAAACTCTTATTTAAGTTTTGCATGCCTGTCGGTAAGATATGGCTGAACCTATCTATTTAAAAATTATCACCTTTTACTGTACCCATATTTGCAAAATAAACGACTTACTTACTTACTTACTTACTTAACATTTCCTAGCGAAATTTCCTGTCCATCCATACTAATATTATAAATTACAAAGTAACTCTGTCTATCTCTAATAACAAAAAACCCACTGCAAAAGCTATAACTGAAAAGAGAAAAACAAGCATTTAACTCTGTTTTTTTTTGTAAGGTATTGCAGGCGGGGATAAACCAATCAATTTGCCTAGCCTTTTCCCAACTATATTGGGGTCGGCTTCCAGTCTAACCGGATGCAGCTGAATACCAGTATTTTACATGGAGCGACTGCCTATCTGACCTCCACAACCCAGCAACTGGGCAACACGATACCCCTTGGTAAGACTGGTTGTCAGACTTTCGGGTTTCTGACGACCCGTCACGACTGTCAAAGATCCACGAATGAGAGCCGGGACCAACGGCTTAACGTGCTTTCCGAGGCACGGAGGAGTCTCGGTTTGTAAAGATGGTCATCCATCCACGGACCAACCCCGGCAAGCGCAGCTTAACCTGAAGGCTCGACCCGGTGCGGCTGTTATTACTTAGCCACGAGCTCTTCCGAGGCGGGGACAAACCAATAACCTGAAATATGGTGTAACTTTTGATTGTCCCCGCAATACCTTACAAAAAACAAAGTTCAATGCTTGTTTTTCTCTTTTCAGTTATAGGTTTTTGCAGTCGGGTTTTTTGTTTTTTAAATAATTTGTTGGTTCTAGGTATTTTCATGATATTTTCCTCCACCGTTTTGAGAGCAGTGGTGACGAAAGAAAATCGCAAGTCATATTTAGATCAAGAAATAACCTGAAACTGACCTCCAAATTGCAAAAAAACGTGGGAAAATTTTGATTTTCGCGGGCTACCATTTAGGATCCACCTTAAATCAGATATAAATGAACTAGCTTCCGCCCGCGGCTTCGCCCGCGTGGTATGTCGATAAAAAGTAGCCTTTATCCTTTCTCAGGCTCTAAACTATCTGTGTACCAAATTTCATTTAAATCGGTTCAGTAGTTTTGGCGTGAAAGCGCGACAGACAGACAAAATCAAAAATCAAATCAAAATATTTTATTTCACATAAGCCTACATGGGCACTTATGAAACTTCATAAGCTAGGTGCACGGTTCCAATTGGTTGTTTCCTATGGAGAAGAGCCGGCAAGAAACTCCATGGTTACTCTTTTAAAAGATAATTGGCTTTTACAATAATTTCGAATTACAGTGTTAATAGTTATGGGAGGACAGTGTAGGCCTTTCAAAAAGTTTCAGATAAAGTTCATAAAAAAAAAAAAAAAAAAAAAAAACGAGTTACTTTCGCATTTATAATATTATAAGCAAGGATAGTAGTTATGGCACTCACCCATACGCAGCGATGGCCCAGTTGGCTAAATTAGCGATGATGAGTAATACACATCTGCCGCAGTAGGTCGGTGTGATGGCCGCCAGAGGGCGCGACAGCAATTCTCGAGCAGCTCGGTAGATAATGCCGCCATCTGGTGCGGATAGTACGAAGATTAGGCTATTATTATTTTTATCTACACCCATGCTATAAATCCTCTATAAAAGTTTCTGAAACAGTTAGCTTATTGCCAACATTAAAACAACCAGTGTCATGGTAACCATTATATCATCCAAACGGCTGTTATAATGTACTAAATATGCAACTCATTTCAAAAAAAGAACGCTGTCATGCAGGCGCGTTTCACTAACTAAGCTCAGTCATTTAAAAAAAGAACTTGTAGTTTATTCGAATTCTAAAAATTCGAATTCACGTGCGTTGTATCCCGCCATTTTTGTCGATATTAGTATTACAAAGAACCTTTTATAGAGGTTTCATAACATGGGTGTAGATAAAGTCTTGTATGCAACTGTAAATAATTAGGTATTAAAACACTCATGTGATACAATTATCACACCCATATTCGTGTTTTAATACCCTTTATTATATAACAGTTGCATAAATAACTATAAAGAAGCTATAATTATCCGGAATTATAAAAAAGATAAAGAAAATTTCTTAAATAAACAGTTCCATAAACTTCTCTAAAGTAAAACGACTGCTATTTTTCGAAAATGTCGTTTCAAATTCAAATCATTTATTTCGAGTAGCATTAGACTCATAGAATGGGCTTATATTTACAAATAACATTAAATGAAAATCAAAATAAAAACAAAATTACAATTAAATTAAATTACAATTATAATGAATTCCGAGGCACCGCGGAGTCTCGATATGTAAAGATGGCAATTTTACACCATGTGTACAAATTGCCTGTTAGGGTCTCCGCACACGGGCCACCGGCCACAACCAAAAAACGCCACCCCCGCATATTTCCTGTAGTTTTCATACATTTTATATGGACTCGCCGCACACGGGCCACACGCGACAGCCACAAACGCCGCTATGAAAACTACAAGAAATATGCCGATGGCGGCGTTTTGTGGTTGTGGCCGGTGGCCCGTGTGCGAAGACCCTAACAGGCAATGCATTACTCAAACTTACCGAGTTTAAATCTTCCCAGGTAGTATATCTGGAAGGTCATTATCAAGCAGGTGACCAGATGCAGCACTGTAAACGCGATCCAGAAGTAAAAGTTAGCATTCAGCACTCCCACAAGACCTGGGGAATTAAAGATTATTGTTATTAATAATATCAGAATAATTGATATGAACAAATATCATCTGCCTAGCCTTTTCCCAACTACGTTGGGGTCGGCTTCCAGTCTAACCGGATGCAGCTGAATACCAGCCTTTTACATGGAGCGACTGCCTATCTGACCTCCACAACCCAGTAACTGGGTAATACGATACCCCTTGGCAAGACTGGTTCCCAGACTTTCGGGCTTCTGACGACCCGTAACGACTGTCAAAGTTTGACGAATGACAGCCGGGACCAACGGCTTAACATGCTTTCCGAGGCACGAGAGTCTCGGTATGTAAAGATGGTCACCCATCCACGGACCAACCCCGGCAAGCGTAGCTTAACCTGATGGATCGACCCGTGCGGCTGTTATAACTTAGCCACGAGCTCCTCTAATAAAAGACTTACCAATAAATATAATAAGCGCTAGAACTCCGAAGGTGGCGTGTGCGCGCGCGTTGATGTCTGGATGTCTGGACTGGTAGATCTTTACCATGCAGAGTACTGAGGTCACGTACATGAATGATGTGTCTGGAGAAACAAAACAAAGTTATACACACTAGTCACAACATTTATTATGGTTCTGTAGTCAACAAGGAATCCTTATAATTTCGCCATGTCCGTCTGTCTGTCTGTCCGGCTGTCCACGGCTTATATCAGAGACTGTTGGTACTAGAAAGCTGTAATTTGGTATGGGTATACATATAAATCACGCCGACAAAGTGGTAAAAAGAAATCGTAAAAAATATTTTCTTTTATGGTACCTCCACTACACGTGGATTTTTTATTTATTTTCTCGTCGATCCCTTGCTGTGGGGTATCGTTGGAAAGGTCGTTTAAAAATAAGGTGAGTTTCTTACAACCATTTTTGGATTCATGGATCCGTTTGCGAAATATTAAGCTTAAAAGTGCCAGCTAAATGGTTGGTTTTGGATATGTGAATAAATTCACGGCAGTAGTATATATAACGAAATTAAAAGGAAATCTATCACCGCTACGTAGGCTCCACAAGTTACCGAGTAATAATCGACCAACTTAAATTTGCAGTTGCAAAAACATGTTCTCCCATACATTCTGTTTTTCAACTACAATGTTAAGTTTGTTGGGTAAATTCATTCCAACTACGGAACCCTTCATTGTGCGTGGTTCGACATGCACTTGGCCGGTTTTTTTTTTCTTCGTAGTTTTAAAGTTGTTCTCGTAGTAAAAGTTATTCAGTTTGATGGTCTAAAGCCCCTCTTAAAGTTTGTAAAGTTATTTTTTTTACACCTTATACAACGTGTAACGTTAAATGCGGAAAACCTCAGACACCCCAACAGATTTTTAATTTAATTGACTTATATCAGATAGAAAAAATCATAAAAAATTTGTACAGGTTTTATGTGCAGTTTTAGTTTTATTGGCAATTCTGATCGTTTCTTGCGTCTGCGACGACGCTCTATCGAGGGAGGGTTCGTCACCGGGCCGCTGCGTCGCGCTGACAAGTTTGCAAGTTTGTTTGTTTGTTTTGCATGACCTATTAATAAATAGACAAGGCAACGTTTTTAATGATTTAAAAAAAATATATATTACCTTTATTGAAAAGATTCTGCTCGTTATTTTGATCAAACTATTTTCAGGTTTTGCGCATTTAACGTTACACGTTGTAGAAATTGAAATGCCTGTTTTGTCTGCTAGATAACTCACCGAACTGGAAGTTCATACTGTTGGGACAGACGTGGTATGCCGCGGAGAGCAGACCCTCGCTGACGAGCGCGATGCCCATCGCGTACAGTAGCCCGAAGTGTTGTGGGATGCCCAGCTCTTTCTGTGAACAATTATTACTTTTAGTGCCCAGCACCCGACTCACGAGTGTTCTCAACAGTCCCGTTACTGGGCTTCGGAACTCTTCTACTCCACGGGGGCTCAGTAAGAATTCTCACACGACCACATGCGAACTACGCATCGTGATGACGTCACGCAACATCCTGCATCGCGCAAGCAGGGTTTACCGCGCGATTAGCATATAAAATGGTGCCGATTCTGTTGTTCACAAACTAAACTAAATCTAAGTCCAGTGCATCTTTTTCTTTCTATTTCATTATGAAAAGGACAGAAGATAAATTTTAGTTTAGTCCTGTCCTGTCAGATTAATCATCGCCTGTCATACAGGTTTAGACGTGATTCAAAACTTGCCTACTAAAATTACGTCAATTTACGTCAAGCACTGATGCACGTCGGCAATCCGGTTAACGGATTGCCGACGTATAACCAATAAGCCTTGTATACAACACACAGTATTGTTTTTGCCTCGAAAAACGGACATCCCCTTTTTATTAACTTAACCGATAGAACAGGTTATTTTAAAAAGTAAGAGTAAAATACCCGTTTGACAATTTTGTCCCAACCTGGAGTTTTTTTTTTTTCTTTGTTTTCCATAAGAACCATAGTTTCTCTTTACCTGCGCAGGAGTGTTATTGTGATGCGTGTTGTGTCGTCGCCACACTTGCATCAGGAACAGCAGTCCTAGCACCACGTAGCCCAGGTTCGAGAACACGTGGTTGAAGTCCGATAGTACTAGGAGAGGATGCGCGCAGAGGAAGTTGAAGTAACATAGATCTTGGTTTCCTGATTGGTTTAGGAGCTGTAACAATTGACATATACAAACTCAAACTCAAAGCATTTATTTCAATTAAACCATTTACAGGCACTTTTGAATTGTCAAAGAGTAGGTCAGTTAGTCAAAAAGTTGAAGCTAGTTGCCCATTCAAATTCGTAGATCTCTATGGAGAAGAACGGGCAAGAAACTCCAAGGACACTCTTTTAAAAATGTATATAGATATTACAAAATCCTGGGTACAGTATTCTTGGTGCTTCTATATGTGAGAACAATGTCAAACGAAAAATAATCAAAAATAATTCAAAAAACAAGATTAAAAATAAGCCCTGGCAGATAAGAGATGACCAGTCTCAACTGACGGCGCCCGTTCACGAACATGACACGTGGACATATACAGTAATACTTTTTATTTTTTTATTTTTATGAATGGCATCTCGTAGGTTTTACCACAAAGGGTACTATTCTACTTAACCGGACTGTCCTGCGAAGATGCTCTAAGCTATGATACTAACTCAAAGCGCCTCCAGCTAAGGGCATTTAAAAACGAATCTAAAACTAATTATAAACTAAACGACGGCTCGCTAAGGGCACCCCCTGTGGGGTACGGACCTCGGCTTAGGGCGTCGCTGGGGGGAGGGCAGCTAGTGGGGACAGGCTGGATCGGGGAGTTTAAATTAACTATTACTACTACTGGCGGCTCAGCGTCCGCCTGTGCGGGCGCTTCACCGTCGATCAAGGGTCGGGGAGGAGCAGGATGAGTCGTCATCCTGTTAGATCGGGGTCGCGGTCGAGGAGGTCCTCGACGTCGAGGTCGGAATGAAGGACGGCGTCTGGTTTTAAGAACCGTACTGGTGGCCCTATTGCTCTCCTGGAGGAGAGTTATGGGGTCGTCGGGGTCGGTGAGAGCATGCCTCGGACGGCGGGTATGACTAATGCGAGAGGGGGTATAATTGGCCGCCTCGACAACCAGTGGGTTGCGATGTTTGGCGGCGGAGTCAAAGAAACGCTTGGAGAGACGTTTCAAGAATTGAGCTATCGTGGGGACAGTAATACTGTACTATACTACTGTTACATACTGACAGTAAATTATCTAACGAGGGGTGTTCCCATTAACTCGCAATTAGTAATGGCAATTAATGCGATTTTGCATTAAATTCATTAGCATGTGAATTCTTGAGTCTTAGCATGATAATTGCTATTGCTATGCTAATATGACGATAATTGATAATAATAAAGTATGTGAATTTTGTTAATCACTCGCGAACGAGGTCACGGTCACGTGAAACCGATAGATTTAGTATTCCCGACTTCCTGTGGGTGCGACGGAGAGCGCACACTATCGCTGCGTGGGTCGACACTCTGATGTATGATAGTCAGTGATCGGAGTAGGTAGATTGAACTGGGGCCATTGATCCGAAACGTATATATTAATATGGACATTCCTCCGGAATTGGTGGATTATTAAAAAAAAACCGGAACTTATGTACGAATTGTATTCTGCCAGAGTGGAAGGAGTCATTTGATGATTAGCCATCCTCAAAAAAATCGAAAATCGGAATTCGATTGTTTTTATTATTCAACAGATAAATAATGAATTAATTTAGTTTTGATACCTTCCTTTAAATTTTGAATTGAGTAGTATTAATATCACTACCAACATTAACAATATTTAATTGAATCCGGAAACACCGGAATTACTTTCCGGAAAAATGGCTTATCCATGTTATTCTTTCTGTGTGCATTTATGATACAAGTACCAAAAATCAATCATCCTACTCCGATTACTGATGATAGTATAAAAAAGTACCAAGCGATAAATTCACTTAGCACTTCACAGAATGTCGCAACTACATTTCATTTGCTGAATGCTAAATGAGCTTTCGCATGCTAACAATGAAAGCGAATTCTAGTTAATCCACCACAACGCAAAAGTATAGCGTATATACATGCAAAAAAATATATGACTATAAAAAAAAAGATTTTTTAGTTTTTTTATACTAAAATGTTCACAAAAAATATTAAATTGATACGGAAAAGAAACACTCTGTACACGCACACTTGTTTTTCAACGTTGAAATACAAGTGTGCGTGTACAGAGTGTTTCTTTTACATATCAATTTAATAGTTTTTTGAATATTTCACTACTCACATTAAAAAAAAAAAAATGTTAATATTTTTTTTTGCATGTATGGACGCTATACTGTTTCGGGTTAACGTGAACGCCCTTTGTAAGTTAGCATACTCTTTATTGATTAGACAAGTATTAAAATCGATTGATACCCTAATAATTTCGATTTTGGCATCCAAGAATACGTAATTGATATTTTAATAAAAAGACAGAGAGCCGTCACGAGCTCTTTAAAAAAAAAATCGTTTTTGAGTTGATCAAAACTGTTTAACATAACAAATACTAAAAAACAGAATAAAATAAATATTTAAGGGACAGTTGAAATTTTCACAGATGATATAATTCTGTTGCCGCTATAACAGAAAATACTAAAAAACAGAATAAAATAAATATTTAAGGGGGCACCCATAAAACAAACGTGATTTTTTTGCCGTTTGTATAGGTAATGGTACGGAACCCTTCGTGCGCGAGTCCGACTCGCACTTGGCCGGTTTTTTTTTACAAAAGATTAGCCGACTTACCCTCTGATATGTGACCACCAGTTGTATGACGGGTAACGTGTAAAATACAGCCACAGTGAGGACGTTCCATAGATACATCTTAGATCTAGCAGATAGGACTCGTGGGCGACACCTGTAGGAACAAGAAATATTTATTTATTTATTTATTTAGGATCTCCAACAAAGGATACACATACACAATATAAATCACAATAACAAAAACGGTTCTTTCAAGTGTGCTCCTTCAATTACAGGAGACCACAGCATGCACATATAACTAGGTGTAAACAGGATGAAAATAAAAATAGGGAAAATAAAATAGTGACGAAGTTACAAAAAAAAATATATATAAAAAAATAAAATTAACATGTCAAGATTGAGCATTCTTAATACAATTAAATTGTTCAGTATACCTAATAATAATAATACAAACATATATCACTAGCTGCGCCCCGCGGTTTCGCCCGCGTGGTATGTCGATAAAAAGTAGCTAATGTCTTTTCTCAGGGTCCAGACTATCTGTGTACCAAATTTCTTTTAAATCGGTTCAGTCGTTTTGGCGTGAAAGCGCGACCGACAGACAGAGTTACTTTCGCATTTACAATATTAGTAAGGACTAGCTGCGCCCCGCGGTTTCACCCGCTTAAGTCTCGATCCCGTGGGAATATCGGGATAAAAAGTATCCTATGTCCTTCTTCAGGTCATGGTCTACCCATGTGGCAAATTTCATCCGTATCCGTTGAGACGTTTTAGCGTGAAAGCGTAACAAACAAACTCACTTTTAGATTTATAATTACAGGCACTTTTGAATTGTCAAGGGGTCGGTCAGTCAGAAAAATGAAGTTAGTTGCCCATTCCAAAGCGTAGGTTCCTATGGAGAAGAACGGGCACTCTTTTGAATTAGAATATTGTTACAATATATTGGTTACATCATTCATGTTGAAATTATACATGTGAGTACAATGTAGAAAAACGCGCACTTTAAAAAAACAAAACAATTCAAAAATTAAAATAAGCCGTGGTAGCTAAGAGATGACCACTCCCTACTGATGGCGCCCGTTCACGAACATGACGCATGGTCCAGTACCATTCAGCAACCATTTTGAAGGGAACTTAATGATCCAACACACGCGCCACCACCAGCGAGACATTAAAGTGAGCATGACATACTCTCAGTCGCCAGGGCACATTCAAGTCAATGAAAGACGTACCTAGTAAATGGTAGCTTTAAAGTACTTAGGTAAGTACATAGTGCTCACAAACATGCACTGGGTTGTAGAAGTCAGATAGGCAGTCTTTCCATGTAAAATACTGGTATCCAGCTGCATCTGGTTAGACTGGAAGCTGACCCCAACATAGTTGGGAAAAGGCTAGGCAGATTAATTATCACCTATCTCGACTTACCTCGCTAAGTTAGCGACACACAGTTTCCCTCCAAGTCTGTAAATATCTTTGTCGGTATTAACATCGTCCAATGTAGAGAAATCCGACTCCGTGTCTGATGAAGAACTGCCGTCTGAGAAGATAAAAAAAAAAATATTATCTGGATAATTTATCCAAGGGTTGGGCACAGTACAGAAAATACACAGTTTTTACATAATATCACGCTTATATGCCACGAAAGAGTACGCGTAAAATACACGTAAATACACTTCGACCTTCAGTCGAAGTGTATTTAAGGTGGATGCGCCAAGGTAGCCCGCGAAATTCAAATTTTCTTACGTTTTTTGCAATTTGCAGGTCAGTGTCAGGGTATGGTGATTTAAATATGATTAGCGGCATTAACAAATATGGATTTACATAATTATAAACATTAGAATTAGCAATACAACTCTCTAAGTTCATGAAAGTGCCAAATGTCATGATTTCATGAAATAGTCATTCAATGCACTTACATGAACTTAGAGAGTTGTATTGCTGATTCTAATGTTTATAATTCTATAAATCCATATTTTTTACGGCCGCAAATTTTATTAACTTTGCTTGCGTAGGTTTTGAGTTAGCTTCAATAATTACGTATTTTTCCCACTTAGTCTATGTAGACGATATCTTATTTGACTCCGTCACTGTTATTTACATAGCAGGTAGTGGTAATCGAATTTGAGTGGTGTAGGTACCACAACTAAAAAGTGAAAAATAAAATTTCGTTACAAAAAAAAAACAACCAACTTCCAAAGAAAACACTAATAAAGTGAAAAATGACTTTAATTTCGGAAATAACGAAAATTAAAAACCAAAGACAACGACTTCCGAAATTAAAGTTAGTTTTCACTTTTTTAGTGTTTTTTTTGGAAGTCGGTCGTTTTTTTTTCGGTCGTTCGAGAAGTGAAAGTCGATGTTGAGTTAAGCTGTCGATCCCGGCTGTTATTCGATCTTTGACCGTCATTACGGGTAATCTTAAGCCCGAAAGTCTGATAACCAGTCTTACCAATCAATCTGCCTAGCCTTTTCCCAACTATATTAGGGTCAGCTTCCAGTCTAACCGGATGCAGCTGAATACCAGTCTTACCAAGCAGTATTTAAATAGTTTTACGTAGTAACTAGGTTGTGTAGCCGACCCCACCATAGTTGAGAAAAGGCGAGATCGATGTTACCTGTTCGTGAGGTGAACGCGTCTCCGTCGCCGACTAAACATTGTCGCGAGGTGCTCTCTCCGCTCGTGTCCACAACGTTGACGTGACGTCGCCTTGTTGCGGGGAGGTCGTTGATGTTGAGTTCGTCGTGAGGGATAAGAGGAGGAGTTAGACGGCCTTCTGTAGAGATGATTAAAAATTAAAGTAATAAAAACTAAAATCCAACTACGACTAAAACATAAACAAGACACCACAGACAGACAAATAAAAAATCCGGAGTCACACGTGTTAGGGCATAAATCGAACAGATTACGTGTGACTCCGGATTTTTAATTTGTCTGTCTGTGGTGTCTTCCGCCCGCTGCTTCGCCCGCGTGGTATGTCGATAAAAGGTAGCCTATGTCCTTCCCCGGGATGCCATCTATCTCCTTGCCAAATTTTATCGAAATCCGTTCCGTGGTTTAAGCGTAAGAAGGTAACATACAGACAGACGACAGACAGTTACTTTCGAATTTATAATATTAGTGTGGATACAAATAAATAAAGTTGAAGTGTCCACTTGCCATACTTTGCCATGTTATTTACTAAATGCTTATGAAAGTATACACGGTATTTAGGTATGGATTTATATAAAAAGTCTAAATAAACATTAAAGGAATAACAATTTTTTTTATTGAAAAATCTTAATATTTCAGTGTCTTTGCTGAAGTTCAAAAGTTATTATGGATTTTATTTGTAACTAGCTGATGCCTGCGGCTTCGCCCGAGTGGATGTCGGTTATTATATACAAAACCTTCCTCAAGAACCATTCTATCTAGTGGTCAAAACAGCACGAAAATCGGTGCAGTAGTTTTTCGAGTTTATCGCGAACAGATAGACAGACAGACGCGGCGGAGGCTTTGTTTTATAATATGTAGTGAAGTGCAGCGCTGCGCTGGATTTTTTTTTCAAGAAAGCGTCTTGAATAGTGGTATAAGTAATACATACCTTCTTCACTGGTCTCCGTCGGCTGTACCTTCTTCCGACACAGCACAACCACGATGAAGGCCATATAGAACGAGCTGAAGAACGCAAGCGCAGCGCCCGCCGCGATCGCGTACTCCTGATACGATATCGTCTGGATTATCCTGAAACTGTCACACATCTGTCAGTGCTATAGTACTTATGGTCTGCTAGTGAGCTAGTACACAACACATTGTATCCCCGTTGTACCGTATGCACCATTAGCCTGCACCATCAATGGTGCAGAGCTCAGAACATGGTCACAGAACAAACTAAAGTGAACGTACTCCTGAGGCCCTAGACAAAGTGACGTTCTATCAGCGATAACGATGATGAAAAAGGCAAAAATATGTATAGGACTGACATAAGCTATCGAAAAGCTTATGTCGATCCTGTTGAAAGTCGTTGTAGAAATACGAAACGCTTTCGAAGCGATTGTCACTTGTCTAGGCCCTCTGCCGCGTAGCATGACAACCATAGAAACGGGTTTTGTCGACGGAAGAATAGACAAAATGACAGATAAACAATCACAATCAGACATTTTGTCTATTCTTCCTTCGACAAAACCCGTTTCTATGGTGTTCATGCAACGCTAACCAACACCGAAAATGCGAAAAAAAAATACAGGTGTTCCCTACATTTATGCTCGCATAGGTCGTCAAAATGTAGGGAACAGCTGATTTTCTCTCGGTCGGCCCCATAGAGAAAGTTGTTCATAATGATGAGTACAATGACCCCTTAAGAGGATTTAACGCTATATAATGTCCTTCTATAGCATCTTCTCCCGACGATTGGAACCTGCTAGTCACTCACCTAAACCTCTAAACCCTGCCATCAATCACATCAATGTCTAGCCTTCTCCCAACTATGTCGGGGTCGGCTTCCAGTCTAACCGGATGCAGCTCAATACCAGTAATTTATATGGAGCTACTGCCTATCTGACCTCCGCAACTCAGTAATTGGGTAATACGATACCCCTTGGTAAGACTGATTGTCAGACTTTCGGGCTTCTGACGACCCGTAACGACTGTCAAAGATCCACGAATGACATCCGGGACCCTTAACGTGCTTTCCGAGGCACGGAGGAGTTTAGATATGTAAAGATGGTCACCCATCCACGGTCTAACCCCGGCAAGCGTAGCTTAACCTGATGGATCGACCCGGTGCGGCTGTTATCACTTAACCACTAGCCCACTCCATCATGATGACTAAATTAATCATTATATTAATAAATCCTACTATCCTACTAATATTATAATCTACTATCCTACTAATATTATAAATGTGAAAGTTTGTGTGTTTGGATGTTTGTTACTCAATCACGCAAAAACGGCTGAATGGATTTGGATGAAATTTGCCAAACAGATAGTTTATAACCTGGATTAACACATAGGATGTTTTTTATCCCGATATTCCCACGGGATCGAGACTTACGCGGGTGAAACCAAAGGGCGCAGCTAGTCATTATATAAATTAATCATTTTATAAATTAATCAGTATATAAATTAATCATTATATAAATTAATCATTATATAAATTAATCAGTATATAAATTAATCATTATATAAATTAATCAGTATATAAATTAATCATCATATAAATTAATCAACATATAACTTACCTGAAGTTCTTGACCCTGCCATCATTAGTGACTAGTCGCACCTCCTCTTCCTGGGTCCAGCCGAGGTATTGCGCCACTCTGGGTAGTGTGGCGTTACCAGTCTTGTCAGTACAATCCTCATCTGAAGTCTTCACTATGAATACTATGTAAAATCCCACGGGAAATGTGTCTTGCTGAAATGAAAAGGATGTCATAAGATACAGTTGTCCATAAAAGGGAGTGTGGTCATTAGTCATTTATTCATGAACAAAGTACCTTGTATCTGAATTTACACAATCACATTAATAAATATAAATATTTTACAATTATTAAATTACATTAAAAAAAAAATACAATAACAATTCGATAACATACATTATAATAACAATTCGATAACATAAATTACAATAACAATTCGATAAAATTACAGTTCTTCTACAGCATATAGACACTTTATTCAATAGGTATTTTTTTAGTTTTATTTTGTTTATGTTTATGTCTAAAGGTAGCCTGTTGAATAATTTAACAGACTGGTATCGTGGACTGTGTTTAACAATTTTTAGATTATGATTAGTGAATTTTTTATTCTTCAAGTCCAGTCTACGGGTGCCTCCCCTTGTCTGCCGTTCTTCTGCGGTCTCATAGTCTTGTATATATTTCGTCATATTAATTAAAAGTACCAGTACGTAAAGACTTGGCACTGTAAGTATGCCTAAATTGATAAAATGCTGTCGGCAACTTTCCCTTTGTGAGATGCGGACCATGGTCAAAGAAATTAAGTCAATTTTATTCTTTAATAGCTTCTGCCCGCGGCTTCGACCGCGTGGTATGTCGATAAAAGGTAGCCTATATCCTTCCCTGGGATATATATCTCCTTGCCAAATTTTATCGAAATCCGTTACGTGGTTTAAGTGTAAGAAGGTAACATACAGACAGACGATAACCAGAGTTACTTTCTAATTTTTCGATAACAAAGTAGCCTATGTCCTTTCTCAGGTTCTAGACTATCTGTGTACCAAATTTCATGTAAATCCGTTCAGTCGTTTTGGCATGAAAGCGCGACAGACAGACAGAGTTACTTTCACATTTATAATACCTATTAGTAAGGATTGCATTAGACATTTAAATAAACCTTTTTTACAGTCCGTTCAACCGATTTTAACTTCTACACCCAACGCATAAAGATGGCATTAAAAGCAAATAAGTGTTTACAATACCAACTGTTTACTGCAGCTGCCATTTTTCATCCTAACAACGCAATAGAAGTCAAAATCGTTTGAACGGACTGTAAAAAAGGTTTATTCAAATGTCTAATCTTATTTCAAATAGAGTATAGTTCTGGCAAAGAAGTAACTGTGCTCTATTTTATTAATTGTTAAAATACTTAGGAGCTTGTGGCTAAGTAATAACAGCCGCACGGGTCGATCCATCAGGTTAAGCTACGCTTGGTCCGTGGATGGGTGACCATCTTTACATACCGAGACTCCACCGTGCATCGGAAAGCACGTTAAGCCGTTGGCTCCGGCTATCATTCGTGAATCTATTACAGTCATTACGGGTCGTCAGAAGCCCGAAAGTCTGACAACCAGTCTTACCAAGGGGTATCGTATTACCCAGTAACTGGGTTGTGGAGATGAGATATGCAGTCGCTTCATGTAAAATACTGGTATTCAGCTGCATCCAGTTAGACTGGAAGCCGACCCTGACATAGTTGGGAAAAGGCTAGGTAGATTGATTGATAAAATACTTATAGGAAATGTGCCCCTTTGATAAATAAGCTGTTATAAAATAAACGATTTTTTATTTACTAGCTGATGCCCGCGGCTTCGCCCGCGTGGATGTCGGTTATTATATACTAAAACCTTCCTCGAGAACCACTCTGTCCATTGGTGAAATCAGCATGAAAATCGGTGCAGTAGTTTTTGAGTTTATCGCATACAGGACAGACGCGGCGTAGGACTTTGTTTTATAATATGTAAGGACTAACAGCTACTTACTGTTAAAGTTATACCTCCTCGTCTGGTCATAGTCAAGTAATAACCATCATATAATATATCTCTCTCGTTGTCAAAAACTGGGCACTGGAAACAGATAGATCAACCATTTTTCAGATTAGCTAAAGTACAAACATCTTTTATGGGGTACTGCGTTAAATGCTATAACATAATAAAACTTTAAAAAAAAAAATTGACCGACTTCAAAAAAAACAAAACAAAAAAAGACTACTGTACTAAAAACCATAAGACAAAAGTACTTCTTTAATAATAAGAGAAAAATAAAAAAATAACTTTAATTTCGGAAGTCGGTGTCTTTGCTTTTAATTTTAGTTTTTGGCCACCGACTTCCGAAATTAAAGTTATTTTTTTATTTTTCTCTTATTATTAAAGAAGTACTTTTGTCTTATGGTTTTTAGTACAGTAGTCTTTTTTTGTTTTGTTTTTTTTGAAGTCGGTCAATTTTTTTTTTTAAAGTTTTATTATTTTTAAATTTTTTGTGTAATTTGATTTTTGTAATCACCATGGGTAGACCAACTAAAGGAGCAACCCGCATGAAGAAAAAAACAGAATTAAAGAGACTAATACTGCTGAAAAAGAACGCCTATCTAAGAATCGCAAACGGAGTGCTATGTCCGGTTCCCAAGAATCACCGTTAGCTTGTCATGCTAGGTTATCTCAGATGAGAAATTACATGCATTCTCATTTGTCACAGGAGTCGCCAAATGATAAGATCTACCGACTCAATCTTATTCAAAAACGATTAAGTGGCGAGTCGTTTGAACAGCGCAAGTATCGTTTAGATGTTATACGAAACCGGCTGGCTAATGAGACTCCCGTGCCTTCTCAAGAATATAAGAGTGAACACTATACATTTGCTTACACTGTATAGTTCCCCTCATCATCATATTATAAGGTGACCATAATCAGATCTGTAATGTCACTTACAACCTATATGGTTGCAAAGATCTTATCAGTATAAATGAATTAAGTCCAAACACAAGGTAATTACTGTGAACCGTTGAGGAGTTCCGTTAATCGTCCTTCGTCTTCATCATCAGACCCTTAACGACAGTCACAACCCATCCAAGTGTTCTTATCAATACAAATTAATCAAGCCCAAACACAAGATATCTGCTGTAAACCACTGAGGAGTTCCCTCGACTGTCTTTCGTCTTCATCATCAGACCCCTAACGACAATCACAACCCATCAAAATGTAAAGTTTTTATCAATACAAATTAATCAAGCCCAAACACGAGGTATCTGCTGTAAACCATTGAGGAGTTCCCTTGACTGTCTTTCGGCTCCATCATCAGATCGACTCCAGACCTTCATAAAATTGTAGTGCTGTAAAATACCTAATGAATAAATTAAGGAATGCACTGGTTGCCCTTACGATTTTTGAAAGTTCCCCTCGATTTCTCTAAGATCCCATCATCAGATCCTGACTTGGTGACAATGGGACCACCTCAGAAGTATAAGCTTTTGAACAAAAAAAGAATTTTTTAAATCGGTTCACAAACGGCAGAGTAATCGGTGAACATACATAAAAAAAAAAAAAAAAAAAAAAAAAAAAAAACAATCATCCGAACATAGTACCTCCTCCTTTTTTGAAGTCGGTAAAAATACCTTGTGATATATTGCAATTAAATGAAAGAAAATTAAAAACTCATATAAAAAGTACACTTTATAAACAAGCTTATTACAAATTAGAGGATTATATCCAAGATAAGAATGCTTGGAAACATGCTGGTCTTGCTCCATAGGACAATTTAGAGTCTGGACAAAATCAAACTGGTTGCTAATTTAGTTGTATATTTTATTATTTGTATGTCATAGATTTTTACACTCTGTGATTGCTTAAACTCACGCACTGACTTATTAGTATTACTTGTAACAATGTTAGGAATATTGTAATATTGTATACTTTTACAATGTTTGTAAATATGTGCACCATGTACCTATCACATGACTAATTTCTTTGTCATTGCTCCATTTATAATTCTTTTTACCTTTTGTGGTACAGTAATCTTATTGTAGGTGCATCGTCTTTACATATAATTATATAATTAATGTATACAAAATATTGTAAAACATTTTTAAAAAGAGTAACGGTGGATTTTCTTGCCCATTCTTCTCCATACGAAAGCTACCTTTTGGAAGGGGCAACTAGAATCAATTCTATTTCTTTGTATTTCATTGACGTTCAAAAGTGCCCTTTTTGTGCCTATTTGAAATACATTATTTGACTTTGACTTTTGACATTGTTTGTCTAGTAGTGAGACCAAAAATGAAATCGCGAAAAAAAATGTCTGCTTTTGTCTACATCTATGTTTGCATAGCTCATTATGTAGGGAACAGCTGATTTTTTTTCGTGATTTCATTTTCCTTAGTGAAAGTTGGTCATAATGACGAGTACAATGGCCTTTTAAGAGATTTCGTGTATGAATAGATACACCTTATATGTATATTCAACATGACACAAAAAAAAACCTTGCGGGGCAGTCTTTGGGGACTGCCGATAGAAGTGAAAACTAAGCAACAATGCGTAACCTCAACGTAATTCAAACGGTAGACGGTAGATGGCGCTAAAAACATTTCTTCAAGCGTGACGATGACGCGAGTGCCGTGAGTTTTGTTCAACCAAAAAGTGCTTAACGAGCCTAAAAAAGTTTTCACTAAAAAAAACAACTAATTACTCACCGAAAAGTTCTGTATGGAGACCACGGCACAGATGTCATCATCGGACTCAATCATTACTATAACACTCTTAGGTCGAGAGAGCCAACTTCTAGTTTCCAAGTTAGTCCTTAGCAAATACCTGTAAAGTTATTAAAATTAAATTAAATTAAAGATTTTTAAGATATTGATAATGATAACGTGACGTGACAGGGGAGAATGGAAGAAAAAAACCGGCCAAGTGCTTGTCGAACCACGCACAATGAAGGGTTCCGTAGTATCCAACAAACTTAACATTGAAGTTGAAAAACTTGTTCTTCGGTATCTTGTGGAGCCTACTTAGCTGTGATAGTTTTCCTTTTAATTTCATTATTTATACTACCGCCTTGAATTTTTTCACTTATCCAAAAGCAACCATTTCGCTGGTAGGGGGGGGGGGGGACTTGCCTCTAACAAAAATGAGCACTTTAAAGCTTAATATTTCTCAAACAGATCCCTGAATCCAAAAATGGATACCAAATTACAGCTTTCTAGCAGTAAGAGACTCTGAGCTAAGCCGCGGACAGACGGACGGATGGACAGACGGACATAGCCTTAGTAATAGGGTCCTGTTTTACCTTTGCACCGATACCAAGTAACTTGGGACAAGGG
Source organism: Lithophane leautieri (assembly GCA_949152455.1). Taxonomy (NCBI): domain Eukaryota; kingdom Metazoa; phylum Arthropoda; class Insecta; order Lepidoptera; family Noctuidae; genus Lithophane; species Lithophane leautieri. The sequence goes on along the minus strand of OX424486.1, from coordinate 8,466,507 downwards.
CAGAAAGATGAAAGTCTCTCGATCATCATCATCCCCCCTTGTCGCTACGACACTTTATGCTAGCGACCGTTTTCGCGGGCCCATTATTGATTGTGCAAGTCACCCCCTGCCATTTTATCTGTGTATCCTAACCATATTATAATAATATTAATTATTAGTATTATAAATGCGAAAGTGAGTTTGTTGGTTTATTTGTTACGCTTTCTCGCTAAAACGGCTGAACGGATGAAATTTGGCACAGGAGTAGACCATGACCTGGAATAGGACATAGGATGCTTTTTATCCTGATATTCCCACGGGATCGTGACTTACGCGAGCTAGTTTTATATAAAAATACAAACTTCCGCCCGCGGCTTCGCCCGCGTGGTATATCGATAAAAAGTAGTCCATGTCCTTCCCCGGGATGCCATCTAACTCCTTGCCAAATGTCGAAATCCGTTTAGTGGTTTAGGCGTGAAAAGGTAACATACAGACAGACACAGTTACTTTCGAATTTATAATATTAGTATGGATTGGTCAGGCAGGGGCCATAGTCTTTCCATAGTTCAAGTTCTTTCCATAACCAGTTCACTAAGCCACCCAAACCCATTATCCAATTTTTTTTTTCCATATTTTGCAATAGTCCTACACCAACCAGGGTTGTCCTTGGCTGCACTTGCATAGTGCGAACAGGGATAATCGTCGGTTGGTGCCTCATTCCATTTAAAATTGTCTAAGGGGCCTCTGCGATTGGCTTTGGCCCCTCGCACGCCTTCCAAAGATCAAACATCTCTAGCGACACGTGTTGCGGGACATTTGTCTCCTAGTGAAGGTTCAACAATTTTATTTTCTCAAACATGCTTGGAAATTCGAGCATTATTTTGACAATCTTTTTCGAGATAAATCGAAATTGCTGTACTGGTCAAAAACAAGTGACGATGCGGCCAGCAAAGTTACTATGAAAATATCTGGCGTGTTTAGCGGCCGAATAAATTACTATGAAAACTCATATCTGTCGTGTTATTTAAAAATGGAACGAACTTTTTACTTCAGCACACGGCAACCAAGTAGGTAACTTAACAAAGATCTTATTAAAATTTCGAATTGGCTTGCAAATAGAACAAAGAAGAAACAAATGAATATATTGGCGCATGAAAAATTAGAGTTGTTCGTCATTGATTCTGGAATTTTTATTTAATTTACACAGTTTGAATTTCCGCGCATTATTTGAGAAAAGTACTATACAAGCCTTGGCCGCAATCAGGAATTGATGGACTCACGTATGTGTGCCTCGGCAAAGTCTCGGCCCACATTTTCACGATAGTCCATCAATTCCCTTATTGCAGGCCGCGACAGTAATGTACTATTACTTTTATTGAATGGCGCTGGAGTATAAGGTCTAGTCAGGTGCTCATCAATAGTAACTGTTTTACATTGACACATGAGTTTCTATATTTTTTTAGATGAAAAATTTTTTTTTGTTATAAAAGCTAAATCCCAACTACGACTAAAACGGTATAAACAAGATACCACAGACAGACAAATTAAAAATCCGGAGTCACACGTGTTAGGGCATAAATCGAATAGATAACGTGTGACTCCGGATTTTTAAATTTTTAAATTCTTTTGGGGTTATTATTTTTTTTTTTTGAAATGTGCTCTTTAAGCCCTTTCATTTGATTCCCAACATGGTACGGATAAACAAATATATTTTTTTAGTTCCTGACTTTATGTCCGCTACAGGGCACCATTTTTAATGTGATGCCTATAACCAGCGGACGACCAATCCGCTTCCAACGATACCTCATTTGTCAAATTGTGATGAGTGGTTTAGAAGATAGGAGGGAACAGATGAACATACTTACACACATACATACCGGTCAAAATCATAACCCTCCTTTTTTCTTCGCCGTAGTTGAGTAAATAGGACATATCATTAAGTGTGAGGGAGAAACAAAATAAATAAATGATTACATACCTATGAATACTTTCTGTATCATCCATCTGATTACACATATATTTCCTTTTCTCATGTTGATAAGCCAAATTTAAATTATTCGACTGATCGAATGGAAAAAAGTAATACATAGGCTGACTCGGCGTGGTAGTTAAATTCGTGGTAGAATTTAGTCTGACAAAGAAGTCGGTGACGGTTTCTACCAAAATGGTAACATTTATGGAATCCGGGGACGATGATGTTAAATGGATAATTGGTGTGTTTTGTGTTGATACGTCTGGAAGAGAGATGGGGTGTTATTTTTGAGATTTTTTAGGCTTAATATTAAAGTTAATGCTAAAAGAGCCTAACCCTTTTACAGTAGCATAAAAATATTTAAAATTGGGTCTTTCTAATACTAGTAACCTTTTTTTAAGGAATGCAGTATTTCGACTGTATAAAATCCCAGGCTCTTTGATTAAACAGGTTTGATATTTAAACAATCTTTCTTACAAACATTTTAGTCAATGGTTCCGATTTTGTTGTTCACAAACTAAACAAAATTTTAAGTTCAGTGCATCTTTTTCTTTCTATTTCTTTAAATAAAAGGATAGAAGATAAACTTTAGTTTAGTCCTGTCAAGTTAATCAGCGCCTGACGTAAATTGACGTAATTTTAGTAGGCAAGTTTTTAATCACGTCTAAACTTTTTAAGGAGTCGTGACAGGCGCTGATTAATTTGACAGGACTAAACTAAAATGCCCGTGACCAATAATATTGTGTAACCCCGTGTCCTTATTAGAGGCGATCGCCGCGCGAATATGCGATCGGCGCGTTCATATGTCACTTTTTATTCGGTGAACACGAACGCGTGGTCGCGCCGACAGAGGGCGCTTTCCGGCTGTCCGAACAAAAAGTGACATAAGATCGCGACGATCGCTTTTAAATAGGACGCGGCCTAATACCAATAATACACTAATTTTTCAAATATATTTTATTTATGATCTAACTAATAATAATTTGAGAATATATTTGAATGAAAATATTTCTAAAATCCCAATCGAGCATATAAAAATATATATAAAAAGGTACAATATAGCAATAAATATTTACGTATAAGAGGACCACAGTAGACTCTAATCCTTTTCCCCCTGACTAAGACAGCGTGAACAGAAAGAGAAGGTAAATTAAAATGGGGGTCAACAAAGTCGGGCGAATCAAAAAAGTGTTTTTTTGTTTTGAGAACAGTATTTATAAAAATATAAATGCAAAGTATCTGAATTGAAAGGTAAAGGCTACGCTGAATCAAGAATTGGGTTGCCAGATTTAAAAAATCTAAAATATACTAAAAACAAGAAATACAAACAAAAAAAAAAAGAAACCTACTTCATTGTTATGCTTATTTTTTATATATTTTAAAACATACCTTTTATATAGGGTTTCTGGCAGCCCTTTATATTGTATCTTTTAGAATTTTAATAATAAAATAAATATACTAACTAGTTCACTAATTATAATTATTTACGATTTTATGACCCATCTACAATCTCGATAAACAAGAAAGCGAAAATAAAAAATTACAACAATATTCCCAAAAAAAAAAAAAATATCACATCAAAATACAATTCCAAAGAATCCATTTTATGGGACAAATAATAAACAAAATGGAGGTCACTTCTAATTTTCACTCACCACAAGTGTCTTCGTCTTCAGTGAACATATTATTATGAGGACACAGAGTCCTGGATATGTTGGTGAATTGCTCCAGACTGACTGGAGTCTGGACGAGCATGGGTAGTTGCCATGAGAATACTCCTGGAAATTAAGATTAGAGAGAAATTGATTATGATGTATAGATTAGAATATTTCGAGACATCTCATGTTGAAGTGTCTGTGACGTCAGGGTTACCAGTTTAAAGGTATGAGGAACAGTTATATAGGGCATCCCACGGATATGCCACATGGAGGGAAAGTACCTTGAATGTTGTAGATGGAACATTTTACTGAAAGAAGACATTATTTGAATTTAAAAAACAATTTAAACTGCATTCATAGATATTTAAATAATTACATGGTTGAACCGGGAATCGAACCCGTTACATGAGAAAAATAATCACCCTGTAGCTCTAACATTCATTTTTAGGTTGACTTCTAAGCCACGTAAGGTATGGTTAGATTATTCATACACTTAGATTAGCCCCTATTACATGGACTTACTTAAATATAACTGACCAAATGTGGGTTTCTTATAGGTTAAACACCTCTGCCTAACCCTTCGGGGATTACAGGCGTTGTGTTATGTTATATTTTTAAATGACCTAATCTCTTTACTTGTGTGCTGTAAATATCCTTAATTTTTCTGTATCAAATCACCCTAGCCTTTTCCCAAACATGTTGGGGTCGGGTTGCAGTCTAACCGGATGCAGCTGAATACCAGTATTTTATATAAGCGACTGCCTATCTGACGTTCACAACCCAGTAACTGGGTAATACGATACCCCTTGGCAAGACTGGTTGTCAGACTTTCGGACTTCTGACGACCCTTAACGACCGTCAAAGAGCCACGAACGACAGCCGGGACAACGGCTTAACGTGCTTTCCGAGGCACGGAGGAGTCTCGGTATATAAAGATGGTCACCCATCCACGGACCAACCCCGGCAAGCGTAGCTTAACCTGATGGATCGACCCGTGCGGCTGTTATTACGTAGCCACGAGCTTCTCCAACGAGTTCAACAACATTCATTGCGTTATTTACGTTATTGAGCAGATCTTTTTTCGAACTTATGAAGTAATGGATTAGACTTTTATATCAAATCGATTCTGATTAAAACGCGGTAAGCACTGCTTGCGCGATGCAGGATTTGTGTGATGTAATTTGTGTAATACTGATATTCTGTGTGGATGATAAAGATAAACATACCTTTCTGCTGTCTCGCAGTGATAAACAAAGGATACGTCTTGTTAGCAAAGTCACTGGCTACAGTCACTCTGGCTGGAGTATCATACGCCTCAAGTTCCTGAAATAAATTGTTAATAATTTAGATTAACGCCATCTATCGGCGGAATGTTGCGACTTTGTGGTGTATGGTATTAGATGGCGCCGCTAGATGGCGTTGACGACTTTTGTAGCATTGCAGACTTTTTTTGTTGTAATTATGGTGTACATCTGCTATTTTTTACAACGACAACTGTGAATAATCACATGGCAGCAAAGTTTATTCTTCAGCAGAGCGTACTCTAAACGAAACATGTTTTACTTTATGTATATGAAATATGAAAAGTCATTTATTCAAACTTGGCTGCACTTTTCGAATTGTGTGAAACTTATAATGATACAATGTTTAACATTACATTCACCGGAATCATTCGCCTGTTGTAACAGTATTGAGTGAGAGAGCCCGCGATACAATTTGTAACATATTGCTCAAAATCAAATTTTGGATTTTTACATTCCAGCCGAATGCTCCGGTGAGGGAGCGGAAAGGATCAAACAAACTTCAATCAATCTACCTAGCCTTTTCCCAACCATGTTGGGGTCAGCTTCCAGTCTAACCGGATGCAGCTGAATACCAGTATTTTACATGGAGCGACTGCCTATCTGACCTCCACAACCCAGTAACTGGGCAATACGATACCCCTTGGTAAGACTGGTTGTCAAGACTTTCGGGCTTTTGACGACCCGTAACGACTGTCAAAAATCCACGAATGAGAGCCGGGACCAACGGCTTAACGTGCTTTCCGAGGCACGGAGGAGTTTCGGTATGTAACGATGGTCACCCATCCACTGACCAACCCCGGCAAGGGTAACTTAACCTGATGGATCGACCCGTGCGGCTGTAATTACTTAGCCAAACTTGTCGTAGCTAAATGCTTACCCCAGCAAATTCCAGTATGTATTCTGTACTCTTGTTCACAGCTACTGTGTATGGTATGTTGTATTTATATCTGTAACAAAAAATATCGTGTAAATAATGGCGGCATCAATAGACCCAATGAGGGTATTCCGAAATGACGTTCATTAAGTAGCAGCACTGAGACATCGGGGCCTAAACCGGCCGCATTAGCAATTCCTCTAAAAGCAGTCCATTTCCTGAATCCCAGCTGTCATTACCAATTCCTTTAATTTGACTTAAAAGCAATTCATAATTTGTGGACCATTTTACGAATCTCCATAGAAAACTGTCAAACAGATGAATTATTTCGTAATATGAATCGCAAGCAGATATGAATTGTCAGTTGGTGGCATTTTACGATGATTCATAATATTTTCATGATTCTGCTGAAGTGACCGTTTTAAGCCTGGTCCGAGCACATGTCATAAAAACATTTAATATAAAATTTTTACAAAAAAAAAAATTATACGGATTTCGAAAAGAGAATGGAAGTCGGTTGTTACTAAAAAGTTTTTATTTTTCACTTTTTAGTTGTGGTACCATTATTTTTAACATCATCATAACAACTGAAGTCAATTAGTACCTACTGTGACTCTGAGTCATCCAATATTCATTTTATCACAAGTCATAAAATAAAATATTGAATTGTTATCAAACAATAATAATGATAAATGAGTACATTGGCCAGGTATTCCTGATAAATGCATAATTTTTATTACCTGTTGGGTTGATTATTAGATTATTTGACTGCCTCTTTTGTCTTGTGGTCGCAAACACTACTGCTGACAATCAGGTCCTGGGTTCGATTCCCAGGTCGGGCAAAGTGTTATTGGGCGTTTTTCATCAGAAATTTATCAGTAGCAGCCTTTAGTTTGGATTTGTGCCTGGTTGACGGCAATAGGTTCGCCCTCTTTTATACGGGACTTAAACATAACTGGCGAAATGTGGGTGTTCTTGTACACCTCTGCCTAACGCTCAGTAAATAAATTTAATTGGCTTTTATTATGTTGGTTGACCAATCACAAAGAACGGCTGAATTTATTTGATAAGGTTGACCAATCTAAAAAAAGAAATCTTTCTATAACCAGTAATAATGCGAATTTGTCAGACAAGTATTGTAAAAAGGACATCTGTATTGATATTTTTATGGACGGTACTCACCGCGAGCATTCGGAACGCGAAATTAGTTTTAAGTGGGTGATAGACGTGCGTACTTAAAGTACGCTGTCTTTATGTTCGCGAACTTACTCGGCTCGCCGTCGGTGACACACGTGAAGCTTGCTCAAAATATATATCTGCACTGTTTTGCCTAGTTTCTATTTATTAACTTTATAAGTACAGCTGTACACGCACGCACGCAGCTGTGCACGCACAATGGTCCACCTTAAGGACTAAGTGCGGAAACCAAACCCATAACATAGAACATAGAAGTACAGCTGTTGTAACGGTTTTACTACAAAGTAACTTATGAGTCTTGTAACTAGCTACAAGGTTCAATTTTAAATAACATGTTCTGTGCAAAAGTAGGTCTTTTCTTTATGTAGAAGGTTGGCAGATGTGAGTGGAAACGCCAGGGGGGGATGGCCAAGAAGGACGTATAGTGATTTTATTAATGACTAGCTTCCGCCTGCAGCTTCGCCCGCGTGGTATGTCGATAAAAAGTAGCCTATGTCCTTTCCCAGGCTCTAGACTATCTGTGTACTAAATTTCATTTAAATCGGTTCAGTAGTTTTGGCGTGAAAGCGCGACAGACAGACAGACAGAGTTACTTCTTTATTTATAATATTAAGTAAGGAAGTAAGGATGTTCTTCAAAAAGGTCAGGTGCGTAGTTCTCACAACCGGTGTGCGTGTATGACAAGGAAAGGAGTATATACGAGGTTATTGGTTATATGTCGGTAATCCATTATGAGGATGTAGGAGAGGTCATTTACAACCGAATGACCCCTTTTGACTATTTGCTTTACTTTTGACATTTTAGTTTTTTTTTTCTATTCATTCATTTTAAAATATAAATGTCTAATTACTTGACAATGGTTGACATTAGTATAGGGATCATTTGGTTGCAAATGACCTCTCCTACGTCCCCTAACAGAACATTGTTTGTATTGTGTTATGCTAATACATAATTAGTAGCATTCATTGTAATTGATGATTTAACTAAAGGCCACGCTACCGCATTAGGATTATTGCCTGTATTGATAGTTGTGTTTGTGATAGATAAATAAATAAATAAAAGATTGCCGATGTATAACCAATAACCCTGTTTAATAAGAATCGAAGCAGGTGGTCTGCTCTATTATATTTTATAGATATTCTGAGTTGCAAAGACAAAAGAGGTTACATGTTAAAAAAGATAGGATGCCTGTCTAGATAACTCTGCATTATAAGGAATAGAAAAAAAGAAGAAAATACGTTCATTTGCGGCAAACATGACGCTAACAAAGGACAAATAAAACATAAGAAAATAACAAGTTGCGGCGGTTAAGGCTGTCAATGAGGATAACTGATAAGTTAAAATTCCACCAATTACATTTTGCACTGGCGAAAATTGTATGGAACATGTTTTGTTGTGAATATTTCGCGGTTTCGCCAGTGCAAACGCAGTTAGGGTAGGTAGGCTTAAAAAACACTTCAGTCAGCAAAAAAAAAAGATAATTGCATTAAAGAAGTAGGTATTCGTAACTAAGTGTTAGTTGTCTGTGTTAATCACACGAGATCTATTAACGTAGCTAATAAGGGAACAGCTTTAAAGGTCCATGACATTACTTAATCACAAATACAGATTATTTAGTCACGATTAAAAAATATAATACTCACGAAAAATTTAATGAGTTTTTTGTCAAAATATAAACCACAAAAGCCAGGTAAAAGCACGTAATTAGGTCGTTAATACCAAAAATAACAAAACTTACGTATTATTGTAGTGGAATATAATTTCTCCTTTGTTTATATTTTCTTGCAAGCACAGGAAAGGCAGACCGAATAACAAAAACACAATTTTCACCCATCCTAACAATGCCATCTTATTTCAAAAGGCATTCAATTGATATGTGATCGAAGCGAGTCATTTACGTTGTGTTTTAACGATACTTTACAATTTTTATTTAATACAAATAGCAAATTATCGCGGAAAACCAAATCGAGACACAAACACCGAAGATTTTACTAATCAAAACTGTTATGTCAATGTCAATTCAAAATGTCATCTAGGATTTCTAGGAATGCTAAAACACTAGCGAATATCGGCTAAAACTTTAGAAATCGACTAACGTTTTAAAAAATCATACTTTTATTTCCCGAATAGTGCCATACCTACATTTCACTAATAATTGTATAGGAATTTTATGTTATTTTATTATGTTAAAGGAAGCGAATTTATGTCAACCGGGCACAAATCCAGACATCAGGCTGCTCCTGAGAAAAAGCAGATGAGGGAATACCCAATATTACTTTATCTAACCCGGGATTAAAACCCAGGATCCCATGCTTAGCAGTTGTTCTTGCGATCACAAGATGACTAGAATTAATTGCAAGAAGCTTACAATAAAACTTCTTTATGCAAAACGAGCGGAGCGGATTGTTAAAGCTTCATGTGTCACCATGCTGCCTGGCTCTGACTAAATTATTGAGAATTTTCTGATAGATTACGCTACGAATTATTATTGTAACCAAAAGTTATGTAGAAAATACTGTAGAAAGACACCTTAGTTAGAAACCCCAAAAAGTTTCTATATTTTGTTTTCTATATCAAAAAACTTTGATTTCATCTAAAAGGAACACATATTCTTGTGAACGCAGCTGAAAATTAATATCACGCCGAACGCAGCCATAAATCATCCAATCACAGTCAAAGAAGCTACTTCGTTATTTAAAAAAAATAATGCTAGCCAATAGAATTTGAGTATTCAACTCACCGGTCAAATGATTCGCTCTGATTGGCCGATCAATTGAACAGGTGCTATGCGTCATCCGCCATAACGTTGTTAGTACGTGAAAGTGAGATCGTTTTGTGAATTGTTTAAGAAAATAGTGATTTTATTGTGATATATATTTGTTGTAAAAGTGTTTAATGTGTTAACGAAGATGACCGAGTGGTATAGAATGAAGACGGGCTTCATTAACAAGCACGATTCATCGGAATTGTCGGCAGAAACTTCATGTGAAATGTCAGACTCTTTCAACATATTTTCGGATAATTTGAGTCCGATACCTTCTTCTATAGTGCCTAGGAAGTTGGATTTTAGTAGCATGGATGACGATGACGGCATGAGGGATGCATTGCCGCCTCCAGTTTCACATAGCCCTCCGTACAAAAGAGTTAGGGCTCTCAGGTATGTAACTCAGGTTCCACTCTCTAATTTCTATAGGAAATCACCACGCTATTTGGTTTTGTGACATTTCAGGCCCCCATAGCGTCTTTGAACTCGTATTTACGACGTAAATAACGTAACTTTCACTTTTTGGTACACTTTGAGTCTGAATGTCAAATTAATTATGCAATTTGAATGATAATTTTAGTTTTTTTTGTGTATCGAATGTTCTGGCCAGTTTTACGACTCTTCCGATGGATTTTAGCATCTTTTATTTTATGTAAACATGTTTTATAGATTTTTTTTACGTTTTCTCATTCATCAATATGTGGAATAGCATACTTTCACATGCATTTTGCCATATTTTACTATACTTAATTTTGTATGGCTGAAATGTCTGCACTATCTATGATTTTCGACCAAAAACATGCATTTGCACTTTAAAATTAAAAACAGAATGTGACTTTCTCATACAAATATTTATAATTCACTTTACTTAGATTCCTACTTACCCTTCAAAACAATAGTAATATAATCTAGTAAATGAAATTATTTACAATCTTTTGGTAAATAGTCAATTTTGTAGTTGAAATTGTTATAATGCTCTGTAGTTTCTGCCTACCCCCATGGGAAGAATGCGTAAGTTTATGTATGTTATAATAGTTTGCTTTTAAATGACTGTTAAATGCTAGTAGGTAATTGACGAACATTAAATTGGTTTGATAAAGATATCAAACCCACATAATGTTCATCAATTATCTACTAATGGTATTCATATGCCAATTGAACTCATGTTCATTACGGGATAAGTTCAAATTTGACCCCAACATCGTTAATTAAAGGCAATTTAGAACTGATTCATCATATTGATTGGTTCCATGTAATCTTTCATTTCATCACGTAAGCTATGTAGCATCGATGTCTGACATCCAGTCTTACCCAGAGGTATGTTGTACCCAGTAACTGGGTTATGGAGGTCAGATAGGCGGTCGCTCCATGTAACATACTGGTATTCAGCTGCATCCGGAAGCCATCCCAACGTAGTTGGAAAAAAGGCGGGCAGATGATGTGTCATGACTTCATGAGAAACTATGGCAGCATCCTTTAAGGGGGCTGCGATAAGGTAGCCCGCGAAATTCAAATTTTCTTATGTTTTTTACAATTTGCAGGTCAGTATCAGGTTGTATGTTGATCTAACTATGATTTGCGCGCGTAACAAATATGAATTTACAGAATTATAAACATTATAATCAGCAATACAACTCTCTAAGTTCATGAAAGTGCCAAATGTCATGATTTCATGAAATAGTCATTCAATGCACTTACATGAACTTAGAGAGTTGTATTGCTGATTCTAATGTTGGTCCAGTAGTTTTGGCGTGAAAGCGCGACAGACAGACAAGAGTCACTTTCGCATTTATAATATTAGTATGGAAGTAAGGATTTTCGTAATTTTTAAATTGGTTTAAAATGGTGTTGGTCACTCAGAAATCTGTCCCAGAACACCAAAATTCAAGTTTCAACAGGTCCTTACTTGTCTCTATTTCTCCACCTGAAGCAAAACATGTCCATTCCTCTCCCCCAAACAGGTTTGGACCAGTCCCCCTCCTTCTGAAATAACTGGACAATAGGTATTCATGAATGTTCAAGAAGTATTTCCTGTCCTTGTTATTTTGTTTGGGGTAGAGTGAGAGACAGCATGTAAACAACATAGAATGTTTTTAGATTTTGCCAGAAAGTTCTAGAAGATTTTGTTTGTAGTGTATTTTATTGATAGGGATTTTGCTAGCACATATATCACACCTGTTTTCCCGGCAGGGTTAGGCAGAGGTGCACCTATAACTCACCCACATTTTGCCAGTTATGTTTAAGTCCCATGTAACAGGGAAACAACATTAGAATCAGCAATACAACTCTCTAAGTTCATATAAGTGCATTGAATGACTATTTCATGAAATCATGACATTTGGCACTTTCATGAACTTAGAGAGTCGTATTGCTGATACCAATGTTTATAATTCTGTAAACCCATATTTGTTACGGCCGCTAATAATATTTAGATCAACATACAACCTGACACAGACCTGCAAATTGCAAAAAACGTAAGAAAATTTGAACTTCGCGGGCTACCTTGGCGCCCCTTAAATTCCATTTCCAAACTTTTCAATCAACCAAACAAAAAGCAACTTAGGTAATAACAAGCCCTAATCGAAAAATTGATTTGAACATGGGAGAACTGTCAAAATGAAACCCATTGCTATCAATTGTTATTATAAATTTGTATCATCACGCTGAGACCCTTAGGAGCCGTGCAAAAAGAAAAAAGTCAGAAAGATCGATAAACGAAAACGAAGTAGCACGGGCGGGCGATGCGATGCGACGCGACGCGAAATTTGTCGTGGACGGTGCAGCCACTAATCACTGTAGGGAGTTCTTCCCTAAATCCTAAAACCTAGAACAAGTCAAAACATGTTAGCAATCTACATCTATCACCCTCCAAAACTCATAGGTGACCTCATTCCAAACTTGTCTGACTGGTTTCAGCACAAATACTGTTATTTGCGTTGTAGCTAAAAACTAGTTGTGCGGTTGTACAAGGTTTTTTGGGGACATTTCAGTGTTAAAGAATGTCAAATTGTAATTTTTGGAATGTGGTTTATTGTGAAGAGCAATGCATAAAATAATCTATACTAATATAATAAAGAGGAAAGATTTGATTGTTTGTTTGCATTGAATAGGCTCCGAAACGAATGAACCGATTTGACTGAAAATTGGTGGGGAGGTAGCTTAGAACCAGGAGACAGACATAGGATACTTTTTATCCCGTTCCTGGTAGGGTAGGTAGGGTAGGGTAGCGTAGGGTAGGGTAGGTAGGTAGGTAGGTACGTACGTACGTACGTAGATAGGGTAGGTAGGTACGTACGTAGATAGGGTAGGTAGGTAGGTAGGACAGGTAGGTAAGTAGGTGCGCCGTAGATAATTACTTAGTGCTACCCGTGTGAAGCCGGGTCGGGCAGCTAGTTACAAAAATAAAATAAAAACAAAGATTTTTCAAATTATGCTGAAAGTTAGAGCTTGCTGCAGATGGCCTGCATTTTGTAGTTTGTACTCCAAGTTAGTTGCAAAATTGCAATTTGTACGAGGTTCTTGCAATCGGCCGACAGTTTCGATGCACAGTAAAAAATTGCAAATGCAGCCTTAATTCCTATCTGACCATCTCAGACCAAATAGAAAACCAAGACAGAGCGCTGTCAAAAGTGTCGTGAGGCCGGTTTCGTAAACATGACGCGTGCACTTAGTTTGATTGTAGTGTCATTGTAAATAGTCGTAAATGTGTGTGTGTGAGCGTGTATGCACAGAGCTTTGGAGTAGTTTTAGCATGCTTCACTGTATTGTTCGCAGCGCTTCGTCTTCGTTTTATATTTGGTCTTACCTGACCATCACATAACTGACAAAATCTTTCTACACCAAATATTTCTTCTACTTACTCCTACTTACAAAAATGTCGAGTATTCAAGCTATACCGAAACAATGAAAGGGTCAAATACAGTCCCAAATAATCATGGTGCACGGGAAAAGATCGCGCGAAATTTTTGAATCTTGGAACCATGAAGTCAACTGTTTCAATTTTTTATTTAAAGTTGAAAAGCTAAGTCATAATTTACCGAACGTAATTTTTTTACTTTAGACCAACTTTTTCATAACTTTCATCACAGTTACGAAGCTGATTATTTTATGCATAAAAGTACTACTCACGAAGATTCAGTTGCAAAAAAAAAAAAACTCGACAAAGCCATGTACTTTTTTTTTATTTTTTTTTTAGATTTGTCAGGTCGATCATTCTCAAAAAATCAGAAAAAAATTCGTAACTCGAAAACTATGAAAAGTCGCGGAACATACATGGGGGTGATTCGGATACCCCACGATACGAGGGACCTAAATTTTATTTTTGGACGTCAATGTTCCGGCCACCCTGTATAACGAAATTAAAAGGAAAACTATCACCGCTACGTGGGCTCCACAAGTTACCGAGTAATAATCGACCAACTTAAATTTGTAGTTGCAAAAACATGTTCTCCCATACATTTCGTATGGGAGAACAAGTTTTTCAACTACAATGTTAAGTTTGTTGGATAAATTCATCCCAACTACGGAACCCTTCATTGTGCGTGGTTCGACATGCACTTGGCCGGTTTTTTTTCTATGAATAATGCATACCTTGTTACCATTCAACCAATGAAAATGGGTTATACACTCACTTTGTAAGCAACAAACCAATGTGATACTCTTTATGCATGATAATGACTTTTAAGTGAAGATATTACTGGTAAACGGGTTTTTTTTTTTGGTAACATAACATGTAACATCACGCCTGTAATCTCCGAAGGGTTAGGCAGAGGTGTACCTATAGTACACCCGTATTTCGCCAGTTATGTTTAAGTTTTATTTATTACTAGCTGTGCTCCGCGGTTTCACCCGCGTAAGTCTTGATCCCATGGAAATATCGGGATAAAAAGTATCCTATGTGTTAATCCAGGTTATAAACTATCTGTTTGCCAAATTTCATCCCAATCCATTCAGCCGTTTTTGCGTGATTGAGTAACAAACATCCAAACACACAAACACACAAACTTTCACATTTATAATATTATTTATATAAAATAATATTATTTATTTATTAAATGGCGAGCCTATTATCATCAACCGAGCAAGAAAGTCATCATCATCTGCCTAGCCTTTTCCCAACTACGTTGGGGTCGGCTTCCAGTCTAACCGGATGCAGCTGAATACCAGTATTTTACATGAAGCGACTGCCTATCTGACCTCCACAACCCAGTAACTGGGTAACACGATAACCCTTGGCAAGACTAGTTGTCAGACTTTCGGGCTTCTGACGACCCGTAACGACTGTCAAAGATCCACAAATGACAGCCGGGACCAACGTCCTAACGTGCTTTCCGAGGCACGGAGGAGTCTCAGTATGTAAAGATGGTCACCCATCCACAGACCAACCCCGGCAAGCGTAGCTTAACCTGAGGGATCAACCCGTGCGGCTGTTATTATGTAGCCACGAGCTCCTCCGCGAACTATTATTACGAACTATTATCGTTCCCGTAGAGCGAAAAGTCACTAAGTCGAAAAATGGTCAAAATGACCTATCAATGTCACTAAAATCAACATTTTCTTCTCTAAATATCTGTCTAACCGTCATTTTTGTAGCTGCCCCCGCTTTTGTTTTACGAAATGCTTTTCACGTGTTTTAGCCCTTATAATATAAAATTTATTTTATTTCCTTCAAATGAAAGCTAAAAACATAAAGGTTTGTAAAGGTAAGCCAACGTTACAACGATTTTTATTTTCAAAAACTTTAAATCTCATTATCTCAAAACACGATTTTTCGACGCTCTACGGAGACGTTATGCTCAATTACATACAGTCGTTAGCCCGCATTCGGATCTATCAATCAACTCAGTCTATCGCAGTCCACTGCTGGACATAGGCCTCTCCTAGGCTGCGCCACAGCACCCTGTCCTCCGCTCCGCTCCATCAACTCAACTCAAAGCATTTTATTTCAAATAAACCAATTACAGGCACTTTTGAATTGTCAAGGGGTCGGTCAGTCAGAAAGATGAAGCTAGTTGCCCATTCCAAAGCGTAGGTTCCTATGGAGAAGAACGGGCAAGAAACTCCACGGACACTCTTTTGAATCAGAATATTGTTACAATATATTGGTTACACCATTCATGTTGAAATTATACATGTGAGTACAATGTAGAAAAACGCGCACTTTAAAAAAACAAAACAATTCAAAAAATAAAATAAGCCGTGGTAGCTAAGAGATGACCAGTCCCTACTGATGGCGCCCGTTCACGAACATGACGCATGGATCAGCACCATTTAGCTCAACCATTTTGAAGGGAACTTAATCGAGTCTGTCTCAGGCACATTAAAAAAAAAAATCGGACCATCTAGCTAGGCGCGTCCCACACTACACTTGCCGATAGCCGATACGCAGTCTCCACACGTAAGATTAGTTGGGGGCCCGACCTAGGAATGAATGACACCACGATTTGACAGTTGTCAATGTCCCTACTCCCGATGTGTTTAACCTGTCCAAAAAAGTTAGTAAATCGGGTGTTCACTCCGAAGTTTCGAACTATTTTCGGACGGGTCCGTAACTTCGTTGACGTACTTAGAGAGTCGGCTCCCAGACGTAGAAACGATGAAGAACGATGTATGAAAACTAATATAGATAGAAAAGGGGTGAATACCGAGATGGCGGTTGATAGGAATGAATGTAAGAAAACTCACTGGCGGCTCGGCACGGCAAGGGATTTTTATGTGACGAATAGAAATGTAACTTAACTGTATGACAATAAAATTGAAATTTCAACGGCAAAGGTATCCTTAGGCATGCCCGACGTCCTTAGGCATCATCATTGAAATTTGAACTTTATTTCCATACTATTATTAGGTTATATTTTCGCCTAAAAATACTTTGCCATGCCGTGCCGCCACAAATTAATTGCGATAAGGACAGGCGCTGATGAGTAATTCTTTATGATTCCAACAAAATCTCGCAAAATCACAGTAGTTTGCAATCAAGGTAACGGAAATGCCGGGAACGTAATCTAATGGCGGCCACATACGTAGCGGTATACCTGAACGGTATACCGGAACTGAAGGCTTGTGCAAGTATGCCTAACGTCCATAGTGACCACACACGATTCAAGTATGCCCAGTTCTGCGCCTGTGACAAACCGAAGAAGTCGTGTTGTGCAATAAGTATTTTGTGAAATATGCCACCGGTTCTATCTAAAGTGACACCCACAATTCCCACAAATGATGACGTTTTGGCTATTGTTGGTTTGGTGCTAGCTATTAAGAAAAAAGAGAAGTGTAAGAAGAAACGTTCTGTATGGTGTAAAGAATGGTTACTGAAAAGAAATAAGTATTCCCACACCAACCTTTTAAATGAATTGAAATTCGCTCCGAAGGACTGGCACAATTATTTGCGTATGGATGAAAACACATATTTGGAACTCTTGTCCTTAGTAACGCCATTGATACACAAGAATGACACGATAATGCGCCCAGCGATAACACCGCATGAGAGGTTAACAGCAACTTTGAGATTCCTGGCGACTGGTAGAAGTTACGAAGATCTTAAGTTTTCTACAATAATATCACCTCAAGCTCTAGGCATCATTATCCCTGAGACATGTAACGCTATCTATGAAGTACTTCGCACAAACTATTTGAAGGTAAGTAAAACCACAAGATTATAATCAAAACTTTACTTTTATTAAAAACGAATAGAGAGGCAGAGTCATAATTAGGTACAGGCCTTAATCTTCACCGTTAAACTGAGAAAATAAAGTCACCATGGACATGTTTTCGGTGGAAAGTGAACCCGATAATTGAAGGCTGGCATCCGAGATTTGCGGGTCTGGCCTAGTTGGTGCATGTGAACGTATTTGATGAAAATATGTCGGTTGACTCTGCTGAGATTGTAAATTGTAATTTATATTTCTGTTATTTGAGTAAAGGTTGAGTTGAGGTTCCGATAACATCTGCTGCTGATGGATTTGTTGTGGTACCTGATTTAGCAGAGTTGAACTTGTGAGCTTGTGTGATATCGTTAAGTTACCAAATTGTGCCTCAAATAACGTATCAGTAATAATTTTTTCTGCAAACAATCTCTGTTCTCTGGGCAAGTCACGCAATTTTATTGCCACCATTTTGCCAAAAACGTCGCAACCATCTTCGGGTACAGTCGGACGTTTGAAATGATCACGCACCGACAGAAGAACATCTTCAGTTACGGAATCAGAATTTGAAGTCCTTTTTGAAGGCCTTGACCGGTTTCTTGAAGGTGTCGGTGGGTGTAGACTTTGGACGACTGTAGAAGACGTCGATGCTTGTGGACTTTGAACGGCGTCAGAAGAAGACTCAGAGTAGATTTCAACTCCATCAGTTTCAACTCCCTGTGTTACAACTCCCTCAGTTTCTTCTGTCTGTAACAATAAGTTAAATATAAGTTTTTTTTTTTTAAGTACCTACAGGGACCTCGCTCACTTCACCTTTATTAAGAGTTATTTTCATATTTGTTTCAGTTTCCGAAAACAGAAGAAGATTGGAAAGATATCGCAAAAACCTTTGAAGACAGGTGGAATTTTCCTCACTGTGTCGGCTCAATCGACGGAAAACATATAGATATTATTCCACCTAGTGAAAGCGGATCTTATTATTACAATTACAAAGGGCGGCACAGTATGGTTCTGTTAGCAATTGTGGATGCCAAATATCGATTTATTATGTGCGATTTTGGCACAAATGGCAGAGTATCAGATGGCGGTGTCCTGCAAAATACAGTTTTCTACAAGAAACTTGAGAAAAATCTGTTAAAGATTCCGGTGGAAGAAAAAATTAACAACAGCTTAAAAGTATTGCCATACGTTTTCGTAACTGATGATGCGTTTCCTTTGAGGTGTGATATGATGAAACCATTTAGACAAGCGGACTTGAATTCACAAGATAGAAAGATCTTCAATTACCGTTTATCTCGAGCGAGGCGCATAGTTGAAAATGCGTTCGGTATATTGGCGGCTAGGTTCAGAATTTTCCACACACAAATTAATATAGAACCAAATAATATTGAATCTGTAGTAATGGCGAGTTGTGCTTTGCACAACTTTCTAGTCGCTCATTCACGTAATCACTACTCGCCTTCTGAATGTTTTGACCAAGAAAATGCAGAAAATGGAACTATCTTGCCAGGGTTACATGCGGGTGACCACATGATCCCATTAAATAGAAGGGGATATGGGAATACTGCACTCAATGCAAAGAATATTCGGGAACAGTTTATGGATTACTTTAGTAATGAAGGCAGTGTTCCTTGGCAAAATAATTTCATAAATTAAAAAAAAAAAAAAATAGTATTAGAATTGAATTTTATTTTGTTTAATTTTTTGTGAAGCCAGAACAAACATCTTACCGTAGATTCCTCCGTAGATTCCTCAGTCAGGTTCGATTGCGATGTTCTTGGTGTCTCTTGGTCGCGGATAAAATGCAATTTATCGTAGTACCATAGACTCGGCACGTATACATCGTTGATGCCTGCCCCTGATTTCTTCGAATTTTCGACTTTTTTCTGTTCTTTTCGGTAATTTGTCCTGTAGGTATTAATTTTTCTAATCACTGATTCCCGATTCGCGTTGGGCTCTATTTCTTTCAAAACATCTACCAATTGTTGGTATGCAGCGTTCTTTTTGTCGCGAATATGGTATTCTTTACTTTTTATTTGCCATAGACATGGTAACTTCCTGTATAAATCTATAAACTCTTCTAATTTCTCTCTATTACTGCGGCGTGAATCGACAGACATTTTGGCGCGAAAATAAACACACAAACCGACCGAAGGGCTGGCGCGCGTGCGACTGAAGCGTTCCGACACACACGCTCATGCATACTTGCACAAACTGGTTTGCGCAGGTATACAGATCGTAGTTTTGATCTGCCTACCAGACTTGTGCAAGTCAGGAAACTTGTGCAAGTTTTGTCACACACACGCTCCGGTATACTTGCACAAGCTTTCAGTTCCGGTATACCGTTCAGGTATACCGCTACGTATGTGGCCGCCATAAGCGACAAATCCGGCGGGATAATTAATTAATTACGTAACATGCAATGGCAATTTTATTTTGACAATTCAACAACGTTAATTGCGGTATTTACGACGCCAAGCAGACAATTTTTTTAATGATGTAGCGATGGATTAGCAATTTCCTTTTTCAATTCATCCAACATCCAGTGCGAGTCGTGCGGTGCTCGTGTACCCCATCTGCCCCATCTGCTAGACTCTAGAGTGTCCCAAATGTCCGTACACCTGCGCCCTTGCCATTGACGATCTGGACAACGCTTCTGACGCTACGCACCGCAATAAATTTCGACACCTACTGGACTCAAACAATATAAGAAACGAAAAGAAAAAGAAGCAATTTCTTTCCAAATCCTTCGGATTGTGATTGTGTTAATTTGTGTTTTCAAATGCATTGCATTTAAGTCTATTTTACGTCTGACGGCTCGCGAGCATTGAGCGGCCGGCGAGCCGTCCACTATTCTGTATAGCCATCGTAAAATAGACGTTAAATTTGATTTAAAATCCAAACTTGAATGTCAACTTATTTGCCGTGACGGAGCGGTGCTGTTATGATGCCCGATGTCCTGGTGCGGGACTACACATCCCCTCATAGTTTCGGGAATACCCAATATTTGCAAATTGTTGGGAATTCCCGAAACTATCAATCAATCTGCCTAGCCTTTTCCCAACTACGTTGGGGTCGGCTTCCAGTCTAACCGGATGCAGCTGAATACCAGTATTTTACATGAAGCGACTGCCTATCTGACCTCCATAGCCCAGTACCTGGGCAATACGATACCCCTTGGTAAGACTGGTTGTCAGACTTTCGGGCTTCTGACGACCCGTAACGACTGTCAAAGATGAAGAATGACAGCCGGGACCAACGGCTTACCGTGCTTTCCGAGGCACGGAGGAGTCTCGATATTAAGTAAAGATGGTCACCCATCCACGGACCAACCCCGGCAAGCGTAGCTTAACCTGATGGATCGACCCGCGCGGCTGTTATTATTCAGCTACGAGCTCCCGAAACTATACGGGATTTCCCGGGTGCACTATGAAGGTACACACGTTTGCTTTGTTCGTAAGCGGAAACAGTCCTATCACGGCATGACATCGCATTTTTGTCCACAAACAGATGCTAGAGAAACACGACCACATTCTTTTACTTTTTGTTATCATTCCATCTTTTTAAATGACTTCAAAATCGAGGGAGTATGTCTGATGCAGCATGGCGTTTTTGGAAAGTCGGCGGGAAGGAAAATTTAATCGATGGTCCATCTACCGACTTCTGGAGCGATCTATTGGTAGCATCCATAGATACCTAGATCAGATACAAACCTCCAACCATTCGCGGCATGACCTATTCTCAAAGTCTTGACAACCAGTCTTACCAAGGGGTATCGTGTTACCCAGTTACTGGGAGGTCAGATAGGCAGTCGCTTCATGTAAAATACTGGTATTCAGCTGCATCCGGTTAGACTGGAAGCCGTTATCAAAACAGTTGGGAATAGGCTAGGTGATGATCTGATCGATTCTCATATAATATACAATACATCAGGGAACAAAATACAATGTTCTTTGTGAACAACATCCTAATTCGTCAAGTACCTTGAACTCTGCTTACCCAACGGAAACCAAGCGCGCAGCTTACGTCAGCAAAAAATATCTATTATATGTGACTCAGTCAAAGGAATTTCGTTGTAAAATCAGTTATAGTACAGTTATAGAAAACATATGATCGGAACAGCTGACATCTGCCTTTGGCGAAAAAAAAAACACCCACAACCACATGTCTTTGTACTTACAAGGTGAATTAAACCTTGACGGTATAAAAATAAGGTTGGTTTTGTATCAAATGTTTGGTTCTTAGGTATAAATGTTTCGCGAAAGTGAATCTAAAAGTGTAAGTTTTAAAGTTTATTTTCAAACAAATGCTAATTGAATTTAAAATACTGGTTTTTTTTTCACGAAAATCTGTCGTGTTTTTTTTTCCGCGTAAGTTGGAGGTCACGTGTGTTGTAGGTTGGTATTGGGTTCTAACGACTTTTTGGTCACTTCTTCATTCAAATATTTTAACGTTCAATTTCGTTCTGGCCATTTAGAATTCGAAGCATGACCAAAGATTCTTTGAATGTCCCAGTGCGCGTTGGTAGATGTCACATTTCTTCGAAATGTTGGTTCTAGGACATGCCGGTTTCCTCACGATGTTTTCCTTCACCGTTTTGAGAGCGGTGATGAAATTATTTACACAAAGTTAAGTGCCTGTCTGAGTTCAAAGCCACGACCTACAACTCGACACCACTGCTCCAATACCATCCAGTGTTTCCGAACCTGCTAATATTTATGTCATCACCCCATATTTGCCAAAACTTGCTTCATCTCAACAATAATACCACCTGGACCAATTTGCATCCTGCCCTTAGTAAAGTAAATACAAGTAACAATCTCATACAGGTACCCAATAAATCTTAGATCCACCCCACACATTTTGAAACTTGTAATTTTGAGGACAATAGGCCCACACTTGCGTCTTCTTATTGAACTTACGAACACCTGAGGTTTCTTATGAACAAAAAAAATAGGGGTGGGTTCCAAAAGGTGTGTTTAAGATTTTAAATGTCGGGGGTTGAATTGAATCGGCCTTTAGTGAATTTTTACGAGACAGCTGTCTGGTTGTAAATGGCGTTGGTTCGTAAAAAATTATGAAGGTACGAATTTGGATAGTATAGTTAAGATGTAGATAAGTATAGTAAGTATATATTATCTGTCAATTATACTTCATAAAAGATAGCTTGATCTCTGCGACAGCTGTCAGTAAAATCACGCCTATGAAGTCCTGAATTTCATAATAGCACAGACAGTACCTGTCAATGTCATAATTAGTGCCTAATTAGCAGTGATCGGAGTAGGTAGATTGAACTGGGGCTATTGATCCGAAACGTATATATTAATATGGACATTCCTCCGGAATTGGTGGATTATTAAAAAAAAACCGGAACTTATGTAGGAATTGTATTTATTTTTTATTTATTCTACCCCTTTTTTTGGTCCTAAAATCATGAAATGAGTCCTCTCACCCAGAGTGGAACGGGAGGGACTGTCAGACTTCACTGACTAAAATCAACCTGTTCCTTCGTATGCCCTTTACGTTTCAGAGTCGTGGTGCATCCTTAGAACAGTCTCACGACCCCAGCAGGCATTGGCCCTCTATAGGGCCCCGTCATTTATTCTACCCTTAATGTAAATTACCATGACCACTATGAAAATATTTAAATTTAAGTGCAACAATTGATAAAAGTTCTAGCCATAAAAGGCTAAAAATAAAAAATAAATATTAAAGCTTCGATCGGAATTCGATTGTTTTTATTATTTAACAGATAAATAATGAATTAATTTAGTTTTGATACCTTCCTTTAAATTTTGAATTGAGTAGTAATAATATCACTACCAACATTAACAATATTTAATTGAATCCGGAAATACCGGAATTACTTTCCAGAAAAATGGCTTATCCATGTTATTCTTTCTGTGAGCATTTATGATACAAGTACCAAAAATCAATCTACCTACTCCGATCACTGATCATAACATTATTTACATTTGTACATACTTGATCTAAAATAATAGTGATTAAATAAAATCCAATTTCTCACCTACCCCTGTAACATTCCATCCGTCAACGTCCCATCCTTGGGTTTCGGGAGAAGACACGCCGCGTTTGGCTCAAAGGCCGTGTTGTAATTTAAATTAAACCCAATTATATGTTACATTAGCATCGATAAAGTAAGAAACGTCGATAATTTCTATCGATTTTTTTTAATATCCTGATAACCCTAGGAATGTCAGTTTGACATATGTCGCAGAGATCAAGCTATCTTTTATGTAGTATAGCAAATGTGTGCTAATTAGCTGTGACCTGCTAGGAGATATTACTGGCAGATAATAATGCCAGATAGTATTTAGTTGATATTAGCTGTTGCCCGCGAACTCGTCTGCGATCCGGGATGAAAAGTAGCCTTCTCCATGTCATGGTCTACCTATGTGCCAAATTTCATCCAAATCCGTTCAGTCGTTTTAGCGTGGGTAACAAACAAACTTTTTCGCAATTATAATATTAGTTAGGATTTTAATATAGATACCTACCCGGGAATATTTTGCGATCTATATAAACTACTAGCTTCTGCCCGCGGCTTCGCCCGCGTGGTATGTCGATAAAAAGTACCCTATGACCTTCCCCAGGATGCCATCTATCTCCTTGCCAAATTTTGTCGAAATCCGTTCAGTGGTTTAGGCGTAAAAAGGTAACATACAGACAGACAGACGAGAGTTACTTTCGAATTTATAATATTAGTATGGATACAGGGTTATTGGTTATAATTATGTCGGCAATCCAGTAAGGGTATGTAGGAGAGGTCATTTACTATCAAATGACTCCATTTGACTCCTATGCAAATGTCAAATTTTTTGAGTCAGTTGACATATTATATTTTTATCTACACCCATGCTATAAATTCTCTCTAAAAGTTTCTGAAAGAGTTAACTTATTGCCAAAATTAAAACAACCAGTGTCATAGTAACCATAATATCATCCAAACGGGTGTTCTAATGTTGTACTGAATTTCATAATGCAACTCATTTAAAAAAAGAACATTGTCATTCACGAGCGTTTCACTAACAAAGCACCGTAATTTAAAAAAAAAAACATACATTCGAATTCGAAAAAATCGAATTCACGTCGTACCGCGCCAATTTTGTTCGATATTGGTATTGCAAAGAAACTTTTATAGAAGATTCATATCATGGGTGTAGATAAAGTCTTGTATGCAACTGTAAATAATTAGGTATCATAGTATATAACAGTTGCATAAATAACTATTATATCATACATTATAAAAGACAATTAACGAATTGCCGACGTATAACCACTAACCCAATATATCGTTACGACTTTAACCATTTTATACCATGAACTAAATAATTGATACTTATCAATTTATCATCCACTGTACAAATTGTGAAAGTTACATAAGATAATGCCCGTGTTCCCCGCTTAGGTGAAAACGAGTGTATTTCAACTCTTCCAAACTTTTCGGAAACTACGAACTCACGTTTACTCGTGAAAGTTTTATAAGATAACTAGCTGATGCCCGCGACTTCGCCCGTGTGGATGTCAGTTATTATATACTAAAACCTTACTCGAGAACCACTCTATCCATTGCTGAAAACAGCATGAAAATCGGTGCAGAAGTTTTTGAGTTTATCGCGTACAGGACGACAGACAGAACTTTGTTTTATAATATGTAAGGATAAGATAATAATAGTACATTACTGTCGCGGCCAGCAATAAGGGGATTGATGGACGATCGTGGAAATGTGGGCCGAGGCGAAGCCAAGGCTCACTTTCTTTTTTTTTTCAAGCCAGGTCGAAATTTTTATAAAATCTTTGATAAGTTACCTCCTTGATTGCTATGTATTGAAGTAAAAAGTTCGTTCCATTTTTAAATAACACGACAGATATGAGTTTTCATAACAATTTATTTGGCCGCCAGATATGGATTTTCATAGTAACTTTGTTGGCCGCATCGTCACTTTTTTTTTGACCAGTACAGCAATTTCGATTTATCCCGAAGAAGGTTGTCAAAATAATGCTCGAATTTCCAAGCATGTTTGAGAAAATGTATTTTACCCTATTATTTCCAGATTATTCGACAGTCCTCACACACCTAAGACGTTGCTAGAGAAATGTTCAACGCCTTCACATCATCCGCCGCGCTCCAGACTCTTCCCGCCCAAATTAAATGCGCAGTCTGGTAAGTTAGCACCTATTATTCGTCAAAAGGTCCATTTTAGTCTACAAGATGACCTAGAAGAGTCAGTTTAAGGTGGATGCGCCAAGGTAGCCCGCGAAATTCAAATTTTCTTACATTTTTTGCAATTTGCAGGTCAGTGTTAGGTTGTATGTTGATCTAAATATGATTTGCGGCCGTAACAAATAAAAGTGCATTGAATGACTATTTCATGAAAATCATTACATTTGGCACTTTCATGAAATTAGAGAGTTGTATTGCTGTTGTATTGTCGCGACAGACAGACAGAGTTACTTTCGCATTTATAATATAAGTAAGGAAGTAAAGATTAACGTGCTTTCCGAGACACGGAGGAGTCTCGGTATATAAAGATGGTCACCCATCCACGGAACAACCTCGGCAAGCGTAGTTTAACCGAATGGATCGACCCATGCGGCTGTTATTACTTAGCCACGAACTCCTCCGAGTTTAAAAGTATTTTTTCCTTACAGGCATGCCATCAGGCTCCAGCCACCATCTCCACCCGCCGTCTGGCGACGAAGACAGTGCACTAGGGAGCTTACCGCCCGACGAACTCGACGAGTCACGGATGACGCGACGAGCAGTAGCTAACATCAATCCGTTCACACCTGATGGTAAGTTTTATAACATACTAGCTTCCGCCCGCGGCTTCGCCCGCATGGTATGTCGATAAAAAGTAGCCTATGTCCTTTCTCAGGCTCTAGAATATCTGTGTACCAAATTTTATTTAAATCGGTTCAGTAGTTTTGGCGTGAAAGCGCGACAGATAGACTGAGTTACTTTCACATTTATAATATTAAGTAAGGATAATTAATTGATTCAGGCATTACTTTGCAGAAATCCATTATAAAATACAATAGACGTATATTTAATACCCTTTTCTTTTTAACAATTCTAAAGAGTCATAAAAAAAAACCTGTAAGAAATCGACACGTAAATCACCTCTCAACGAGGCATCCTCAGGATGACGATTGACTTGTCGCGAACCCGAACACGACGTGTTGCCACGCCGAGCGCCGGACGCAAAGTCAAACAATCACTCACTCTGCTCTTACAAAGTTTTTTATGACTCGTTAGGAATAGTTAAGCGGAAAAGGTTACTAAACATATCTACGTCTATTGTATTTTTGTTATAATAACGCAGAAATAACATTTTGAAGATAAATATGTATCTTTACATGTACTGAATTTTTTTCTGTTTTTCAGGACAAGCGTTGAACAAGAAAAAACGAGCGTTGTCAAAAACACCGACGTGGGGCGATGCGACACCTGAACAACCAGCTAAGAGGCTCAGGGTAAATATCCCTCTGCCAGGGTTGCGGGAAAGTCCGTAAAGGATACCGGGACAATGGCAATAGGCAACTGAAGGAACACGGGTGGGTTTTAGTCAGAAAAAGTCTGACACGCCCTCCGCCCAGAGCGGGAGAAGTCAAATGACGACATCCCACCCTAAAAAAAAAATTGTAAATATCCAGTACCTATCAATCTGCCTAGCCTTTTCCCAACAACGTTGGGGTCGGCTTCCAGTCTAACCGGATGCAGCTGAACTGCTGAATACCCGTATTTTCCATGGAGCGACTGTCTATCTCACCTCTACAAATACAATACCCCTTGGTAACACTGGTTGTAAGATTTTCGGTCTTCTGACGACCTGTAACGACTGTCAAAGATCCACGAATGACAGCCTGGACCAACGGCTTAACGTGCTTTCCGAGGCACGAAGAAGTCTCGATATGTAAAGATGGTCACCCATCCACGGACCAACCCCTGCAAGCGTAGCTTAACCTGTTGGATCGACCCGTGTGGCTGTTATTACTTAGCAACGACCTTCCATAGACCTCCATATACTAACAATTTTTTTTTTCTCACAGGAATCCAACATCTCCCGCTACAACATAGAGTTCATAGAGCTAGGCGTCATCGGGCGCGGTGAGTTCGGGCGCGTGACCAAGTGCGTGAACAAGCTGGACGGCTGCGTGTACGCACTGAAGCGCTCGCTGCGGCCCGTGGCGGGCTCGGCCGCCGAGCGCGCCGCGCTCACCGAGGTGTACGCGCACGCCGCGCTCGGCAAGCATCCGCATGTCGTCAGGTCAGCGACTATAGATATTTTCCTCTCAACATCTTCCTCATCTGTCTAGCCTATGCTATGTATACGGGTCAGCTTCCAGTCTAACCAGATAAAGCTTGTGCGATTGTCAAGTCATTCTATTTATTTAAGAAAAAAGATGTCTAATATTGATATGGTCACTATACAATGTTGTTATTGTTAGATAGATGCTCCCATAGAGATAGGTACTGAATAAATGAATACATAACTGACTTGGTTTTACATTAGATCTCACGACACGTGTTATCGGTTTCTACATAATGTGTGATGATGTTATTTTTGCGATTATCTCAGAAACTGCTAGTCATATTACGATGCGGTGTCGCGACACTTCAATTTCCTTAAGGGCGGTACTCTACCTGAAATTGCTTAGCATGATCCTCCGTTATGCTGAAAATACTACAGCATTCATTTTGAAATAAAATATATGTTAAAGTTGAGGATTGATGCTAGGTCCTATGTTTGGCGAAAACACGATTACATAAATCTTTATCAATAGAAAAAAATCCAAAGTTCCCTCTAAACCGAACTATAAACCGCTGGTATTTAAAAAATACTTCAAATTAGATCATAAAACTTTGCATAATAACTGAACTTACTATAAAGCAGGTCTTATGTTTTTTTTAATACCATTATTATTACCGTAAATAGCAATTACCTAAACTTTTCGAGGCTTAAGAGCCGCCAGCACCCCAGTCCGTCTCGCTCTCACTCAGGTCGCGAGCAGTATGGTGCGAGTGAGATAAAATCTGAGGTAGGGTACAGCCATCTTCTAACATCTTCTTTTTTCCAATAGATACTACTCAGCCTGGGCAGAAGATGACCACATGATAATCCAGAATGAGTACTGTGACGGAGGCTCGTTACAGCAGAAGATGGAGAATGGGCCACTGTCTGAAGCTGAGCTGTTGTTGCTGTTGGCCCATATAGCTGATGGCTTGGCGTGAGTATACCATTCATGCTGCAAAACCTCGCCCAGACATAAAGTCTGTTCAAAAAGTATTTGATTAAAGTGTAAACATACCCTGTTCAGATAATATTGCTACACAGTTGCGTGACTGTTAAGGGCGAATTTGAACAAACTTTTGTACCTAATATAAGTTTATAATAAGCTACGCGACGTGAAGCGCACTTTTAAACAATTATCGAACTTATTTTCTTCACGAAAAGGTATAATTTCAGTGCGAGCGGTGACACGTGTCAAAGTACGCTGAGATGCGCGGTGCTGTGCAGCGCGTGTACCTTATTGTGTAGTAAATAAAGGCGATATTGTATCCGATCATAAAAAAGTGCGCGTCGCTTCGCGTCTCGGTGTGAACTGACCCTTAGGGACTAAGTGCGGAAACCAAACCCCTAACATAGAACTGCCAGATTGTTTTAAAACTCTTAACTTTAGGACATTTAAATATAAATTATTCAATTATCTTTTAAGAAACTGATACTTCTCGACTGTTTGGTATTGTTCGTCGAGTCGTTGAGCTCCTTAAGTTTTGAGTTGAGCTCCACTATTACTGACAAATGCTTGCACTGACTGGACAGGTCCATTCAAATCGTTGTGGTTCTTTCCTCAAAAGACCATTTCAGACGCTAATCTACTTGGTCCTCATATGGCCTGACCAAGATTATGTCTGGACTTTAAAAGAGACTGCGACCTCTGAGTTTGTTTCGGCCTTTCTTCTCAGAGTAGTCAGATAGGAAACGCCGACCTCATCTAGCTTATTTTTAATATTTTTTAATATGACGTTTAAAAGTGATTCCAATATCCTATTTACAGAATAAACAATTTAATTTCAATGATTTTATGGATTGAAATTTAATATTAATATTTTTTAATGTGACGTTTAAAAGTGATTCCAATATCCTATTTACAGAATAAACAATTTAATTTCAATGATTTTATGGATTGAAAAGTTGACATAAATATTAGGAAATAATTATAATATTCTCTTCTTATTATTTTTTTGACCTAATTTAATACTTTTGACATTTCTATAACTAATATTTGACTAATTTGCAATTAGAATGTTATCCTAATCGATTTAATTCAATGTGTGATCTAACAAACTAACCAAAACCCCGAAAATGGATTTAATAATGTAATAATTAATTAATTATGTAATAACTAGCTACGCCCCGCGGTTTCACCCGCGTAAGTCTCGATCCCGTGGGAATATCGGGATAAAAAGTATCCTATGTGTTAATCCAGGTTATAAACTATCTGTTTGCCAAATTTCATCCAAATCCATTCAGCTGTTTTTGCGTGATTGAGTGACAAACATCCAAACACACAAGATTTCACATTTATAATATTAGTAGGATAGTAGGATAGTAGGATTAGTAGGATAGTAGAATTAGTAGGATAGTAGGATTAGTAGTATAGTAGGATAGGATTATTTTATTGTGTGGTAATTATTTTACTAAATTCCTCTAAACTCTCCCCCACAGGTACATTCATTCCCTCCAATTAGTCCATATGGATGTCAAACCTGGTAACATCTTCATCTGTAGCGGTGAAGGGGAACCCTCACATGATTCCGACGACGGATATGATGATGACGAGCCACAGTATCATCATAAGTATAAAATTGGTAAGTTTCATTATTATCATCTGCCTTGCCCGTGTTTCAGTCTAGCCACAGATTAGTACAGATGGTTCACTCTGCCAAATAATTTAAATAAAAACTTTTTACAAAAAAAAAAACAACCGACTTCCAAAAAAAAAAAAACTACAAAGTGAAAAATTACTTAAAGTGTTTATTGGATTAATTATTTTCCCCACTCACACACACTATTTTCATGTAAACATATTCCGTATTACCACAAAACAACAACTGGTAACATTATTTTGGTTTATCAACAATAATCACCTCATAACCTTCCTCACCAGGCGATTTAGGACACGTGACGTGCGTATCATCTCCATCGGTAGAGGAAGGCGACTGCAGATACCTGCCCAAAGAAGTTCTGCAGGAAGATCTCACGCAGCTAACTAAGGCAGACATATTTGCTTTTGGTAAGTTTACTTTAAAAAAAAAAACTTTGAGAACTTAAAAGAACAAACATTTTTGACTACATGAAACACTGAAAACCGAGGAGCTTGTGGCTAAGTAATAACAGCCGCACGGGTCGATCCATCAGGTTAAGCTATGCTTGCCGGGGTTGGTCCGTGGATGGGTGACCATCTTTAAATACACAGAATCAGTTCTATTTCTATGTATTTGACGTTCAAAAGTGCCTTTAATGTGCCTACTTGAAATAAATTATTTGACTTTGATACCGAGCCTCCGTGCCTCGGAAAGCACGTTAAGCCGTTGGTCCCGGCTGTCATTTATGGATCTTTGACAGCCGTTACGGGTCGTCAGAAACCCGAAAGTCTGACAACCAGTCTTACCAAGAGGGGTAGCGTATTACCCAGTTACTGGGTTGTGCAGGTCAGATAGGCAGTCGCTCCATGTAAAGTACTGGTATTCAGCTGCATCCGGTTAGACTGGAAGCCGACCCCAACATAGTTGGGAAAAGGCTAGGCAGATTGATTTGAGTTTTTAATAATATTAATTTATTTCAGGTTTAACGCTTTTCGAAGCCGGTGGCGGCGGTGCCCTCCCTAAGAACGGTCAGCAGTGGCATGACTATAGAGATGGGAAGCTGCCCGAGCTGCCCAAGCTGTCCAGGGAATTCAATCAGTTGTTAAGAGTAAGTTTAAATTATTTTTACCTGACTGCCCCAGAAGGAGGGTAATTTTTTTTTAGCTTATTTGACGCGGGAATCGAATGTATATCTATATCATAAGTCATAACTACTTAATTAGCAGAGACAATGATGAGTCAAAGATGCCATTGATTCTGGCACTGGGAGTTTTAATCGAGTTGATACTTGGTACCTCCGTGGTTGGTACCAAATCCATACGAATAAATACAAAAGGTGTTTGTTTGTAATGTCAAAAGTTTAATGTCAATATTGGTTTGCCAATTGAAGAATTTCCAAACTTGAGTGTCAGTGGGCACAATTGCTCGTAGAACAGATGGCCGATGGGGCCGAAAGGTTCTGGAATGGCGACTGCGTACTGGAAGACGTATGCCCGTTTTCACCAACATCCCATAAACTACCATCTACGTATGGGACAGTTAGCTTAAAAGCTCCCCCAAACTAGCCCCTAAATTAAATTTCGTTTCACCATCATTTTCGTCACCTAACTAGGGGGCACATACTTAGATGACGTTTTGTTTTCGATAATAGTGACTGATCCGTTTTTGAACTTATCGATACTTTGAACAAGATAGTTTTTAATGAAATTCTCTAAAGTATACACTTATATGGATACAATTACTAATAAATTATGCTTTGATAGTAATAATAAATATTATTTCATTCATATTTGTAATTAATTTCATAATTTATTGCTTATTTACTCTGTGTGTAAAAAACCTCGCGTGTTATCTGTGGACTTCTTTGTATTTGAAATTTATTTCTTTTGAATTATATCTGCAAAAAAAAAGTAGCGAATACAATAAGAACAGAGGTTCCTAACTCACAAGTTTATGGTTTTCATTGGTAATTAGGTCTCCACGTAAGTATCGCCGACTAAACAAAGAAAAAATACCACGTACATATGTACTTAGGTTATTTTTATTTTTTAATATTACGTAAGTAAATTATAAAAACTTAAGTAGGTACTCCCTATTGTCAGGAAATTCTAAGGTATGTTTAATCATTTCCAATAAATACAACACTGAAGATTTACATAACCTGTATCTCCGAAAAAAATCTGTTTCATCAAAACTTTCGAAGTAGTTTGGTCGTTTTCGATATATTTTTGGTCTACGGCTGTTATTTACGTCGAATATAGTAGAAACAGTTTCTAAATTTCAAATAAGTTCATTTATATCACTATATCTGGTCGTTGCTTGGGAGATCACATACTTATGTGCCGGTTTAT
The DNA here is from genome assembly GCA_949152455.1 of Lithophane leautieri. Classification (NCBI taxonomy): domain Eukaryota; kingdom Metazoa; phylum Arthropoda; class Insecta; order Lepidoptera; family Noctuidae; genus Lithophane; species Lithophane leautieri. The sequence goes on along the minus strand of OX424486.1, from coordinate 8,433,870 downwards.
GGGCCCACATTTCGACTACCTAAATATAGGGGACCTTTTATCGTTTAACTGACCCCTTACTGTTGGTGAAACAGAAACCACCCCCTAACAGCCCCCTAACCATTCTTAGGGGATCCCATAAACTTAGGGGATGTCGGTGAAAACGGGCAGTAGTGTTGTAAGGCCCCCACAAGGTGGACCGATGACCTGGTGAAGGCCGCGGGAATGCGCTGGATGTGAGAAGCACAGAACCGGTCGAAGTGGCGGTGCTTGGGGGAGGCCTATGTCCAGCAGTGGACGTCTTTCGGCTGTAATGATGATGCTCTGAATATAAATAGTTTGGAAAAGGCTAGGCAGGTTGATTTTGATGTTATCAGCATATTGAAAGTTTTGTTTTGTCCAACAGAAGATGGTCGACCCCGACCCTAGGGCCCGGCCGCCGGCCGCGCGCCTGCGCCGCCACCCGCTGCTGCTGCCGGCCGGCAACAAGACCAAGACGCAGCTGCGCAGGGAGCTGGCGGCCGCCAAGATGAAGAACGAGCTGCTCGCCAGGAAGCTGCAGGAGGCTGCGAGGTGGGAATTGTATAAAACACTAGTAGTTATTATATACTAAAACCTTATTCGAGAACCACTCTATCCATTGGTGAAAATACCATAAAAATCGGTGCAGTCGTTTTTGAGTTTATCGCGAACAGACAGACAGACCCGGTGGAGAACTTTGTTTTATAATATGTAAGGATCACGCCTGTATTCTCCGAAGGGTTAGGCAGAGGTGTACCTATAGTACACCCACATCTCGCCAGTTATGTTTAAGTCCTATGAATTGGGGGCGAGCCTATTGCCATCAAACGGGCACAAATCCAGACTTCGGGCTACTACTGTGAAATCCTAGATGGAAAAACCTAATATAACTTTGCCCGACCCGGGAATCGATCCAGGGCCTCATTTTCAGCAGTAGCGCTTGTGACCAATAAACAAACGAGGCAGACAAACAAAAAAAAAAAGAAAAACTTACTAACAATAAACTCATTTTCATAATGTATAAAATAATAGTTATTTATGCAACTATTATATAATAATATTTACAGTTGCATACAAGTCTTTATCTACACCCATGTTATGAATCCTCTATAAAAGGTTCTTTGTAATACTAATATCGAACAAATATGGCGGAATACAACACACGTGAATTCGAACTTTTAGAATTCGAATAAACTACGTATTTTTTTTTTTAAATGACTGAGCTTAGTTATTGATACGTGCCTGCATAACAGCGTTCTTTTTTTTAAATGAGTTGCATTATGAAATTCAGTACAACATTTTAACACCCGTTTGGATGATATAATGGTTACTATGACACTGGCTGTTTTAATGTTGGCAATAAGCTAACTGTTTCAGAAACTTTTATAGAGGATTTATAGCATGGATGTAGATAAAAATACTAACAAAAACCTATTATCTTCCACAGATGTATAAAATAAAATAAAAATACTAACAAAGAACCCATTTTCATCCACAGATGTATAAAATCATTAACCCCAAACATAATAACGAACCAGGAATCAGCAAAGTTCCGCACGAGATCGGCAAAGAGACTGCAAAAACCCCGCGTGGACACACACATCGCTGAAATGATACAATCCGTCACATCGCCTTTACGAATAGACAGAACTATGGACAGAACGTTTAGGAGAACAAAAAAGGTATAATATGTAATTAAAAAAATATTTATTAATATCGCATCTGTTAAGATTTATAATCTTTGTCCCTATAAGTGATTGAAATAAGAAAATACAGGGTGAAATAAAATTATCTAGTAAAACTTCACAGATGACGTGATTTTTAAGGAAGATAAAACACAAAAAAAACGTTTTAGATTGTTAATTGATTCAGGCATGACTTCGTAAATCCATTATAAAATCCATATATTTAGTAACCTATTCCGCTTAACTATTCTTCAAGAGTCATTAAAAACCTGTAAGAAATCGACACGTGTTTCACCTCTCAACGAGGCATCCTCAGAATGACGATTGCTGCGTCCAGCGCTCGGCGTGGCAACACGTCGTGTTCTGGTTTGCGACTGGTCAATCGTCATCCTGAGGATGCCTCGTTGAGATGTTTGAATTCATCGCGGGCCGCGTCGCCAATCGCAACGCCCCGCGTGTCCGTAAATGAGGTCTCGATCCCTTGGGAATATCAAATCAAATAATATCAAATCATATTTCAGGTCATGGTCTACCCATGTGCCAAATCTGTTCAGCCGTTTTAGCGTGTTAGCGTAACAAATAAACTCACATTCGCATTTATAATATTAGTTAGGATTATTAAGTGTAAATTGTTTTTTTTTTGCTTTATCATCGTTTAGATATCCATTGCGTCCGTGGAGTGTCGATAGTTATTTTGATTTGACCCTGTATATACATCGGTGTTAGTGGTGGCCATTATTCTTATTTTCATTGCGTAATAGTTTAAGATTGTCGCATCTGGATTTCGCACCGGAGGCCCTAGACAAAGTGACATTCTATCAGCGATAACGATGATGCAAAAGGCAAAAATGTATAGGACTGACATCATCATCTGCCTAGCCTTTTCTCAAGTATGTTGGGGTTGACTTCCAGTCTAACCGGATGCAGCTGAATACTAGTATTTTACATGGAGCGACTGCCTATCTGTCCTCCACAACCCAGTATCTGGGTAATACGATACCCCTTGGTAAGACTGGTTGTCAGACTTTCGGGCTTCTGACGACCCGTAACGACTGTCAAAGATCACAAATGACAGCCGGGACCAACGGCGTAACGTGCTTTCCGAGGCACGGAGGAGTCTCGGTATGTAAAGATGGTCACCCATCCACGGACCAACCCCGGCAAGCGTAGCTTAACCTGATGGATCGACCCGTGCTGCTGTTATTACGTAGCCACGAGCTCCTCACTGACATAAGCTATCGAAAAGCTTATGTCAATCCTTTTGAAAGTCGTTGTAGAAATACGAAACGCTTTCGAAGCGATTGTCACTTGTCTGGGGCCTCTGGTCAGGGCCACTGGTCCGGTCGTGGCGTGGCTGTCTAGTGCGCGAAATTCTTAAAGTTCTCCCATGAAGAATCCAAAATACAGGTTATTTTATCTTATGATTTAAAATATCTGGTATATACAAAATCCTTGTCACTACAGATCAATTTAAACTTAATGGCAGCTCGGAACATGAGGAGAGTCGCTGCGCAGTAACAATTTTCTGTGTCAGCGGGGGTGAGGGGTGGGGTACTGCGCAGCGAGTAGCTAACTTCCGAGCCGCTATTAAGTTTGAATCGAACTGTACCGAGCACCTTGATTGACAACGTTAATATATTTTCTCTACATATAAGCGACTAATTATATAATAAAGTTAAATATTAAAAATGCTAGTATTCGATGTTGAAATGTAAATTTAGGGAAATTAATAGTTTAGCAAATTGACTAACAACTTAAATTGTCCGTATAATCAAATAACTATCATTGACAGTTTTATGGAATGGCTATAACACGACAATTTGACGTTGTGTGTGAATTTGTTAAACCATTATTTTTCCTTGTCCGTATAAATAAGTCCACCGATGCGATGTTGAATATCGCCTATCCTCTAAATGTAAGTATGCGTGAGGTTATTGCAATTAGCTGTGACAGACGACATATGATTCATCGTGATAGCCATGAAAAGTACAACAAAAAAAAAAAAAAACGTTTGTCCATTTTCCCAAGTATATTGAGGTCGGCTTACAGTCTAACCGGATGCAGCTGAATACCAGTATTTTACATGGAGCGACTGCCTATCTGACCTCCACAATTTACTTAGACAAATAATATTTCACAAAAGTAAAATACAGAAGTTTGGCAGACATGTCAGATTTATTGGCAGAAAAGTCACATTTTTCACAGTAATGTCAGATTTTGACAGTAACATGTAAAAAATCATGACTGGCAAGGCAGATTTTATGACAAAAAAAAAATGTCGCAGCATTCTTGCATTATCTGCACTCATCATAATATAGTTAATAGATTTTAATATTAGTGCCTTCTGAAACAAATGTGATTGAAAAGTGCTTTCATATCGAATTTAAAGTATAAAAAAAACTTGTATAAATAATGAAAAATTTCCTTTAAATAATAATTGTATCTTCCATTGCATTCTTTGTGATAAATCTTGGAAAAAGTAAATGTATTTAGTTTTTAGATTTTTGAGACATGGAACTTTCTGGAACGAAAAATTTACAGGAACAATCAAATAAATAAAAATTAAACATATTATAAGAATAAATTCAACTATAACTGACAAAAATTCCATCAAAATCAATACAGCCGTTTCAGAGTTACATACAAACAAACAAAATGTCTCAAAATATTAATATAAGGCAGCTTCTCTAATCATATGTAATAAAAAATATATAATAAAATGTAATATTTATATGAGAAAAACATAAATAATTTGTATAGGTGTATAAAATTATTAATTTTTAAGCTAATCTACCAGTTTTAATATTGTTAGCGAGTTTGACTGATGCGAGGCGTAGAAAAATAAAAATAATAAAGTCCGTGCGCGACTGCTAGTCACCGCGTGAGGTATGTGAGAGGGGTGAGGGGCGAGCGATTGGCAGACGTGAGTTAGCTCGGCCTTTGTCTACCGCCGTCTCACCGCTCACATACCGAAGGCGGTGACTAGCATTCGCGCACGGACTATATTACCATTTTCTGATAGAATTATTTTAATCATTGAGAAAACTGCTCTTTTGCTTGCAAACACCGAAATCGAAGTCTTCATTATGAATAATACCAACTGTGACTACAAAGACATCGTCTCATAAGGCACGAGCATTGATCACCACGCTTGCTCACTGCACAGATAATTTTAAACAATCCGTCTGCCTAGCCCTTTCTCAACATGTTGGGATTGGCTTCCAGTCTAACCAAATGAAATTTGATACCAGTATTAAAGGCGATGGCCCAAAAATAACCCAGGCCTAGTGTCTCAGATTTTAGCGGATATTTCTAAATAATATTTAAAAATATATCTCTCTGTCCGGTGGCTAACATCCTTTTTTTGCTGTAGAATTTTGGTTAACGTTCTTATTAAAAAATCATTTATCGACCAAAATATTTATTAAACTTTAATTCGTTAATCGTTTACTAATAAGCATACTGATGCAAAACCTATAATATAAGCATACCAACAGTTTATTACAAATAAATAACACATAATTGTAATCTAATTCTTTAGTCATAGCATATAGTTTTCAGATAATCTTGAATGTGATTGCGATTACACAATAATCGTAAATAATAATAAATATTTTAGCCGACAAATGAGATTTTATTAGGATCGCATACAAAAGGTCTCGACCAAAAAAACAGTTTGCCACCCGATACAGAGATAGTGATATTATAGAATATTATTTAAAAATATACTCTAAAATCTGAGATACAAAACTTTTGCGTCGGGCCTGGGTTTTTTTTTTGTATGGGATTTGGACCATCTCCTTCCATATACCAGCTTCACAAGCCAGTTACCGAATAACAATTATATATAATACATTTTTTATTTTTTTTTATGTTTTTTCTATGTCGCGCAAATGTCAATGAATCGCGTTTAGGGGCACTCTGCCCAGCCTGTCTAAGGTCCTTAGGCTTATGTAATTATTATAAAATATAAGAATTATTACGTTTTAAGTTGATTTTCTCCAAATTATTGTGAGTACATACAATTGAGTATTGCGATTTGTTGATCAAAAGGCCTAGGCTGGCCTTTTCTCAATAATGTTGGGGTTGGCTTCCAGTCTAACTGGTTGTAGCTGAATACCTGTATTTTACATGGAGCGACTTCCTATCTGACCTCCACAACCCAGTTACTGAGTAACGGTGCTCTTACGCGAGCCACTAAATTGCGCAATTCTTGGCTGGCAATCTCCATACAATCTTGGAATTGCTGTAAATTGCTCAATTTGTAGCAATGCCAAGTTCGTGAGCTCATGTGCTCAAGAGCACCGTTACACTTATTCAATGTGATATGTTCTCAAATCTCCTATCATGCTATGGTAGTTATTGTTCAAGTAATAAAAACGGTTTATTGAGATTACCTCGAACGATTCACAGATCAGACTACTATTAACCGAGGAAAAAGTGCTTTAAAAAAGGTAATTTTAACTCTGGTGTCCTAATTTCAATGATTTTTTCCACTTCAAAACCAAAAAAACTTGAGATTGTCTTATATAAAAAAAAACAGTTATCAAATCATAATAAAATAAAATAATAATCATTTAAAAAAAAACGAATCCTTCAAAATCAAGTCTAATTATTTTAAGACGCTAACCACAAACATGCTTTTTATTTGCTCAACTGTTGACTGGTCTTTAGAAGGCCGATATCAATCAAAATGCTATTCTATCTCATTAGTGACAGTTAGAGGTTTAAAACAACCAATCGTAATTCTCAATTGTATTTACAAAAAATGTCCTTTCAATTTAATTAGCACGTAATAACTCCTTAAATAAATGATTTAATTTTTAGTATTAGAATCTTATAAACCCCATCTTTTTGTTCGATGCTCTTTTGATTATGATCATTGGCAAAAAATACAAGAGTAGAATCTATGTCTTATCATAAATCCAATCAAACTATTGAAAAATAAAACTTTTATAATTTTAAGTAAATTGAGGCATTTTTTTCCCACGTCATGACTTTTTTTTTTTTCAATAAGTATTCTCCATTAGTTATTAAAAAAAAAAAAAAAAATTGCATTAATTTTCCTATAAAAATTTCGTCTCTCGAGGGAAAAATTTTCTTTATCAAAAAGGTTTTGTAACATAGTGCATATTATAATATCCAAATGTTAATGCTATAAGCAAAATAATTGATGAATATAAATACATTAAAAAACTGTTTTAACTAATAATATCGTACTGAATTCATAGTAATGTTCACTTGTACAAATTACTAAATAAATTAAAAGTTTTCTAAACATATTTAAAACGTAATTCTGTCTCTGTCATCTTCAAACGATAGACCGTGACCCGTGACGCGATTGAATTTTGTAGTCATGTATAGATCAGATTGGTTGGTCAGTCTCCATTTTGAACTCTACAGTTAACATCAGATTTGTCAGAGATAAATAATATGACTATGTGATAAAACTCTTATGTAGTACGGTGAAGGGACAATATGTCGTCCATGTAATTTTAAATAATTTATAACAAATCATACCTACCCACATGGTGGGTTGGTTATTATTTAATTTTAGTTTGATCTCATTCTACTTTTTTTTTGTCTATGGTAAAACTTGACTGCGGATAACATCATGTTAGTTGCTTACGTGACAGCAGAAAATTGTTCATTAATTGTATTTTAACTCAACTTGCTTGAAAAAGGTTTTGCTAACCCCTTCTTTAAGTTTCATTGCAGTTAAAATATTATCTTTCAATTTAAATTAACAGTTTTAGGAACGCATTTCGAATTTAAACGAAGACGTAACGGTTTCTTTTTAAATTTTTCGAAATGTGTATTCCTTTGTTTTTTAACCGAATTCTTTTTTTGAATAGTGTATTCGGGTCTTTTTTCTTGTAATTTCATTTTTGTTTTTGATTTTCTGCTAAACCCGTGACAGAATGTCTTCTTAAAAAATATTTTGTAAAAATATGAACTTACGCAGTTAAGGAGTTGTGCGCTTGTACCAAAATTCTGTTTTTTTTTACCGTTATTTTTGTAAATATGACTCAAAAATGATTGTTGGACGCCACCAAAGCAGGAAGACGTGTGGGCTTGTATAATTTGTATGTATATTTGCTTATTGATAATGTAATAAATGCTTGTTTCAATTAATTGCGAGTGTTTTTATATGCCATTAAACTTCAATTCATAATTTCATCCCTTATTTAACCCCTTTAAGGAGATGAATTTATAAAAAATCCTTTCTTAGGGCTCAGCTTCGCAACATAAGAAACTTTTGCGCAAAGGTTCATGCTTTCTCGACCAAGCGATTTAGTCACCTGTTCTTTTCCACCGCACAGTGGAACGAATGTATGGGAGCGGTTGGACGTAGACATGTCCGAAAAATAAGAGTAAAATTATGACAAACTAATGATGCCATCTTATTCGATTACTTAATGCCTTCATAAATTGTGGTGATGAATTTCTTCATAACTCCCATATTTCGGGAGTAATTTGAGAAAATGTGAAATTTTACTATGAAAATGAGTGTATTGAGCTCTCTCCCTCCTGATTCCGGGCTTGTTTCAAGTAGCGGTCTCTAATATCGTAATGCTATTACTAAGAGCTATATTTAATACTAAGACACATAGTGCGCCAAATGTGCACTTTCTGGGATAAAAGGAAATGAAAATTAAAAAAAAAAAACGTTTTTTCCCCATTTGTATTTACTTTAAACCGCAGACAGACTTATTAAGAGGTCTATAAATATATTATATATATACAGAAATATATATTAACAAAAATATTCACAAGAACTGATGAGAGTATGACTTTTAAGTAAGTTGATAATAAATTACCTAGTTTCATTAAAAGTACAATAAATAATTAAGATGTAAGCTCTAATTTACTAAGTTACACATTTTAAAACAATAACATCATTTAATTATCTTCGTCATCATCATCATCATCAATTAATTCAAATTCAGAATCGATGTCCGCTAAATCATTTATGTTAACAAATTCGATATCACTTTTCTCAGAATCCGTAAGCTCATAAAATTCCTTAAAAGAAGATTTTTTTACAAACTTATTTCCTTTTGGACGGATACTTGTAACAAGTGGATCAGAAGACAGTAAAAGATTGTGCATAATATCTTCATTGCATGAGATACTGCTATGCTTTCGAGAATGCCCCTCTCTATATTTTCTAAAATCTTTATTTCTAGCCTCAGATGCCTCTTCGGATAGAAAACCAATGGGCACAATTGACATGTTCTGAACTATGTCTGGCCCATGCATTAAAATTTTATGAAGTGAAGAAGGCATATAATACCATGGGTATAACTCCACGTAAAGCTTAGCAGTATCAAAGCAGAACTCTCGGAATTTAGTTACGTTGATCTTCTCTCCTGATGAAATACACTGCAAGATCACACAGATTTTTCTTAAAAGCATAGCATCTATTCCGGTCAGTTCAGCAGATTTAGTGTAGTTTTCAAAAAATCTCCTTGCCGAGTTGCCATTGTTGGTGGATCCACTGCCTTGTTTCACAACATCGAGAAGTAAGCCCGTTTCTCTTCTTACAGCCTCTTGAACTCTTTTCTTCCTGTCATCAACTTGCCTTTTTGCTATATCACCCCTTACTTGCCATGATTTTATGTCTAATTTGTAGGAAATGTGTAATAAGCATTCCATTGAGCGAATCCAAGCGTGAAGGGTGCTTAAGCTATATTTATACATGTCCTCGTTTGCGTGTTTATCTTTGATTAACTCTAAATTATTCATTTCTTTAGGACAAGCCTTGCATATGTCACACACTGAAGCTGCTGTATTGGATATAATGGAATGAATTTTACCATCAATCATTGTCAACAGCAGTTGGTGTTTGACACTAATTCCATCAGTGATGGTGGATGGAGTTAAGGCTTCAATCTCTGCTTCGATTTCAGCCATCTCTCTCTGCACATTTTCTTTGGTTTCCTTTATAAACTTAAACAATATTGGCCGGCAAAATGAAGTGGAAGATGGTCGCTCGTTTTCCCAAATTGTTACACCTTTTGAGACGAGCCGCAGTGGTACAAGACTAATCATAAAATTACTAGCAAGATCGATTTGCTCATCTTCACTCGTCCTTTGATGATAAATGCTTTGGCTAGATGATCCGTCAAAACCCCATTTGCTGGTCAATACGAGCTGTTGATTGGGATCAACAGGGGTTTCTAACGACCTAATAAGTCTTCTTGAGGTTAAATCCATCAAGGCTTGTAATTTGATTTTTGCAGAGCTCTCTGTAACTGTGAGATCTTCTTTGGCCGGATAGCACTTAATTTTTTCTTTAACCAACATGTAGTAACTCGGGTATTGAAGAGCTCCTTCTTGAGTGTTGAAATCCCGAAGAGTGTTATAGCGCCATTTCGATAAGTTCATCGATACATAAAGAGCCAATGCCTTCAAAGGGGATATTTCCCGTACCTGAATTGATTTACCTTCAATGAAGGCTTTGATTTTTGAGGCCTCTTCTGGATTCTCCGTCAAGTATTTCATAACATAAGCTGTATCGCTTTGTCCTGCCTTTTGAAGCGCCCTTTCGGCCGAAAACATAATTTCAGCGCTGCTACTGCTGCATGAAAGACTATCTTCAGTGGTGCGTCTTCTTTTTTGCCGGTTACTAAGGTCCTCAAAAGATTTACGAGGACTAGGATGTGTACAAGTTGAAGCATCAGATTTAGCAGGAGAAATTATGGGCTCGATGACGTCACTTATATTTTCTGTAGAAGGTTCCATATTTTCATTCTGTAATTCCGGCCATTGAATTGCAGCCTGTAGCCAAATCTCATGTTTCTTCCGAAACTTATCTGTGCTTCTTCCAGACTGTGTCCATTTTGCATAAATGCGGTAGCAAAATCGACGACACCAGTCTTTTAAACTTGTTTCAGCACTTTCACATAACTGAACACAACTGTTATCTTTTAAAACACTGAACAAATAGTTAAAGTCGCGTAAATCTTTATGTGCGCGTGCGCATAAAGCAACGTGAATATCAAGATTTGTATTAAAATTTGGAAAATACATTGCGAGATTAGCTTGGATACAACGAGGTGTAAATCAACACTGATTTTAAAGTTACTAATAGTGACCTATTTATATAAAATCCAGGTATCCCAGGTATCCTTTGTTAAATATTGCAAGGTAATTAGTTATTGTGATAATTAGTAAATGATGCATGCTAAATTAGTGTATTAAGAGCCATTTAGTAATTAAATAATAGCAATGTTCTTATCAGTAATCATTAGTGCATCAGTTTTATATGTAAACCTTAAGTCCCTAATTATATATCCTAATTATCTTATATCTTCTCTAATTGGCTGCTCAGAAATGTTATTGTAATAAGGTAAACCTTTAGAAAAACGGTTTTAATCAACAAAATAAACAAAAAATTAAAAAATTGTGTTATAAAATAAACATCACTCTTTATCCCAGAAAGTGCACATTTGGCGCACTATGTGTCTTAGTATTAAATATAGCTCTTAGTATTAGCATTATGATATTAGAGACCGCTACTTGAAACAAGCCCGGAATCAGGAGGGAGAGAGCTCGATACACTCATTTTCATAGTAAAATTTCACATTTTCTCAAATTACTCCCGAAATATGGGAGTTATGAAGAAATTCATCACCACAAGTTATGAAGGCATTAAGTAATCGAATAAGATGGCATCATTAGTTTGGCATAATTTTACTCTTTTTTTTCGGACATGTCTACGTCCAACCGCTCCCATACATTCGTTCCACTGTGCACCGCCGGCAGCCAGCTATTAACGAGAAGTGAGTAGAGATCCGTAGGAGAACCAAGGTTACCGACATAGCCCAAAGTATTACCAAACTTAAGTGCAGAACTCGCAGAACAGATGGCCGATGGGGCCGAAAGGTTGTGGAGTGTCGACCGCGTACCGGAAGACGTAGCGTTGGAAGGCCCCCCACAAGGTGGACCGATGAACTGATGAAAGCCGCGGGAATGCGCTGCATGCGAGAAGCACAGAACCGGTCGAAGTGGCGGTGCTTGGGGGAGGCCTATTTCCAGCAGTGGACGTCTTTCGGCTGAAATGATGATGATATTAATGATGAGTAGAGCTTGCAACTAAATACGAATTGGCGAACACCGAGCAGCGAGTGCGCGACGGCGACGACCGATGACTCGCTGGTATGCTTGTAATGTACCAAAGCGTGAATCTTTTAGAAAGTTATCTACCCGTCAAGGCAAGGAAGCGTAGCTGAGCAAAATCAAAATCAAATGTCATTTATTCAAACTAGGCTGAGAATCAGCACTTTTCGAACGTCAAAATTACATGAGACAGTCCCCCAAAACGCCCACCTTTCACCACTTCCTAGTGCTTTAGCTGGGAAGAAGAAGTGGCGCAACAAACTCCCCAGCAGCACAGCTGTCTGTTCGGTTAGAAACAATTGATTCTATACAAAAGTATGCAAAATCATTTACATTACGTAACATAAAATATAAATCGAATTATTAGCCATATGTCAGCTAGCACACGCCAATATACCACCCAATTACTAATAACATTAACAAAACTGAGATCAGCAAGACGACCAGTCACCACAAGCAGCACCCGTTCACGAGCATAACGCAAAGATCAGCCATTACCCCCCTCGCCATATTTGAGGGAAGGAGACAACCCGACCCGCGACGCTACCGCAAGCAATGACATCTAAGGGAGCATGACGAACCTGCTGCTGGTTGCTCAGACAAAAATGATAATTATCAATTATTGTTGAGGTGCTAGCTAACCACATATTGCAATACAACTCATACAACAATCAACATCAACTCATTCAACATTGTAATGAGTAGATTATGTCAACAATAAATTAAATTAAAAATAAATTGACTAAACAGACCAAATAAAATAGAATAAAAATTTATATGAACTCATATAACCTGTCAGTGGATAAGCTAATTTTGGAGAAAGAACACAAACATTGTCTTGAGTTAATCACAGCGTCCAACTACTCTTATCATTTAAGTAGTCGTTAATAGAGTAGTACGCCTTTGAACAAAGGTTTACTTTTGCTTTAAACGCATTATAAGGCAAATCTAGCAAAGAAGAGGGTAGCTTGTTATAGAAGGTTATACCAAGCCCAACAAATGATATATGAACCTTATGAAGCCGGTGAAAGGGAACTCGTAGTTTGTCCTTATTCCTAGTGTTAACACTGTGGATATCACTGTTTTTAGTGTATAAGTGTATATTTTGCCTAATATATAAGATGTTGGCGAGGATGAATTGTGAAGCAACCGTGAGAATACCAATCTCTTTAAAAAAATCTCTCAGAGAAACTCTGGCACCTAGCTGGTAAATTGCTCGAACAGCTCGTTTTTGCAGCACAAATATATTTTGAATATCAGCAGCTTTGCCCCACAGCAGAATACCGTAGGACATAACGCTGTGAAAATAACTAAAATAGACTTACCGAGCAGTATCAACGTCAGTGAATTGTCTTACTTTTCTGACGGCGTAAGCGGCAGAACTGAGCCTCCCCGCTAGGCTCGATATATGTGGGCCCCACTGAAGTTTGGCATCTACTGTTATCCCCAGAAAACTGCCATGTTTACAGTTTCAAGCACCTCTTTATCTAAGACGATGTTGGGTCCTAAATTTCTAACATTCGGTAAGGCGAACTTTACACATTTCGTTTTCTTGGCATTGAGAACTAGATTATTTGTCGTAAACCAATCCGTTACCATTGAGAGTGCACTGTTTAAATCGTCAAAATCTTGCCTATTCCTGTCTACTTTAAAAATAAGAGAGGTATCATCTGCAAACAGTACAACTTCACAGACACCCTTTAAATAGAATGGTAAGTCATTGATATACACTAAGAACAAGAATGGACCCAGTATGGAGCCTTGAGGTACACCTAACTGAACTGGTAGCTCGGAAGATTTCACACCATTAAAATCTACACATTGGAACCTATTTTGTAAATAAGAATTTAAAACGTTGAGAGCTTCGTTTTGCGCACCGTAATGATGTAGTTTACGCAAAAGCGTGTCATGGTGCACGCAATCAAAGGCTTTGGAGAGATCACAGAAAACCCCAATAGCATTTTGCGAGCTCTCCCATGCGTTAAATATGTGTTTCAGCAGAGCAACACCCGCATCTGTAGTCGAACGACCTTTTGTAAAACCATATTGTTCATTATGAAGGAGGCTATTTAAATTAAAATGTCTTAGCTTGAGTATTAACTTTTCAAATATTTTGCTAAATGCAGGTAGGATAGAAATAGGTCTGAAATTACCAACGTCATTTTTATTACCTGATTTAAATAATGGTATGACTTTACTGCTCTTCATGAGATCAGGAAAAGTTCCTAGATCAACACATTTATTAAAAGTAACAGCTAGATAGGGGGCTACGATGTCTATTAGATTACTTAAAAGTTTGATGGAGATGCCCCAGTAATCACCAGTGTTTTTAGACTTGAGTGTGTTAAAAACATTAACTACATCGCGAGGCGTTACTTGTTCGAAGCTAAATAAGCGACTACTTTTAGACACACTACCGTGCAAAAAGTTTTCAGCTTTAGACGGGGACGAATTTAAGGAGCGAGTCGTAGTTATAGGTATGTTGGCAAAAAACTCATTAAATGCCTCAGCTACGTCAGTTGCTTTATTAACTAATTTAAATGAGCTCTTTGAACAGTCGGCAATCGACTATTATTTATTTAAATATCGCTTTTACACGTCGGCATTTAATATCTGATTTCATGATTTATCCATTAATATATGTCTTCAAGATGACTGCAAATATGTGATCATTTGTGGAAGGTATACACAAGTGGCAGCACAAATTTGGACTTCGAAGGAAAGCTATCTGACACCCAAAATATAGGATGATGCAACGGCTTCAAAAAGATGTGTGCACCTCTTGGAATATTAATGGACATGTTATTGCGTTATAAATATCCTACTCAGTTAAATTCAGAAGAATGTGATACTTCGCTGTGATACAAAATATCTGACATCCCTTTAGCAGCTTAATCAAAATATTTTATTTCACTAAACGTATAGGTGCACGGTTCCAATTAGTCGTTTCTTACAAAGAAGAGACGGCAAGAAACCACGGTTACTCTTTAAAAAATAATTGGCTTGTACACACGGCTACACATCAAGCTATACATTTCCAGTCTAAGCCTACCTCGCATTGTACGGAAATCCTATACAATGCGGGATCAGCACAAACTGGAAATGTATAGCTTGATGTGTAGCCGTGTGTACAGCATTTCCAAATATCAGTGTTAATAGGTATGGGAGGGCAGTGTAGGCCTTTCAACAAGTACCAGGTAGTTAACAAAATAGAGAATGGTCAACAAAATCTAGTCTACTAGGGTTACAAAGTTTCCCCTGCCTCGATAGATGGCGTTGTTAATCAATCTCACGAATTCTGAATCGCGCTATGGTTTCGTTACATGGCCCATTATAAAAGCATCAACTTTTGATAACTCCGTACTATGTCATTGTAATAACTTGAACATGACTTGAACTGTATTCATGTAATCATGTAATTAACTTTTTAAATATTTTTGTAAAAGTTGAACGTTGACGTTCAACTTTGTGATTTTATTTGAGCTATAGGAAGGAAATACATAATATGCTGTTTTACTAGGTAACATCCGATTTTTGACCCGATTTGCTATTAATCAGCGGGTGCTATACGTTTGACAAATTTTTGTGTTGATTTTCGTTCCAGAAAACGGGTGTATCGTTGTCAGAACACTCGGTTCGTATAAAATACTTGTAGCAACTTTTTTTAACCTGTATGACCACGGGTGGGCCGCGCGCGGACCAAAAACTATTGTATTTAATTAGAAAGTCCTTGAAGAATTAATAATTTAAATTATAGCTTTTTTACTACTGCACTCGCAACTTTGAACGGCCTGATTGTAATGAAGCCCATTCGCAGATCCAACAATTCAATATAAAATACAGTAGGTATTTACATGATCTCAGTCAATCAGTAGTAATAATTGAAGTGTTTTTGTTTGCAGAAATAAGTAAGCAAAATAAATGTGGAATTATTTATATTTAAGACCTTTTGTTTAACATGTTTTATACAAAATAAAGATATTATATTCTATTCAACTGCCTGCTTTAGTTAAAAATAAGTCGGCATATTCTACAAAAATATTACGAACTACCCTACGCATGCCAAGAAAAAGCTAGAACAGCGTCATCTTACGTGCAATAGAGGAATTATTATGAAAAGTTCATAGTGTTACTACTGAACAACAGATGTCGCTAGTTACATTTGAAGTACAACCTGATACTGACATGCAAATTGCAAAAAACGTAAGAAAATTTGAATTTCGCGGGCTACCTTAGTGCATCCTCTTAAAGTAATACCTAACACTGTGTGCCAGTTGTGAACAAACGATTGTTGTGTGCTGAAGTGCTGATTACTATGAAGCCACTTTTTACCTTAATAAGCTCAAATTCACTTTTTATCCCGCTCGCACCATACTACTCGCGGCGTGAGTGAGAGCGAGACGGAGTGGGGTGTGAGAAAATTGTATGTAGGTAATCGTGTTATCGTCATAGGACATGTTTATGCATAGGACCTAGCATCAATCCTCAACCTCATGTCATTTGGTTTAAATAGGTTTTAATTTGTAGTATCTTATTTATCTTATATAGATTCTTTTCTACATTGTGAATGTGAGAAAGTTGTAGGCTTAGTGGACTGTAGACTTTTTTTGAACAATTTCTATTTTTTTTTTAACTACCTACATGAACCTTATTGGAAGGCCTACACTGTCCTCCCATAACTATTAACACTGTAATTCGAAAATATTGTAAAAGCCAATTATCTTTTAAAAGAGTAACCATGGAGTTTCTTGCCGGCTCTTCTCCATAGGAAACGACCAATTGGAACCGTGCACCTAGCTTCGGATGTTTCATAAGTGGCCACGTACGCTTATGTGAAATAAAATAATTTGATTTTATTTGAACCTTAACATAATTATATTTATTTCAAAATAATGCTGCAGTATTTTCGGCATAACAGAGGATCATGCTGAGCTATTTGAGGTTGGGTAGGGCCTTAAGGACTCCGGGCTCCGGGATTTGTACCCGTTTGATAGCAAAGGCTCGCCCCTTTTAACCCAATTACATGGGACTTTACCATTTCTGGTGAACTGTAGGTGTGGTGTCTACATCCTTACATATTATAAAACAAAGTCCTCCGCCGCGACTGTCTGTCGTCCTGTTCGCGATAAACTCAAAAACTACTTCACCGATTTTCATGCTGTTTTCACCAATGGAAAGAGTGGTTCTCGAGTAAGGTTTCAGTATATAATAACCGACATCCACGCGGGGGAAGTCGCGGGCATCAGCTAGTAATAAATATAAATAAAATTGGTTTAAAATTAGAATAATTTTAAGTAGGTACCTACACTTCTGCCTAATCCTTCGAGGATTACAGATGTGACTTTATGTCAAACTTAAGGAAGCGGTGAGTGGTGGTCGTAGCACGTACAGTCAACTGCACATCTGTGGAACAGTTTGTAGTATGAAAACAGCCCTTAATACCACACCTACCACAGATATTATAATACTATACTGCTACGAAATAAAGGAACTGACAATTTCAAATTGTTATCATGGACTTCCGTTTGAATGAGTACTTGGTATTTTGCTGCGTTCAGCGATCCTATGAGAGGTTTGTAGCTGTTTATTGTTTATCCGGACATTCCGAAGGTTTAAGGTTACTTAATTTTAAATAATAGGTATATTTTGATGGAAAAATAAGCTGTAAGTAATTAGTGATCTATTTTTTTAATAAAATTATGATTATTTTTAATTTTGATCTTTACAAAACTTTTGGCCTCCCCATTTAAATATTCCCACTTAATTTATCATGGCAAAACCGGTTTTAAATCTACCCAAAATTGCCATAACACATTTAAATAATAAACCAAAGCGTTAAATCCGCCATTAGTCGATCTAAATCGTAATAAATACAAAAATATAATATAATTATGGCAATACTAATTCGCCATGTCAAATTATACGGAAGCGCGGCGAATCTGACAAAAGATGGCGTCGCGTGCCGTTTGCCGCCGAAATCCGTGTCAATTGCATGCGTTCAATAAAATTTATATTTATTTTATGAGTTATATTTAATGTGTGATTCCATATTTATTGCGAGATAGACCGATTTGAGTAGTTTATTTTCACAAATAAATTACAGTGTGACATATCAAATGAAAGGGCCTTGTTGCGAGGATCGCAATTTTTTTTTTTTATAATTTTAAAATAAATATGTTTCAAGATTTTTAAGAAAATTTATGAAAATTGACCATTCCATGACAGAAAGTAGTTTCTATTACGTAAATATTACAGGAAAACCTATAAGATGCCTTTGGTCTTAAAATAACATGGTAAGTCTCCCAATATTGTGCATACAAAGTTACATTTGCGATTGGAACATACGGGAGGACATGTTTTTCAACTACAATGTTAAGTTAATTCTTGGGAAAAAATCATCCCAACTACGGAACTAATTTTTTTTTTTGAGGTTCGGATATCATCAAATGATTTCTCCCTCTCTGGGCGAAGCGGAAGGGCGTGTCAGACTTTTACTGACTAAAACCCACCCGTGTTCCTTCAGGTGCCTGTTGCCAAGGTCCCGGTATCCCTGTCGGACTTTCCCGCAACCCTGGCAGGCATCGGTCCTAGCGGAACCCGCCAATTGTGCTGACATCTCTTTGAGGCGCGCGTGGAACACGACGCGCCATCGACCCGGGCCTGGTCCTTATCGGACGGCGAGCTACCCATTGCTCGCCGTCCGCAAGCCCGCGCCTATGGTGGCCGGGAATCCGCCTGGGATTCCCGACGCTCAGGGCGTCTCCAGCGGCGGCGGTTAGGGGCGTGAGGGCGCAAACTATGCCTCTCCCTCACGCGTTCCACCTCTTCCTTCGCGAGCATTACTGCTTCTCAGAAGGAGGTGACGGCTTCTCATGCCCTCTTGCTCCGTACCATGGCCTGGACCAGAGCCGGACGCGAGAGGTCATTGCCGCCAATGGCCTCCGCGAGGACACGGCGGTGCTCCGCCCAAGCAGGGCATACCTCCAC
Organism: Lithophane leautieri; assembly: GCA_949152455.1. Classification (NCBI taxonomy): domain Eukaryota; kingdom Metazoa; phylum Arthropoda; class Insecta; order Lepidoptera; family Noctuidae; genus Lithophane; species Lithophane leautieri. The sequence goes on along the minus strand of OX424486.1, from coordinate 8,415,073 downwards.
CGTATGCTCCACCGTGTCCTCCGGGCGATCCGCACAGTGGTGACACCCGGGCGTTTCCTCCCGCCTAATCCTACACAGGAACCTCCCGAACTACGGAACTCTTCATTGTGCGTCGTACAACACGCACTTGGTCGGTTTTTTTTCTTTACATTAATTACAAACTCACATAATAATATTATATCAGAGCAAGTGCGCAGCTCGACCCCGCTAACAATGCAAGCGTGTATAATACATTGAATATCAACCCCATAGACTGTATTCAAATCTGCGCAATATTTACGTAATTACATCAATTCGATACGGACAGTTGTCTGTTGGCAAGGGGTAAATGTCAAAACAGCGCTTTGAAAGCCATTTTTTATAGTTTTGATATTATTAATATTACAGTCATAATTGTAGTCCCATTGCAGCGACGCCGGCGCATCCATACCCTTTATAAACTGGAATACACCAACGCTGCCTGGCAGAAATAGTGTATGGTGTTAGTATTTCCTCGCTTCAGTATTTTTAACAGACTTCTTCAAAATAGAGGAGATTCTATGTTCGTCTGTTTTTTTTTTGTGTTTGTCCTTCGATGTTTTCGCCAATTGTGAACCGATTTACAAATTTCTTTTTTGTTCGAAAGGGTATACTTCCGAGGTGGTCCCATATTTTATTAACTTTGCTTGAGTAGTTTTTGAGTTAGCTTCTAAAATTACGTAATTTTCCCACTTAGTCTATGTAGACGACATTATATTTGACTCCGTCACTGTTATTTACATAGCAGGTAGTGGTATTCGAATTTGTGTGGGGTTACCCACCCCACAACTAAAAAGTGAAAAATGAAAACATTTTACAAAAAATAACAACCGACTAAAATAACTAAAAAAGTGTAAAATAACTTTAATTTCGGAAGTCGGTGGCAAAAAAAGAAAATTGAAAAGCAAAGACACCGACTTCCGAAATTAAAGTTATTTTTCACTTTTTTAGGGCTATTTTTGGAAGTCGGTTTGTACGAAGTTTTCCTTCACCGTTTTGAGAGCAGTGGTGATGAAATAATTTACACAAAACACAGTGCCTATCTGGGTTCGAACTTACGACTCGTAAATCGCGGACGTTTCTACTGGGCCACCACTGCCCATAATCGTAATTTATCAAGTAACAACTGTCAACGTCAGCTGTTTTACCCCACGTTGCATTTTATAAGAAACACAAATAAGGGTCGCGTTCCATTGTGTCGGACGTCGGTACCCGATGTGTTGGAACAGCAACCTGTCAGTTACAGTCGGTTCTTGGTGTTACACTGATTGTTAAACTACATTAAGTTTTATCTAAACGATTTTAACTGTCGCGAAGCAGGAGAAAACATGAAATCATAATAATATATATAAGATTTATATTTTGAATCATATATGGGTTACATTATTGATCGAAGGTTACAGAGTAGAAATATTTCATCGGTTGTCAAAAAAAAAAAAAAAAAACTGCTGTTTCATTGACAAGGGAAAAGAAAAAAAAAATTTGGGACACGCACACGTACTAAGGTACAAACAGTAGAAAAAAAGGTGCATCAAAATTAAAAAAATAAACATATTTTTCAAATAAACGAACACAAAAAAATATTTAAACGCGATCAAAATGTATGGAACAGCTATTCTTTTTTTAAACGACTGACGAAAAATTTCAACAAAAAAAATACGCTACTCAAAACAATAAAAAAACTTTTCGGGGAAAGCGAAAACTCGATCAACGTAACAAAGCAAAGCAACACCAAGGTCTCTCATCAGACTATTTTCCACGTTCCCGTAAGGCTTCAAAGTAAGTGTGAACAGGCATCTTGTTCCATCATAGACCTCATCCATCGCTTTCCACCAACCAAGATCGAGGTCAAGAGCAGGCGAAAGTAATAAAAAAAAAACAAAAAAAAGCATTTTTCGACCAAAACCACTAAATTATAATCCAGAAAACGAATTTCCATAATAACTACGATTTCTGCTAACCCCTTAACAAAGTAACAGCGTAAACAATAACGAATCTTTTTAAAAAGATTGCTTTCCCATCTACAAGCCACAGTAACCTCAAACCAATCTTTTACGAGATTCTTTTACCGCTATAACCAACTGTTCTGACTTACCTCATTAAATCTAATATTTAGCTTGAAGAAGTAAAATTCATGTGATGTTTTTTTATTCAAAAAAATCTTATCTAAAAAACAACTTTTCCACCTCAAAAATAAAGTCCAAAATCAATTGTATCAAACAAAAGCAGTTATAGACTCCCAAACAGCCAATAACAATGAGGGGCGGGGCCAATTTTGAAATTGGAACGATTTTTTCTTTAGAACATCGTTCTTCTTTTACGCTCAGTCGGTGGTTGAATGTCGGGAGAGCAAGACGTCTGGAAGTTTGCGAATTGATATGATTTTTAACAGAAAAATTGTGTCAATTTGTTCATTTCAATGCTGGAGGTTCATTTGTATGGCGTTATGGTTGTTATCGTCGTATTTTTTTGGGTATAAGAGGAAATTGAGAGAGTATGTATTCAGCTGTTACGACTGGGGGTGGAGGTATCGGGGCGTGAAAGCGACGCCGACGGGCTGGATATCGGCAATATTAATTGGGAATGCTGTTAATTTAAGCCTGGAGTTTCATTGATGGGTTTTATTCGATGTGGTTGTAGTTTTCTCCATGTTATAATAAGCAGATATACAGTTTTTAATGTAGAGGGAAAATTTGGTTGAGAAAATGATACCAAGTTTTCATCATCTCAGGAACATTCTCTGTTATATCTAATTTCTTCTTTTTTTTAGCTTCAATGTCAATTTTTGATTTAAAAAAAAACCACCGAATTACATGCTACAAGTCAGATGAGATTTCTAAGATTTAGAATTTTTTTAGGAGACTGTAGTTACTCAGTTCTTTTGAAAACATTCTCATTTTTGCCCGACAAAACAATATTTTGAGTAGCGTTTCAAGTTCCTGTTTTTATTTATGTATTGTTTATAAATACCTAGATATGTAAAGTGGCTTAGACTAAGATAAATTCACTTCTGGGCCAAGGGATATGACTGAGTGAATTTTGAACTAGGTATTTTGGTAGACGATCAAAATATGATTATCTGGCTGAATATCCAGAACCATCTGCCAATCAAACATTGACCAAGGCGTAGGCAAGGCGTAGCATGAGCACCGTAGAAACGGGTTTTGTCGACGGAAGAATAGATAAAATGACAGATAAACAATCACAATATATTATTTTGTCTATTCTTCCGTCGACGAAACCCGTTTCTACGGTGCTCATGCTACGCGTGTAGGGTGTATCGCTTGTCAAAAGGATAATACTTAATCTAGATTGTTTAGTAGTACAGGTTATAGGAGAGAAATTAAATTGATATATTCATTGATAAATCCGCATAGCCTTTTCCCAACTAAATTGGAGTCGGCTTTTTTTACCCGACTACGACGAAACAAAAAGGAGGGTTATGATTTTGACCGGTATGTATGTATGTGGGTATGTTCATCTGTTCACTCATAACTCTAAAGTACTTACTTATCATAATTTGAAAAATGAGGTATCGTTGGAAGCGTCTTGATCGTCCGCTGGTTAAAAGCTATACCTATGGCGCCCTGTAGGAGACATAGTCATAAACTAAAAATAAAAATATTTTTTTTAGCAACGACCAAAAACGTGGCAATGCTGCCAACCTATTGGGCACTTTTACTGTTGACAGCGATGCGGACAAATTTTTTGAAGTCATATGATTATTTCCCCCCCTTTTTGTTTTTTTTTATATAAGACTTACTATTTATTGGTCTAGATATTTGTATTTTGTATTCGCAACTCGTAACTTCATCAATCCAATCCCTAATCCCAAAAATAAAACAATAACTCACAAAAAACCAATATGGCGCCGATTTTATATTATCAAAGCAACATTTACCGCATTGTATCAATCGTTAACGGGTTTTGTTACAATAAAACGCGGGCGGGACCGAGGGCAGAAACTAACTCCATGAAAAACAACTTCTACCCCTTTTTACTTACTTATGAATACAACACACATACCTATTTGTCAGACAATTTTAATTATTACACGCGAAAATTATGAAAAAGCCTTTATTGAGGTTAAAATAAGAGTTATTCCAGTTTGGCTGGTTCGTTTACGTAATTTTGTAAGTCGATAAAACGACAAACAAAGCCTGACCTCTTGGTTCTAAATTCAAAAAGGTATACGGAGGTCAAACAAAGATGGTGGCTGTAACAAAAGCGCGCTAAAAAGCCACCCCGTGTTCGGATACACGCCCCTTTCTGAAGAACCACTCCCTTAAACCCCAGTCGTTGTTCAAACGTCGAACGAGGAAGACGCGTATGAATTTTTTTACTGCGTATCTGAGCGCGAATTTTGAATTTTGGGAATCGAACTTTAGTGATAGTGATGAGCCGTATTATAAATAACTGTTTTTATTTTATTTTTCGTTTGTTTATTGTGCCAATAATATTGTAAATTAAACCGTTTTATTCAAAACGTATTATGTACCCAACAGATTTAAAGAATGGACAGTTGAAACTGAATACGTTTGGAAAACAATTAGACCACAACATTATGTTGAAAACGATTCAAAACTTTTGCTATAACAAGTCAAGTGCGGGACCATTTAATATGACGTCACCCTTTCTAGTCGACAATATATTGCACCAACAGAAAACAGAGCTACACAATCAATACATAAACCAGCAGATAGAAAATTACGTTCGTCAAAATTACGAAAGATCCCGAGAAAATACGCCCGATATGGACGAATCAAAACTCGCGGAATGTGACGAAGAGAGACACGAGGAATCGATTGAGGATTCAAAAATAGAAGACGACGATTCGAAAAGCAGAGACGATGATTATGTCAAAAATGAGGTTTATTATAATAATGAATACTATCCACGGAACGAAGGGCCAACCGAAAAGGAGGTTTTGAACGTTCCAAATTTGATTCGGCGCTGTCAAACCTGTGGATCATATGACTGTCCCCCATTTTGTTGCAAGAAGTCCGGGATCAGAAGACTAGAGGAATTAGAAAAAAGGTTTAACCTCAATTATCATGAAAATTCAGGGGATGAGGCGGATAAACATGAAGGAAAGGGGTACACGGATGAGCTGGTGAGGTCCTGTGAGGAGTATACCGAACAAAAAAAGCCCTTATTGAAGTTCAGTGTTAGTGCAATTTTGGGTGAAGATAGTTTGAAAAGTAGCAACGTGAATGGTGAGTATTATTTTTGTTTCATTTTAAATTAATTTCGATTGATTGGTTGTTCGTACTTGTCAAGGAAACTGGTGTTTTTAGGATTCCGTACCCAAAGGGTAAAAAACGGGGCCCTATTACTAAGACTTCGCTGTCCGTCCGTCTGTATATCTGTCTGTCTGTCTGTACGTCTGTCACCAAACTGTATGTCATGAACCGTGATAGTCAGTTGAAATTTTCACAGATGATGTATTTCTGTTGCTGCTACAACAACAAATATTAAAAACAGAATAAAATAAATATTTAAGGGAGCTCCCATACGAGTACAACAAACGTGATTTTTTTGCCGTTTTTATAGATAATGATACGGAACACTTCGTGCGCGAGTCCGACACGCACTTGACCGGTTTTTTTTTTGTTGTTTGTATGGTAGTGGGCAAATTCGTAACATTCTTATTTATTGATCTAAGAGTATAAGGCGTGGATTAAAACAATTGACTGTAATTTTATTACTGTGTTCATTACAACCACCTTGAACATGTAATTAATTTGAATTTTGCTAGCCACCTAATTTTATTGTTTGTGTTTTTTTTTTGTTAGCTTCTTTCCTTTTTCAACGAGCACTATGTGCTCTTGTATAACTAGTTTAATAAATTCGTTTATTTACATTTTATAGGTGGCTAAGTAATAACAGCCGCACGGGTCGATTCATCAGGTTAAGCTACGCTAGACTAGGTTGGTCCGTGGATGGGTGACCATCTTTACATATCGAGACTCCTCCGTGCCTTGGAAAGCACGTTAAGCCGTTAGTCCCGGCTGTCATTTGTGGATCTTTGACAGTCATTACGGGTCGTCAGAAGCCCGAAAGTCTGACAACCAGTCTTGCCAAGGGGTATCGTATTACCCAGTTACTGGGTTGTGGTGGTCAGATAGGCAGTCGCTCCATGTAAAATACTGGTATTCAGCTGCATCCGGTTAGACTGGAAGCCGACCCCAACATGGTTGGGAAAAGGCTAGGCAGGTGATGATGACGTGTGAACGTATGTCGTCCTTCGAGCCGGATGAGTGAGGCTTTCAAGTGGACCAAGGAATTGATACAGAAAGCGGTACTCTTTGAAATTACCCACTTCGTCTTGATAGGAGGTTCTCGGAGCCCTGACTGCCGCCGCCACCGGTAGTTTTGAGCCCTATTCCGGTTTGTACTGCTGGTGGATAACTACTCGTACTACATTATTAGGAAATATTTTGTGACGTGGCCAAATAAAAATTAAAAAGAATAAACTTCTTTTCGTGTGGTTTGTGACTAACCTGGTATCAGAGTTTTAAAGCCGCCCATGGGGCCCTGATTTGGCTTCACATGCCGTCGAAAAATATCTAACAGGCATGCCGGTTTCAAAAATAATAATTTAACATCTGCGGAATAGAGTCCATTGCGAAAGTGGGTTTCTCAATATTATGGAAAAAGAATAAAGGTACTTTTAAATATTTTATTTGGACATACCGTAAATCTATGATTACACATTATTATTTCTATCTATATTATCTGAATCATACGAAGACTTTAAAAGAAATATCGAGTCAATGCCGGAACCCTCCACCTATTATAAATGCGAAAGTAACTCTGTCTGTCTGTCGCGCTTTCACGCCAAAACTACTGAACCGATTTAAATCAAATTTGGTACACAGATAGTCTAGAGCCTGAGAAAGGATATAGGCTACTTTTTATCGACATACCACGCGGGTAAAGCCGCGGGCGGAAGCTAGTTCTTCATATTTCATGTCTTCTATGGAGTGTTACTTCTGGGCAAGCATTCACATCGTGGGCTGCATCATCACTTATCAGCAGTTAAGATAGTGGTCCAGAGCATGTGAAAAAAATAGGAAAGCCATTTTTATGATAAGCTTATGTATCTCATCTCTATGATTATAACTCTTTTTGTTTTTGAGAAATTGAAGATTCTTTTAAAAAAGTCCCAAAAGAAACGGTCAAATACACCCCTTTGCAAAAAAAAGGCGGTTTCGATTTATTAAAATTATTGGTAATCATTTAGTTGTAAAGAGGTTTTAATTGCCAAACTATGTTACTGGCACTTAATAAAGAGTCTGGGTATGAAAAAAAGTTAATTCCAAATTCGAAACATTTGTTTAAAAAAAATAAGTTCTTTTCCAGTTTGTGATTTTTACTAACTTTTTGCGGGTTTGCGGTTAAAATGTTATCCTGGCAACTAAAACTAACTACTCGTTATTTTTAGTAGAATAATTTATGTTTGCCGCATAATCCAGCCTGATTGTGATTTAATAAAATAGATATCTTTGTATCGATTGTAATGGCAGAAAAAGCTAGCTAGAGCTAGTAAAATTGTAGCGCTGCTGGAAGAGGGATGTAGCCAAAAAACGATATTTTATAGATAATAAGAAATTACTAGTCATTTATGCTAATGCCATATTAAAAATATTAATATTATCTATAGAAAAGCCAATGACTGTTAAAATGCCCGTTTTTGTTTGCAAAGGGGGGGTTTTTATTGGCATTTAACAAACAAAAAAAAAACATTTTTTTTTTGCAGTGTCGGTAGCCCTTTCAGTGACGCACATTTTGATGCCACTTTCATTTCTTTTGTTTTTAATATTTGAGGACACTGCACTTTTTTTGTAAACGGGTACCTTAATGAAGCGATCGAAAAAGCATACAAAGTTTTACATTTCCGTGTGCGCGCGCGTATGTGAGCGCGTTTATGTCTTTTGTTTTCAAAACGTAGTAAAAGTGATACTCAAAAGTGTTTCTCGAATAACCACCGCATCTTGTATCTTTCAAAGATCATTAAAACTGTAGCAGAATTAGTAAGCCCTTTCTATTTTGTGTGATGTGGTGTGCAGATTATCGAGCCAGTGTCGATATCATCTGCGTACGTAACCTTTTCCCAACTATGTTGGGGTCGGCTTCCAGTCTAACTAGATGCAGCTGAATACAAGTATTGTATAAGGAGCGACTGCCTATCTGACCTCCTCAACCCAGTTTCTGGGTAAAACATCTGGGCCGTCGGCGTCGGCTAGTTTTTCAAATTATTTTCTGCTAGAAAATTTAAATACCACAACTAAACAACATGTAAAACAACTAATTACTTGCTAATATTTAATAATAAAAATTTGTACAAGTATATTAAGAAGGGGGGGGGGGGGGGGGGAATGATCAAAGGACATCAAAAAATTCGTCCGCATCGCTGTCAATAGGAAAAATGCCCAAAAGGCTGGCAGCATTGCCACGATGTATAGCAATGTTGATACCTTGGCCAAAAAAAGTTTTTCAAAAAAAAAAACAAACGACTTCCAAAAAACACTACAAATTAAAAAATAACTTTAATTTCGGAAGTCGGTGTCTTTGGTTTTGAATATCCGTTTTCTCTATTTGCACAGCTTCGGGGATCCTAATGATAAAACGTATAAATGTTTAGGTATCTATTTTCACCCGAGCAGAGCTCGGTCGAACAGAGTAATGAGGCCTTAGACAAAGTGACATTCTATCAGCGATAACGATGATGGAAAAGGCAAAAATGTATAGGACTGACATAAGCTATCGAAAAGCTTATGTCAATCCTGTTGAAAGTCGTTGTAGAAATACGAAACGCTTTCGTAGCGATTTTCACTTGTCTAGGGCCTCAGTTGTTACAAGTAATAAGTACACAAGAAAAGGGTCCTGATTATTGCATGGAACTTTTGGTTTTCACTCTTGCCTTTATGCGACGGAAGAAACACCGGTAAAGTGCGAGTCGGACTCGCGCACGAAGGGTTCCTTATCATTATCCATAAAAACGGCAAAAAAATCACGTTTGTTCTAGGGCAGCCCCCTTAAATATTTATTTTATTCTGTTTTTATTGCGGCAACAGAAATACATCATCTGTGAAAATTTCAACTGTCTAACTATCACGGTTCATGAGATACAGCCTGGTGACAGACAGACAGACAGACGGACAGCGGAGTCTTAGTAATAGGGTCCCGTTTTACCCTGTGGATACGCGGAATTCTTTTTTTTTGAGGTTGGGAAATCATCAAATGACTTCTCCCGCTCTGGGCGGAGCGGAAAGGCGTGTCAGAATTTTACTGACTAAAACCCACCCGTGTTCCTTCAGTTGCCTGTTGCCGAGGGCCCCGGTATCCGTGACAAAATTCCTTCATCGTCACACGACCTATTTTAATCTAAATCGTATCTTTGAATTGAGAACTACATTGCACATAACATCATGCCTTGACCTTGTTTCCCCGAAGGGTTGGGCAGAGGTGTACCTATAGTACACCCACATTTCGCCAGTTATGTTTAAGTCCTATGTAACAGGGGCCGAGCCTATAGCCATCAACCGGGCATAAATCCAGACTCCGGGCTGCTACCGTGAATATATATATAAAAATCTAGCTGCGCCCCGCGGTTTCACCCGCGTAAGTCTCGATCCCGTGAGAATATCGGGACAAAAAGTATCCTGTGTCCTATTCCAGGTCTACTCATATGCCAAATTTCATCTAAATCCGTTCAGCCGTTTTAGCGTGAAAGCGTAACAAAACAAACTAACTCACTTTCGCATTTATAATATTTGTTTGGATTAGGATAACACTTTTGTCATCTGGGAATCGAACCCAGGACCTCATGCTCAGTAGAAGCGCTTGCATCCATTAGACTAACAAGGCAGTCAATGAAATGAAAACTGAAGTGAAGTGAAATGAGAATTGTTTTTTTAATAGCAGATGACATTTTTCTGTAGGTTGAAGATATGTTATCTGGCCTGTTGGCAGCAAACACACGATTATCAAAAGTTCTGAACTTAGAAAATGACCTATTTTAAATCATACAAATAAACTTTAAATAAGGGCTTATGGCTAAGAAATAACAGCCGCACGGGTCGATCAATCAGGTTAAGCTACGCTTGCCGCGGTTGATCCGTGAATGGGTGACCATCTTTACACACCCAGACCCCTCCGTGCCTCGGAAAGCACGTTAAGCCGTTGGTCCCGGCTGTCATTTGAAGATCTTTGACAGTTGTTACGGGTTCTCAGAAGCCCGAAAGTCTGACATCCAGTCTTACCAAGGGGTATTGTGACTATCGTGTTACCCAGTTACTGGGTTGTGGAGGTCAGATAGGCAGTTGCTCCATGTAAAATACTGGTATTCAGCTGCATCCGGTTAGACTTGAAGCCGACCCCAAAATAGTTGGCTAAAAGGCTAAACAGATGATGATTAACTTTCAATAGCCATTTCATTTTCAGATCTGTATTTTTTTTCTCAGAAAGATCTTTAACAAGCAATATTTCGTAATAACCCAATGGCAAGAAATAATTTCGCTATCCCAATGTTACGTCAAAATAAAGAAATTAATTAAGTTCCCGAAAAAAAAAACGATAAAAACGGAAATAACACGTTAATAACGGTACAATAACGTTATATCGTTGCTACATCTTAATTCACTGAAGGCAAGTAGCAATATGGCTTCGGGGAGTTTTTCAATAAAATGTTGGTAACATCTGGCCGGACACTTAAGCGCGGGGGCGGGAGCGAGACAGCGCTATCCATAACTGTGTTCCCAAGAAAGAGATAGATATAATTCGAGGGGTTACCAACGAAATTAATATGTCCTTTTCCTAACATAACGCTGGGAAGTAAGTTGCTTTTTATATTATTTTATTATTGATGTCGTTCCGTTGATACGGTCTTATTGTCTGCCGATATTAGGAGCGAAGCAATTACTGGGAAATAAAGATAGTGTTGTTAGTAGGAAATATAATAGTTTTAGAGGCTGGGAGATAGTTTATTTTTTGGGTTTTCTTTATATGATATTACATTAGTCTATACGAAATCTTTCCTTAGTAAAGTTTATGAAATCTTGTCGCCATAAAAATAATGTTAACAGCATTATTGTGTGTAGGCAGTTAGAGGTAAGATAGCCAGTTCCTCTGTGGTTGAGGATTCCAAGTGAAGCTCGCTTCCACCTTCCGCCTGATCATCACTTACCATCAGGTGAGATGCAGCCCAAGAGCTTCATTCTTGAAGTTAAAAGAAAAATGGCTAGGATTAATTGGGTGACTTCAAAGATGAGGGCTATTAGAGTTATATGGATGATGAAGACCTGCTCCACCGACCTGCCGACCACAAACAAATTGAGATAAGAGCAGGAAGACTATGCCTCGATTCAGGCAAAGCTAAAGAGATAAATCTGGCACGTGGTTTAAATTCAGGTCCTAAAATGCCACAAAGCCGCGGTAAGCTCAATAAGATATCTTTTAAAACAATTTCCAATAACCTCGACAAACCGAAGCGAAGTCGCGCCAAAAATCTATATTACAACATCTGCTAACACAAGAAATAAGAGAAGAAAAGCAAAATTCTGAATCGGGAGTTATAAAATTATGCATATCGGTCCCTGGGCTCATATTAACATGTCATTGCCGCCATATTGCGATCATATTCGAATTCGGAACGTTCACTCACTACGTTTTGCTGCCAATGTACTTTTACATCCGAAACAGACGATGTTCAACCTTAGTTTGTTTGACACAAAGCTTTTTTCGTGTGCAAACTTTATTTTTGTCCAAGTATATATTAGTCGATATTCCGAATCGGATTTTTTTATCGCCGTCGTAAAGTTTGCCATGGATATCGTTTTAGTAAGTTCGATTCGATTATCGAATGATTGGGACGGATACTTTTTCTTTAGTAACAGGTGGGGTAAATTATTATTTTGTTAGTTTAGGCTGTACGTGATTGTCGGTGCCTGAAGTTGTTATGTAAAAGTTAATGGTTGGGGGTAAAAAGGGGTGAGCGTTTATGGTATAAGTTTTAGGATTTTGTGTTAGTGTTGGAGCGGAGGTTTTCCTTGTATTCTTATTCCAATAAAGTATTTAAGGTTGGATATTATGCGTGATAGTTACTATATATTCTCTTTCTTGCATATTTCCCGCAGTTTCTTGCCCGTCCTTCACCATAGGAACCTACAACGCTTTGGACTGGGCAACTAGCTTCATCTCTTTGACTGACCGACCTTAAAAGTGTCTGTTATTGGTTTAAATGAAAAAAGTGTTTTGAGTATTAATCAAGCAGGAAACATGTTCAGACTTTCTTGCTCTTTTATTGATATTGCTTATGGTTATGTATACTGGTTACTGTCAGCTTACATCATCACACGGCTGGGAAAAGGCTTGCCCGCATGACTTTCAGCTATTTCAATCTAATATAGCTTGTGGTCCGCTGTTTACATGTTTCTAAAAATCCAGCATCATATGTAAATAGCTCAGTTGCCTACATTATTTCATTTTTCCTTCAATCAATCTGCCATTCCAGTCTAACTGGATGCAGCTGAATACCAGTATTTTACAAGAAGCGACTGCCTATCTGACCTCCACAACCCAATAACTGGGTAACACGATACGCCTTGGTATGACTGGTTGTCAGACTTTCGGGCGTTTGACGACCCGTAACGACTGTTTATTTAATGAAAATTATTTAATATTTCCGTATTCTTCTCAAAATATAGTTAATGTAAAATCCAGTGGCGAATATTTGTTCGGTTTTAAATAGTTTTTTACCAGCATCAATATAATGACATAGATTTTCCTAACATTTCCAAATCAAAAGGAAACCCATATGAACACATGTGTCCATACAATGTTGTAATATTACCAGTAACAACTAACACACATATACGCACAGAACTATAAGTACAAATTACCACTAACGTACTCACTAAATGTTCTACACCTGTTAAATGTTTGCGTTCCAATTTTGAAACACTCCGCGCCCGTTGCACACGACCGCAGACACGTTCTGAATTTAAACGAGCCAATGGCAACGCGATAACGCGTTCGGGTTTCCACGGAAATTGTCGATTGCGGTCGGCGGGTTAGGATGAATTTTATTTAAGTATGTGTATGTAAATTTAAGGGTTTCTGCCATTGGGGTAGGTAGAAGGGATTGTCACTTGCATATTCCATAATATGGGTATGTTGCTTGTTTTTGGCACTGAGGTCGTGTCGTTCAGAAAGTGATATAGATTTTGGCATGTACACAATGTAGGTACATTATAGTGTAACGAAACTTCTTGAACTTTTAAAAGGCATTTGATTGACTTAATAGTGACATTTTACAGACAAAAGTTGGTAAGAATCATTTTTGGGAGTGGGTTTCTTTTTGTGTTCTTCCCGCATCCATACTTTTAACGTTACGGAACCCAAACATTAAGCAGTTAATGTCATCTACATTTAAATATTTTTGGAGTCTCTCTGGGTACTATATTAAGCCAAATTCTGTTGTTATTAACGAAATAGTAGATTTTTCATGCTTTACCAAGATTAATGTTATGAAATTGCGAATGCACAGTGAAGTAGCGTGGTATAACGTATCCAAAATATACCTTTTCTGTGTATGAAGAAGTTTGATACTATGGTATAGAAAATTAGACTTGCATTAAAATCAGCAAAACAAGATGCTTGCTGCTTGTTTTGCTGATTTTATATTTAAATATATTTTTATATTTTGTATGTACAATAATTTGGAAATTATTGTACATACAAAAATCGCGGTTATTCTTACTTCTTTACGGTTAACGTTCCATAGGCTAGCAGTATTCAGCAGCATAATTCTGAAACGTAACATAATATGTCTGGAACACACAGGTAACCGCAGTACGTATTGTGACGTTAATATTCGTAACAAACCTGCCTGGTAAATTGTTTTATGTCACCATTTATACGTGTCATAACAGCCAGAGAAGTGGCAGGTTCATTATGTAGTGAACAGATTTGACGAGGTTTTTTTTTCATTACCAAAAATTGTAATAACTACTATTGAAAAATCATTCTTATTGAAAAGATAAAATGCACGAATCAAAATGTGCCTAGACTTTTCCCAACTATTTTAGGGTTGGCTTCCTTTTTTACCGGATGTAGCTGAATATCATCTGTATTATACAATTATACAAGGAGCGACTGGGTGGCTATCTGCTCTCCACAACCCAGTCATCCAGTAAAATGCTTCGTGCATATTACCGGGTTACTGTGTTGTGAATAAATTAAATATGCATCGTCTTCACTTATAATTATGTAATGGATGTATACAAAATATGGTTAAAAAATAAATAAAGAGTAACGGTGGAATTTCTTTCCCATTCTTCTCTATACAAAAACTACCATTTGGAAGGGGTGATTAGAATCAGTTCTATTTCTTGGATTTTGACGTTCAAAAGTGCCTTTTAAGTGCCTAATTGAGATAAATGATTTGACTTTGACTTGAAATATATGGCAGATTTGACAATTCATTTACGTTTGACACAGATAAATAATACCTTATAGAAGCCTTCGTTTTAGTCATTCGGGCTTTAGCTATTTCCCATCCCTCGTTTTTCGTCTTGATCTTACTGGGGAAGCACTGATTCTTTTTTCTAATTTATTAGTTGATGCCGATGTTTCAACTCCATGATAGGTCTCATTTAACTTTCTATAGTCGTATTGAGATCAACTAAGAGTTTTCTAAACGATGCGATGCGATCTCCAAAAGCCTAGCAAAACCTACCACAGAATCATACATAACCTATTAAGTGCACCTTCTCTTTCCAATATTCTGCAAAAAAAGTAGCCCACAATAAAAAAAATGACTTCCAAACAATAAACTGAGGACATAATCACAAAGAAATTAAATGCGACAATCGTAAGCCCGGCGGGATTCGGGAGGGTCCAATAAAATTCGTCCCCTCGCCGAAATCAATTATTTTCTCACTTTCCCGCGAAAAAATTGGCGCCAAATAGCCGTTATTCAGGTACGGCGACTCAATCGTTTTTCGGGTAGCGGTTAATTGAATAACGTTGCACGTACGTTATTAACCTTTTTGGATTGTGATTACAGTTTTTTTTTCATTGTATCCTATAATATTGAATTAATGTGTTGAGCTGAGTTGAGCATTGGTTTATATTCATTTTAATTTCGTTTCCAATACAAGTTTTTAGAAAGATGTTTTTTGTTTTTCGGTTCTAAAAACAGTCTTACCAAGAGATATCGTGTTAGCCAGTACCTGGGTGGCGAAGGTCAGACAAGCAGTCACGTCATGAAAATACTGGTAATACAGCTGGATCCGGTTTGACTGGAAGCCGACCCAAACGCAGTTGGGAAAAGCCTTATTTTCATAACCCATTAAGACTAATCCGTTTCATTTTGACAGTTCAACAACATTCATTGCGCTATTTACGTTGTTGAGCAGATTTTTTTTCCGAACTTATAAAGCAATGGATTAGCAATTTGTTTCAAACCGATTCAGATTGTGATAGATCGTGTATTACGGAATAAGGGGGAGGGGGGGGATGCATACACGTAAACGAAGTAAAAAATGTCAATTGTCTACGGATCGTAGTAGGTTGCGTTCTGTGGTTTCTGCCTTCCCCCATGGGAAAATGGCGATAGTTTATGATATGAGAATGAAAAACTAAAACGTTCTCTTTTATGTAGTTCATATATTTAAGTATTCAAAATATAATAAAATTTAAATAAATAAAACTTATACCTAATTAATTAATGACTGATTAAAAAGCACTATACAAATAAACAATTAAGTATCATAAATTCATAACAGATGGCGTCGAAAAATTCCTCCGCATCGCCGTCGGCTGGTAATGTACCCAAGAGACTGGCGGCATTGCCACGTTGTATGGCAGGTAAAGGTAAAAGCCAGCCCTTGGGTCCTTGGGAAGTGCCAGACATTCTTTTTTAAACGTTACTTAAACTTAAGTAATGATTAGCGTCTGTTTAACCATACATTTTTGATGTTTAAACGTCTAATTTTAAACAACGTTTATGAATAAGAGGGTTATTCTACGGCACTAAAATATATCCATGAAATCTTTGCTACACTTATCTCACCCTCAAGAACCCACGTATCCAGAAAATATGCTCAGCCGATTAAGGTGAAGAAAATTCACCCCCCAGACAGGGGTGAAGGCGTTACCCCGGAAAAGTTTACCCCGAAACACCCCGAATGGTTAACGATTTAAAACGTTTCACCCCGGTGTGATTTTAATTATTTTATTATAATAATATAGGGGTTGATTTCCTGAATGTTTCTGATAGGTTATTTGGGATTTTGAGTCTTTGCAATTGGATAATTTGGTATTATCGGAGATTGAGAACGTGGCGTGGTAGTAATTTGAATGTTCGTTTGTTTATTTGTTAGAAAGATGCTGCTGGGGACTTTGTTACGCCACTTCTTCTTACCAGCTAAAGCACTAGGAAGTGTTGAAGTGGGGGCGTTTTTGGGGGACTGTCTTATTTGTGATATTGGGGTTTAAAAAGTGCTGATCTTCAGTCTAGTTTGAATAAATGGTTTTAGATTAGTAATTACCAACGTGTGCATTTCTGATGAGGTCAGGCCTTTTGAATAATTTGGTATTATGGGGGTGTAAGGCCATATTAGTTGTTTTTTTAGTTAAAGAAGGAAATAAAGAAAAATGTTTTATTTCGGACACGCATAATGGCTTACCGTGCTTTCTAAGGCACGGAGGGGTCTCTGTATGTAAAGATGGTCACCCATCCACGGACCAACTCCAGCAAGCATAGCTTAGCCTGATGGATCGAAACGTGTGACTGGTATAACTTAGCCACAAGCTCCTCTACACAAGGCAGACATGGCCTGATAAAAATCCAATAGAGTTTATAATCTAATTGAATTGGTTGGCAGCTAGTTATGTGCAATATCAGAATCAGCAGCTGTTTTATTTACATTAAAATACACTCTCTTTAATAGTTGAGTGGTAATAAAGACGAAGATAATTGCCCCAGATCAGAATCCAAGGCAATTAATTGCTCATCGCAGTAAATCGAGCTTGAAATGTTCTAAGAAGACCAATACCCCTCTTCAACCACGAAATACAAAAGAAACTAAACACACACACAATAGGAATTATGAACTCACATAGCATTCTTTGCAAACCTTATTAAAAACTCCTCGCATCGCAAAAATACTGGCAACACTTGAGAAAACAAAAAAAAAAACGACCATCGACAATTAAACCATAATGCAAAGCAAACAGAACATAATCCATAGACATAATAGAGGATAAAAAAAGATAGTTTTGATCTGTTAACAAAAGGTTTTATATCTTTTTAAGCCCGTTTTGGTTGCGTTAAAATAACGTTCTTTATTTGTTATTGGGTGTTATTTCTAATGGTTCGTTTGTTATAGTTAATTTATGTTGGGTACGCCTCTTTTTAATAAGCCTACGTATGTAGGGGATAATTTTGAATGCATTTATGTGATTACTTGCCCGGAGGTATTGTTTGGCTGGTCAATTCTCTGATCAATGAACTAGTTTTTAAATATGTTGTTTGCAGTGTTTGTCATTGGTGTTTGGCTTGTGGCTAAGTAATAACAGCCTAACGGGTCGATCGATCACGTAAAGCTACGCTTGCCGCCGTTGCTCCGTAGATGGGTGACCATCTTTACATATCAAGACCCCGCCGTGCCTCGGAAAGCACGTTAAGCCAGAAGCCCGAAAGGTTAGATAGGCAGTCGCTCCAGCTGCATTCGGTTAGACTGGAAGCCGACCCCAACATAGTTGGGGAAAGGCTAGGCAGATGATGAGTGTTCGTCATTGGTTCGCTAATAATAACAACATAACTTTAAAATACAATACAAGCTGACTTGACGTGAGCTCAGACCAAATCAAAAACTAAGACGGAGCGCTGCGAACAATACAGTGAAGCATGCTAAAACTACACCACCGCTCTGTGCATACACGCTCACACACATACACATACATTTACAACTATTTACAATGACACTACAATCAAACTAACTAATTCTTAGGGGGATTATAGACGTTCCTGATCTGCATAATGAAATCTGCAAACTATTTGTCCCAGATAATTACTGTCGTGGCAGAAAACACCGATTACTGGCTGTCCAACTTGCCGTACTGTTGCACACTCCGAGTCACCTATTCCTCGCACGTTAGACGCTGTTAACGCTCTCCTGAACTCAAACACAGATTTGGATATGTTTGCGAATGAATGGAAAATGATACTGTCAGTATGTCTGAATTTTTGTGAGAAGAATGCATGTCTGTGTTAATTAAATTATATGTTTAAATAGTGTAATTGGCTTCCGCTGTTCTATTTAAAAATAAAATAAATAAATAAATAAAATACACCAAACTAAGTGCACACAATATGTTTACGAAACCGGCCTCACGTCACTGTTATCAACGCTCTCTTGGTTTTTTATTTGGTCCGAGGACGTGAGTTTATTTATAAACGTTGGTTAAAGTTAAGTAAGTGACGTTCAAATGTCAAAAATGTATGGTTAAACAGTGGCTAATCAATACAATGTTTGTAAATAAACCCCTTAGTATTGGTGGACCGACGCCGACGCCGCGTCGCCGCGCCTCTCCGCGCCGCCGCCGCCGGTATTTTCCAACCTTTTTATTATTCGGTAGTTATCTTTACAGTTCTCAACTTCTCATACAAGAATGAACAATCATTGTTCACAAAGTCTTGACATTTCCTGACCATTAAACAAAAAACTTAACAAAGTCCACTCAAATCTGTGAGGTTTCTTTCTTCGAAAGACCTCTCAGACTCTAATCTGCAGAGTCCTATGGCCTGACCAAGATTATGTCTGGAACTCTGGACTTTAAAAGAGACTGAGCTCTGAGTTTGTTTCGGTCTTTCTTCTCTATTGGCCGATTCCTATAATATACGGAACGTTATTGGTTAATATTTAGACTCTTGTATCTTTACCAATAATATTGCAAATACCTCATAACTTTGCATAGTAGACCCTCCCATAAGGTACCCACCCTCACAGGTAAAATTAGATTAAGAAACTATTGAAATGCCCAGTTTGGCAATTAAAAAATCTACCATTGCTAAGCAAAACGATTCGTTAATGTTTATAGGAACCCAGCATAAGTAGTCGGTTAGGTGACACCGAACTTATCTAGTTTTAAAACATAATTTAATGTTGAAGTGTGAAAATGGTGCCGATTATCTTGTCACAAATTCTCTAAACTAAACTAAAAATCACTAAAATTTAGTTTATTCCTGTCAAACGACGATTTCCCATTCTGAAATTGACTATAGTGACACAACTTAACTATATTTTAGTTTGACAGCACTAAGATGGCACTGAGTTTTAATTTAGTGAAAATGCTATTCTGAATTTATGTTCTGTAACTAAAATCCGCTAACTAAATCTGATTATTTTTAATCGCGATTAATAATGTGTGGAATAAAATTAGATGTCATGAACTAAAATTCAAACCAACACCTCGACTTCAGTTGGAAAACAGTACTGTAACTTTTTTTTTCTTTTCTTTTGCTTATATCTCGAAAATGGTGTCTCCTATCGCAAAAATAATGAAAATTTCGACCCTCTTAAGGAACCATTAAACCCCTAATCCTCAACATGTTGGAATTTTTTTTTTCCTTTATTTTCCATACAAATACTGAAAAATTCCATAACAAAAACGTCAACGCTAACGTCCAAGCTCACCTCTGGCTCTAAAAAAAAATCACGGGGTAGGGAAAACCAGTACCAAGTGCAGACGCGGTTATCAAATTCGATTTTAGTTGTGTTTAAGTTTTAAATTTAGAGAATTTATTTGGCAGAATAGCTCCAAGATTCTCATAGCCAAAAGTAAGGAATTTTAGTGATAGTTTAGTTCGGTGTATAAGAGAATTAGTGTTTCTTGAACCAATTTACAATGCTACCAGTCTTCTGGACACGTTTCCGGATGACAGCGATGCAGACGAATACTTCGACGTTTAAGGGTCCCTTTGTTTTTATATTTATTGGTATAGTTAGTTAGTCCTTTTAGTTTTAGTTTTTTTACTTAATTTAGTATAATAAGTTACCTAATGTAAATAAATCATTTACAGAAATAAAAATCATTTATATTCATTTATGATTTTATTGACCCCAACCAACGACTAAATTGTCTGCCTCGTTCGTTGGCAATGACCGCAAGCATCATCATCTGATCTGCCTAGCCTTTTCCCAACCATGTTGGGGTCGGCTTCCAGTTCCAGTGGTTCCAGTGACAGCAAGCACGATTTTGATTTCCGATTCCTGGATCGGGCAAAGAGTTACTTATCTCAGTAGCAGCCCAGAGTCTAGATTTGTACCCGATTCATAGCCTTGCTTCTTATTACATGGTAGTTAAACATAACTGGCTAACTACTATACACATCCAACTCAATGTTAATTATTCAGATTTGTTACAGTTGTAATGGCAATCATGTCATTTGGTTTAAATAGGTTTTTATTTGTAGTATCTTATTTATCTTATATAGATTCTTTTCTACCTTGTGAATGTGAGAACGTCGTAGGCTTAGTGAACTGTAGACTTTTTTATTTTTTTTATGAACTATACCTGAAACTTTTTGAAAGGCCTACACTGTCCTCCCATAACTATTAACACTGTAATTCGAAAATATTGTAAAAGCCAATTATCTTTTAAAAGAGTAACCATGGAGTTTCTTGCCGGCTCTTCTCCATAGGAAACGACCAATTGGAACCGTGCACCTAGCTTCTGACGTTTCATAAGTGCCCATGTAGGCTTATGTGAAAAAAAATATTTTGATTTTGATTTTTTTGAACTCCTGCCCGTTGGGAGGGGTTCTTCATAGACTAAGTGGGGAAAATACGTAATTATTGAAGCTAACTCAAAAACTAAGCAAGCAAAGTTAATAAAAATTTATAAATGGGACCACCTCGGTAGCATGACCTACCAAACAAAAAAAGAATCATCAAAATCGATTCATGATTGGCGGAGGAATAGCGTAACAAAGATAAAAAAAAAAAACATACAGACGAATTGAAAACCTTTTTGAAGAAGTCGGTTAAAAACACGAAACGCGACTTTAATTTTTATTACGTATAGATGTATAGATATAGCTCGAGCTAGTTGATGAGCTCGTGGCTAAGTAATAACAGCCGCATGGGTCGATTCATCAGGTTAAGCTAAGCTTGCCGGGATTGGTCCGTGGATGGGTGACCATCTTTACATACCGAGACTCCTCCGTGCCTCGGAAAGCACGTTAAACCGTTGGTCCCGGCTGTCATTTGTGGATCTTTGACAGTCGTTACGGGTCGACAGAAGCCCGAAAGTCTGACAACCAGTCTTGCCAAGGGGTATCGTATTACCCAGTTACAGGGTTGTGGAGGTCAGATAGGCAGTCGCTCTATGTAAAATGCTGGTATTCAGCTGCATCTGGTTGGACTGGAAGCCGACCCCAACATAGTTGGGAAAAAGGCTAGGCAGATGATGAGATGTATAAATATAGATGAAATAGTTAACAAATGTCAGGACTGCCTAATTTATCCATATTAAACTACTCCAACAACACCATTACAGCACATACCTAATAGTTTAAATCTAAAGCAAGGGATCGCGATGATTAATGACGTCACAAAGGCTCCACAATATATAATGGCAGCGTGTCTTTGACAGTACTGGGCGGTAAGAAATCCGAGTGCGTGTGGTACAAATAGTGAGAGGGGGCGGGTTCCAAATCTATACATATATAAAACAGCTGAAGAGTTTGTGAACGCGCTAATCTTAGGAACTGCTTGTCGGATTTGTAAAATTCTTTTTGCATTTGATAGCCCAATTCTTGAGCAAGCCTATAGACTATTTAACAACACGAAAAAGCCAGAAAGAACGATATGCGAAAACGAAGTAATAACGCGGGCGGGCGATGCGATGCGACGCGGGGGCACAAGAAATTTCATGTGGATGAAGTGTCGCGCATAGGCTAGCCGCGCAAGGTTATGTTTACTTCATTAAATCAATTTTCGAGTTGATTGATTAAGATGTAAGAATATTTTGTGTTTAAGGAGTTGTGGATTTGAAAGTGGCTTGTAATGGTGTGTGTGAGTTTCATAATTATTTTAAAGGTGAAGGATATTTTGAGAGTAAACTTATAAGTTAAGACTTAAATTGGTTTCAAAAGCAGAACCGTCAGAAAAAAAATGTGTCTTTAAAATTTGCCTCTTAGGAAGAAGTATAATTTAATATGTAGAAATAAACCCGTAGAATTCAACTTTTGGAATTGTTCGAATTGTCAAGGAGTCAGTGAGAAGTCTGATTTTTAATATCGTAGACTAATTTGACAGGTGCAAATGTCAAACTGCAAATAGAAAAAACAAACGACAATCACTTAAAATTTCAAATTAGTCTACAATATTAAAAACCACACTGAGCCTATTGCCGTCAACCGAACACAATAGTTGCCCAATCAAAAGTTTAATAACGGTTCCGAACGGCGAAGAACGGGCAAGAAACTCCACGGACACGCTTTTAAATCAGAAATACCTATTGTTACCATACATTACGCTGCCAGTTCTGAACTTGCACCACCCCCACCCTTCCCAGCAAGCATTGTATAGTAATCACGTCGTTATCCTATTACTGAGCTGTTCAACTTTGATTATTTTATATCGATCCGCGTGTCTTTGATAGATTCATTTATTCGATTGTGGAATGTACCTACGTAAATTTTCTTTTGTTACATAAATGTATATATAAAAATCAATTGCCGTGTATTAAAAACATTGAAAATGACTCGACCGATTTGCAAATTCTTTTTGCAGTCGAAAACTTCGTTTTTTTTTTCACGTATAAGGTACGAAGTTCACCGGGTCATCTATACTCCATTTGAAATAAGATTAGACATTTAAACAAACCTTTTTACAGTCCGTTCAACCGATTTTGACTTCTATACCGTAGTTATAAGGATGGCATTAAAAGCAAAAAAGGTTACAAAATACCAACGGTCTACTGCAGCTGCTATTTGTCATGCCACTAACGCAATAGAAGTCAAAATCGGTTGAACGGACTGTAAAAAAGCCTTATTTAAATGTCTAATCTTATTTCAAATGGAGTAGAGTTTATTATAGAACTAGCGACCCGCTCCTGCTTCGCATGGTTTTTACGACATGATAAAACGTCGAGATCTATGGTTATGGTTATGGTCTAAGTTTACAAATATACACACAAAAAAAAAACTATCTAGATTATACAGAAATTGTCAAAAAGTGAGAATTTTAGTTGTGAAATATTAGATCTTTTAAATATATTGACCTTCTAATGTACACTTTTTAAATTAATGAATCTCCAAAAACTTTTTGGGATTCAAGATGAAAACTTTTTAAAATTATTGAGCCTTTTTAAGATTTTGACATTTTCTCATTTTCTTCACAGCTGGTCGCAGTAACTACCTACTAGCTAGGATACCCCAATCAAACTGGTTAGGTTAGGTTGGAACTGTG
Source organism: Lithophane leautieri (assembly GCA_949152455.1). Lineage (NCBI taxonomy): Eukaryota > Metazoa > Arthropoda > Insecta > Lepidoptera > Noctuidae > Lithophane > Lithophane leautieri. The sequence continues at coordinate 8,391,566 of OX424486.1, read as the reverse complement.
ACCACCTGAGCGCGAGCCGAGCGAGCGAAGCGAGCGCTACATCCAAGATGGTCGCAGTTACTTGTATTAAGTATTTTTAGGACCTTAATCCATTCATTAATTTAGAGTGTGCAATAAATATTTTTAGGAAAGCAAAATGGAAGATTAGCGATACCTACTACTAAATACGAACCATTTTAGTTTACCAAAGCGTACCATTAAATTGATTGGCAACGTTCCCTCATCTATGGAAATTGGCTGGCCGGCTAACCCCTCAGCTCCACACTGTAATATTGAGACAAGCTAGGCTGGAATATTGACCCACGTGAAACTCAATTGAGTGTATTATGGACGTCACATTGTGATGAATATGTCTGTCATTTTGGTACTGTGCTGGCGACGTTACACAATGCATTACGGATATTCTGATATTACACGGAAGTTCTTTAAATATACGAAAAGAAGTACATTAGATATTGCACTGGGGTGGTATTATGAAGTATTAATGCCATCATTATTCCGCTGCGAAAACGGGATGGTGCTAGCGGCCTTGTCTAGCTCCGTCTCTCTCTCACACTGGAAAAATGATGGCAAAATACGGCACCTGATCGTTATACTTATAGGTTTAACTAGCGATACGCTCCTGCTTCGCACGGTTTTTACGACTTGACAAAACATCGAGATTTCTTTGTTATATGTAACTTTAATATTAACGTATTATACACATAAACCTTCCGGAATAAATTGTCTAAACTATGGTGAAAACCTCATCAAAATCTGTTGCGTGGTTTAGAAGAACAACGCGGACATACATACAGACACGAAAAGCGACTTTAATTTGTAATATGTATAGATTAATCAAGGAAACTTTTAGATATACATGTGGAATGAACCCTGCTCTAGAGTAGAGCGTGTATTCTGAAAGTGGAAAACGTCGCAAATAGATGTCAAATATTTCGCTGTTTCTTGTTGCTGATTTTCTGTACGGAAATTATCAAACATAGCTAACCAGTGCACTAAAATAGGTATTGATTATGAAATGCAATAATTAATTATCGTAAAACTGACTATTAGTTAGTTTTAGATGTAAGAAAAGTATTTGGATACTTTCCAAATGCCTTTTTTACACATAAAACGGTTACAACAATAAAATTCAGTGTTATAATTGCAATTAATTAATTAATATTCTAGTTAGATATACTCCATTTTAAATAAGATTAGACATTTAAACAAACCTTTTTACAGTCCGTTCAACCGATTTTGACTTCTATACTGTAGGCATAAGGATGGCATTAAAAGCAAAAAGGTTACAAAATACCAACTGTTTACTGCAGCTGCCATTTGACATGTCGCTAACGCAATAGAAGTCAAAATCGGTTGAACGGACTGTAAAAAATGCTTATTTAAATGTCTAATCTTATTTCAAATGGAGTATACTTTATGTTATTTTCGTACAGTATAATTGCCAAAATAATCAAAATAATAAATATTTGACAGCTATTTGCGATGTTGCCAACTTTTAGAATCAACTCTCCTAAGCTGATTGGTTAATATTTTTCATCAATAGTCTTCTTCTCATCGCGTAGTATTTTTTTAAACTGTACACCTTTCAAACCCTTACTTTGAGATTTTAATTGTAAGTATAACTAGCTGATGCCCGCGACTTCACCCGCGTGGTTGTCGGTTATGATATACTAAAACCTTACTCGAGAACCACTCTATCCATTGGTGAAAACAGCATGAAAATCGGTGCTGTAGGTTTTGAGTTTATCGCGAGCAGGACGACAGACAGACGCGGCGGAGGACTTTGTTTTATAATATGTAAGGATAAGGAAGTAAAGAAAGAGAAAGAAATAAAGAAAAATTGTTTATTCTGCACAAACTAAACGAAGTCAAATATTCACAATAAAATCTCTTCCATTACAGAATACCGGCAGCCGATAATGGGCAGTCCATGGCCTATCGCCAAGCCTATTGCCAGCAGACCGATACCAGTACAGCACCAGCACTTACAACATCTTCTAGCACACTGTCATCATCCATACTTGGGTGAGTCCGAAAGTGTTTGTAGTAGTTGACTCCAGACCAAATTACGGCCATGGCGACCAATCTCAGTGTGCGCAGAAGCAGGTGCACTCTCTCTACCGTTACTCTCATAGTTCGATGGGACGGCAATCCGACACGACTGGAGAGAGATCAGGCGCAGGACCAATGGCTTAACGTGGTTTTCGAGACATGGGGGGTAGTATAGGCGAGTGACCACACTTAGGTATCGACGAGGATCAGATGGCATGAGCACATTGCTCGCAGAACAGATGGCCGATGGGGCCGAAAGGTCCTGTAGTGCCGACCAGGTACCGGAAGACGTAGCGTTGTAAGGCCCCCCATAAGGTGGACCGATAACCTGGTGAAGGCTGCAGGAATCCGCTGGATGCGAGAAGCACAGAACCGGTCGAAGTGGCGGTGCTACGGGAAGGCCTATGTCCAGCAGTGGACGTCTTTCGGCTGAAATAATGATGATAATAATGATGAAAGCTTTCTGACCGGTTCAAGCCGATTCCGCGTCGATAAATGTGGACACTTCATGAAGCTACTCGTCTGAGATCACCAACCTACTTATACAACAAACACTTCTTTCAAGAACAGGGCTTAAAACGGCCACTTTGGCAGAATCTTATTAGAAAAATATTATGAATCATCGTAAAATGTCACAAACTGACAATTCTCATTATGATCTGTTTGCAATTCATAATACGAAATAATTCATCTGTTTGAAAGTTAACTATGGAGATTCGTAAAATGGTTCACAAATTATGAATTGCTTTTATGTCAAATTAGAGGAATTGCTAATAACAGCTGGGAATTCAGGAAATTAATTGCTTTTAGAGGAATTGCTAATGTGGCCGTTTTAAGCCCCCAGGCGCTACCTTCATATTTCTGACTGACCGACTCCTTGACAATTCAGAAGTGCCTGTAAATGGTGTACATATTTGAAATAATTGAGTTTACTTTGACGAATAAAACTTCACAATTTGTGAAAAGTAGACTCAGTAATCTAAACAACTCCCACAACTTGTGAGGAAAGATGAGGTTGCGTTTTATCCTTTTATTTCCAAAGAGCACAATGTGGCAATGTTCTAAATTGAGCATCGTCCCAAAAAAATACGAAATTGTATCAAGTACTTAGTTACAATTATTCCACAACACAAATAGTATAGCTACTATGTGAGAATCTCTTTTTTATTTTATTGCAAACAAACGACGCCGTTTTTTCAAAACCACAGATAATAAAACACTCACTTTTAAATCTTTTTTTATCGACCATAGACAATGAATTGAAATTTTTTGTAGCAGACCTCCCAGTATAGACAACTATTGTTGGTTATGTCAACAGATTTTTGTAATGGTAACATCTCGTCGGATAATAAGCCTGACACGCCCAATTTGACGGACAGAAATAAAAACAAACCTATTGTTAAAGTAATCTATTAGATAAACACGGCTTTTTATAGGGTGGCGTAATAGTAATAGAAGAAAAATTAATATTGAATTTATTATACTTGGTTATTATTAGTTCAGGTCTTTGGTAATACGAGTAGCTTTTAAAATTCAAGCAATTTTTTAGGAATATTTTTATATAATCTAGCAAAAATGTTTTAGTCTCAGAATAATATTATTTTATCTAGGTATCTAAAGGTTTTGAAGAGAGTCCATAATAATATTATTTATATAATCTAATGGGGTAGGCAGATGTGTGGGACGATGACCATCCGAAGGTGCCTAATCGAGAGCTGTTGTGTCATTCTGTAAAAATCTCACTCTCGCAACTTAGTTGAAGTGAGCTTGGAGTAAAGTGTCACCACCTTAGCATCAGTAGGTATCAATGACAATGACAGCTCACTCCAAGCTCACTTCACCTTATTTTTCACGGTGAGATGACACGACCTATTGGCATGACATTCCAAACATGACTGACTCAATAAGCCAGGCTGCCATATCTTTCATGCAATCATTCACTCATCAAATATCTATACAAAAGTTAATAAGCTCAATCCCTCAAATTAGATCAATCGTAATATGAGCAAAATCGGAAGCAACTAAAAATATTATTTTTCATAATCTTTTGTGAGCCTTTCAACAAACAAGATCGATTGTGCAAAAAGTCTTACAATGCATACACGCCCTTTTTGCGCGTATTAGGCTGAATGCGTTTGTACCTTTGCCATTTTTGCTGTTTGTTGAAAAAAGTGTTATTGGTTTTTGGCGGCATAAAAAAATTATTGATTGGCGTTATGGTTACGTTAACAGCTGTTTAGAAAAATATGAAGTATCTAGTTCATAAATTATCATGCTTGCATTGATACTTCCTACCTACATCTCTCATATCCCAAAGCTCTTTTATCGTAAGTACCACCAAATTTAAACGTTTTAACTTTAATCAACACGGTCCCGGGTTCGATTCCCAGTGGGTGCAAAATTTTCTGCTCGGTTTAGTTGGTGATGGGGCTTGTTCTAAGTCCGCCTGGCTAGCTACCACCATCTTGAACGAAAATTGAAAAGCAAAGACACCGAATGTCGAATTAAAGTAATTTTTCACGTTTTTAGAGTTTTTTTTGGAAGTCGGTTGTTTTTTTTTAGATTTAACGCATCCTTAGCAACGTAGCAAAGCACATTTCGTCGCTGTCATATCAAAATGTCGTATTGTTTAAGTACCTGTTTCAGGAAACACAAAAAACTGTTTTTTTTATAGTACTGTGTAAAAAGTAACTTTTTTTTTTGGGAAATTGCATAAAAAAAACAATAAAAAAACATACGACATTTTGATATGACAGCGACGATTTCTGATGGAAAAACAGCCTTATAAAGATTTTAACTCATTTTTTTTTAACTTGAAATTTTTATTGTAACTTAAAACTTATCAAAATACGTTGAGTGTAATACTGTGTTATCTTGTTACAGTTCGACCAGCCCAAGCACATACACAAGTATTTCCGTTACCAGGAGGCTTCCCATGGGCACATAGTTCCAGAGGTTAGTATTGACAACCAATAAAAAGGCTAATCGTATGCTAAGACGCAGGTGACGCAGGTCCACGCAGCGAAGGACAGAGCAGATTTTGTAATGCCTGAACGTACTGACATCTGGGCCCTGTTTATCAAAAGTTACAAGTCTATACATTCACAAGTTACCTAGAATGTTAATTTTAGTTAAATTCATAGCTCATCTCCATATTCATAATCAGCCTTAATGTTCCCACTGCTGGGACACGGGCATTAGGTTATGTCTCTCTTTTGACCACATTTAAAAAAAGAAAATCGAATTTAAACATTTATTGCGGTACTAAACACGACACTTGTAAACTTGTAAGACACAATAGAGAGTCGCCGGACACTCTCAGGATTTGTTACGATTTTCTACAAGTTGTTACTTACAAAAAAAAATTTGATAATCAAAATCACGTATAAAAGTGTCAAAATATATAAGTACTTGTGAACTAAAAAATGACATTTGGTAATACAAGGCTTGTAAGGTTTTGATAAACAGGGCACTGGTCGTTACTTGTTTTTGAGACGCTGGTAATGCACCACAACAGCGCACGCGCCGCGCAGAAATCTGGGGTAGTATCATGAAGTGTTAATGCCATCATTATTCCACTGCGAAAACGGGATGGTGCTAGCGGCCTTGTCTAGCTCCGTCTCTCTCTCTCTCTTACTGGAAAAATGGTGGCATTAATACTTCATAATACGGCACCTGTGTCGGCTCTACAACCAGACGCAGGAGTCGCAGGACACGTGTCTGCGTCACACGTGCCTACGCCGCAGCTGGCAGTACGTTCATTCATTACAAAATCTTCTCTGCCCTGCGCTGCGTGGACCTGCGTCACCTGCGTCTCAGCATAATGCTTAGCCTAAAACTTCCCATGACATTTGTTTATACAGAGTCATTAAATAGGCTTTTAGGGGTATGAGGAACAGGGTGTAAAGTTCACTCATACTCCATAGTAAAGGGAGGATCCTGCGACCAGACGGGCAGTTGCCCGGCTCAGGCTTTCCAAAAACACGGCAGTAAATATTTCTTCAAAAGAACTCTTCTTCACAGGTAAACCACGCCGCGGTATGATGCGTCGCGCTGTCTTCTCTGACCTTCAACGCAAGGGTCTTGAAAAGAGGTTCCAGGTACAGAAGTATATCTCCAAGCCTGATAGGAAGAAGCTAGCGGAGAAGCTGGGACTGAAGGATAGTCAGGTTAGTTTGGAGAAGATTTTTTATATTTTTTATCAGCAGGCGTAGCATGGCGCTTTCTATTTCTACGAAGAATAGACATAGCTTTTTCTATACAAAGTGACATTTCGTTTCTTCATTTTTGACATCGCACCGTAGAAATCCTTCTACAATCTGTCATTTTGTCTTTCATTTATATCGATCTTTGTCTAGGTCTTTTAATATGTAGACTATTTCGGAAGAAAGTTTTCTATCCTTACTGTCAAAATCACACTGACAACTGAAATTTGTCTTAGGAAGTGAAGACAATTTGAAACAAAACAAAGAATTCTGAGTCGAATTATGTAAAAGAGTGAATTTCGTTAGAAGTGCAGTTGACTCTTTTTACTTAGCTGCCGTCGTACTATCTGCACGGAACGTCATTTTTGTCTACTCTTCCGTCTACAAAACGGTGCTCATGATACGCCTGCAGGAACGGTGAGATTCAGCCTTCCACATTTCCGTAATCTGTTTCCATTTTGACAGTTCAACAACATTCATTGCGTTATTTACGTTTTTGAGCAGAGTTTTTTTTTTCGAACTTATGAATCAACTAGCTTCCGCCCGCGGCTTCGCCCGCGTGGTATGTCGATAAAAAGTAACCTATGTCCTTTCTCAGGCTCTAGACTAACTGTGTACCAAATTTCATTTAAATCGGTTCAGTAGTTTTGGCGTGAAAGCACGACAGACAGACAGAGTTACTTTCGCATTTATAAGGATTGGTTAGGATAGATTAGCTTTCTGTTTCAAGACGATTCTGATTGTGATTTACATGATCAATTACGTAATTAGGGTATTATTTATTATTTTTTAATTAGGGATGTTTATAACCGCAATGCGTATGACAGTCCCACCATACCCTAAATAAATAATACTTATACATGTAATTGCGTGACACACTTTCAATCACAATCTGAGGGTTTTGTAGGACTGATGCGGTTCAATGTCTGCGAGATAAGCCGCCGTACTTAGCCCGTACTTAGCATAATCAGCCTATAACGTTCCCACTGCTGGGACAAAGGACTCCTCTCTGTGAGAGGGAGTGGGCCGTAATCCACCACGCGGGCCCAGTGCGGGATGGTAAATGTCACATGCCTTCGAATTTTTGGTTCTAGGACATGCCGGTTTCTTCTCGATATTTTCCTTCACCGTTTTGAAAGCTGTGGTGATGAAATAATTTACACAAAGTAAAGCGTCTGACGGGGTTCAAACTTACGATCTACAATTAGAACACGTTAATTACTGCTCTGTACCTACCACCAATCCACGTACACATCGCAATTGATTATGAAAACAACATCCATTATCGTATACTTACTCATATTATATATTTAGCACTATTTTCCCAACTATGCTGGGGTTGGTTTCCAGTCTTACCAGATGCAGCTGGATAACAGTATTTTACATGGAGTGGCTACCTATCTGACTCCCACAACCCAGTAACTGGGTAATACGATACCTCTTGGTAAGCCTGGTTGTCAGACTTTCAGGCTTCTGACGACCCGTAAAGACTGTCAAAGATCTACGAATGACAGCTGGGACCGACGTCTTAACGTCCCGAAGCACGCAGGAGCCTCGATGTAATGGATGGTCACCCATCCACGAACCAACTGCGGCAAGCGTTGCTTAACCTTCGATCGACCCGTGCGGATGTTATCATTTACCCACGAGCCGGTCACGAGCGATTCAATGTCGTATATTCTGCTATTTAAGACGCTGACAACATACAAAACGCGGTCACTGTCGGATTGCATAGAAAAGAAAGAGATGTGCGATGAGATAACGCTTGTAAGTTATTGCAAAATATGAAGCAATTATAATCATCATCTGCCTAGCCTTTTCCCAACCATGTTGGGGTCGGCTTCCAGTCCAACCGGATGCAGCTGAATACCAGTATTTTACATGGAGCGACTGCCTATCTGACCCCCACAACCCAGTAACTGGGTAATACGATACCCCTTGGCAAGACTGGTTGTCAGACTTTCGGGCTTCTGACGACCCGTAACGACTGTCAAAGATCCACAAATGACAGCCGGGACCAACGGCTTAACGTGCTTTCCGAGGCACGGAGGAGTCTCGATATGTAAAGATGGTCACCCATCCACGGACCAACCCCGGCAAGCGTAGCTTAACCTGATGAATCGACCCATGCGGCTGTTATTACTTAGCCACGAGCTCCTCATATGAAGCAATTATCGATTTATTAAAAAATGAGTTGAAAAATCGAAAATTAAAAACAACCAAGCTCTGCATTCAAATAAGACGTTCTTGTTATTAATTAAAATACCAACGTAGTGGTTTAATTCTCTTTGCAACGTACACACGGCTACACATCAAGCTATACATTTCCAGTTTATGCTGATCTCGCATTGTAAAGAATTTCCGTACAATGCGAGGTCAGCTTATACTAGAAATTTTTAGCTTGCTTAAAGGTTAGTTTACCGTTAATTTGTATCGAGTTTTTTTGTTTTGGTAACAACCAAGTTCTTAGAAATATGTTCAAGATATATTTCCGCTATCACGAACTATATACAGGGTTACTGGTAACTCGACGTATTCCTTGCAGGACGTCATAGTAGGGTTAAAATGCAACAAATTAAGCCACCAAATGTTCTACCGAAATTCAGTTTTTTTTTTTGCACTAGACTACATTTTTTATGAAGTAATAGCAAAAATTACAAAAAAAATTATGTTTGGTTAGTGATATTTGCCAAAGTTTTAGGCATTATTGAACTTTTAATTATTAACAAAGGTCTGCTACGGCGTCAACTATGATAATAACTTAAATTTCAGTACATTCGCGCCGTAAATCATTTTTAAATTGGTTTCAAATGATTTAATCTGGGATTTTTCATAAAAAAACTAAAACTCTTAACTAATTCAAAAACTACTGAATTTCGGTAGAATATTTGGTGGTTTAATTTGTTGCATTTTAACCCTACTATGACGTCCTGCAAGGAATACGTCGAGTTACCAGTAACCCTGTAGATTTGGCATTTTTTTTGTTTTAGTCAAGCTTACTTTTACCCTATGCCTGTTGTCAGCGCCTTAATAAAAACAGTGCCATTTCCTTAACCATATTTTTATACTTAAAAACATTCTTGAGCCGATTCCTGTCGGCGGCCTGCAGCGCTTTGTGAGTGCACCGGGCTCAGATCAATCATCGCAAACATATTTCATTCAAAATCAAAATCAAAATATTTTATTTCACATAAGCCTACATGGGCACTTATGAAACGTCAGAAGCTAGGTGCACGGTTCCAATTGGTCGTTTCCTATGGAGAAGAGCCGGCAAGAAACTCCATTACTCTTTTAAAAGAAAATTGGCTTTTACAATAATTTCGAATTACAGTGTTAATAGTTATGGGAGGACAGTGTAGGCCTTTAAAAAAGTTACAGATAAAGTTCATTATAATAAATATATATGTGAGCTCGTGGCTAAGTAATAACAGCCGCATGGGTCGATTCATCAGGTTAAGCTACGCTTGCCGGGGTTGGTCCGTGGATAGGTGACCATCTTTACATATCGAGACTCCTCCGTGCCTCGGAAAGCACGTTAAAGCGTTGGTCCCGGCTGTCATTTGTGGATCTGTGACAATCGTTACGGGTCGTCAGAAGCCCGAAAGTCTGACAACCAGTCTTGCCAAGGGGTATCGTATAACCCAGTTACTGGGGTGTGGAGGTCAGATAGGCAGTCGCTTCATGTAAAATACTGGTATTCAGCTGCATCCGGTTGGACTGGAAGCCGACCCCAACATGGTTGGGAAAAGGCTAGGCAGATGATGATGAAATATATATATGATCGCTAAGAACAGGTTTTTGCTGGGACATTTCTGATTTTTTTATTATTTTTTTCGTTATTTTTTGTTTCTGTAATTGTATTTGTTTTTTATTTATTTAATTAGAAGTCTATAGATAAGTATTAAGTATGTTGAAACTGTGTGTACTCCCCGTCACTTGTCCCTAAGGGTTCATTAGAAAACCAGCGTCAGACAGCGTTTGTCTCGCATTAATGCTGAAATGAACCTTTTTGGCGCAGCCGAGCCGTGAGGCACACATTATTGTTAAAACATTATTTTCATTTTATTTTTACTTTTTTGTGTGTTGTATTTCACGAACTGTGTCCAAATAAATGTTATTCTTTCTTTCTTTCTTTGATCCAATCCAGTCCATTATAATCCTGTAATTCAAAAATCAAAACATACCGATCAAGGAGTTTTAACGTAAAGATACAATATTCCCGCCGTTCCCCCTAGAGGGGAGCTCAACACAGGGTGTTACAAAAAATTGTTACCCCTAAGGGTACGAAGAGGGGGCTGTCATACGCAGCCGTCCAACTCCGCCCCCTGTAGGAACCGTTTAAAACAATTACGGGGGTGTATTTGAATTTTAGTATTGAATAGAGACTTTTTGGTTAGGCTGTGCGGAGTTGTGAGTTTGCCTTTTTGATAGGTTGTTTAAAAATATTTGTGTTAACTATAATTTTTATTTGATTGATAAAGTTCATTTTTTAACCCCGTAAATGAATTTGACATTCCAAATGATTGTTATTGGTTTTATAATTGGTGTTTGCCATTTGCACCTGTCAAATTTTTCTACCGGTTTAAAAAACGAACCTTTACACAATTTGATGGTTATGATGGTCTACTTTCAATACGATACATTACCTAGCATAGCATTCAATACGATAATAGCCAATCTTACCAAGGAGTATCGTGTTAATCAGTAACTGGGTTTTGGAGATGAGAAAGGCAGTCGCGGTTTAGATTGGAAGCCGACCCAAGCATAGTTTGGAAAAGGCTTGGCAGATAATAATTATTCCTCATTGGTGTGTGTGACCCGTTGAGTAAAAAGACGCATAACGAAGCCTATCTGATTTTCTTTGCAATTTACCAGTAAGTTGTCGAAAGTCGAACACTTGTTAGGTTTTGAAATGGTTTAACATTTTTATTTTATTGGTTTTTAGAAAACTCCTTGACAATTCGAAAGTTTAGTTGAAATAAATGCTATGAGTTTGAGTTTTGAGTATAAGTGTTACATATTTGTTTTAGCGATACTCAGGTATTTTTACAATTTCATGGGACTTACAATGAAAGTAAAAATATTGTAAAAAATCGATTATTTTTCTTTTTTTCCTTTTCTGGGCTTTGATATGGGGCAGCCTGGTAGTTTAGACGGTAAACCAACCAAAACTGGACAATCCTATCAAATAATTTCCCAACCACCTACTCATCAAGACATCCCCCAAATAACTAAGACAGCTCACCTTCACCCCCTAATTCGATAAACGCCAGCAATTATCCGAACACATCCCCTCGGCTATTCATTTAAACGGTTTCACCCCCTCGGGTGCGGTTGAGTCGGGTTGATTCAACTAAGTATTAAAAATTGAGATATCCTTTGTTTATTCAATCTTGATTTTTTGATACTGATGTTTTCGTGGGGGTGAAAAGGGGTGAAATGGTTTTTTTTTAGATTGGGTCTTATCAATTTTATGATAGAAAGTGTGTTTGTGTTTAGAAAAAATGTTTTATTCTATTTTATGTGCAAGTGAGATAATAGAAAATGTTTTAATGCCAAAATGTCTTTTTTGGAAAGTGTCCATAAAGATTTCAGCATACTAGGGTATTTTTTCGGTCTCTTTTATTCGCCGGTTAGTATAGCCAGTGCCAATGTAACAGTAAAATAAGCCGATCTGTTGATAATTTTATTTAACTCAAAGGAAAGATCCTTTTTTCTGATAGCATTTTTTCTTTTTAAATAATTCTTGCACTTCGGAGTATTTATGGTACATAACATCCTTGCTAACTATAAGTACTTCTTCATTTATGTAAGTACCTATACTTATATACTTTATATACACCCATGCTATAAATCCTCTATAAAAGTTTCTGAAACAGTAAGCTTATTGCCAACATTAAAACAACCAGTGTCATAGAAACCATTATGTCATCCAAACGGGTGTTATAATGTTGTACTAAATTTCATATTGCAACTCATTTCAAAAAAAGAACGCTGTCATGCAGGCTTGTTTCACTAACTAAGCTCAGTCATAAAAATAAAAAACTTGTAGTATATTCGAATTCAAAAAATTCGAATTCACGTGCGTTGGACCCCGCCATTTTTGTTCGATATTAGTATTACAAAGAACCTTTTATAGAGGATTCATAACATGGGTGTAGATAAACTCTTGTATGCAACTGTAAATAATTACACTCAGTGATACTATTATCACCCGCATTCGTGTTTTAATACCCCTTATTATATAATAATAACTAACTAATACAATAAATAACTATTATTGTATACCAAATCAAATACTACAAAACATCAATGAACAGCCTTTATCGCTTACTTTCCCCCCTAAAAATAAATCTGCCTTTTCTCAACTATGTTGGGGTCGGCAGCTGAATACTAGTACCTATGTTACATGGAACGACTGCCTATCTGATCTGCACAACCCAGTAACTGGGCAATATGGTCATCCATCCACAGCCCAACCGCGGTAAGCATAGCTTAAGGTGATGGATCGACCCGATCGGCTGTTATTACTTAGCCACGAGCTCTTCACCCCCCTCACTTGCTTACTTTCCTCTCTTTGACAGTCTTATTAGCATCCGATTTACCTGTTTTATTTACAACCAAAGTCGATGATTCTTCTTTTCGTGTGGTTAGTGACTAACCTGATGTCAGTTTTTTAAAGCCGCCCAAGGGCCTCTGATTTGGCTTCACATGCCGTCGAGAAATATCTCTCTTGCATGCCGGTTTCCTCACGATGTTTTTAAAGCAAGTGATAAATATACAATTCGCACATGAATCCGAAAAGCCAGAGGTGCGTGGCTTGGGTTCGAACTCGAGACCTATGACTTGGCAGTCCGTCGGTCACACCACTAGGCTATCACTGCTAGTCGATACTAGAAACAGGATATTACATTACCTATTTCAAAAGCATACAAAGCAATATAAAACGACGTCATAACAATCTCTCTCTTTTTAAATACATCCCCGTCAGCCATTCGTTGAGTAATATCGTTCGTTCAGTAATATCGTTCGTTCAGTTATACCATTCAACTGAGCGACTGTTCGTGGCATGCAATTTACTTCAACTCTTTCTGCTGTTATTATATTGTATTTTTATAGACGTATGAATTTATTTTGTTTTATTGTTCCTAGAGGATTACCTCTTGAAGGTAAAAATACAAAACAAATATGGGGAATTTCTAGTCACGTTATGTACTGCCTCTCTGATACAATTACCAATAAGTATTTGACCCCTACACTGTTCAATAGTATCGACTGGCTGAGAAGAGATAATGTTGTAATTAGCAGGCGAACAATGGGGAGTAAACTCAAAGCTGAACTGCTGAATGAAATGGTCGGAACATGTGACAATATCTAATCTGCTGAGGGGCAATAAATAGAACGAATAAAGAAATAAAAATAAAATAAAAATGTTACCTTCCTCTTTAACTATGTTTCTACCTAAGTAGTTTAGAGATGTTTAATTAGATCGTGTAAACCAAATGTTTTAAGACGAGCGCTGATCCTGCCGACAAACTGCCACGCAGTTTGGCAGGTTTATAAAATGTGTACAATTTTTGGTCCAAATAAATGATTTTTTACTTTTTACTTTACTTTACTTTAATTACAATTACAACAATAAACAACCGATATAATTGTAAAATAAGGTAGCTAAAAAGTTTTGGTAGCTACTAGGTACTTGGGATAAATATATTTTTTGCTATTTCAAGCTTATCCATTTTTAACCGACTTCTTCAAAAAGGAAGAGGTTCTATGTTCGTCTGTATGTATTTTTTTTTTGTCTTTGTTCATCGATATTTTCGCCAATTGTGAACCGATTTACAAATTTATATTTTTGTTCGAAAGGGTACACTCCCAAGGTTGTCCCATATAAATTGTATTAATTTTGTTTGCGTAGTTTTTGTGTTGCTTCAATAATTACGTATTTTTCCCACTTTGTCTATGTAGATGATATCTTATTTGACTCCGTCACTGTCATTTACATAGCAGTGGTATTCGAATTTGTGTGGGGTAGGTACCACAACTAAAAAGTTTTCCTATTTCAAGATTATCCATTTTTTACCGGACATCCTGTATCCTACTTACCTACAAAAATTAAAACATTCCATGTAACTTTTGTCTAGCCTACTGCCAATTACATAAAAAGCCGCAAAAGTTAACGAAAAAAGACGCGCAATTTTTCACAAAATAAACATCAAAGCTAAAAAAACATCATAATCTTTAATAGTATCCTTTTATAATTAAAAAAAACAAGCTAAGATCAAAACCATTTGTACGAAAAGAAAATAAAAGGATTGAAAAATACAACCCGCGAGGAATTCTCAGCACACAAATGTCTGGCTCCTTGAGACAATACACCCATTCCCGCGAAACAGCAATATAGAACTCGTCTAAGTTAGAACGAGACGGCAATATTACTACAACGACGTCTTAAAACCCGCTTCTATTGGCCGATTTGTATCGAATAAAAGTGTGAAAGACCCGCTATTGGTGGGTTATATTATTTTTTTACTCGCGTTTGGATACTCGTACCGGGCCTTTTTTACGATATCTGAATTTTATGAGGTACTTGCGAACAGAGATTGCGGTGTGTATCCGAATATCCGAATGGTTTAGTTGAATTTAGAAGGTTCGCTGGTTATTTAGAAATAAACGTTTGATTTATTTACAAAGTGCTGTATTATGGTTCTGGGAGTAAGTTGGATTATTTTCGGTATACTTAGGTCGATTTTATTTGATCTTGTTTACGCTTAGATATGGTTTGGGGTTCTGCCCTTCGGGATTCAATACAGTGAACAGAATTCCTGAAATTAGTGTATTATAAACTGTGTTACGTTTTCATTATGTTGATCTTAAGGCCCTACCGTACCTCAAATTGCTTAGCATGATCTTGAAATATATATAATTTTTATAGTTAAGGATTGATGCTAGGTCCTATGTTTGGCGAAAACACGATTACATAAAAAATTCTCGATAAAAAAAAAATACAAAGTTACCTCTAAACCGAACTATAAACCGCTGGTATTCAAAAAATACTTTAAATTAGATCATGAAACTTAACATGATAACTGAACTAACTATAAAGGAGGTCTTATGTTTTTTATTCTTTTTTAATCACCATTCTTTTCACCGTAAAAAGCAATTACCTAAACTATTCGAGGCTTGAGAGTCGCCAGCACCCCACTCCGTTTCGCTCTCAATCAGGCCGCGAGTAGTATGGTACGAGGGAGATACAATTTGTGGTAGGGTAGGTCCTTACGTTTACGTAATAGGTTTGCCCAAATACCTCCATATTGCATTGAGATTTGACATAAGAATCACGTAATCATGATCCTTCCAGCACCATAATTGCGAAATACACTATGAATCAGATTTGGAAGCGGTTTGAAACAAATGTCCATAATCCATCCTTACTTCCTTACTAATATTATAAATGCGAAAGTAACTCTGTCTGACTATCGCGCTTTCACGCCAAAACTACGGAACCAATTCAAATTAAATTTAGTACACAGATAGTCTAGAGCCTGAGAAAGGACATATGCTACTTTTTATCGACATAAGACGCGGGCGAAGCCGTGGGCGGAAGCTAGTTGAAACATAAGTTCGAAAAAAAAATCTGCTCAACAACTTAAATAACGCAATGAACGTTGTTGAACTGTCAAAATGAAACAAATTAGTCTTAATCGGTTACGAAAATAAATTACGCAAATATGTAGCAGGGTAAGGTTTTAATGTCATTATTTCAAAATGCATTTATTCGCCAAGAGATGCCATATAAATATATGATGGGAAGGCTTAACCTACAGACAACCAGTACATTCTTCCTTTATCGTAAACAACCTTTTCTTGGCAATCAATCCTAACAGCACAACGCAAATGGAATCCGAACTCAGTAAAATAGAGGACTGATTTCACTTTCTCATCGAATCGTCCGTCATTTAAGACTCCCTCTCGAATGTTGAGACATTGTTTCAATTTGAGACTCAAATTGGAACGAACCAAATAGGGATAACTCATGGCGTGATAAAAATATTAACCACTAGCTTCGCCCCGCGGTTTCACCCGCGCAAGTCTCGATCCAGTGGGAATATTGCGATGAAAAGTATTCTATGTCCTAACCCAGGTCATGGTCTATCCATGTGCCAAATTTCATCTTAATTCGTTCAGCCGTTTTAGCGTGAAAGCGTAACAAACAAAAAACTCAGTTTCGCATTTAAATTATTAGTTAGGAATTAAGATTCTGACTGCCCAAAGGGCATCACATATAACGCCTAATTATTGCTACTCATGAAGTTCTAAGCTACTAATACTGAACTTCTACCTCATCTGCCTAGCCTTTTCCCAATTATCTTTGGGTCAGCTTCCAGTCTAACCGGATGCAACTGAATACTAGTATTTTACATAAAGCGACTGCGTATCTGACCTCTACAATCCAGTTACTGGGCGACACGATAACGTTGGCTGGTTGTCAGACTTTCTGACTTCTGAGGACCAGTAACAACTGCCAACCGCCAGCCGACTACCTGGCTATTTGTTGGCTGAGTCTATTATAAGTACTAAGTATACCTACATTAAACCTTGGACCAAGGACCAACAGCGAATCTTTCTATTCAGTTAAAATGCATTTAACCACACGTCGGATCAAAATCAATCAATCCGTCGGCAAAACTAACTTACATAAATGCATAGACTGACGCTTTCCTCCCATGGGGGTAGGCAAAAACTACAGAACGCCACCAGCTACGATCCTTACATACTCCTTTTGCTTACAAAATAACCTGTAAGCTAAAAATACTCAAAAATGCCAACACTTGCGAAATGTCTTCATAATCTAACAAAAATCCCAACGGTTGGGCGTCATTAAATAAATTTCAACAATGGTTCCCCCTCTCCATAGACTGTTAGCAAATAGAGCCGGCAGGCTGAATATTTTATGAGATTTTCGAAAACTGAATTGCCGGATAGAAATTATCGATACTTTTGCTGGGCATTGACTGTGTTAAAATTTAATTATACATGTTGGATTTTATTGTAGTGTTGACGTTGAGTTGTTTGCGTACTAAAAGCTCAGACCAAATAAAAAACCAAGACACGCTGTCAACAGTGATGTGAGGCCGGTTTCGTAAACATGTGTGCACTTAGTTTGGTGTAGTTTGATTGTAGTGTCATTGTAAATAGTTGTAAATGTGTGTGTGTGAGCGTATATCCCCAGAGCGGTGGTGTAGTTTTAGCATGCTTCACTGTATTGTTCGCAGCGCTCCGTCTTGGTTTTTTATTTGGTCTGAGACTAAAAGAGGTTGATATTCAAGTGTATATTGAAAAAATGGTTCTGTTGCGTTGTGTTATGTGCCTTATAGTGTGTGCTAAATAAATGTACTTTTCTTTCTTTTCCTGGGTTGGTTACGCCACTCCAAAACGTTCCTTCCGTGTCCGTCGTGTCGTTCCCTTCGTTTCAATTCATGTTATGTGAGTTTTTGGATAATTGATTTAGGTAATAGCGTAATTTTAACAGGATTTAACGAATTATTTCACCATTTTAAAGGACTAGGTGCGCCCCGGTGCTTCACCCGGATAAGTCTCGATCCCGGAGGATTATGGGCTAAATGTATCCTATGTCCTAACCCAGGTCATGGTCTACTCATGTGAATCTCTGAATTTTTGTGAGAAGAATGCAAGACTGTTAAATAAATTTTATGTTTAAATAGTGTAATTGGCTTCGGCCGTTCTATTTAAAATAAAATAAATAAATAAATGTGCCAAATTTCATCTAACTCCGTTCAGCCGTTTTAGCGTGAAAGCGTAAACAAACAGACAAACTCACTTTCTCACCTAACTAAATGCGAATTATCACTCTGGTAAATGATGGCACAGCACGCGTAGCATGACCGCCATAGAAACAAGTTTTGTCGACGGAAGAATAGACAAAATGACAGATTGTGTTTGTTTATCTGCCATTTTGTCTATTGTTCCATCGACAAAACCCGTTTCTACGGTGCGGTACCGTTTCATGCTACGCCGGCAGGACTAGGATTTGGTAATTATATTTTTATTAATAGTTAGGATTAAATCGCCACTTCACTGTTGTATATTTTATTATTTGTATGTCATAGATTTTTACACTCTGTGATTGCTTAAACTCACGCACTGACTTATTAGTATTACTTGTAACAATGTTAGGAATATTGTAATATCGTATACTTTTACAATGTTTGTAAATATGTGAGCACCATGTACCTATCACATAACTAATTTATTTGTCAGTGCTCTATTCATAATTCTTCTTACCTTTTGTGGTACAGTAATCTTATTGTAGGTGCATCATCTTCACATATAATTATATAATTCATGTATACAAAATAATGTAAAACATTTTTTAAAAGAGTAACGGTGGAGTTTCATGCCCATTTTTCTCCATACGAAAGCTACCTTTTGGAACTTGGACTTTGACTTTGACTGAAGCTCCTCCCGAAGCGTGTAACTCAATATAACTGAACCCTCATGATGATTAAATTGCCAAAGTTTTTCAGTACGTAGTAGGTAATAGCAGAAATCAGTGATTTTTTAACCGACGAAAAAAAAAGGAGGAGGTACTCAAGTCGACACGTATATATTTTTTTTTTTTTTAATGTATGACCACGCATAACCTTTTACTGAGTAGTCCGATTTGAAAAATTTATTTTTATTGGGAAGGGTATACCTCGAAGTTGGTCCCATTTAAAATTGGAGTTCTATAATCCACCCCTAAAGGTAGCAAAAATGGGGTTGATTGATTTTTCACCTACTGAATTTTCAACTGTGAACCGATTCTGTTGAAATTTCGCACACATACATAGTTCTGATGACACAACCACTCATCATCAACTCCAGGTCTTTAACCTGGAGTAACCCCCTGGAGTACCCTGGAGTGGATGGTAACTCAAAAGCGAAAAATAAAAAACTTTTTTACAAAAAATTAAACCGACGAAAAAAGAACTGAAAAGCGAAAAATAAATAACTTTAATTTCGGAAGTCGGTGGCAAAAAACGAAAATTGAAAAGCGAAGACACCGACTTCCGAAATTAAAGTTATTTATTTTTCGCTTTTCAGTTCTTTTTTCGTCGGTTTAATTTTTGTAAAAAAGTTTTTTATTCTGAATATTTATGTATTTTTTTTTTTTATAAGGCGGAAACTATAGCTTTTATTTGGACACAGTTCGTGACAAGAAAAATAAATGTTTTAACAATAATAGTGTGAAACAAATAAAAAATTAAGTTTTTTATGGTAAAGCAATTTAGATACACTGAAACCAGCTGGCCTATTGAATTTTGCCTACTTGGAATTAGTAATAGCGTAACATTGTGCTATAGCTGCAACGCAGAAAAAAAATCTCTTAAGAACGGGTAAATGACTGCTCAAAATCCTACTAATATTATAAATGTGAAAGTTTGTGTGTTTGTGTGTTTGGATGTTTGTTACTCAATCACGCAAAAACGGCCGAATGGATTTTGTTGAAATTTGGCAAACAGATAGCTTATAACCTGGATTAACACATAGGATACTTTTTATCCCGATAATCCCACGGGATCGAGACTTACGCGGGTGAAACTGCGGGGCACAGCTAGTTATATATAAAATGGAGTACATTTCAGTACAATATATTTATATAACTTTTCATGTTAAAGTTGATAAAAATACCTAAAATCTATAGTGGTCGTGGCAGAAAGATTTTACCTAGCACGGCCATGGTCGATATGTTATAGCAGTGAAACTATGTGAGTACATTTTTTAAAGTCGTTAGTACAATAAAGTACACATTTTTTCATGAATTTGTATCGCATTAAAATTAAGGTAATCACCCATGGTCGTGCTGGAGAGGATCACACGACAAGAATCCCAATCACTCTTATTCCTACCATCCAAGAAACAAAATCAATAATCCACTACTTCAAAACAATCGTAACACAATATCCGTCCGCGTCTATGCGTTCCGAACGCGGATATCCGCCCGGCCAACAATTATTTAATGTCAGACGCAAGCAGCGCCCAAGATTGCGGATACAATACTCCCGTGGGCGCATACCTTTCTATATGTTGAGCTTAGTTCGAGTATTTTTATATTTAGTTTAGTTAATGTATGTAGTTGTGGGATGGGGGCTTTAGTTGTTGAGATTTTGATGTAACCGTGCGTTTGCACTAGCGAAACTTTTACGACAAAACATGTTGAAATCTATATTTTCTGTCAATGTTCCATACAATTTTTGACAGGAACTAGAGATTTAAACATGTTTTGTTGTAATGTTTCGCCAGTGCAAACGCACGGTAATAAGGGAAATTGATTTAAAATAAGTAATAGTTTGGACAAGTCACAATATGTGTATCTCCATCCATCCATCCACTCCATCTCACTTCTGAGCCATGTCTACTTACAAGCAGTTTTCAAGAGTCAGGCGATTAAGGCGGCACCCTGAGCAAAATAAATTCGTTCCCTCTTTGTAGACTGAATCCCGTTGAGTTACAGTAGTGAATACGCCCAAATTTTAGGATAAAATCTTTATAAATTCAAATATTGGACTTTTGAAAAAAAAAATTGTTACAAAATGTTCATTATTAAATTGTCTATCCATTAGTGTCAGTAACAAAATTAAATAATGTTTACTTTACGAGGAGATGCATGATAACAAAGATTATTTCTCATTTTTGTGAGGAAAGAAACATATACTTACTCCTTAAAAAAAAAAGGAATGCATCATTTTGGAATTAAGATTTTAATGTATTTTTATTATTTGATATTTCTTTTTAAATAACTAGTAGATAGCTCCTAAAAACTACCAAAAAAACGGCTAGAGTGGTGTTTACACACGGCACCGCGCACCGCCGCGGACTCTACCGGGTCGACCGCCCGGTCGGGCGATTTAATAGAGGCCAATGCGACATACAAGCAGGTTTGACGACTTCCAGCCTTCTGTACATACGCACTCTGCGTAACACAAATTCGATCACAATCCAACCGATTTTAAAGGAAATTACTAATACATTGCTTCATATATTTAAAAAAATTATCTACTCAACAATGTAAATACTTAACGGAATCTTGTTGAACTTTCAAAATGAAAGGCATTTTGCCATTGTACGCACGGCTTCACATCAAGCTATACATTTCCAGTATAAGCTGACCTCGCATTGTACGGAAATCCTATACAATGCGAGATCAGCATAAACTGGAAATATATAGCTTGATGTGTAGCCGTGTGTACAACGCTAGCATCCCGATTTGTGCACGATTAAATAAAGTCAAAGTTTTTATTTTTTATGGCGAAAGGGTAACCCGTGAAATTCAGTTTTTCTTACGTTTTTTTGAAATATGCAGGTCAGTATCAGATTGTATGTTGATCTAAATATGATTGCCGGCCGTAACAAATATTTATTTATAGAATTATAATCCCAAAAATCATCAATACAACTCTCTAAGTTCATGTAATCCTATTGAATAACTATTTCACGAAATCATGACATTTGAGGGTTATGCTAACTATTATGTAGATGTATTGATGATTTTTGTGACTATAATTCTATAACATCATTTTATCAGCGATATAAATCATAAAAATAGCCCCATAGAACCTAATAATTCAACAAAACCTACTCGAATCGACTAAATCCCGCCATAATATTATCTTCTCCCGCCATCTAATCTGCGCCATTGTTAGAATTAATTAATTGTCTATGGTACAACAATAGATTATAATTTAACTGCTTTTGATGTTCTTGTAGGTTTATCTTCGTATTTAATTATAATTATTATATTATTTTGTGTTAAAAACAACATGGTTCTCAGTTAATTGAGTTTCATGTGGGTGTATGTTAGATAATGTTTTAATAGATAAGTAAAAGGGTGGCAAAGGTATGTCTGGCATATGCCTACTGCCTAGGGCCAGTATAAATAATCGATTTTCATAATAATTTATCGATTTCAAGAGAGTTTTTGACTCTTCATTTCCTACATACATAAACTCATGCCCTCTTCCCACGGGGGTAGGCAGAAACTACAGAACGCCACCTGCTACGATTCTTACATACTCCTTTTGCTTTTACGTTCTTACATCTGATCATACGAGTACACGCACGCCGGTTGCGAGTACTACTCATCTGACCGTTCTGAAGAACTTACTTAGATAGGTACCAATTCTTAACTTAATTGGTAGCTAGGTATTTTGCTGTAGGAAGGAGTCCATATCAGTGGCGATTTCCGTCAGGCCGTCGTCGGTATTTTCACGAACATAAAAAACTAGCTACCGCCCGCGGCTTCGCCCGCGTGGTATGTCGATAAAAAGTAGCCTATGTCCTTTCTCAGGCTCTAGACTATCTGTGTACCAAATTTCATTTACATCGGTTCAGTAGTTTTGGCGTGAAAGCGCGACAGACAGATAGAGTTACTTTCGCATTTATAATATTAGTAAGGATAGTAAACTAGCTTCCGCCCGCGGCTTCGCCCGCGTGGTATGTCGATAAAAAGTAGCCTATGTCCTTTCTCAGGCTCTAGACTTTCTGTGTACCAAATTTCTTTGAAATCGGTTCAGTAATTTTGGCGTGAAAGCGCGACTGACAGACAGACAGACAGACAGACAGAGTTACTTTCGCATTTATAATATTAGTAAGGATAAGGGTTATGTCCTTTTCAGCAACTCCAGATAAGTTTCATTTACTGCTGGGACACAGTGGGGCTTTACTGGGGTTCTCGGTGAGAGGGAGTGGGCCGTAATCCACCACGCGAGCGCAGTGCGGGCTTGCGGCTGTCACTTATTTTCGAATTTTCGGCTCTTAAATGGGACAGATTATTTTTAAATTCTGGCTGAAATAGGGTTAGAATGCCTATCCCTATCGAGACATGCCTATTTTAAAACAGGCTTTTCGTCTATTTCTAGCTGCCAAAACATTGTATCCAAAATGTTTAAACTTTCGTTTCATATGAAAGCGGTGGCGTAGCGGTCACACAATAACGGCTGTCCAAATAGAGAGCGTTTTTGACAACTTTAATGACAAATAGTGGTCAAAATGACAGATTTTCATGACGACCTTTTAATGACGGAAATGCTTTCTTTGAAACTAAAGCTCGTAAACTATCGGTGTATTTACCTCGTAAATATGCCAGATATTGGCTATTCAGCCATATTGATAATCAAATCATAATAGCTAGGTACGTATAACCAATGAATCTGATTTTCATTCTCGGACCGCACCATATCTGAAATATTCATATTTCGAATGAATATTCAAACTGCTCTGTGTTTACATTCACGGCGTTCCAATTTCAAATATTTGCATTTATTTATTTATGGATACGGGACCTTTTTGTTCGGACTTTTTGCTGCGTTCCGTTTGCAAAAACATTATTTTTACGGTGCCTATTCTATCTGTCTTTCTCTATCTTATAACAAAAATCTTCTATCTCTTTTCCACTGGTCGAATATTTACTTTTGAATTTGAATTATATTCTAACATAGTTTCACTCTATCCTTTTCTTTCTACAAAAATCTACATCGGTCCGTCTCTTTTTATTTTATTATTTGACTTTTTGATTGACACATGTCATGTTTGTTTAATTTTTACTATTCAAATTAAACTGTATTCAAATGATTGTAAACATTTTGGCTAACCCTTTGTAAACATGGCTTTTAGGCAAATAGTGTGTTTGTAACTTGTAATAAATACAATGGCTTAATAAAAATAATAAAATTAAATTTCAGCTGTGCATACCATAGACCTAACTACCTACCTATTTTTTGCACGAGTTATCTTGAATGCATCACAATTCTCCGGCCTTATTAAGTATCATAATTGCAATGGCTTTCAATGTGGCAGTTTCATTCATTTCATGCTCGAGCCGTTTATGTCCGTTTGATTGTTGAGTGGACATAATGGAAAGTGGGTTTTTACTTACTTTCATGATTGATTAAAATAAAATAAAATAAAATAGCTTTATTTTCCTTGCACAGTTATTTCTTATGTATCTAAAATTATGTATTATTAATAGTTAAAGTAAGTATATTAAAAAAAAAAAATCTCTGGCGAACAAGGACTGCTATCAATAGCGGTAAAAGCCTGCTCCAGCCGTTTCCAAGCTGTTCTGTCTCTGGCTATTCTGCTCCATGTACTGCCGGCTATCTTTACAATATCGTCGCTCCATCTCTTGTGTGGCCTGCCTGGTCTACGTTTTTTATTTAATGGGTACCAGTTCGTGGTGATTTTTGTCCATCTGTCGTCTGTTATTCGTTGGACATGTCCAGCCCACTTCCATTTTAACCCCAGCACTTTTTTGGCCACTTCCTTTGCCTTGGTTCTCCTTCTAATTGTACTGTATTTGACTTTGTCTTTTAGCTTGTGGTTCATGCAGCTTCGCTCTATTCCTCTTTGGCATATTTTTTTTTTTTAATTCTAGTTTAAAAACATGATTTATTAGCATGTATATAACTTAAACTTTTTATTTTTTATTAAGAACTATAGGTAACTTTTATTTTACTAAATGGGAATTTATTAATATTGTCCTATTAAATGCTGTATGAGTTTATTATATATAAAACTAGCTGATGCCCGCGACTTCGCCCGCGTGGATATACTAAAACCTTACTCGAGAACCACTCTATCCATTGGTGAAAACAGCATGAAAATCGGTGCAGTAGTTTTAAGTTTATCGCGTACAGGACGACAGACAGACGCGGTGGAGGACTTTGTTTTCTATTATGTAAGGATAATTGATGTGTAAGACTGTCTTAAAAGATCTTAGTACTTACTTACAGAAATAAACATAATGTCATTTAATAACAAAACACTATAAAAATGGGAGAAGAAAGAAAGTGATTCCATTTAATCATAACATCTAATAAACTACAATTCCTGCTCCCTGCTTCGTTTCTGTCAGTTTCACGCGTTACATCTCTATTCCGTATAAATTGTAATAAAAGTGAATATGTCAAAAAGTAATTAATACTTAGCCGGCGAACCCCTGTCTCTTGTAGTGTTGTGTTGAAGGTCGATGATTTTTTATCGATACTTTTATCGCCTGCGATAGTACTTTCTTTTGATAGTTACGACGGCAGGGTATGGATGTAGAGCTATGTCGTAAGCTATGCTCTATCTCCTATCCTCCCATCTGTGTCCCACAACTTGCAGTCAAAGTCACGTCTGCGCTGCCACCGACGACGACGCCGTGGAAGTGGTGAAGTTTTGGGCCAACAAGATTTGAAATACTGTCGTGGAAGAAGAAGGTCATTACGAGTTATTTATCTAATATTCTACCCTGACAGTTTCTGTTTTAATTCAATATCTTGAAGGTCTTCACAGTTTCTTAGGATGACAAAATTCTTATTTGGAAGTAAACGACCAATAACACTCTCTGTTCTTAAATCGTCGTTATCTGTCGCCGCAAAAGGTGATAACCATTTATTTGTCGGTAATCGGGCACAAAGGTGTCTAATATTTTTTAGGCAT
Organism: Lithophane leautieri; assembly: GCA_949152455.1. Taxonomy (NCBI): domain Eukaryota; kingdom Metazoa; phylum Arthropoda; class Insecta; order Lepidoptera; family Noctuidae; genus Lithophane; species Lithophane leautieri. The sequence goes on along the minus strand of OX424486.1, from coordinate 8,365,821 downwards.
TACGTTCCGGTGTCCCTTTGCGTTAGAGAATAGAGAAAACTGCCATCATTTTTTAAATTCTTAATTTTATTCTCGTATCTCCAGCGTCTACTCTCTGCAATTATCACCCTTCTCAATCTCACAACCAAAAAAAAGCTCATATCGATAATCATTCCTTGCTATCCCACATCCCTATTCGCAAAAGGGCCGGCGTCATCTGCCAGCGGCATATTGTCGCCACCCTTCACGCCAGGGTCTGTGGGACCCGTCTGAGGAGGGGAGGGGGGAGGGTCAGTAGATTACAGAGATCTTTTGCTTCTCAGCTTCCTGGTGCCGTGGGTTTAAGAATTTTCGTTGTAGTTGTGTTGAGATTAAAAGTAATATTAGGAATATCTGCAGCATTAAACGGTGCATACATAGGTAAGTACAGTCAGTATAATTATGAGTTTTAACAATTACCACAACACAACTAATACCACAGTGGACAAGCTTTACTTACTTCTAACAGTGAAAGGAGATACATAGGTTATTTTCGAAATGGTTATTTAAGGGCTTCCTTGACAGTACCAAAAAAAAAATGCTACAGACAAAAACAAAACAATAATTTCAATAAAAAACAGAAATTTCGGAACATTATCAAAAGTCTAACCGTGCGTTTGCACTGGCGAAACATTAAAGACAAAACATGTTAAAATCTCTAGTTCCTGTCAAAAATTGTATGGAACATTGACAGAAAATAGAGATTTCAGCATGTTTTGTCTTGAATGTTTCGCCAGTGCAAACGCATGGTAATTACAACCAGTAAAACTATGGTTGCTGCAAAAGTATGAACTGTATCATGACTGTAGCACAGCTAACAACGCCCTTCTCCAGATACAGAATGGAATGATGTTCCATGCAAAAAGTTCATAATAAGTAATTAAAAGTTAAGTTAATTTAGATTTAGTTAATTAATAATAAGAACAAAAAACTTCTACCTTATTACCACAAAACCGTGATCATCAGTTGTTTAGCCTTTAAAACATGACGCCTTTTAAACATGACATTTCTAGGAGTTTGACATTAAACTGACATTAAACACGCGTTGAACAAGTGTCTAAGTTTTTGTGGTAAGCCTAATCTTTTGTAATTCTCAACAATTTGAAATAGAAATATCATTTATTTGCTAAAAACATGGTAATGTTAATAATGTGAACATACATGTTTGGCTACATGTTTTGTTACATGTTAATAGATATAAGCGTGCAAATTTTACATGCATAACGAAACAATGGACGGAAATGGTTAGATGAAAACATGACGAGATGAATTCAATAGTACAGTCGAATTAGCTACAGTTGTACTGTGGGGTAATTGTTGCGTAACACATAAAACGACATAAAATGACAGTTGATCGCAATGAGTTTCATTTTGACAGTTCAGATACGTTGATTGCGTTATTTACGTTGTTGAGTAGCCGAAGTATTCAAACCTATGAAGCAATGGATTAGCAATATCTTCAAAATACTCGGATTGTGATTGAAAGTGTGTTACGTAATTAGGGTGCTGGCAGCGAACTTGCAACTGTACTTTTAAATAATTTTGTGAAGGTGCTCATGAGCTCATGAGATAATTCTTTTATATCACTCTCAGCTAAAAATGTTATTACGCACACAATAACAATGAATCCTACCTATTGGCAGTGAAGTGAATTGATGAATATTGCTGCCTATAAAAAGACTTTTTTAAACATTACGAAGCAATGGATTATTCAAGACCGTTAGTTCATTGTGAGTTCAAATTGATAGTGAATCGAGTTAAACTTCACTTACCGTAATAAGACCATGAAATCCACAATCATTACACCCAGCAGCATCTGTTACATTATTCCCATTTTTCGATAAAAGATTGTCAAGATTTTTAACGATTCAATCTGACACAATGAAAATTGGCGCGCATAAAAAAACATCGCCATATTTAAAAGTTTGACAAATGATTCGATATTTGAATCGGGCGCGAACATCGATCAGTTTGATTGGTTACGGGCAATCGGCGGGCGCCATTTGTCATTTCGTAAAAGAAAATTGTTATAAAAAAATACGATTCGATATTTTTTTAAGTTTGAAAACGTTTTATTTTTACGGTCATCTGGCAAATTGATTTTGGCCTTTCATTTGGGAATAAAGATGGAGTCATCTATCAAATGCTAATTATCTAAAGAAGACAGTGGTTTTTTGAGAATATTGTGTACAATTTCTTGTATTGAAAGATCGCTAGACATGTTCTTATCAAGGCAAAGGCAAGTGAGAGAAGTAATCTGTTGTGTGTGATCAATTATTTTTCGTACTCTGTGTAAGATGCCTTTGCACTGCTGAAGAATATTACAAAGATATGTTTCCCAAAACAATATACAAGCTGGTAGGTAGCTATACGTTTTTGAAAACGTATCTTTCATTTTTCAGCCTAGTTTAATGACGTAACACACTCCTCATTTAAACAACGCGTTCGGTTGTTTATTGTGTACGTATTTTTACCCGACTACGGCGAAGCAAAAAGGAAGGTTATGATTTTGACCGGGTATTTATTTAAAGCGTAATATTTTGCAAACGGATCCCTGAATCCAAAAATAAGTAGTTTTCACAAACTCACAGTATTTTTAAACGTCCTTTCCAACGACAACCTACACCATGGTACCTATTGACGAGCAAAAAGAAATATCACCACATTACGTGTACGGGAGGTACCCTAAAAAAATGTATACCCATACCAAATTACAGCTTTCTAGTACTAAGAGTCTCTGAGCTAAGTTGCGGACAGATGGACAGATAGAGTCTCAGAGCTAAGTTGCGGACAGATTGACAGATAGACAGACAGACGGACAGACAGACAGGCAGACGGACATGGCGAAACTATAAGGGTTCCTTGTTGACTACGGAATTCTAAAAAGAGGAACTGCGTTGATTCATTTATTGACACACAAAGCAAGAATGACATTACAATAAATAAAATAGTGGTAATATTCGTATCTCACGCCTACACGTCGTCAACCGAATGATGGATCTGATTTTTTATTCTTTTGTTGAAAATATATGACATGTTCATTTTTATTTTCATATATCGACCATCATTGTGGTTGTGGATAAAGAATTCGAACGCAATGAAATCGAATTACTACAAATTAATTCATAGTCAAAATTAAATGACAATCTCCAAATGCTTTGGAAAAGAAACTGCAATGTAATTGGTGATCATGAAATCACGTGGCTTTTAAACTTTCATGTTTATCTAGTCGTATTTTTTGTAGCTGAAATAATAGTGACATTCCTACTACATACATAAAGTAGTAATTTATACTTACTTTTTTTTTTTTTAATATTAAGCGTTATTGTAGTGTAAACAATATGAATGTTTATTTTTTTTTAAATAAATAGTTATATATATTTTTTTTTTTTTTTTATTTACTAAGGATAAAATTAATGTGTAAGATTTGTTTGTTACCTTTTAGTGTAGGTAAGTATTCCTAATTCAAAGGAAAACAATGATTTAAATGGTAATTTTAAAAGAACATTTATTATCACCTAACTTCGATGATATTATTTGAGAAACAATGCCTACAGCATAATACTGAGAGCAATGTTTTAGCAGTCGAAAATATAACAGACCCAACATGAAGGCGTAAAAATATTGCCCAGAATAAAAAAAATCATACGAAAATAGAATCACAACAAAAACCGCGCGCGCGGTCAAACGTCAACTTTTTTTTCCTAAACACAGCGCAGGCAAAGGAACACACCCGCACGGCCCCGCCTCCGACCATCAATAACATGCGACGTCAAACACAATGCACCGTTACTCGCTATTTATTCCGTAAAACTGTTAGAATTTTTGCCGGAAAAAATATAAAACGATTTTTACGATACAAATGAGAAATCGATTTGTAAAAAAGTGACTATGGTACAGTAAAAAAAGATTATGTTTCGCGCCCTTTTTACTGCCAATGATGATAATATTGACGATTATTCGTTTTTTTTTTTCTGGCTCTTTGGTGATGGCGTAAAACTTTGTGATGCCTTTTTAATACAATTGTCAAAATGAACGATCGACATTAATGTGAAATGAACATTTATGAGCAGGATTAACGCTCTGAATCGTTTAGGGTGTGAGCTGAGTTTCAAGCTCTGTGGATTTGACATATGCTCAAAGAAACATTAAATTAATGATATTATTATTGATACCCGCTGTTGAGGAGCTCGTGGCTAAGTAATAACAGCCGCACGGGTCGATCCATCAGGTTAAGCTACGCTTGACGGGGTTGGTCCGTGGATGGGTGACTATCTTTACATACTGAGACTCCTCCGTGCCTCGGAAAGCACGATATTATACCGTTGGTCCCGGGTGTCATTTGTAGATCTTTGACAGGTGTTACGGGTCGTCAGAAGCCCGAAAGTCTGAAAACCAGTCTTACGAAGGGCTATCGTGTTACCCAGTAACTGGGTTGTGGAGGTCAGATAGGCAGTCGCTCCATGTAAAATACTGGTATTCAGCTGCATCCGGTTAGACTGGAAGCTTACCCCCACCATTTTTTGGGAAAAGGCTAGGCAGATGATGATTATTGATACCCGCTGTGAATTTATTGAACCATCTTTTACAGAGATTATAAGACATGACTAGAAATGTGCAATAAATACCTTTCACAAGATATTTTTTTGACACCTACCGGGTCAATACATCATTCATCTCTGTACCTGCTGTGTTAAATAAATATGAATTACCCACGTCATTCTGTGATCAAGAAGTTTTCTAACCTAAAGAAGATATTTCCCAGTGATTTAAACAGTTAACTACCAAGAAATGACATATCATTGAGAGCCTTAAAAGCTGACCCAAGGTCAAAGACAAGGTCAAAGTCATTCCCTAATAAACAAGTCTAACCAGTTTCTTTCCTTTCCACAGGTAAAAATATGGTTCCAAAACCGCCGCATGAAATGGCGGAACTCAAAAGAGCGGGAACTCCTCGCATCAGGTGGATCTCGTGAACAAACACTACCTAACAAGAACAACCCACATCCAGATCTTTCTGACGCTGAAGCAGACAAACCTAAGCTATCACCTTTATCGCCAAATACTGAAGAAACAAATGAAGACATAAAAAAAGGTTACGCAACAACGTCAAATGAGTTTCGAGGTTATGAAGACAAGATGGCCGGCGGTCAGTTGTTTTCCCGCGAAATTCCGTTTCAAAATATGGAGGAAGATGATTTTGATAGCGATGCTAGCGCCAGTGATGAGGAGATTAATGTGACATGACGTGTTTTTGTGGTAATTAGGTTAATTGTAAAGTAATTGGATAGTGTTTTGTATATTTTGGGTAAGGTTTTTAGGTTAGGTATTCTGAAGCCGATGTTGTTCCGATACAAAATGATTTTTTCTTTTCTTAAAACGTGAGAGACGTTGTCTTTGTGTTTGCTCGTTAGTGCGCTCATAACTCAAAAGCCTTTTATCCGCTTCACGAGTTCAAATTCATTGCTGTTTTCTGGCTGTTACTATGGCGTGTATTAAATCGGACCTCTAATAATTCTCATTTAGCGCTTCTAAAAATATTATTGAACACTCCAATATAATGATAGCGCATCTTTTTGAGAAACCTCAAATAATTCCTATTTTGGGTAGTTAACTGATTCAGGCGTGACTTTGCGGAAAGCGAAAATCCATTATAAAATATAATAGACGTAGATCATACGTAGATATAATTTAAGTAACCTATTCCGCTTAACTATTCTTCAAGAGTCTTAAAAACCCTATAAGAAATCGACATGTGTTTCACATCTCCACGAGGCATCCTTAGGATGACGATTGACCAGTCGCAAACCAGAACACGACGTGTTGCCGTGTGGACGGAACTGCGTCCAGCGCAGGGTTTTTAAGACTTTTGAAGAATAGTTAAGCGGAATAGGTTACTAAATATATCTACGTCTATTGTATTTCCTATTTTGGGGACCTAAAAGCCAAGTAAGTTCAACGACCAATGTGGATGTAGCGCTCGCCGGCCGCTGCTGCGGCACGTTCTTAGAAGTTTATTGATTTAAAAAAAGCGTCAATTTTAGAGGATCAGGTAAATATTTTCCTTTTGTTGCTGTAATTATTGTTATTGGTAAAATTGGTATCAGAATAATGTCAGAGCAGTATCGGTAGTTCGGCACTATTATTTTTAGGGACAAGAGTAAGTTGGGTGATTTGGAGATGGAATGTCTTCGAATCTTTGTCGAAATTGTCGAGAATGAAAGAAAATGAAAAATACATAAGTACTTACATAAACTCACGTTTTCTTCCCATGGGTGTAGGCAGAAAATACTGAACGCCACCTGCTACGATCCTTACATACTTCTTTTGCTTCGTTTAGGTTCATACATCTGCATTGCTATTCTGTAAGCATCTCACCGTGAAAACTTAGGTGAAGTGAGCGTGGAGTGAGCTGTCATTGTCATCGATACCTACTGATGCTAAAGCAGTGACAGTTCACTCCATGCTCACTTCACCTAAGTTTCTTCGGTGAGATTTTTACAGAATAACACAACTGGTCATATACGCACGCCGGTTGCGAGTACTACGCACAGAAAGATCAGGGGCTTACTAATATTACTTCAGTGTAGGAAAGAGATGAAGCTCTACAGGATGTATAGCTCCATCTCATTCCCCCACGAAGTAAGATTAAAATAATACTGCTGTAAACGGTGGTGGTAGGCCCCCTGGTCTTTCTGAAGAACATTACCAATAAAGGAAACAAAGACAAAAAAAAAAAACATTTTTTACCAAGGTTTATATTTTGTTTTCTCTCATTCTTAAAATATGTATAAATCTGTGGTCACGCACTTTAATATTAATTATAGACTTCTATTTAAAGCTAAGTAATAATGCTAATAATTGATAGTGAGGTTATATTAGGAAAACTAAGTTGTATTATGGAATTATGGAAAATAGAATTTGTGTTTTTTTATTAAAATTTATATCAACGCGTTTGCATACGCAATCGCTTTGAAAAAGCAATCGATTCTGTTGAATTTTCGACTAAATGAAGGCGATTGTCATTACGAGTGTTTTACGCAAAGTGTTATTTTTTGGCACAGTTGGACATCAAGATGATTTAGCTAAATGTACCTACTTTAATCTCAGTAAAATAAATACTCAAATACAAAAACACTAGAATTGTCTAAATGGAATAAGCATGTAAATAAGACAGTATTAAGTACCTACATACTTTGTAAATGTCCCATATTTATTATTTGGTGCAAAATTACAATCCGCGTAGTTTTATTTATAAAATCCGTCCCTCCTAACTATTTCTGTAGTATTTGCAACTAATTTTTGATTCATAATTCAAAAGTGTAATTTTATTAGCGTGCGGTGTTTTTAAAATGTATTCTAACTCATTTATTTTGTGTAAAACTTACATAAGTACATACGAAACCTCACGCTTTCCCATGGGGGTAGGCAGAAACTACAGAACGCCACCTGCTACGATCCTTACGTATACTCCTTTTGCCATTTAATAATATTATAACTTCTATAGATATTAATTACTCCATTGTGTTTCATGTAATATTTAACTTAATTTCTAATAGTGTCACTTAACAATGCATGCCCTATAGGGTAGATTTTTGAGCTACTATAAAATATTTTTAAGACCCTGTTGTATCCACCAAAAATCGCATTAATAAAAACTTTGACTTTGACTTTGACTCATTTACGTCTATACCTACATCTCATACACGCACGTCGCGCCGCCGCCGGTTGAGAGAACTACGCCCTACTTTGTAAAACTTGTTTGAGTGTAATTTGTATTTTAAACAAACTAAAAAGCATGAACCAGCAAAATATTTCTGTCTTATATGGAATATTTTCTTGCTTTATGCTTCTCAGATAATTTTCCACATAACCAGTTTTACATTTTTCATATTTGTTCCTACCTAATTTGCACCAAACACATTGTAAATAAATCTAATGTATTTGTAATAATTAATAAATAAGTGATCTCATAGCATAAGTGTAAGATCAAGACTCTAAATAAATCAATATGATAGTGTCAGGCAACCTTTATGTGAAATATAAATGATGAAAAATGATTTGGTTTTTTTTTAATGTCTTGACAACGAATCCTAGATCCTTGATAGTCGTTACGGGCAGTCAAAAGCCTAATCAATCAATCTGCCTAGCCTTTTCCCAACTATGTTGGGGTCGTCTTCCAGTCTAACCGGATGCAGCTGAATACCAGTATTTTACATGGAGCGACTGCCTATCTGATCTCCACAACCCAGTAAGGTAATACGATACCGCTTGGTAAGACTGGTTGTCAGACTTTCGGGCTTCTGACGACCCGTAACGACTGTTAAAGATCCGTGAATGACAGCCGGGACCAACGGTTTAACATGCTTTCCGAGACACAGAGGAGTCTCGGTATGTAAAGATGGTCACCCATCCACGGACCAACCCCGGCAAGCGTAGCTTAACCTGATGGATCGACTCGTGCGGCTGTTATTACTTAGCCACGAGCTCCTCAAAAGCCTAATAGTAAGCCTAATAGTCTGATTACTCTTCTTCCGTTGCTAACGAAGACACGCGAAGATAGATGAAGCGGCGCGCGCTTTAGTTGTGGTTACCAAGTGTAAAAACACACTGAATACGTGAGTGGAGGTGAGCTTCAGCACATAACGCACACACGCACACACGGTATACCGTCCGAGACACCGAGAGTTCCTACGCTAGACACAGATTCACAACAATGCTGTTAACATTGTTGTTATGGCGACAGACTTAGATAAGATGGTGGTAGCTAGCCTGGCAGACTTAGAACAAGCCCTACCACCAACCAAAAACATAAGCTAATTTGTCATTATTGGATACTGGATACAGATTACGACCCATAACATAGCAGTCAACTACGCATTCTGTACTTAAAAATCAAAAATCATTTATTCGAACTAGGCTGGGAATCAGCAATTTTCGAACGTCAAAATTACAGACAGTCCCCCAAAATCGCCCACCCTTCACCACTTCCCAGTGCTTTAGCTGGGAAGAAGAAGTGGCGCAACAAACTCCCCAGCAGCACAGCTGTCTGTTCAAATTAAGTAACATTGCACAAAAATAATTGCTGGGAAACGACTTTTATTTTTGGTGTTAAAAATCACTGCTTACGGTAGTGCGCAACGTAACGCACGCAAAACCAAAAAAATTGTGTTAATATTATAACATTTCAAACTTACTTTCTTTAAAAAATGTCTGGAACTTTGACATTCAATATCTCCGTAACCAAAAGGTTCCCAGGGGTGTACCCCATTATAGCGAAGTTCATTACAGCGATGTACGTTCCTACGAAAGAACGTGATTGCGATGAACGTTACTGCGAAAGTTCATTACTGCGATGTACGTTACTGCGAAAGTACGTTATTGCGATGTACGTTACTGCGAAAGTACGTGATTGCGATGAACGTTACTGCGAAAGTTCATTACTGCGATGTACGTTACTGCGAAAGTACGTTATTGCGATGTACGTTACTGCGAAAGTATGTTATTGCGATATACGTTACTGCGAAAGTACGTGATTGCGATGAACGTTACTGCGAAAGTTCATTACTGCGATGTACGTTACAGCGAAAATACCTTATTGCGATGTATGGAATGGTCAAGAACAAAAAAAATATCGGCTTCGTTAAGTGCCTTTTTACATCCTTAGCTATCGATTATCTATTGAGTCGTAATTCAAACGAAACTATTCTAGAGCTTGTACTTTTTAATCAATAAATCATTTATAGTAGTTATAAATAAGTAGTAAGTTATAAATAAATATCAGTAGAACTTGCGGCCACTACCGCAAGTGCTACTGCTGAGCATGAGGTCCCGGGGGTTCGATTCCCGGGTCGGGCAAAGTGTTATTAGGTTTTCCATCTGGAATTTCTCAGTAGCAGCCCGGAGTCTGGATTTGTACCCGGTTGATGGCAATAGGCTCGCCCTATTACATGGGACTTAAACATAACTGGTGAGATGTGGGTGTACTATAGTATACACCTCTGCGTAACCCTTCCAGGAATACAAGCGTGATTATATGTTATGACTATAAAAGGTTATCAAAATACTAGAAATATACACAAAAAGTCAACCTTAAATAGAGAGATCAGGTTGGTACTTTAAATAAAATAACACACCCCTCCACAATACCGAAAATTACAAAACAAAGTTATATGAAATCTGAACAAAACAAGCAATCAATAGAGGTGTCCCCTCGCGGGGTGTGAACTAGAGGTGTGAAATATAAATAACCGTTCGAACGTACGGACTGCAGATGACATGAGTTCGCACCTTCATATTTATAATTTGTGCCGCCTACCCGCTGTGGCCTGTGCCCGGTTGTTTTTTTTGTTTTTGTAAGTATATTTTTTGTCTGTGGTTTTTCTAGGTGAATGGAGGGAAAATAAAATGGCGAGTGAAAATAGTTATACGATTGAAAAAATAGCATGGATAGTTATTATAATGATAGTAAAGTTATAATATTTTTTATTTTTCTTGGTGAATGAAATAAAATCCCACTATGGGGAACTTTCGCAAATTCAAAACACAAAATCAAAATATTTTATTTCACATAAACCTATATGGGCACTTATGAAACGTCAGAAGCTAGATGCACGGTTGCAATTGGTCGATTCATAAGAAGAGCCGGCAAGAAACTCCAGGGTTACTCTTTTAAAAATAATTGGCTTTCACAATATTTCTAAATTACAGTGTTAATAGGTATGGGAGGATAATGTAGGCCTGTTAAAAAGTACCAGGTACATAACAAAATAGAAAATGATCAACATAAATTCGTTTCCCAAAACAGCGTATACATGGGATTTGACAGCAAGCCCAAATGCATTAATATTTAATTCAAAATTCTAGTAAATTGATACCCATTAGCAAATACCACAACCAAAAACCAAAGAATAAATACACAAACAAATTATCAAGCTCAAACAAACTCGATCGATGGCTAACAGACGCCACGTGCAGGTCACGCGCCAAAACTTATGTCAGATGCACATGACGCCATCTTGATTCTCCGCGGCCATTACATGCACTCCCGTTGCTAATTTGACAGAGAAGTTATTTGAATAAATAATACCCAGTCATCTGCCTAACCGTCAAATTAAATCAGATATTATTAGTGTGATTTTTAGAAACGTATTCTAAAATGTACGTGATCAAACCTATGTCACGTTTCTGAACGAATGCATGACGGCTAATAGTTCCGCAGCCATTTTGGCTGAACATTGGACAATGACTAAAAGTATCTTGATTTTTCTGCAGCAGATTTACGTATTTTTACTACGGCTATCGAGTTACCCAGTAACTGTGTTGATTCTGTTCCATGTACAATACTCGTGTTCAACTGCATCCGGTTAGACTGGAAGCCGATCCCAACATAGTTGAGAAAAGGTTAAGGCAGGTGATGATCAAGACGGGCTTAAAATTACCAATATTATAATTTTAAACTCAAACCAAATAAAAAACTGAGACAGACCGCTGTCAACAGTGACGTCAGGCCGGTTTCATAAACAATTGTGTGCATTAGTGAGGTGTAGTTTGTTTGTAGTTCGATTGTAAATGGTTGTATAGGTGTGTGTGTGTGAGCGTGTATGCACAGAGTGGAGGTGAAGATTTGGTATGCTTCAGTGTATTGTTCGCAGCGCCCTGTTTAGGTTTTTTATTTGGTCTGAGATTTTAAATTAGAAAATTATTATTATTATTTAATCAACTATCAGCCACATGTAATCCAATTCACCCCGTCACAGCAACAGCTTGTAAATAAACAATAAAATTAATGCCTATCTTTACAAATACACATAATTTTTGGACCCGAATCACAAATGCGTTGATAATCCTTTAAGGGGACACGTGACTTGCACGCGTTCCGTCATATGGTGTGCGAGTGGGACAGATAGACGTATAAGAAAAGGACAGAAACGTTAATCGTTTGTTTACAAAGTCAAAGATCCTAAAATATATCGAATGTTGAATAGTGTGTGGACTGTGTGGTTAGGGTTACGTAGCTCGTAGCGTTTTGCTACGGCGTAGACAGGTCTACGAGTATTGCTACGTTTTTCGTAGCAACCGTTGAAAGATCTTTTGGGTGTAAAAATGCCTGCCAGGGTTGCGGGAAAGTCCGAAAGGGATACCGGGACCTTGGCAACAGGCAAATGAAGGAACACGGGTGGGTTTTAGTCAGTACTCCTCCCAGAGCGGGAGAAGTCATTTGATCGGACGTTTTTAGTATTTTTGTGTGTTATACATATCACAGGGTGATTTGATAATGACGTGAAAACCCTAATTACGAAAACCCGGATAATTTGAAAATAGTGAAAATATTTCTGAGAGCAAAAATATCCTTATTTTTTTTTTGAGGATTGTAAGTCTTCAAATGACTTCTCCCGCTCTGGGTGGAGCGGGAGGGCATATCAGACTTTTACTGACTAAAACCCACCCGTGTTCCTTCAGTTGCCTGATGCCAAGGGCCCCGGTATCCCTTTCGGACTTTCCGCAAACATGGCAGGGGCAAAAAAAAAGTACCCTGAATATCCTATTTCTGTTAATGATTGATAAAGATTAGGTAACTTATCTTTAAAAATCAATAACACATTGTTTGATGTTACGATAAAAGCCTTATATCTGATATTCACAAGCGTAACGTGTACCAACCCCCATGTTTAAACATCAAAGTTAAAGATAAGACATAATTTATTCCCTGTTACTGACATGATATACCACCCCTTTCGATAAATTCAGGGTACCGCTAACTTTAAAGAAGTATTTATTTAGATTTGTATATATACACTAGCTGGTGCCCGCGACTTCGCCCGCGTGTATGTCGGTTATTATATACTAAAACCTTACTCGAGAACCACTCTATCCATTGGTGAAAACAGCATGAAAATCGGTGAAGTAGTTTTTGAGTTTATCACGTACAGGACGACAGATAGACGCGGCGGAGGTTTTTGTTTTATCATATGCAAGGATAACAGCATGCGTGTATTCCCCGAAGGGTTAGGCAGAGGTGTACTTATAGTACACCCACATTTCGCCAGTTATGTTTAAGTCCCATGTAATAGAGCGAGCCTATTGCCATCAACCGGGCACAAATCCAGACTCCAGGCTGCTACTGAGAAATTCTAGATGGAAAAACACAATAACAATTTGCCCGACCAGGGAATCGAACCCAGGACCTCAGTAGTAGCCCTTGCAACCACTTAACCAACGAGGTAGTCTTTATAATAATAATTATATATGGGGTACATACCTCCATGCCTACGAATACTCTATACAAACTATACAGACAAACAAAAAAGAAAAAATCATCTACCTAGCCTTTTCCCAACTATGTTGGGGTCGGCTTCCAGTCTAACAGGATGCAGCTGAATACCAGTATTTTACATGGAGCGACTGCCTATCTGACCTCCACAACCCAGTAGCTGGGTAATACGATACCCCTTGGTAAGACTGGTTGTCAGGCTTTCGGGCTTCTGACGACCCGTAACGACTGTCATAGATCCACGAATGACAGCCGGGACCAACGGCTTAACGAGCTTTCCGAAGCAAGGAGGAGTTTCGGCATGTAAAGATGTGACCATCTTTACATGCCGAAACTCCATCCACGGACCAACCACGGCAAACGTAGCTTAACCTGATGGATCGGCCCGTGCGGCTGTTATTAGTTAGCCACGAGCTCCTCAAACGAGTTAAAATAAGCTGTCAATTTAAAAAATATAATAGACGTAGATATATTTAGTAACCTATTCCACTTAACTATTCTTCAAGAGTCACAAAAAAACCCTGTAAGAAATCGACACATGTTTCACCTCTCAACGAGACATCCTCAGGATGACGATTGACCAGTTGCAAGCCAGAACACGACGTGTTACCAATTGTGTTGTCAAATTATGTCATGTCAATATAAATGTCTTCTCGGTCTTCTCTAGTTTTTCCCGATAAAAATTAAAATAATTATATTCTTGAACCTATGACTATGTTTGATTTAATATTCTCCTTCTGAATATTCACTAATAAATTGTATACTTTAGATTAACACCCGATTAACACAAAAACAATTCAATCCAAATTTTTATCTACAATATCTGATACCCCATTGTGTCCCCAACCCCATGATACAATACTTAAAGACAAGACAAACACATCATGTCCTGTCCACTAGCTAATATTTGTCGAAGCACTTTGTGAACAGTGTCATATTTCGCAAATATTTTGCTGCAATTTGCAAACTTTTGGTCGAATTGTATCCTGTGATTGATTATGGGGTAAAAGAGTGCTCGTGCTTAGTGGCGGCTGGCGGCTGTGCTAACCGATCTATCTTATTTCCCGGATATCAAACGACACTCCTATAGCGTACTAAGCCCGGATAAAAGCAAGTAAGGCTTACCCAGTGTATTTTAAAACAAATATAATAAAAAGTATTTACAAAAAAAAAAAAACGACTTCCAAAAAAAAACGCTTTTCAATTTTCGTTTTTTGCCACCGACTTCCGAAATTAAAGTTATTTTTCACTTTTCAAGTGTTTTTTTTTGGAAGTAGGTTGTTTTTTTTTGTGAAGAAAGTTTTTATTTTTCACTTTTTAGTTGTGGTACCTACTCCATACAAATTCTAATACCACTACCTGCTATGTAAATTGCAGTGACTGTATCAAATAAGATGTCGTCTATATAGACTAAGTGAGTAAAATACGTAATTATTTAAGCTAACTCAAAAACTACTCAAGAAAAGTTAATACAATTTACATGGGACCACACGGGAAGCACCAGCTTTCAAATAAAAAAAGAATCATCAAAATCGGTTGATCCAGCCGAAAGTTCTGAGGTAACAAACATTATAAAAAAAAAATGTCTATCAAAGTCGTTTAATAACTAACGACTTTGATAGCTGCTTCGTACGATTTTTACGAATGAACAAACATCCAGGTTTTTTACCTGACTGCCCCAGAAGGAGGGTAATGTTTTTCGAGAGTATGTATGTATGTTTTTATGTATGTATGCCTATTTCTTTGACACGCTTTGTAGCCTAAACGGCTTGATGGATTTTAACATACGAGGTGTCGTTAGGGGAGTGACATAGGCTATTTTTTTTTATATTTCTTCTGTAAATACAAAAAAAAAGGAGGAAAAGGTTTTTTTAAAATAAATTACAACTATATTGGTATCAACTAAAAGCTAGTAATGAGTTAATTCGAAATAATTTAAAACTAAAAAGCTTGAAATAAAACAAATTATTAATAAACAAAAAACCGACTTCAACAAGGAGGAAGTTCTCAATTCGACTGCATATTTTTTACGCGATTATTCCGTCAATTATGAATTGATTTTGTTGATTCTTTTTTTTTTCGGTAGGTCATGCTTAGGGATGGTCTCATATAAATGTTATTAACTTTGCTTGCGTAGTTTTTGAGTTAGCTTCTATATTACGTATTTTTCCCACTTAGTATATGTAGACGATGTGCTATGTGACTCCGACACTGTTATTTACATAGCAGGTAGTGGTATTCGAATTTGTGTAGGGTAGCACAATTAAAAACTGAAAAATAACTTTAATTCTGGAAGTTGGTGGCACAAAACGAAAATCCAAAACCAAAGAATTCCGAAATTAAAGTAAATTTTCACATTTTTTGTGTTTTTTTTGTAAGCCGGTTGTGTTTTTTGCTAGAAACCTGTAGTACTTACCTACCCAATCACATCAATACGTCTAATAAGAGAAGTTACCATAGCATTCCCATAGTTTACGTTAATATAGTGCCCAACGTAGAGTAAAGTAATAGATGGAGTAAAGACAAGCATGTGCGAAGTCTCTGAATTTGAGTGAATGAAGTTGGATTGTCTGCACACTTAACATGACCACAATAGAAATAGGTTTCGTCGACAGAAGAATAAACAAAATGACAGATAAACAATCACAATCTGTCATTTTGTCTATTCTTCCGTCGACAAAACCGTAGAAAACCCGTTTCTATGGTTGTCATGCTTGTGTCATCATCATGTCATCGAAATCGTTAGAGCCGTTATCGAGAACGTGATTACAAATATATAATTATATTATTTATATATATACAAATATTGCTCATTTAATAGTAGGTAGATATAGAATAATCATTTTCAATCATAAGAATAAGAAAAATGTAAATAAAGAATGACTTAGGATGTTGGTAGAAAGTTTGATGTGAGTTCGTTGACGACCAAATCTAATTTTTAATTAACCCAGGTTAGGCTCGCGCGCGAGCCGAGCGAGCGAAGCGAGCGGTGCCGCCACAGCGGCCGGCGAGAGCTACATCCAAGTTGGTCGGAGGTTATTATTATTTTTAAGACACCAAAATGGGAATTATTTGAGGTTTAATAAATATTTTTTTGAATTCAAATTATTTTGGGGTTCAATATACCAAATAAATTTCTTAAGAGTAGTGATCAACATTATCCATACTAATATTATAAATTCGAAAGTAACTCTGTCTGTCTGTCTGTATGTAACCTTTTCACGCCTAAACTACAGAACGGATTTCATAAAATTTGGCAAGGAGATAGATGGCATCCTGGGGACGGACATATGCTACTTTTTATCGACATACCACGCGGGCGAAGCCGCGGGCAGAAGCTAGTTATTGATAACCACACGGATACTTAACGGTTGCATATGACTGCTTAACTCTTGTTCAAAAAAAGGTATAAACAAGACACCAAAGCCAGACAAATTAAAAATCCGGAGTCACACGTCGAACAGATTACGTGTGACTCCGGATTTTTAATTTGTCTGTCTTTGATGTCTTGTTTATACCTTTTTAGTTGTAGTTGGGTTTTAGTTTCTTTTACTTATTTTTTTTTTTTATTCTTTTGGGGTTATGATATATATATTTTTGAAATGTGCTCATTAAGCCCTTTCATTTGATACCCAACATGGTACGATTAACATTTTTTTAGTTCCTGACTATAGGTCCTCTAGAGGGCGCCATTTTTTATTTAATACTAGCTGATGCCCGCGACTTCGCCCGCGTGGATGTCGGTTATTATATACTAAAACCTTACTCGAGAACCACTCTATCCATTGGTGAACACAGCATGAAAATCGGTGCAGTAGTTTTTGAGTTTATCGCGTACAGGACGACATACAGACGCGGGGGAGGACTTTGTTTTATAATATCGAGGGTTCGCGGGCTATTTGTCTTAAGCGACATTTTTGGAACTTTACAGGAGAGCATTTCAAAGTTTCATTTTTAGGAAAAAAAATCATTATAAAAAAAGTATTAATATTATTACAAAAAAGTGTTCTATGTTGTTTTCCTTTATAAAAACCGCACAATTTAGTCTAGTTTTCATTTTTGTAATGCTATTATTACCAGAAATATATGTCGCTTCATACAAAATTACCTCAAATCACTTTTATTTAGAAACAGGCTAAATGATTCAAGCGCCATAAACTGTATATTATAGGTTCAGGAAAAAGGATTTAAGCAACACTCGGTGTTGTTTTAGTGTAAGGTTAAATGTAATAGCTACCATCGCGATAGTAATATAGAATCAGGCTATTAAGCTTATGCAGCTGAAGTATCATAATAGTAGTTTAAGACCAAAATTATTTATGTAGCACTTCACATTAAGTATTTATAATAAATTCCAGGTATAAATTCCACGTGCAGGCTAAATGTTTCAAACGACATCAAGCATGGATTTCAGATGCAGGCAAAATGATTCAAACGCCCTATGTTACGAAATTTATGTCAGGACAAACAGCTTAAGTCAAAATCACAAAATATTTGGTTTGTGTGAAGTCCATCTTTACTAAAATTTTATAAAATTTGTGTCGCACCAGTCAAGTCAGATTCAAACTTGACCTAACTTTACTGATGTTTCAAGCGCCAAAAAAGTGCTCAGAGTTGTATGAAACCCGGCTCATCCGACGCAGAAAAATTCGCTGATTCCGAATATGTATATAACTCAATATCGTCCAAAATGTCGCTTCAAACAAATAGCCTTTCACCCCTCGATATATATGACGTCACTTGGCCTATAACCAACTGACAATCAAGACGCTTCATACCTCATTTAATTTTGTCAAATTGTGATGAGTGGTTTAGAAGATAGCAGGGAACAGATGAACATACATACATACTGGTCAAAATCATAACCCTCCTTTTTTCCTCGCCGTAGTCGGGTAAAAATTCACCTGTATTAAACTGCCGCATCCACGTCATCACACACTGACGTCATCAGTTCACTGTGTAGTGTGTGTTGTGTACTTGTTAACATGACTGTGACGAGCACAGGGACGGACTCGGTGATAAATTGCCGGGGGCCATCAAATAGTGCAGGCTATTGAAGATTCCGTATACGGGGTGTAAATAGACCCGTCATCTACGCATTCTGTACATTAAACTAAGTAGGTAACTTTGAGCAAAAATAAAAATTGCTGGGAAAGTACTGTTATTTTCCTGTGAAAATTAACACGCAACGTAACGGACGCAAAACATTGTTCTTAATGGGTGCATGCAACGGTACATGGATCGTAGGAGTATTTAGAGTTAAGTAAAAATTGAAGGGGATTTTCGTATAAAAAAAAAAATACTAACCCCTATATCTCCGAAACCAGAAGGTATGGTATGGTCGGGGATGGTACTGGTATGGTCGAGTACAGAAAAAATATTATAATACCCGTTATTAATTACAGTGACTCTCGGTTTCGTTATGGGTATTTTTGCACCCGTTATAGGTCCTGACTGTCGAAAAACAAAGGCGAAATAATAATACTTTACAGCGAGCTTTGCGCTTTTGTAAATATAACTAAAGAAAAAAATCTTTAAAAAAAAAAACGACTTTCAAAAGAACACAAAAAAAAGTGAAAAATAAGTTTAATTTCGGAAATCGGTATCTTTGCTTTTCAATTTTCGTTTTTTGCCACCGACTTCCGAAATTAACGTGCTTCCCGAGGCACGGAGGGGTCTTGGTATGTAAAGATGGTCACCCATCCACGGACCAACCGGGTAGCTTAATCTGATCGATCGACCCGTTTGGCTGTTATTACTTAACCACAAGCCCCTCTATAGTATGTAACTGTGTACTACTAAACTAAATCGACAATAAGTATCTACTTTTACACTCCCTTAAACGTTTAACCAAAGCCTGCCCTGCTCTCCACTTAAATTCGCATCGTATTACGTTTCAGAGCAATTTGTACATTCAATATTATTTGTATATGAGCTACGCTTACTAATGTAACGTGTGTAGTGTGGGGGGATCAGCAGAGTCAGAGATAGGGGGACGGTTTAGTAAGTTTTGATTCTTTTTACCCGACTGCCCCAGAAGGAGGAGGATAATGTTTTTCGAGAGTATGTATGTCTATTTCTTTGGCACGCTCTGTAGCCTAAACGGCTTGATGGAGTTTAACATATGAGGTGTCGTTAGGTTCGTCTTATTTGTGGGAGTGACATAGGCTATTATATAACTTTTATATATTTCATCTGCAAATACAAAAAAATGGGAGGGGAAGGTTTTTTTAAATATTCAATTTAAATATTATTAGGGTAAGCATGCATGATTCCACTGCTGGGACACAGGCCTCCTCTCTTCGAGAGGAAGTGGACTGTAATCTGCCACGCGGGCGCCTTACAGGTTGGTGATGTCTAGATGTCACTTGTCTTCGAATTTTTGGTTCTAGGACCTCAGACCAAATAAAAAACCAAGACAGAGCGCTGTTAACAGTGACATGAGGCCGTTTTCGTAAACATGTGTGCACTTAGAGAGGTGTAGTTTGATTCTAAGCGGTTGTAAATGTGTACGTGTAAGCGTGTATGCGCAGAGCGGAGGTGTAGTTTTGGAATACTTCACTGTTCGCAGCGCTCTGTCTTAGTTTTTTGTTTGGTCTGAGTCTAGGATATGCCGGTTTTTCTTCACAATATGCAATGGACGGTCACCCATCCACGAACCAACCGCGGCTGTTATCATTTAGCCACAAGGCCTGAGATGTTTAGCTAAAACATGGGTGGTAAAGGGTTGACTGCAGTCACAACATTTTAAACCCTTGAAATTCTCACGCAAACACGTGCAAAAACGTAAGTTGTAACATTTTCAAAAACTACAATACATTCTTTGAAAGATTATACAAAAAACTGCATTTAATTCTAAAACGGCCACACGCAAGCATACACAATAAAAAGCATATCCCTTAAAAAAATCACCCCATTAAAAAAAAATTAAGTGTTCGCGCGAACGCACCCGAATAGAACAATGACATTTTGACATTTCGCAGCGATGGCCGACCTAATTTGACATTGGAAAAGGCGCGAATTCAATTGTTGGATAATTTATCGATGTTTTTGTAGAATTTATTTGTTATTAATTAATGTTTTTGGGGATCTATAGTAGTTGGGGTCCTCGTTAAAAATTTAAGCCAAAAATGATTATGGAAAGGTATATATATAATGTTTTCCTTTTGTCCATGAAGTAGGTAATCTTTTCTTTTATTATATTTTAAGCCCTTTCATTTAATACCCAATATTATGTTAAGTTAATAAATAAAGAATTGATAATAATTTAAATAAAAAAAATTAAAAAAAGTATTATGGAAAGGTCTGCATCTATTTTTTCCTTTTCTGTGTAGTAAAAAATAGGTAATACATAATTTTTTTTTCGTTTTCTCATTGTTTTAAAAAAAAAAACCAGTCACAAAGGTTGGTAGTTGTCTAAAAGATTTTAATACAAAAATACTTCAATTTTACTTACATAAAAATCCGGCCCATATACGGAACTCAAAACTCCCCAAAACACCAACAAACCATTTTTTCGACCATCATTCATTTAAAATCATAATAAATTACGTTCTTTCTAAAATTACATGCTACAGTAGGTTTAACTAATGTTTACAAATGACGGTACTAAACCGGTATGATGACTTGATTGCAAATTATTACAGTACATTTAACACTTTGAGCGCGTTTTGAAGATGTATTTTTTGTGTTGTTGTTGCTGCTGCTAATGATGAGAAGAAAATTTATTTAGATGAAATATAAATCTGCTGAGGAGGCAGCTTATGACAAATAAAAAAGACATCGATTACAGTCCAGCAACACAATAGATACCTACTTACCCTATAAAATAATTGAGGTAACAAAAAAATACAAATCAACTGTTTTCTAACGGAACACAGCCCGACTTTTCTAAACTCCATCGCTACGGGTTTTGTTCGCGAATTTCGCAACACAAGTCAATCATCGCGTTCGCTGGTTCAAACACCTGTCATTGTCAGCCATGTTGAATTTTAGAAAAGTTAGGTTAGGTTTAAACGAATTTTTTTTTCGTTGAAAATAACAGTATTGTTGGTTTGTTATTCTGTGTTCACAGCGATGTTGTTTTAAAAATATTATAGGGTTTTAGGCTTTTTAGATTGAATTATAAATGACGGCTTAAGGCAATAGGCTCGCCCAATGATGTTAGTTATACTAAAGGTAAAGAGTTAGATAGGTTTTTATTTTTAGCCTGCTATGTCCAACGTCTTGGGCAAAGGCCTCCTTCTACTTCTTCCACGGTTCGCGAGCCCGAGTGTACTCTATATGGGCCTTTAACACGCACAAGTTTCATCAGAGTTCTGTCTGCGCAAACTTTTCGCAGAATAGTATTCTTCTGCATGTGATACAGTATTTCAGTTTTTTAATCGGCTTGTGCAGGCAGAACTATGGTGAAGCTTGTGCGTGTGGTAGGCCCATTAGACTTTTAGTGGAATATCTGTCCAGTTCGGTCTGCAATCTCCTACGTGGCTAACCGTACCTAGATTACCAGCCCAACATTCGATCTTGAAAAACGTCACACTATTAAATGACGCGTGGAAATAGGACGGCATGTCGTTATTATCTGGAGCGAAAAAGAGACAACAAGACGTTATATAACTTGGCTAACTGGCCAAGTTTTGATGTGCCGCTTGCAGAGCGCGTATAACTTGTACCTACTGCCATCCCAGAGATAAAGTTGAAGGTCTTTTGTAGGTCATCATCTGCCTAGCCTTTTCCCAACTATGTTGGGGTCAGCTTCCAGTCTAACCGGATGCAGCTGAATACCAGTATTTTACATGGAGCGACTGCCTATCTGACCTCCACAACCCAGTAACTGGGTAATACGATACCCCTTGGCAAGACTGGTTGTCAGACTTTCGGGCTTCTGACGACCCGTAACGACTGTCAAAGATCCACAAATGACAGCCGGGACCAACGGCTTAACATGCTTTCCGAGGTACGGAGGAGTCTCGATATGTAAAGATGGTCACCCATCCACGGACCAACCCCGGCAAGGGTAGCTTAACCTGACGGATGGACCCGTATGGCTGTTACTACTTAGCCACGAGCTCCTCTTGTAGGTAATTACAGGTCTTTTGTAGGTAATTACAGGCATTCTACAAACCGGACCCAGCAACTTTGATTGGCGACAGGGATATGTGTGGTGTGCTAGCTTCGCCTAAGACAAGCTCCTACACGAAGAGCTTAGATACATTCTACTTACTAATAATCAATAATACAGGTGTGAAAATACCCATCACAAGCCGTCAACTACACATTCTGTAGGTACATCAAAGTATGTAACATTGCACAAAAATAATTGCTGGGAAACTACTTTTATTTTTGGTGTGAAGAATCGCTGTTTACGGTAGTGCGCAACGTAACCGTGCGTTTGCACTGGCGAAACATTACAACAAAACATGTTTAAATCTCTAGTTCCTGTCAAAAATTGTATGGAACATTGACAGAAAATAGAGATTTCAACATGTTTTATCGTAAATGTTTCGCCAGTGCAAACGCACGGTAACGCACGCAAAACATTGTGTTTATGGGTGCATGCAACGGTTCAGGCTTTGTGGGGGTATTTAAAATTATGTTATAACATTTAAACTTTGACCTTCAATATCTCCGTAACCAGAAGGTTCCCAGGTATGGTCCAGGACAAAAAAATTATCACAATGACGCGAATAACAAGTGACTTTCGGCTTCTTGAAGTGTCTTTTTACACGTCATATACTTACCAACATAACTCAAACAACCACGATGCTCTCTTATTTAGCTGCGGAGTTAATATGGTCACCTTCGGGCTCCATCATCAGACCAACTCTGATGTTTTTGCGTTGTCTCCACAGTTACTAATTTATGCCAAGATTTAGTACAATAACCGTGCGTTCGCACTGACGAAACATTTACGACAAAACATGTTGAAATCTCTAGTTCCTGTCAAAATTTGTATGGAATATTGACAGAAAATAGAGATTTCAACATGTTTTGTCTTGAATGTTTCGCCAGTGCAGTGCAAATGCACGTTTATGGATGCTCGGAAGTGTTTGGAAAATGGATGACAAAGCGAGTAACCAGACACATACGAACGAAGCAAGTTAATAATTATAAAGCTTGTAAGTTAGTATAAAAAATTGTTTCATTTCAATTCCATGGACAGAAGCAATAAGTTATCTAAAAGTATACTTTACGATATTTTAATAATAACATTAGTGGGGTCGTAACTTTGAATACAAAATAAGTAACGACAAATGATCACCAACATATTTTATTTATTTATATTGAGCGAAGTTTGCGCACCATTAGTTCATTGATTTATTTTGAAGGGCTGGGCGTGAGTAGGTTGATTTTAATACGAAAGGGGTATTTTTAAGTACGAACATTTTGGAATAGAATTGTCTTTAAACTTTTGCATTAAATAGAATACAATACTTTCGTTTCGTAAAAAAAATATCGTATTAACGTCGTGACGGTCAAAACGCTACACTTTTTTCGACTAGCCACAGATTAATATAAATGGTTCACTTCGCCAAATCATTTAGGTCAAAAAGCGACTCTTGCTACGACACAATAAAGTGCAATTCAGAGGGCCTAGACGAGTGACAATCGCTTCGAAAGCTTTTCGTATTTCTACAACGACTTTCAACAGGATTGACACTCAGACCAACCAAAATAGAAAGACAGAGCATTACGAACATCAAAAATGACGCCACCTTTTTATCTATGTTTGTGTAAAAAGGGTTGTCATTTGTTAAAGTTTTTCCCTATAATTTGGGGAATAATATTTTGGGTAGGATAATATTGTACGAGTAAGATATTGTTGAGTATGGTATTGTACCTCAATCGTTAGGAAGGATTCCGAAACAAAACCATTTTTTTTTACATCGCAAAATAAAATAACAATTAAGTACAAAGTGCATTTACATACATGATTTGGAGATTACCTTTAAATCAAGAATTGCTTGTGTTAGGAAGCTCCGCTCTTTCACTTAGAACTATCCATTAATTATCAATTGAATGTAAAAAAAATTGGTTTGTAAATTATAGAAAAATTAAGTTATAAGGTTGTTGAAGCGTAAATCATAACATCGTCGTGGGTATGTGTCATTAAGTAAATTGTTTTGAAATAAAATAGGTACTTCATTAATTATATTTACAATCAACTTTATTAAATTCAAGAAGACCACGATAACAAAATCACTGACTATAGAAAGCACGTAAAAAGCGTCGGCAATTTGGGAAGAAATAAAATTTGGGACAGTAGTATTTAAATTAGCTAGTCTAAGCTGAGAAACTAACTAAATTAAAATAAAAAATACAGTCTCGTGTTTAATTACTGTTTTGATAAAATCTCATTTTTGTTTTTTAAATTGTATGTACCTTTTTAGGATATCCGGTTTTGATCACACGGCGAAGTCCACGATTAGTTGAATAAAGGTCATTATTATCAAAATGATCGGAACAAACCACGCTGGTTTTCGATGGAAGCCATTCTGGATCATTCCGACTATTTCTTATAGCTACTATCCATTTACTTTTATTTTCGATATTACTTGGAAATCTAAAATATTAAATACATAAAAAAACAGGCATATAATTATTCGAACTAAAAAATATCGAACGGGGAAATTTCAAATCATATTATGGCAACCCCCGCACTTTAAATGTCACTGTTTTCGTTCGTTCATTCGTTCAGGTTGTTGTTCCAAGTAACCTAAAATTCATAGTTTACTAAATTAAGAAACGATGTTATTTGAAGTACTTACATGTGAAAAGTGATTCCGTGAGACTTTTTATGTGATTTGCTATTGTTTTTACAAGTTTTCACTACACAACAACGCATAATTCAATTTTTTTTATTGAAGTTTACTAGACGACGACTCGTGACGTACTAGGAGCGATGAGCATAGTTTTTGTGTAGGTGTGTGCGTGAGCCTGTGTGTTTACTTGCAGGAGCATAGTTTTGTGGCTACACGTTTGATGTACGTAGTGATCCGTCTTTCTATTTTGGTTGGTCTGAGGATTGACATAAGATTTTCGATAGCTTATGTGAGTCTTATACATTTTTGCCATTTCCATTATCGTTATCGCTGATAGAATGTCAGTTAGTATAGGGCCTCAGGTGGCACAGCGCTAATTACCTACAGCTATATTCACCTAGAAGTTGCCTCTCTTTCTATCGCGTATCTCGTATCAGGCCAGGGGCCGTATTATGAAGTATTAATGCCATCAGTATTCCACTGCGAAAAAAGGATGGTGCTATCGGCCTTGTATAGCTCCGTCTCTCACTCACACTGGAAAAATGTTGGCATTAACATGTCTTAATACGGCCCCAGGTCAGGCCAAAACGTTTTTCGGGTTCCGTACCCGAAGGATGAAAACGGAAACCTCTATTTACTACGCCTCCGCTGTTCGTCCGTGCATCTGTCTGTCAGCGGGCTGTATCTCATGAACCGTAATAGGTAAACCGTTGAAATTTTTACAGATTGTGTATTTCTATTGCCGATTTACAAAAATTTAATATTAAAGGTGGTTCCGACACAAGAAACGTTTTTTTCGGCATTTTAAGCTCGATCTTGATACAGTACGGAACTCTTTGTGTGCGACTTGCACTTGGCCGGTCTTCATAAGTAGTATTATTCTTTCTGTTTGAAATTATGCATTCTGCTACCTAGTACATTCTCCGCAGATATTTTCGCCTGCACCTGTGACGGACAGACAGACATAACCATACCAAAAACGATCTCTAGGTAGACTAGGTCTGTTTTCACCTGTTCCCGGTTATTTTAACGAAGGGAATGCCAAATGCCAGGGAAGCTTGCCTCAGGCCACGTCAATCATTGTCCAGCAACACTGAATAAGTTTAACTGCGTTCGGAAACACTCGGGGTTATTCGGGAGGGATCGGGAGTAACGAGTTTAATTTTAAATGGATGCGTGTATATGACAGTGATTTTGAGAGTTAAAACTTGATTGTTTTAATTATAACATTGTGGTTTGGGATTTCATCATTTTGATAGGTAGGAACTTTAAAACGGTAGGGGTTTTCAATAAATAAATAAAAAATTATATCGATCCGTGGATGGGTGACCATTCATTAAGTACATACCTACCGAGATCACTTTGCGACTCGAAAAGCACGGTCATTCGTATATCTTTGGCAGTCATTACGGGTAGCCAGCAGCCCGAAAGTCTGACAACGAATCTTATTAAGGTAAGTATAACGTGTTACTCAGTAACGGATTGTGGAGGTCAGATAGGCAGTCGCTCCATGTGATATACTGGAATATTCAGCTGCATTCGGTTAGACTAGAAGCCGATCCGACATTGTAGAGAGAAGGCTAGGCAGCTGATGCAGAGATGACTAGTCGACCAGCCAAGACAATTAAACAACTGTGTGTGTAGCAAAAAGTATAAAGAGCCGTTTTTATATGATTGAGTCGTAATTAAACAAGCAGTGCATGTAATATTATGGTGAACATAATATACGCGAACAACTAACATTCCGAAGGCTGCAAGCGCCATCTATTGTCAAGTAGGATAACTACTAACATAATGACTAAAGCGACATCTAGTATGAAATATAATATTTGTAATAGTGACATCTGTTATCCAATAGCGTAACTAATCATTTATTTCTTATTAATTTTACACTTTGTGAAATCAAGGAAATAAGCTACTTCGGGATACTTTATTCAGACTTATTTGAGCATACAAATTACGTCAACCTGGGGCCGTATTATGAAGTATAAATGCCATGATTATTCCACGGCGAAAAAATGATGGCATTAATACGTCATAATACGTCACCTGTGCTTCTAAAACACCCAATTCAAAAAAACTTAACTCACGATTGACTTACGGCCAGTTGCATCATCAAAAGTAACAGCCAAAGTAACAATCAACTGTTCTTCCGTGCTGTTGGATTTACAACCCTTATTATCGCCTATTTACGCCTTAGCGCCGAGGATTGAAAATAGAACAGTGCAAAAGAACAAGTTACTGTTACTTTTGATGAAGAAACTGGCCGTTACTCTATCTTACAAACAGACGCAGAGCAGGACAGACACGTCTGCGCAACACGGCCACACGTGCCCGCGCTGCAGCTGTCAAAAAGTACCCTGTTGCATACTTTGTTTCCAAAAGCGAATCGTGACGTCTCATGTCAAAATATGGGTCGAAAGAAACAATAAAATCACTTTGGTAAGCGGCATTTATTTAAAAAAAGAACATACAAAAAATTATTAAAATAAAAATTAAGTACAGAAACAGACTTGAAACACACAAAATCGGGCGACAATCGCGCTACAGACGCGCAACAAAAAGTTGCTTTCAAATTGCGGTCAACGCATTTTCTCACTCTATATTGCTTATTCTCCATTTTACGCGACATTTAACACCTTTTCAAGTCTGTCTCTATATTTAGGAATTGTAATATTAAAAAAATATACAAAAAATTGTGATGTACAAAATTTAAGGTACAATCGAAACTTCCTTGGTAACAATTATATTGCCCATCGTACAGTCGACCGCACTTCTGTGGTAACACTGACCTTGACCTGTGCCCTGTTTATCAAAACTTACAAGCCTTGTATTACCAAATGTCATTATTTAGTTCACAAGTACTTATATTTTTACACTTTTATCGTGATTTTGTTTATCAAAAAATTAAATTACAACAAGTAGAAAATCATAACAAATCCTGAGAGTGTCCGGCGACTCTCTATTCCGTCTTACAAGTTTACAAGTGTCGTGCTTAGTACCGCAATAAATGTTTAAATTAGATTTTCTTTTTTTAAATGTGGTCAAAAGAGAGAGATGACCTGATGCCCTTGTCCCACCAGTGGGAAAATTAAGGCTGATTATGAATATGGTTTTGAGCTATGAATTTAACGAAAATTAACATTCTAGGTAACTTGTGAACGTGTAGTCTTGTAATTTTCGATAAACAGGGCCCTGGCCTAACGTAGTACGGAGTTTCAATGGAATCTTTTCTTTTTCGTGTGGTTAGTGACTAACCTGGTGTCAGAGTCTTAAACCCGCCCGAGGGCCTCTGACTTGGCATCACATGCCGTTAAGAAATATCTCTCAAACATCGCGGGTTCCTCACGATGTTTCCTTCACCGTTTTTGAAGTGACAATAATATACAATACGCAATTGAAAAAGTCAGTGGTGCGTGGCTTGGGTTCGAACTCGAGACCTATGACTTGGCAGTCCGTTGGTCACACCACTAGGCTATCTATCACTGGTTTTGTTACTACTAACTTGCGGCCGACTACACGGGCAACTTTTAATTACAAATATTATGGAAATTATGTTGTCACAGCCCACTGGCATAAGCTATAATTATTATTTAAAATTATTACAACTTTTGAATTTGATTTGTAAATCGATTCTTGGCTAAAAAATAGCGTTCCCATCTCTGCCATTTTCATAAGCAATATGAGGAGTTTTCGTAAGACTAAAAATATTTAAAAAAACATTCCCATCTCTCTAGTCACAACTGTCATTTTTGGTCAGTTTTACGAAGATACAACAGTTTAAAAATGACAGCTGCGATTTTAGCGTATGGACAATTTAAGTTGGTAGTCAACTCACGTAACATTTCATTTCCTTGACTTTATCTGGATATTGGCAAAACTGTGGTGTCTCATTCTTAAAATCCATCAATCTAAACTAGAAGTTGACGTAAGTCACGATGTGCGCTCTCGATTTGTACAAAAGGCCGCGCGCAACTGCTAGTCACCGCCTGAGGCATGTTAATGCCGAGATCCGACGATCGGTGATTTAGCGGACGGACACCGACGAGCCCGGACGACGGACCGGGGGAAGGTGTATGTGCGGGGTATCTCACAGCGGAAGCGCCGCGGTGCGCGGTCTGTGATCGTCTGCCGTGCGTGTCCGTGTGCAATATTGCCGATCGTGGGATTCCACCATTAGCCGTGAGACGGGGGAGGTAGACAAACGCCGAGCTAACTCAGTCTGACAATTTTGTCAATGGCGCCCCCCCCCCCCCCCCGTATCATCGCACTCATATCTCAGGCGGTGACTACCAATCGCGCACGGATTATAACTGTACCATCATTACAGTAGCCCTAGCACGAAGACATTATTAACATTCAAACTTAATGGTGGCTCGGAAGTTGGCTACTCGCTGCGCAGTACCCCTCACCCCCGCTGACATGAAATTGTTACTGCGCAGCGACTCGCCTCATATTCCGAGCCGCAATTAAATTTGAATTTAACTGTACTATATTTTACTGTCATATTCAAACTAGAGGCACAAAAATACACTTTTCTTCTTCCTTACATTACGCATACCTCACAACCGAATTACAAACTTATTTGCTCAAAAATCACAGCCACAGACAATAACCACTGCGTACAAGTAAAGATAGCGATACACGTAACGGTTTTTTAATTACATAAAACAGGGGACCGATTTTGAAAATTTTTCGCTAATGGAATGCTATATAATCACTAAGTAACATTTTATAAAGAACTAGTTAGTAATAATATAAAATCACGCCTGTTTTCGAAGGCTACGGCAGTGGACCTATGCTCCATTTGAAATAAGATTAGATATTTAAACAAACCTATTCACAGTTCGTGCAACCGATTTTGACTTCTATACCGTAGGCATAAGGATGGCATTAAAAGCAAAAAACGTTACACAATACCAACTGTCTACTGCAGCTGCCATTTGTCATGCCACCAACGCAATAGAAGTCAAAATCGGTTGGACGGACTGTAAAAAAGTCTTATTTTAATGTCTAATCTTATTTCAAATGGATTATAGAGTATACCCACATTTCACCAGTTTTGTACAGTCAACAACGAAAGTCGTTAACACTGTTACTTTTGCATTTATCTAATTTGATAAGCTGCTTTTTAGCATTTCATGTAATAGTTAATTTCATCCTAA
The DNA here is from genome assembly GCA_949152455.1 of Lithophane leautieri. Classification (NCBI taxonomy): domain Eukaryota; kingdom Metazoa; phylum Arthropoda; class Insecta; order Lepidoptera; family Noctuidae; genus Lithophane; species Lithophane leautieri. The sequence goes on along the minus strand of OX424486.1, from coordinate 8,335,603 downwards.
TTTTACATCTGATCCGATGTTTTAAACATTGTATTTTAACATTTGTGAGCACAAATGGTTTCAAAAAATGAAGTGTTAATCGGCTTTGTTGCTAACCATACCACTTGATTTTAGATATCCACAATTCGGCATTAATAACATTACGAAATCTTCTGTACATTAACAAAAATGTGTGTGTATTTTGAGGCTCTGAATTTTTGATATCATTATTCGGACTTTTATTTTGATTATTACTAATTCCCCGTTTCGTGTATGGCCATCTTAAACTTCGAATCCATTCAATTGTTACTGAGTGTCTTTTTATCATAATTTGCATAAAATAGGGATCAACGCACTTAGCGGATGATTTGATTTGATAAAAAAATGATATGATGTTGATCAGCAAAAAAGATGATTGTCATAAATCTCAGAATTTACAGACAAAACTGGATATTTTTTGTGAAGAAGCACCTTTTACAAAATTACATCTTTTGCTGGTCAATGGTCTCATTGCAAGGTCAGTTTTATTTAAAAAAAAACTACACTCCCAGACTACTAAATCGAGCCAGCTTGCATTTCCATGTTATGTTTAAAAGGCAAAAACATTTTATGAAACGATTCAAAGAAAACGATTTTATGCAGTTCCGATGCCGAAATACTGGCCATTATTGTTCCAAATTTGAATTCGTCCATATAAAATGATACGGACAGTTTAAAAAAGAAATGTAGGTTGGTTTAGGAGTCGGGGAGTGTTTAAAATCTAATAAGCTAAAAAATCTCTGCTCATTGCAATTTCAAAATCTCAATACCTATCTACTTTAAAATCTATAAGTACTTACAAAATTTAACTTTAAAATAAAAGTCAATCATTAAAAACGGGGAACATATTGGACACACTCCACATTTTATTACATCAAGTGACCATAGAGCACCGTTGAGTGTGGCAAGTATGACCCCAGCTTATAGCCAGGAATAATTATGCCAGTGACTCGTACAAGTGTTTGCAAGTAGGTTGGATGCCATTGTGACCTTCACCAATAAAGAGTTGTTATAAAGGCCTTGTACTGGTTTCCGAAAAAAAAAAAGTATGCGTTTCGGTAATCTTCGTGTTTCCGAATTAGCGCGAACGAAGCGCGACAGAGTAAACCCCTCACAGAGGTAAGCCGGAAGAGCCGTCAAGAAACTCCACGGTTGCTCTTTTAAAAATAATTGGCATTTATAATACTTCCAAATAATAGTGTTAATAGATATGGGAGGACAGTGTAGGCCTTTCAACAAGTACTTACTTATAAATCCTAACTATATATTATTAATGCGAAAGTGTGTTTGTTTATTTGTTACGCTTTCACGCTAAAACGCCTTAACGAATTGGGATGAAATTTGGCACATGGGTAGACCATGACCTGGATAAGGACATAGGCTACTTTTCATCCTAGTCCGCAGACGAATTCGCGGGCAACAGCTAGTAGAAATATAAATCATTTGAATTTATGACACCGCCATGCGGTTTCACCCGCATAAGTTTCGGTCCCGTGGGGATATCGGGATAAAAATCCAAATCATGGTCTACCCCTGTGCCAAATTTCATCCAAATTCGTTCAGGTGTTTTAGCGTGAAAGCGTAAAAAACAAACAAAGCCACTTTCACATTTATAATATTAGTTAGGATTAGGATAAAGTTGGGATAGCATGCAAGCTACTTGCATTACTTTTGTACAAGTTACTAGTACGTTTATTTCCAGCTTATTTCATGTATTCAGCATTGTCAGCAAAGCAATCAATCTCACTTTTTATATACAAAGGAACAATATCTATGAGAGAGCATTTTTTTTTCAATTTCATCGTAATCATAAGCTATATCACAAAAAATATGAGGCGTGTCAAAGTTGATGAAAAGTGGCGCGTCTGCTGGGCAACTTTTTCTGATAAATTCCAAATTTTTTGCAGATAATTTCATGCATTGTTCTAATTATTTATCTGTTGGTATATTTTTCTGATAAATTCCTGATTTTTGGTAGATAAATTCATACAAAGTGTTCTATTTATTTATATGATGGATATTACTTATCTGGATACTGTGAAACCGGTCCTTAGAATAATATTGTGACCGTTCTATTAGCATTTTAACAGCAAAATATTCAAAAAAGTCTTAAATTTATCTTGTGGAAAATAACTAGAAATCACATTTCATCTCTTTGATGTCTCATTTACATTTAATTCTTAAAATTATACCTATCCTTTTAAAATTAAATGACTTATGATCAGATTAACTAGAAAATATAAGCGAGCAACTATCGAACAACTTTTTTATTTCTAATCGAAGACTAAACTTTGTATAATGTTGTAAATATTGTGACGGTTTGTTAATACATTTTTTATTGCTTATTTTACTATAAACAGCGCGGCAAAATAAACTCTGTGCTTTACTCTGACCGTGTCTTTGGTTTTGAATTTTCGTTTTTTGCCACCAATTTACAAAATTAAATTTATTTTTCACTTTGGAGTGTTTTTTTGGAAGTCTGTTGTTTTTTTTTTTTGTAGAAAGTTTTATGTTTTGTTTGAACAAAAACTAATGTCGAATAGAGTCGGTCGGAATACAGTACTAAAGAAGATTTGTATCATCCGCCTAATATTTATCCAAGCACCTTTCAACGACTTGATATTTCGTTGTTAACTTAAGTTTGCGTTAATGCTCGCTTATAATTTTCTAGTTAACGACTTGACCAGTGCATGCTTGATTCCACCAATATTACGAAAAGTCGAAGTAGTTCCAAATAAAATTCCTTTTCAGTATTTCGATCAATCGACTTCCAAGTCGATTGAGAGCGTCCGATCTGCACCAAGTGCAAAGGGTAACTGATAGTAGGAGTGAGGCGTATTTATCGTCACAGATAGAAATAACAGATATTAAAAAATAGCAGATAGCAATTACTCCTAACAATAAAACATATCTGTTACTTAAAATAACAGATCCTCAAGACTGTTACCGCGGCTGTTACTGTTAAAACTTCGGATACGATTTTCGACTTTAACGAAAAGAAATAATGAAGATATTCGATTGAGATTTAAATACGTATTTATCGTCCGTACAAAAATAACAGGCTGTGATTTAATAATAGATATTTGGAGCTGTTATTTTTTTGTCACAGTAACAGTGATAACAGATATCGTGTTTAACCTGTTATAACCCATCTCTAACTGATAGAAATCCGACGACTGACAAAACACGAAGTTTGCCGAGGAACAATTAGAAAATAGTTGTACTGTACATTGATTTTATTATCAGAGTCGCGTAACTTTAAACCCTAAATATGCACGTAGATAAAACCGTTAAAAAATGTTTATAAATATTTAAGGTTTTACATTCATTGATATTTTGGGATTTCCCCGAAATTAATTTCATCATTAACGCTATGATCATTTTTATGAAATAAATTAATGTATTATCAAAACGATGAGGGAACCCGTCCTAGAACCAAAAATTCGTAGAAAAGTGACATCTACTAACCCGCACTGGGCCCGCGTGGTGGATTACGGCCCACTCCCTCTCACAGAGAGGAGGCCTGTGTCCCAGCAGTGGGAACGTTATAAGCTGATTATGCTTATGCTTAATAATATAATAGTGGTGAAATCCGAGCAAAGTAATCTCAAAAATATTTACCTAATTAATCATTATTTACAAAATTATTTAATTATAACAAACATATTTTAATTAAGAAAGCGAAATTCGGGAGCTTTTGTGAAAATTGCAGTAAGTATTCAGTCTATTGCATTGTTAGTTTATTTTTACCCGACTACGGCGAAGCAAAAAGGAGGGTTATGATTTTGACCGGTATGTATGTATGTTTCTATATATGTTCATGAGTTCCCTCATATCTTCTAAACTACTCATCACAATTTGACAAATGAGGTATCATTGGAAGCGTCTTTATCGTCCGCTGGTTATAGGCTATGTGACGTCACATTAAATATATGGCCCTTTCTAGAGGACATAAAAGTCAAGAACTAAAAAAAAAAAATTATTATTTCATTTTGGGTATGGCCTCATGAAATCCGGAGTCACATATATCTGTTTGATTGAAGCCCTAACACATGTGACTCCGGATATTTAATTTGTCTGTCTGTGATTCTTGTTTATACCTTTTGAGTTGACTTTTTTGTCGTAGTTGGGTTTTAGTTTTATAACTTTTATTTTTTTGCATGTATTGCCAGGAGTAAAAAATCTTTAGGTAGACAATAATACAGGTTGTAAAAAGACCCATCACATAGCCGTCAACTACGCATTTTGTAACATCAAAGTATGTAACATTGCACAAAAAATAATTGCTGGGAAACGACTTTTATTTTTAGTGTGAAATATCGCTGTTTACGGTAGTGCGCAACGTAACGCACGCAAAATATTGTGTTTATGGGTGCATGCAACGGTTCAGGGTTTGTGGGGGTATTTAAAATTAAGTTATAACATTTAAAACTGGCTTTCTTTAAAAAACGTCTGAAAAAGTTAGAACTTTGACCTTCAATATCTCCGTAACCAGAAGGTTCCCAGGTATGGTCCAGAACAAAAAAATGATCACAATGACGCGAATAACAAGTGACTTTCGGCTTCGTTAACCGTCTTTTTACACCCGTTATACATACAGCATAATTTATATTAGAAAGTTGTGAACAAAAATGAGTGTGGTACAGACCATCAAACTAAACAACTTTGTCTATGGCACCAACATTGTAAACGCGAGAAAATTATCAACTACTAGTGGACCCGGCAGACGTTGTCCTTCCCGAACAGCGCCACCTACCGGTGTTTTAAAACAATCAATGTCATACACTTCGTGCTGGCCACAAAAAATCACTCACATTAAAAAAAAACCTAAAAATGCAATAAACTGCAACATTTATCATCTTTTCATGGAAACAAAGCTCCTTACTCTTAACAACTATGACTCATCACTAACACTATCTTTTTCCTGGCACTCAAAATCTTTTTTCACACTCAAATTTATACTTTCAACATCTTCTGAACTCTTCATAAGATTCAAACCCTGTTCAAATTCGCCGTGTTCTTGCGTTCCATGCTTAAACTGTAGATGTTTTTCCATACTAGATTTTTGAACGCATCTGTACGCACAATGCGGACATTTTACTGACTTCTGCCGAGGCCTGTACGGTTTACTTTGGTTTTTAATGTCGACTTTTTCGCCCTCTTTTTCGGTTAAATGCCTCTGCTTGTGTTTCGTAAGGTTCGTTTTTTGCACGCATCTGTAAGAACACACATCGCAACTAAACGGTTTTTGGTCAGTGTGTAAGTACATATGTTTCACTAAATTAGGTTTTTGTACTGTTCTGTAGTCGCAAAAAGGGCATGCGAACGGTTTGTAACCAGTATGCGTTCTTTCATGAACAACTAGATTATTTTTTTGGGCACATCTGTAGTCACAGTACTGACATCTAAAAGGTTTTTCTTTCATATGAACTAGTATATGTTTTGCGACATTGTTTTTCTGGCCTGACTTGTAATCGCAGAAGGTACAGGAAAACGGTTTTTCGCCAGAATGCGTGCGCTCGTGAATCTTCAAAATGGCGGGTGATTGACATCTGTAAGCGCATTGACTACAGCTGAACTTCCCAACTTTGTCTACCATCTGGTCACTATCCGAACATGATTTCGAGTGATGCTTCAGACCTCTCTTTGAAGGAAATACGTCATTACATTTATAACAGACATATTGACCTTTAATATTCATAGAAATGTCTTCCGTTATTTTATTATGTACACTCGAATCATTTTCACTTTTGGTTTCTGCAAAATTTTGATTATTAAACTCAGAATAATATATTTTATTCTGATCCGTCGGTTTCAAATTCTCTTTCGGCTCCTCGCATTTTTCTTTCGCGCCATTAGAGCAGCCATCTTGTCTTAGCTTTTTATAATCGTCGAGGTAAGGGCTAGTGTTCTCAAACTGCCTATTAATTACTAAGTTTTGTGGGTTTTCGCGAATGTTCGTGTAGTTTTGAACGTAGTTTTGTGGTCTAGAGTAGAGGTCTATGGAATTCAGTGCTGGGACGTTCACGTGGGTGTTGTATACGTACATTTGATTGTCTGGGTGGACATTTGGCTGTGGTTGCGTGTGGTCGGCGGGAAGTCCTGAAATGGGAAATAAAAAGTATGTTTATTTTGTTACATGTTAATATACGTATATACTTGTTGACTATATGATTGACTTTGTATGCTAATGACGCTTTCTTAGAGGAAACGGTCACAGCCGGAGAGAAGTTACTATCAAAGGTCAGCGAAAACCACAGACAAAAGTCTAAAATCAATCGAAAACATCAACATGATGAGGAAGAAGACTGTATGTTTAATTTTTTAAAGTTCATCATCTGGACAGCCTTTTCCCAACTATGTTGTATCGGCTTCCAGTCTAACCGGAGGAGCTGAATACCATTATTTTACATGGAGCGACTGCCTATCTGACCTCCGCAGCCCAGTTACTGGTTATCGAACCTTGGTAAGACTGGTGGATTAATCAAAATCAAACAAATCAGTTGAAAACCAGCGTCAGGCACTAGTTGTCTGGCATTTTTGGCGCAGCTGACTTTCCTTTGCTAATTTCTTACATCGCACTTTACAGTTTTTAGGGTTCCGTAGTCAACAAGGAACCCTTATAGTTTCGCCATGTCCGTCTGTCTGTCTGTCCGCGACTTAGCTTAGAGACTCTTAGTACTAATTTGGTTTAGCTTTAATTTGGTACCCACACCAAATTAGAGCTTCCTAGTACTAAGAGTCTACATATAAATCACGCCGAAAAAGAGGAAAAAATTTGAAAAAAATATTTTTTAGGTTACCTTCCCTACAACACCTGGTTTGGGGACTTTTTTTTTTCTCATCTTCCCCCCCCCTCCCCCGCCCGCTAAATGGTTGGTTTTGGGTTTTGGATATGTGAAAAAATCACGGCAGTAGTGTATATAACGAAATTAAAAGGAAACCTATTTGCTAAGTAGGCTCTACAAGTTACAGAGTAATAATCGACCAACTTACATTTGCAGTTGCAAAAACATGTTCTCCCATACATTCCTTCATTGTGTGTGATTCGACACGCACTTGGCCGGTTTTTTATTTTTTTATCTGCTGTTTATTACATTGTGTGCTAAATGTATTTTCTTTGAAAGATTTCAAGACTTTCCGAAACTCGAGGTTAATGTCGCGTAAGATAGGTGATTGACATACAAACTTGCATAGTAACAATAATGGCTGATAAGACACTATCTCATTTACAAAAACCGGCCAAGTGAGAGTCGGACTCGCGCACGAAGGGTTTCGTACCTTTATCTACAAAAACGGCAAAAAAATCACGTTTGTTGTACGGGAGCCCCTTAAATATTTATTTTATTATGTTTTTTAGTATTTGTTGTTATAGCGGCAACAGAAATACATCATCTGTGAATATTTCAACTGTCTAACTATCACGGTTCATGAGATACAGCCTGGTGACAGATGGATGGACGGACAGCGGAGTCTTAGTAATAGGGTCCCGTTTTACCCTTTGGGTACGGAACCCTAAAAATATAAGTAAATAGAACAATCTGGTTAGCGACGGCCTAATAACCTAAAATCTTAGGAATTTGAATAGATAAACTATTCAAATTGAAGCGACATTGACAGTTTGTTTGTTTGTAACGCTTTCACGCTAAAACGGCTGATTAGATTTGGATGTAATTTGGCACATGGATAGACCATGACCTGGAATAGAACATAGGATACTTTTTATCCCGATATTCCCACGGGATCGAGACTTACGCGGGTGAAACCGCGGGGCGCAGGTAGTAGCTAAATAATAAGGGCTGCAAGGATCGATCGAAGGTTAAGCTACGGTCGGTTCTTGGATGGGTGACCATCCATTATATATCGAGCCCCTCCATGCCTAGGAAAGCACGTCAAGCCGTTGTTCTCGGCTGTCATTCGTGGATCTTTGACAGTCGGGGTAGCCAGAACCCCAAGTCTGACAACCAGTCTTACCAAGGAGTGTTGTTTTGCCCAGTGACTGGGTTGTGCAGGACAGAATCAGATAGGAAGTCGCTCCATGTACAATTCTGGAATTCAGCTGCAACCCGTTAGACTGGAAGCCAACCCTAACATAGTAGGGAAAAGGCTAAGCAGATTGATTTTGTATGTATAATCCAAGAAAATTCATCCAAAAGTCAAGTTAATTAGCCGTGAAAGCCACACATACAAGTGTTATTAAAACCAGTCGGACTGACCTTTTTATAATAACATTATATTTAGTATATTCAACAAAGGTTGAAGAGTCAATTTTTATCGAATTGTTGGATATGTCTGTCTGCGTTTGTTACTATGGTATTGATTAAGATGTTCCGCGGTTCTGCTTATGCCGAAACTTTGTCCAAAAAACTCGGGGACACCCCAAAGTGTCTTGCTTCTAAGAACCCGCAACAGTGCCTTATAGAAAATTGTCAATGGCATCATTGCTGCAGTGCAGAACGAGATAGCGGATACAGAACGTATATCGCTTTCCTTGTCGCATTTGGAGAATGATGTTTTTGACATTTCCCTGGGTCCCAGATTGCGAAATCCTTTTTAAGTTTAAAGATGTATTCCACTGACTAACGTTAAAAAAAAAAAAGCAACATGAATAATCCTAGGCTCAAAATCTATGTGCTGTTAGCTTTTGTGACTGAATGAGTGAGCTGGCGACGACGTGGTGGTTAGTTACTTTACATGAAAAGGGGGTTTTGGAGATCGAAACAAAACAAGTTTTCGATAGTTTGATTTGTTCTCAAATGTCATGATTTCGTGAAAAGTCATTCATAGGAACAAATCTAACTTAGAGATGTATTAATGGTTCTAATTCTGCAAAAACATATTTGTTAAAGTAGCGTTATATTTTGATCAAGATGTTGTATCCAATCTGACATTGACCTGCAAATTGCAAAAAAAAAGTAAGAACATTTTTAATTTCGCGGGCTACCACTGCGGATCTGGATCTGGCTGGACTGTAGATTTGTTGAAAATATTCAATTTTTTTAGGTACCAGTTGTGCTATTCTGTAACCATCTCACCGTGAAAACTTAGGTGAAGTGAGCTTGAAGTGAACTGTCACTGTCTTAACATCAATAGGTATCGATGACAATGACAGCTCACTCCACGCTCACTTCACCTGAGTTTTCACGGTGAGATGGTTACAGAATAGCAATGCTGGTGCTTACTTGTTGAAAGGCCTACATTGTCCTCCCATGCCTACTAACACTGTAATTTGAAAATATTATAAAAGGCAATTATTTTTAAAAGAGTAACCGTGGAATTTCTTGCTGGCTCTTCTCCATAGGAAACGACCAATTAGAACCGTGCACCTAGCTTATGAAGTTTCATAACAAATAATAATACAATTTATTCAAGTTAAAAACAAAAAGGTAAAATTATGATTAACATTAATTACAAACGAGGTAACTTTAATTCTAATTGTAATATAGACCTAATAAGTGCTTATGTAGGTTTATGTGAAATAAAATATTTTGATTTTGATCAACCGTGACTATTGTATGTTTGAAACAAAATGGAGGAATTGTAGTGACATTTCAAAAGCGAGATTAACTTGTTTTTCAACGAATTTATGCTTGCAGTTTTTTTTTAAGAAAACCGCCTCTTTGCTCTTCATCTCTATTTTTTAATCTAAAGAACATGGAAATATTTCAAGTTTAATACGCATATGAATTCACTACACGAATAAACTAATTTTAGATCTAGACCCAAACGAGTGGCGCCAAATAAAAAACTAGTATTTTATATGCACCTCTTTATTAAATACGTCGGTGTGTGCGTCAACGAAACCGAATGAATTATTTATGAACTTAGATAAATACAGATTAAAGATTCTTGTTTTGACGAGACTTGACCTTGAAGGTTTTAGTTAGAAAGAAGAAAATAATGAGATTATTTATGGTTCCGAGTAGCCCGCGAAATTCAAATGTTGTTCCGTTTTTTGCTATTGACAGGTCAGTATCAGGTTGTATGTTGATATAAATATGACTCGCGGCTGTAAAAAATATTTATTTATAAAATTATGATCATGAAAATCATCTACAAAACTCTCTAAAGTTCATATAATCCTATAGAATGACTATTTCATGAAATCATGGCATTTGAGGATTATTCTAACTAAAGGGGTTGTATTGCTGAATCTACTGATTATAATTCTGTAAAGCCTTATTTTTACGGTCGCGAATCATATTTTTATTAACATACAGCCTGACCCTGACTTGCTAATTGAGAAAAACGTAAAAAATAATAATAAATTTGCAAGCTTCCTTGGCGCATCCCCGTTAATGAAACTCAATCAATCTGCCTAGCCTTTTCCTAACAATGTTGGGGTCAGCTTCCAGTCTAACTGAATGCCACTGCCTATCTGCCTGATTTTCATTTGTTTTTTATTTGTTTCACACTATTATTGTTAAAACATTTATTTTTCTTGTCACGAACTGTGTTCAAATAAAAGCTATAGTTTCGGCCTTATTAAAAAAAAAATACACAAATATTCAGAATAAAAAACTTTTTTACAAAAAATTAAACCGACGAAAAAAGAACTGAAAAGCGAAAAATAAATAACTTTAATTTCGGAAGTTGGTGTCTTCGCTTTTCAATTTTCGTTTTTTGCCACCGACTTCCGAAATATATTAATATTTATTTTTCGCTTTTCAGTTCTTTTTTCGTCGCTTAAATTTTTTTGTAAAAAAGTTTTTTATTTTTCTCTTTTGAGTTACCATCCACTCCAGGGTACTCCAGGAGTTGATGATGAGTGGTTGTGTCATCAGAACTATGTATGTGTGCGAAATTTCAACAGAATCGGTTCACAGTTGAAAATTCAGTTGGTGAAAAATCAATCAATCCCATTTTTTCTACCTTTAGGGGTGGATTATAGTTTCCAATTTTAAATGGGACCAACTTCGAGGTATACCCTTCCCAATAAAAAAAGAATTTTTGAAATCGGACGACTCACTAAAAATTATGCGTGGTCATACATAAAAAAAAAAAAAAACAAAAAAAAAAAAAATACGTGTCGACTTGAGAACCTCCTCCTTTTTTTTTCGTCGGTTAAAAAGTAGTCTGTGTCCTTCTCCACATTCCAAGCTACCTATCTTTCAAATTTCATAACGATCGGTCCAGGTTTAGGCGTGAAAAGGACAGACAGAGTTACTTTCGCCACCATGTACATAGTATACAGGATGTTTGGAAGAAGAACCAACACAATTTTCTTAGGGATAGGGGGAGTCATCCTAACTAATATTAAAAATACGAAAGTGAGTTTGTTTGTTTGTAACGCTTTCACGCTAAAACGGCTGAACGGATTTGGATGAAATTTGGCACATAAGTAGACTATGACCTGGATTAGGACATAGGATACTTTTCATCCTGGATTGTAGACGAAGTCGCGCGCAACACTTAGTTAGTTATATCTAAGACTGTACTGTCACAGATGAATACAGATGGTTTACTCCGCATTTTAGGTATGAAGCTACAAGTACGCGGTGGGCTCGTCTTGTCGGGCCAATTAATTCAGTGAGCGTAACGTCAGAAGACAATACAAGAGTTACGTGATAGAGATAACTTCGAGGTGAATACATATCTTTTTACCCGACTACGGCGAAGAAAAAAGCAGGGTTATGATTTTGACCGGTATTTGTGTATGTATGTATGCATGTATGTTCATCTGTTCCATCCTATCTTCTAAACCACTCATCACAATTTGACAAATGAGGTATCGTTGGAAGCGTCTTGATCGTCCGTATAGGCTATGTGACGACACATTAAAGTGTGACTCCGGATTTTTTATTTGTCTGTTTGTGGTGTCTTGTTTATACATTTTTAGTCGTAGTTGGGTTTTAGTTTTTATTACTTATTTTTTTTTACATTTTATGATTACTTAAACTCACGCACTGTCTTATTAGTATTACTTGTAAGTTGTTAGGAATATTGTGATTTCGTATACTTTTACAATGTTTGTTAATATGTGAGCACCATGTATCTATCACATACTTAATTAATTTATTTGTCATTGCTCCATTTTAAATTATTTTTTACCTATTGTGGTACAGTAATTGTATGTATTCTCGGTGCATCGACTTCACATGTAATTATATAATTGATGTATACCAAATATTGTAAAACAGTTTTTTAAAGATTAACGGTGGAGTTTCTTGCCCATTCTTCTCCATACGAAAACTATCTTTTGGAATGGGCAACTAGAATCAGTTCTTTTTCTATGTATTTGACGTTCAAAAGTGCCTCTTATGTGACTTTGACTTTGAATATAACTAAGTAATTAGCGCTATGTTACATGAATTGCACTTTATTATGTAGCAGCAAGAGTCGCTTTTTACTTTAATAAAATTTTAGAGAGTGAACCATCTGTATTAATCTGTGGTACTGTACCAGTATCAGATAAATGAATGGGTATATTCCATCAGAAACGATGTATAAAATTTGAAACGGGTTTCAAAACGAAAATAAGTGTTTAATTAGAATATTTTTGAAAGGTTAGACTCTTAAATAAAGGTTAACTTGTCGTGAATTACTGGTCGTAAAACTGCACACTTTTTTGTTTTATTATTTTGATAATCAATCTGCCTAGCCTTTTCCCAACTATGTTGGGGTCGGCTTCCAGTCTAACCGGATGCAGCTGAATACCAGTATTTTACATGGAGCGACTGCCTATCTGACCTCCACAACCCAGTAACAAGGTAATACGATACCCCTTGGTAAGACTAGTTGTCAAGACTTTCGGGCTTCTGACGACCCGTAACGACTGTCAAAGATCCACGAATGACAGCCGGGACCAACGGCTTAACGTGCTTTCCGATGCACGAAGGAGTCTCGGTATGTAAAGATGGTCACCCATCCACCGACCAACCCCGGCAAGCGTAGCTTAACCTGATGGATCGACCCGGTGCGGCTGTTATTACTTAGCCATTAGCCCCTCCTTTTATTATTTTGATAAATGGCTATAATAAAGTTAGGGTACCTTTCTCTTTGCAGTGATATGAGCGCGGGTACTGCCCCGTTGGCCTCGTGGCCGCAAGCCCAACTGCTGAGTCGTCCTGGGTTCGATTCCCGGGTCGGGCAAAGTGTTATTGTATTTTTTAACCGGCTTCTTCAAAAAAGAGGAGGTTCTCAATTCGTCTGTATGTGTGTGTATGTTACGCGATTACTCCGCCAATTATGAATCGATTTTGATGATTCTATTTTTGTTTGGTAGGTCACGCTTCAGAAGTGGTCCTATATAAATTTTATTAACTTTGCTTGTGTAGTTTTTGGAGTTAGCTTCAATAATTACGTATCCTATTTGACTCCGTCACAGTTATTTACGTAGCAGGTAGTGGTATTCAACTTTGTGTGCGGTAGGTACACAACTAAAAGTGTAAAATTAAAACTTTTTACAAAAAAAAAACAACCAACTTCCAAAAAAACACAAAAAAAGTGATTACAAAAAATTCAACCGACGAAAAAAGAACTGAAAAGCGAAAAGTAAATAACTTTAATTTCGGAAGTCGGTGTCTTCGCTTTTCAATTTTCGTTTTTTGCCACCGACTTCCGAAATTAAAGATATTTATTTTTCACTTTCAGTTCTTTTCGTCGGTTTAATTTTTTGTAAAAAAGATTTTTATTTTTCGCATTTGAGTTACCATCCACTCCAGGGTACTCCAGGGGGTTACTCCAGGTTAAAGACCTGCAGTTAATTATGAGTGGTTGTGTCATCAGAACTATGTATGTGTGCGAAATTTCAACAGAATCGGTTCACAGTTGAAAATTCAGTTGGTGAAAAATCAATCAACCCCATTTTTTCTACCTTTAGGGGTGGATTATAGTTTCCAATTTTAAATGGGACCAACTTCGAGGTATACCCTTCCCAATAAAAAAAGAATTTTTCAAATCGGACTACTCACTAAAAAGTTATGCGTGGTCATACATAAAAAAAAAAAACAAAAAAAAAAAATATATACTTGTCGACTTGAGAACCTCCTCCATTTTTTTTCGTCGGTTAAAAATAACTTTAATTTCGGAAGGCGGTGGCAAAAAACGAAAATTGAAAAGCAAAGACACCGACTTCCGATATTAAAGTTATTTTTCACTTTTTTTGTGTTTTGTTTGGAAGTCGGTTGTTTTGTTTTTGTCTATTAGGAATTTTTTAGTAACAGCCCAGAGTTTGGAAGTTTGCGGTGTGATACTCCCGTGCCTCGGAGAGCACGTTAAGCCGTTGGTTCTGCGCCTGATCTCTCTCTGGTCGTGTCAGATTACCGTCTCATCAGACTATGAGAGTGACGGGAGACAGTGCACCTGTGTGTGCGCACACACTTGTGCACTATAATATCTCCCGCGCCAATTTATTATTTATTTATTCATATAACAATTCGCATTGTGTCTGAAATATTTTGTACATTAATTAACATGACAGAAAAATAAAAAAATAAAAATATGAATTCCAACAAAACACATGTGATAAATATTAGGCAATTATGTCCATAGATCGTAAATTGATAATATGGCTAGTCTCCGCTTAGATTGAGAACATATCGTTCTCGTTTTTTTTTCTTTTTGCGTGGTATCTTGGCGTGTGCTAGCTGACATATGGCTAATAATTAGATTTATATTTTATATTGCGTAATATAAATGATTTTGCATACTTTTGTATAGAATCAATTGTTTCTAACTGAACAGACAGCTGTGCTGCTGGGGAGTTTGTTGCGCCACTTCTTCTTCCCAGCTAAAGCACTAGGAAGTGGTGAAGGGTGGGCGAATTGGGGGACTGTACATCGCACTCGTCTCCACAGAGTAGGCAATTCGTTCATGGGTCAATGTATACGCTTTTATAACAAACTTCCCATTGACATTCGAAACTTACCCATTATACGATTCAAAAGCTGTATTAAAACCAAACTTTGTAAAAAAGGGTACTATAAAATTTCAGATTATTTAGAAGACAAAAAAGCATGGGATTGAACTGCTCGCTCTGCTAAGCTTTGTAACATTTTGAATATTATGGTAAATCATCACCAGTTTTATATATAAATTGACATTATTGAATATTACAACAAAATGACATGATTACTTTTAAAGTATTGTATTATTTTAATTATTGTAAATGTGAGGACTATGTGGATATTTTTTGATTTTTTTTTCGTTCTCAGTTAGTTTTAACGATGGTCTGGCAATTTGAGTATTTTATGCGACCTACCCAAATGTCCTTTCTTTGGTATTGTTCGTCGAGTCGTTGAGCTCCTTAAGTTCTGAGTTGAGCTCCACTATTACTGACAAATGCTTGCACTGACTGGACAGGTCCACTCAAATCGTTGTGGTTCTTTCCTCAAAATACCATTTCAGACGCCAATCTACATGGTCCTCATATGGTCTGACCAAGATTATGTCTGGACTTTAAAAGAGACTGCGACCTCTGAGTTTGTTTCGGCCTTTCTTCTCAGAGTAGTCAGATAGGAAACGCCGACCTCATCTAGCTTATTTTTAATATTTTATAATATGACGTGTAAAAGTGATTCCAATATCCTATTTACAGAATAAACAATTTCATTTCATTTCATTTCACTGTCTTATGTAATTTTGACGTTCGAAAAGTGCTGATTCTCAGCCTAGTTTGAATAAATGACTTTTGATTTTGATTTTAGATTGGCCGCCATTGACCGAAAGGCGGTCTGGAGGGGCTTGGGGACTCATATTATGAGCGCGACTTAAAATTAAATTAGATTAAGACTTTCGAGCCGAAACGTGGACACTCACGGTACGGCTGGTTCATAAATTCAAGGTCGCTCAGTGAGCTATGGAACGGGCTATGCTTGAGGGTGAGGGAGGTGATCCGGCAAAGAACCAAAGTTGTCGTTCACTGAATAAGCAAGCTGAAGAGGCAATGGGCTGGCCATATTAGCCGCTACGGTGCGTTAGTATCGATGTTACCGCACTGCTTTAGTATCGATGTTGCCGATGGACCGTTTTTTAGTATCGATGTTGCCGATGGACCGTTCTTTAGTATCGATGATCGCTATGGTATCCTATGCATTTCTAAGGGTCCACCGCGCGTTTCTATCGATACTACCGCGCGATTATATCAACTACTAGCACTAAGTACTTATCTACGGCGCACCTACCCTACCTACCTACCCTACCTACCTACCTACTACCCTACCTACTACCCTACCTACCTACCCACCTATCTACCCTACCTACTACCCTACCTACTACCTTACCTACCTACCCACCCTACCTACCTACCCTACCTACCTACCTACCCTACCTACCTACCCTACCTACCTACAAACCTACAAAAAATGTGATAAATGGAGAACCGCTCGACCGATTTTGTGCAAACTTCACATAAACCATCTACTAAATAGTCCGAACAAAGCCTAATTATTTGTTTTGGATAGGTGTGCCCGTTCTTGAGTTATAAAATTACAACGAAAAGGGGCATTGATTTTTATATAATTATATTGATGACTAGCTGCGCCCCGCGGTTTCACCCGCGTAAGTCTCGATCCCGTGGGAATATCGGGATAAAAAGTATCCTATGTGTTAATCCAGGTTATAAACTATCTGTTTGCCAAATTTCATCCAAATCCATTCAGCCGTTTTTGCGTGATTGAGTAACAAACATCCAAACAAACTTTCACATTTATAATATTAGTAGGATAGTAGGATTAGTAGGATAGTAGGATTGATGATGCGTGTATGTATCGATGCTGTGATACGGGGTACGATGCTACAGCTAAACTGTATTATTTCAACATCTAGGACGTTTTTATCGACGCTACCGCATGATCGTATCGATGTTACCCCCCGAAAAAACTATTCCAAGTTAAAGTAGTTATTTGGCGCGGTTGCAACTGTTCGCAATGAGGCCCTAGACAAAGTGACATTCTGTCAGCGATAACGATGATGGAAAAGGCAAAAATGTATAGGACTGACATAAGCTATCGAAAAGCTTATGTCAATCCTGTTGAAAGTCGTTGTAGAAATACGAAACGCTTTGGAAGCGATTGTCACTTGTCTAGGGCGTGTTTCCGCAACCATTGAGTTTGAGTGGTTTCAGGCGCGGGACATGAACAAAAGGCGAGTGGCGCGGGCGAGGTGACGATTCGGAGCGGGCGTAGCGCCGCTCCTTTCATATTTCATGCAAAATGTCGCCCGCACCCCGCCCCTTATGTATGTTCGGCGCCACTTCGCTCCTATACATTTTGTATGAAATATGAAAAGAGCGGCGCAACGCCCGCTCCACTTGGCTCTTGTGCATGTCCCGCGCCTAACTAGCAAGGTTATAAAAGTTATAAAAAACAAAATAAGTATGTACTCACCATTTAAACTGACAACATTACTAATAACAGGATTAATATTATCGTAGTATCCGTATCCATCATCTTCTTGCTCAGACTTTATGTGAAATGGCATTGGCAGCATATGCTCATTTTGTTGGTCCAATCTCTCATGCACATTCATATTAGTCCCCACCAACCTTTGGCCCAAACTTTGATCCAACATATGACCGTCTTGCACGCATTGGACAACCATAGGAGTTCTTCTTGTTTCATCTTGACTCAAAATCTCCTGCTCAACATTTGGCCTGTTCAAGTGATGTGACAAATCAATCTCGTGGCTCAAATCGTGAGGAATATCAGCTCTCAAATCGTTAATTCTACTCAAATCTGCATTCAAATTCTCATTTAAATTCTGCGCTAGTTGGCTCAGATTCTGTAACTCCAAATCGCTGCTTAGGGACCGAGCTAAGGATAAATCCAAATTCCTGCTGAGGTTCTGACCGAGTAAGTCGTCATGCCTGTTCAAATTCTGAGGTAGTTCGCTCGTCAGGTTATGTACTAGATCCAATTCTGATGTTAAGTTCCGTTGTAAGTGTGCGGGGATGTCATTGAAGTTGAGGTTTCTCGGTAGGTGGTTGGTTTTTAGCATTAACGAGGACATTTGGCGTGGTGAGAGTGGTAGTTGGAAGTTGTGGACGATGGAGTTTGCAACAGAGGATTGCATTGCTTGGTGGAGCTGTTCCATTGATAGTGGTGAGTGCTGGTAGTCTGTCGACTCCAGTTGGTGTGATTTTTGAAGCTGTGGAAAATTTATAAAAATGTTTGTTATTTGATGATATGAGTATGCATTGTTTATCAATCATTTGCCTAGCCTTTTCCCAACTATGTTGGAGTCGGCAGTCTAACCGGATGCTGATCAATACCATTATTATACATGGAGCGACTCCCTATCTGACCTCCACAACCCAGTTACTGACTGGCTAATGTGAGACCCTTTGATGAGACTGGTAGTCCAACTTTTGGGTTTTTGACGACCCTGTATGACGGTCAAAGAACCATGAATGACAGCCGGAACCAATGGCTTAACGTGCTTTCCGAGGTAAGGAGGTATCTCGGAATGTAAAGATGGTTATATCGATTTTTCTATGTTGCTTTAATTTTTTGAGATAGAAAGATTAGTGAACCCGAGTTCAGAATGAAATTCAAACAATTTACAGAACTTATACAGTTTAAAATAAAATATAGTGTCTATAATTAATAACAATGAAACTGAGACGACTCTTTGATCAAATTATACAGTTTAAAATGAAATATAGTGTCTATAAATAACAAAGAAAATGAGACGACTCTTTGATCAAATTTATATTTCATTGAGTATTCAAAGATAAAAAAAATTGTAAACTTTTAGAACATTTATCAACAGCTACATTATTGTATTGAATGAAAACTATCTTGGTTCTACAATAAATCAAAGAACAACAAAAAAAAACATTGGCGGTAAAAACTAGAATACATCAGCCGGGAAGCAAACCCGGAACTCCAGTCACGTTATCAAAACTTTTTATGAAAAAAACGATCTAATTTTGAATTAAAACAAACAAACATAAATTAACTCACACTTTCAATGTAAAACTTATAGTTGTCATCGTCGATGACATTCTGATCTTCTCTCTTCACAAAATCCATGATTTAACACGATTTTAAAATGTAAAAATGTTTAAACAAATAATTTTACTTCGAACCCATATTATGTTTATAACCTATGAAAAACATTGACTTAAAATATACACTTAAAATACGTATAAATGCGTAAATTACACTTATTGCTAATCACATGACTAAAAAGTTAATTTGTAAAAAGAATTGTTGAATTTAAATGTATAAAAAATGATTTTTCGTTCCCTTTCAGATTGTCTGATGAACGAAAGAAAGGAAGCTGAGTATAGACAAGTAGAGTTGCCGTCAACGAACATCTGTCGGGGATACACTTCACAAATTCAAAATGCCCAGGTTTATAAAATTAATAATTATAAAATATAAACGACTCTTTTTCATAAAATGCTTAGATGTACAGCTTGGCAAAAAAAGAGTTTAGAAATAATGAGGGCGCCACTATCGCACAAAAGTCACTTCAAATGGGAAAGCGAGTAAAAAAATTGTCGTAAAAAAACCCTGCTTGTGCTTGTGGGTGACTCAAAACCTACTAGCACTTGTCGGTAAAGTAGTGCCAAAATCATTGGTCTGCATTACTTAAGTAGCACTTTTTATTCCGATATTCCCACGGGATCAATACGCGGGTGAAATCGCGAGGCGCAACTAGTTAATTTTTTATTTATTATAAATAAAAAGTATTAAAAAAAAAACAATAAGCTTTAAACGAATGAAAAAGTATTTTGTATAAACCAATAATTTGGACTATGAAAAATGCTTTTTATCTCTATCAAACATCAAGCGGCCTAACGTAAATAAAACAATTGTAAACCTTTATAATTATATTGTACACATATTGCAAAAAAAATCTTGAGTGCTTGCGGTGATTTTTTTTACTATAAACTTTGATGATCAGTAAAGGAATAACTAAATGTTGAATACATTAAATAATTTATTCATATTCATATTCGTATAGTATTGGAGCTCCTGGATCTTTTTCATGGTTTTTTTCCATAGATAAAGGTATTTTTTATTATGTGGCAGCACTGGAACTTCCATAGACTAAAGAACACAAGCTTTATTTATTTGACATTCGTTCAGAAATCATCAAATATTTCGGCAACCGAATCGAAAATGGAAACAGAAAATTATCATTAAATGGTAAATAAGGACACCAAAAAATCAATATCTCCATATTTTGAAAGAAATACGGAGCTTTTGATTTAAAGGCCATTAGGTATATCGAAGAAAAAATAATTTTCATGACGTTTTCCCGGCGACCGGTGATCGGTGATTGACGAATTTGTTTGTAATTTTATTTGACCTTCAGAAAAAAAACTGTTAACTTTTCTCCATGGTTTTCTCGAGAATAATTTTGAAGTCCCTGAACTCGAAATACAATCAATTATTGGCAACAAACTTCAGAAGTGTACAACGAACGTAAGCTTGTCCATAATTTACTCAAATTAGATAATTCCTATTATTTAAAACAAGGTTTGTTCAAAAACCTGAAGTGCGTGGACACAACAACTTGAAATAAGTAAGTAACACTGCAAATGAAATAAATATTTTTTTACCGGACTGCCCGAAAAAGGACTGGACTGTAAGTAATGTTCTAGAACTTGATAAAGTATATTTAGCAGGAAATTCCGTTGTTTTGTTGAAATCATATCAGCAAAACTTTTTAAAAGGTCATCATAAATATTAGGCTGTATCGTTACAGACGTTGTTTTTCCCGGTAGTTACCTGCTTGTATTGCATTAATGTTGGTCTGAGTAAATACATTACATTATTATACGTTTATACTTTCAGTACCTACTTACTTAGATACCTAAAGCATAATAAGATCAGTGGGTTTTTTTTATCACTTCCATTTACTGCGCAATTTATTGTTATTGAATATCCCAACCACATTTTCTATGTTCTGCGGGTTCCGCCCCCAAGATGACCTTGTGAAATTTCTCTGTTTCCTTCTCTAGCCCAACTAGGGTTGTCAAGTGTCTGACTCTTTACAATTGTGTCCGGCCAAATATATATAAGGCCCTGTCCAACTTTTGGTCAACCCTGCCCTGCCAAAAAAAGCTGAACCAAAGAATTTTGATTCTGTAATTAATAAAAGAATGGTTGTTTATCTAATTAGGTATAAAGTGGAGCAAAGATAATGATTTTATTATTGTAAACTAAAAAGTTACACCTACATGTAATTTATTTACAAATGATAAGGCTGATTATTGATTGTTTTAGTTACTTTCAATGTAAAGAAGTTACAAATTACTTTAGTAAGGAAAAAATGTGGTTCATAATGACATAATTATAATTTTTTAAAGTAGAGTAAGTCTCAAGTGAATAACAGACAATACAAAAAAGAAAAAAACTGCTTTTTATAACAATTGGTCAGGCTTTCAGGCCAAAATATCGGGGTAAATATGAATCTGTGTCTGGCTTTTTTACTTATGGGTCTGGCAACCCTAAGCCAAGCAGATTAAAACTGAGGGACACTGAACGCCCATAAGCGGAATAACAATAAAACTTCAATTGTGACTTGTTCAGTGTCCTTCAACCTATTAATATAAACTTGTGGCGGCATCTACATCGCCACATGCAAACTACACATCAAAGACCCAACGTCACATAAAAATCCTGCATTGCGCAATTAGAGTTTACCGAGCGATGCACATATATACAAGATTCCAACATCAATCGTTGGGCAGTTGCCCGCCAGACATGACATGACACCCGTGTGGTCGGAGGATCCTCACAACGAAAGTGGTTTTCACAACTCCAGTCAAATTGCGTAACACACAATCACAGTCTGAATCATTTTGAAGGATATTGCTAATCCATTGGTTCATATGTTGGAAAAATTTGTCTGCTCAACAACGTAAATAACGCAATGAATGTTGTTGAACTATCGAAACGAAACAAGGACAATTCTCTTTTTTAAACATACTCATTAAAGTAACAATCTGTCAAAAATGTTGGTAGGTACACACGACACGGCTACACATCAAGCTATACATTTCCAGTATAAGCTGACATCGCATTGTACGGAAATCTTATACAATGCGAGATCAGCATAAACTGGACATGTGTAGCCGTGTGTACTTAATTTTATTGTATTTTGGATCCTGGTCTGTGTTTTGGGCAGATTGCGAAAAGGTGTGTCTAAAGTTCCAAGCATTAAGCGGCAAAAGCGCGGCAACAACACGCGACGTTTGCGCTTTTGGAGGACAAATTTCTGCCGCGCTCTAGATAAAAATTTTAATGTTTGTGCGCGGCAGTCTTCCAATCACAGCGCGGCAGCCGCGCACGATTGCCTCTTTATGTTTGGACACCTTTAAATAAAAATACGGGTATTGCCCCTCTGATTGTGAAATCAAGCCACTATGCATTTCAATGTAGGTATTTATAGGCCTAATCAGAATAATGAACTGCGTACAACTACCGTGTATGTTCTAATGTTTCAGGTACTACGATATACGAGTAATGTCTAAGACTGCATTAGTAATCCTGGCCAAGGGGGCCGAGGAGATGGAGACAGTCATCACCGTGGATATGCTTAGGAGAGCAGGTGTAAGTATCTTCCACTTCTCTGGTTATCTTTATAATCATTCTCTTGCCCCTGGTTAGCCTGCCATCTAAGGATGACATAGCTTCCATGGACTGCCAGGAGCCGGGTGTCGAGGTTTACCAGCTCTCCGCGTAGCATAATCAGCCTCTAATGTTCCCACTGCTGGAACACAGGCCTCCTCTCTGTGAGAGGGAGTGGGCCGTAACGTAGGCAGTGCGGGCTGGTAGATGTCACATGTCTTTGCATTTTTGGTTCTAGGACATACCGGTTTCCTCACGATGTTTTCCTTCGCCGTTTGCGAGAGCAATCACAGACGCCTAATATGTATGAACCTACCGAATTGATTGTGATTGATTGATTGAGTGAAAAAACCTCAAAAGAGAGTAGCGTTTTTACCCAACTGACCCAGAAGGAGGGTAATGTTTTTTCGAGAGTATGTATGTTTCCTGTATGTATGTCTGTATGTATGTCTATATCTTTGGCACGCTCTGTAGCCTAAACGGCTTGATGGATTTTAGCTAATGAGGTGTCATTAGATTCGTCTTAATTGTGGGAGTGACATAGGCTATATAATATTTATATATTGCTTCTAAAAAACAAAAAAAAAGGGAGGGGAAAATACAACAGTATTGGTTTCAAATAAAATCTAGTAATGAGTAAATTCCAATATAATTATGTATATTTAAAACCAAAAAGCTTGAAATAAAGAAAATTATTTAAAAAGTAAAAACCCGCCTGCAAAATCGCATAACTTAAAAGAGAAAAACAAGCATTATAATCTGTAGAATTTTGGTATTACAGGCGGGGAACAAACCAATAACCTGAAATATGGTGTAACAGTTGTTTGTTCCCCGCCTGTAATACCAAAATTCTACAGATTATAATGCTTGTTTTTCTCTTTTAAGTTATGCGTTTTTGCAGGCGGGTTTTTTGTTTTTTAAATAATTTTCTTTATTTTAGAATTTCCTCCTTCATTTCAGGTGTCAGTGACAATGGCTGGATTAGACGGTAGAGACCCTGTTGTGTGCTCAAGGCAAATAACTCTTGTACCAGACAAGTCCTTAGAAAATGCCCGCGCTGAAAAGCAAATATATGATGCTGTAAGTATAACATCACGCCTGTCTTCCCCGAAGGGTTAGGCAGAGATGTACCTATAGTACACACACATTTCGTCAGTATATTGTCAGTAATAGCTCTGTCCAAACTGAAGCGAATCCCGCGCGGGATGCGGTGTGAAATGCACTCGCGCCGATTGTGTTGTGGCGGCATAATTATATTTTTTTTAAATAGACTAAGTCAAGCGAATAAAAGACAATAAAAAAAAAAAAAAACTGCTTCTTTTTATAACAATTGGTCAGGCTTTCAGCCCAAAATATCGGGGTAGATATGTTTGTGTCTGGCTATTTTACTTACGAGTCTGGCAACCCTACGCCAAGCAGATTAAAACTTTGAGGGACACTGAACGCCCATAAGCGAAATAACAATAAAACTTCAATTGTGACTCGTTCATTTTCCTTCAACCTAACTCGTGGCGCCATCTATATCGCCCCATGCGAACTACGCATCACACTGACGTCACTCAAAATCCTGCATCGCGTAAGATTTGATTCGATTTTGCCGCCCGGCTGTGTCGAATAATGCCAAGTCGAATATTTTGTGTGTAGGTGTAGCCCTTATTTTCAACCGACTTCTAAAAGGAGGAGGTTCTCAATTCGACAGTTATTTTTTTTGTGTTTTTGTAACGCTATTGATTTTAATGATTCAGTTTTTGTTTGTTATATCATGCTTTAGATGTGGTCCCATATAAATTTTATTAACTTTGCTTGCGTAGTTTTGGAGTTAGTTTCAATAAATCGGTTTTTTCCCACTTAGCCTATTATATAATGGATGATGTTTTTAGTTCCCGGCACTGTTATTTACATAGCATATTCGAATTTGTGTAGCACAACTAAAGAGTGAAAAATAAAAAGATTAAGCATTTTGGTGGTGGAATAAGCAGTACCTGTTTGAGTGAGAGCTTCCTCAAAGCTCGATAGATGGCGTTGTACCATTTTCTAAATCTCGCTGTTATGATTTTCTATAAATGTGATATAGGGAATCGTTTTTCTAATACATATTGTACTCGCTATGGAAACTTCGTTTCATTTTGGATAATTGGGCAGCTGTCGGGTGCACTAACATTTTTGGTCCATTCGAGTCAGAATTTTTCATGCTTTTTGAGTGTGTGGCGCGGAAAACAGGGTCGATTACCCTGAAGCGCCTAGTTTATCACCGATGTGGTGATCTACGGTGCCACCAGGTTTGGTGTAAACAGGCAGTTCCAGTGTCGTGAGGACTTCGCCCCTTCGGAGACGGTGTCAGCACAGATGTGACGACGTGTCAGCATTTACGTCAAGGACGGCCTAACAGCGACGTCATTTGTGACATAATTATTTGGAGAGGTTTGGTTGAAGCAAAACTGTGAGTTACGATCCAAAAAGTTTTTAGTCTAGACTTATAATTTTTTCAGTGAAGTGAAGCTTTATTTTAAGAAGTGTTTGGGACTTGTAGAATTTTAGCATTAGTTTTAGACTTAGAATAATCACGAAAAAAGTGTTCTGACGGGGAACCTATGTCCGATTTTTTCTAAGTTTAAAGAGTGTTTCAAACACTTGTAAATTTTTTCGGTTTTTTCATTGACTTGTAAAATTTTATGAATTTTATTTGTCAACAGTTGCATTATTTACTGAGTTACTTATTGGATAATTAAAAAGTTTATAGCTTATTACACAATGGAATCCTTACGTAAACTTCAGTTTAATAATAAAACAATAATAGAAAAAGCTAGAATTAATTTTAAAAAATCACCTAAAGATCGTATCACACAAAGTTACATAGAAACAAGACTAGAGTCATTAGAGTCACAGTGGCAACAATTTGTCGAAACTCATAGGCGCATTGTAGAGAAAGCAACTGACGAAGACTTAAATAAAAATGTTTATTTTACATTAGAAGTTTATGATTTAACTGAAGATTTGTACATCAACTATAAGTCTGAATTGAAAGAGAGCTTGTTTCAACTTACTCCGTGCGATAGTGCTAATGCCAGTAATAATAAACATTCTAATCAAAGTAGTTCGAATGTCAAATTGCCACAAATTAGTTTGCCTAAGTTCTCGGGTCTCTATTCTGAATGGGTAACGTTCCGTGATTTATTTACGTCACTCATACACAAAAATGATGCACTGGATGACGTTCAAAAGCTTCACTATTTAAAGAGTCACCTCACAGGCGAAGCAGAGCAGTTGCTTCGACATATCCCTGTGACTGCGTCTAACTATCATGAGTGTTGGTCGATTCTAAACAAACGATTTGACAATAAAAGATTTTTAGCTAACTGTATGCTCAAACGGCTTGTTCATCAATCGTCGATTACTAAGGAATCATCAACCAACGTTAAAACTCTGTTAGACACTACTGTTGATTGTTTGCACGGTTTACGCAGTCTAGGTATTGATGTCAGCTCCTGGGATGCAATTGTTGTATACTTAAGCTCCGAAAAGTTAGATGCCGAGTCCCGTAAATTATGGGAACTAAGAATTAGTTCAAATCCTAATGAGGATTTACCTACGTTTGATGAGTTTAAAACTTTCATGGAGTCTAGGTTTAGAGCCTTAGAGTATTTGGATCCTAAAGCTAATAAGCAGAATAATGCTCGTGATAATCATGCCAAATCTTTTCATGTCGCTTCTCAAATTTGTGTATCATGTTCTGGAGATCATAGATTGTGTCACTGCAAAGAATTTTCAAAGAAAAACTGTGACGAACGTCGTGAATTTGCCCGAGTCAGTAAGCTTTGTTATAACTGTCTTGGAACCAACCATTCTGTATATTCTTGCCGTCAGTCTACCAGATGTCACCTTTGCAAAAAGAAGCACCACACACTACTTCACCCAAAAACAGCTGCCAATTCTGCTGAATTTGTTGATAGTTCAGCAGACAAGGATGTTGCGGCTGCTAACGCAGCTACTTCATCCAATCAAAGCGAGATTACCAAACCCATTTGTTGTTTTGCAGATGTTCACAACCAGGGTCTGTTAGCCACAGCCTTGGTCAACGTTGAGTCAAGAACTGGGACTGCTCTTGTTTTAAGAGCTCTGATGGATCAGGGCTCTCAGGTCTCTTTTATTACAGAGGCTGCAGTACAGTTGCTTGGATTGAAGAAAACACCTGCTCACACCGACATACTTCGACTAGGCGATGATGAGGGAAATACAATGCCCTCTAAGTGGATAGTTCGTTTCAAATTGCAGTCACGCCTAGATCCCACTTTTGTTTTATATGTCGATGCTTTTGTTTTGAATAGGCTCACATCACATCTTCCTGAGAGAAAGATCGTTCAGGTATTGCCTTTATTTTCATCTTTAGAATTAGCAGATCCGTCCTTTGATATGCCTGGGAAAATTGATTTGCTGTTGAGTACGCGTGTGGTTGGAGAAGTTTTATTGGATGGTCTAGTGAAGGGTCCGCCGGGAACTCCAGTCGCTCAGAAGACTAAACTAGGATGGATTATGTCTGGTGAGATCCACACATCCTCAATCTCTAGGCCAAGTTGTTATAATGCTATAGTAAAGTCAGACGTAAACACTCTACTGAAAAAGTTTTGGGAGTTAGAGTCAGAGTCGTCAGCTCATAAGGCTATGTTGACAGAAGAAGAGCAGAAATGTGAAGACTTTTTCTCTAACACAACCAAAAGAGATGAAACAGGGCGATATATTGTCAAGTTGCCGTTTAAGTCTGATCAACCTAGTAGTAAGTTTGGTGGATCAGAGGCTATCGCTCGTAAACGGTTTCATATGCTGGAGAGAAGATTGATAAGCAATCCTGACTTTAAAATGCAATATACTGCTGTTATCAACGAGTACGTTCAGTTAGGACATGCTAAAGTAGTTCCTCAGGAGGATTTAGGAAAAGATGCTGTTTATTTGCCGCATCATGCCGTAGTACGTAATGATAGAAGTACTACTAAGGTTCGGGTCGTCTTCGACGCTTCTTGTTCGGGATGCAATGGAGTTTCGTTGAATGATGATTTAATGGTTGGCCCGAGATTACAATTAGATTTGCGTCAGATTATTATGCGCTGGCGCCGCCACCCCATCAGTCTAGTAGCGGACATTGTGAAGATGTACCGCCAGATAAAGGTAAATGAAGAGGATATTGATTTTCAGCGCATTTTGTGGCGTGACAACCCTCAATCGGAGTTGCAACATTTGCAGTTGTTGCGTGTCACTTTTGGTACATCCTCTGCTCCTTACCTGGCAGTACGTTCTTTACAGCAAGTTGCTCGTGATGAAGGAACATGTTTTCCTTTAGTATTAGATCGTGTTCTTAAGGATTTTTACGTCGACGATTTCTTGTCTGGTTGTGAGTCTGTTGATGAAGGTGAGCAAATTTATCAGCAGATGAACGAGATGTTAAGTCGAGGAGGTTTCCAGCTTCAGAAATGGTCCAGCAATAGTGAAGAGTTATTTAATAAAATAAAAGATAGTTCATCAAATGAAAACTTGGAATTTAAAACTGATACAGTTATGAAAATTTTGGGTTTATCCTGGGATAGAGATACTGATCATTTTAAATACACTGTCTATCTTCCTGCACTTGAAGCCCCAGTGACCAAACGAAAGGTAATTTCTGACATTGCCCGTTTGTTCGATCCTCTTGGTTGGCTTGCTCCAGTTATTATTACAGCTAAGATGTTCATCCAACGTCTATGGCTTGCAGGCATCGATTGGGATGACGAACTTCCAGATCATCTTTTGAAAGATTGGCTTCATTATAGAAACAACCTTCATAACCTTAGTAATTTTCAATTACCTCGATGGATTCATACAAGTCGACACGATACCCTTCGAGAACTACAAGGATTTTGCGATGCTTCTAACAACGCCTACGCGGCTGTTGTCTATATTCGTTCTGTCGATTCCACCGGTCATGTTCACAACAGTCTAATAGCATCTAAAACTAAGGTGGCCCCTGTCAAACAGGTTTCCATACCTCGTTTGGAATTATGTGGTGCTGTGCTGCTCTCAAAACTTCTTTGTGAAGTCTCGGACACCTTAGAAATTGCGAAAGAGAATGTACATGCCTGGACTGATTCTTCAGTGGTACTCGCTTGGTTGAGTAGCCACCCAAGTCGATGGAAGACATTTGTCGGAAACAGAGTTTCTGAAATACTTACCTTCATGGACAATCATCAATGGTCTCACGTTCAGTCTAAAGACAATCCTGCAGATTGTGCGTCGCGAGGAATAAACCCTTCCGAGTGTGCAAAGCTTGAATTGTGGGTACAGGGACCTAGTTGGCTGAAAAACAAAACTATAGATTATAGCAAAAAGGATTACACGAAAACTAATCTAGAAGAAAGAAATATGTTAGATGTTGTCTGTAATACTTTGGTGAAAGAAAAAGAAGAAAATAATATAATGATTAAATACTCATCTCTAAGAAAGCTAACTAGAGTCATTGCATATTGTAGAAGATTTTTAAAATCAAGAGGTAATGAATCTACTACTATTTATTTAAACTTTTCGGAAATTAATCAAGCGTTACTTACATGCATTAAATTATGTCAAAAGGAGCACTTTAAGCAAGAAATAGATAGTTTAAAAATAAAAGCAAAAATAGATAAAAAAGGGATACTTACCTCACTCAATCCTTACCTAGATCAGGAAGATATTTTGAGAGTTGGTGGAAGGTTAAATCGAGCAAACATTCATGAAGACATGAAACATCCTATAATCATTCCACACAAGTCACACTTGACACACCTTTTGATAGCTGATGCTCACGAACGTACGTTGCATGGTGGACCTCAATTAGTTCTTAATTATTTAAGATCCAAATACTGGATCATCAGTGCAAAGAGTGTCATAAGACAATATGTACGCAAGTGTGTTACTTGCCTCCGTCATTCTGCTAGACCTGTAGCACCTTTAATGGGTCAGTTGCCATCTGCTAGGGTTAATGCTAACCGACCATTCTTTAAAAGTGGCGTAGACTATGCCGGTCCTATTAGCATCAGACCTACAAAGGGTCGCGGTTATCACTCCACCAAAGGCTACATTTGTTTATTTGTTTGCATGGCAACTCGGGCCTTGCATTTAGAAGTCGTAAGCGACATGACATCGCAAGCCTTTTTAGCCGCTTTCAAACGCTTTACAGCGAGGAGGGGCCATTGTGGTGAAATGTGGAGCGACAACGGCACTACCTTTGTAGGAGCCAACCGGGAGTTAAGAGCATTGTTCACTCACGAAAGATCTGGTGTAGCACCAGACATTGCGGAGTGGTTAGCAACCAATGGTACAAGTTGGTACTTTATTCCACCTCATTCGCCAAACTTTGGAGGGCTATGGGAGGCTGGAGTAAAGTCCAGCAAACACCACCTCAAACGAGTGATAGGCAACAGTACTCTAACCTTTGAAGAGTTAACGACAGTTCTAGCTCAAATTGAAGCCTGTCTGAATTCCAGGCCAATCTCGACTATAAGTAGTAATGCGGAAGACCCATATCCTCTGACACCGGGACACTTTTTAATAGGCGAGCCGTTGCTGCTCGCGCCGGAATCCAACTTTGAAACGTCAAATATTAGCACTATAAAGAGGTGGCATTTGACTCAACGTATGGTCCAAGATTTTTGGCGTAAATGGTCCCGTGAATATCTGGTTCAGTTCCATCAAAGGAACAAATGGTCTCATCAAACTGCAGAACCAAGCTTGGGTGACGTGGTATTGGTGATAGAGGATGATTTGCCTCCTGCTAGATGGCTATATGGTCTCATTACTGAAAAGCATACTGGCTCGGACAATATCACAAGAGTTGTTTCATTGCGTTGTAAGGGTTCTATCATAAAAAGACCTGTATCAAAGTTAATATTCCTTCCTGTCACTACTTGATAGTATATTTTGTTGTTTTTTATTTTTGTTGATATTTAACTGAGAATAGCGGTTAATTTATACTTTACGTTTAGATTTAAGATGTCATTGCATACTATGGTTTTATATTTGTATAAACATAATACAGTCCACAAATATTTTTTAGTCCCCCATCTATTTTTGTGTATCGCTTCATGGTGGGCGGTTTATTTAAGTTCTTTTTATTGTTATAATAATTTCAGTTTTGGACATTCTGTCCATGGTGGGCGGAATGTTTGAGTGAGAGCTTCCTCAAAGCTCGATAGATGGCGTTGTACCATTTTCTAAATCTCGCTGTTATGATTTTCTATAAATGTGATATAGGGAATCGTTTTTCTAATACATATTGTACTCGCTATGGAAACTTCGTTTCATTTTGGATAATTGGGCAGCTGTCGGGTGCACTAACAGTACCTTTGTACTCATATTATAATTATATTGTATCTCTATGTATTTTACTGTGTGTACATAAATAATAAAATAAATAAATAAATAAGATTTTACAAAGAAAAAAGACTTCAGAAAAAAACCCTTTTTTTTTTTTTTTTTGAGGGTGGGAAATCATCCAATGACTTCTCCCGCTCTGGGCGGAGCGGAAGGGCGTGTCAGACTTTTACTGACTAAAACCCACCCGTGTTCCTTCATTTGCCTGTTGCCAAGGTCCCGGTATCCCTTTCGGACTTTCCCGCAACCCTGGCAGGCATCGGTCCTACCGGACCCCGTCAATTGTGCTGACATCTCCTTGAGGCGCGCGTGGAACACGAGGCGCCATCGACCCGGGCCTGGTCCTTATCGGACGGCGAGCTGCCCGTTGCTAAACCCTAAAATGTGAAAAATTAATTTCGGATATCGGTGTCTTTGGTTTACAATTTTCGTTTCGTGCCACCGACTTCCGAAATTGAAAGTTATTATTCACTTTTTAGTGTTTTTGTTAGGGATGTCAGTTGTTTGTTTTTTTACTATTTACATTCCACAGGTGATCCTGCCGGGAGGACTGGAGGGTGCCGAGCGTTTGTCCAAGTCAGCGCTCGTCGGTGAAATTCTAAAAGAGCACGAGAAAAGTGACAAAATCCTCGCTGCTATTTGTGCTGGTAATTATCATTTATATTCCATAGCTTTTGTCTGCGATTTCGCCCGCATCAATCTGCCTAGCCTTTTCCCAACTATGTTGGGGTCGGCTTCCAGTCTAACCGGATGCAACTGAATACCAAAATTTTACAAGGAACGACTGCCTATCTGACCTCCATAACCCAACACCCACACACAACTGGGTAATACGATACCCCTTGGTAAGACTGGTTGTCAGACTTTCGGGTTTCTGACGACCCGTAACGACTGTCAAAGATCCACGAATGACAGCCGGGACAAACGGCTTTACGTGCTTTCCGAGGCACAGAGGAGTCTCGGTTTGTAAAGATGGTCACCCATCCACGGACCAACCCCCGGCAAGCGTAGCTTGACCTTAAGGATCGACCCGGTGCGGCTGTTATTACTTAGCCACGAGCTCCTCGACTTCCCCCGCAGGTAGATTGGAAATTATCCTACGGTGGTGGAAAGTTCTTCATCCTCCATAGATAGATGAGCATCCTCGATCCTACGTTGTATCCTTACATATTATAAAACAAAGTCCTCCGCCGCGTCTGTCTGTCGTCCTGTACGCGATAAACTCAAAAACTACTGCACCGATTTTCAAGCTGTTTTCATCAATGGAAAGAGTGGTTCTCGAGTAAGGTTTTAGTATATAATAACCGACATCCACGCGGGCGAAATCGCGGGCATTAGCTAGTAATGTGTATATGCTAGTCGCGCGGTAAACTTTGATTGCGCGATGCAGGATTTTGCGTGATGTCAGAGTGATGCGTAGTTCGCATGTGGCGGTGTATACGTAAAGTTTAAAAAATCCTCAAACAAGTAATGGCCGCTCAAATTGTCTATGGTTTAGTGATGCGACAGTATGACTAGGTTTTGTTGCTATTGATGTTACGTTTTTTCAGTAGTGATTCTTTTTATATTGAGTAACTTTCAAATCATAAGCAATTTTTGTTCCAATACTATTGAAATATGATCATTGATTATAGCAGTATAATATTCTAAAATTTGAGGGGTCCCCATACGACATTATTTAATAAGGAAATGAAGACCGCATCTTTAGTAAGTAAAACACGGGCTAGCTCCAAAAGCATCTGGAAAATTCTAGCCGAAAAACACGATTCTTGTCAGTATAATAATATTTTTCAATAAAGGATTAAATACTCTTTGAACAATTCGTTGATATTTATTATGTCAATCACTGGGCATTTCAATGACAAGATAAATTTAGACGAGACAAAAAAGGTTGTCGGCCGATTGACGTTTGCAAAAATTCAAAACCAATCTCAATTTTCGCATAAATTTTTAGGGGTATGAGGAACAGGGTGTAAAGTTCACTCATCCACCATAGAAAAGGGAGGATCCTCCGACCAGACGGGTGTTGTGTCTGGCGGGCAACTGCCCCATGATTGATATTGGATTTTTGTATATATGTTCACTGCACGGTAAACTCTAATTGCGCGATGCAGGATTTTTGTGACGTCAGGATTTTTGTGTGACGTTTGGTCTTTGATGCGTAGTTCGAATGTGGCGATGTAGGTACCGCCACAAATTGATAAATTTAATATTATATTTAAACGTTTAGAAACACGCACAGAATGTAAAAGTGAGTGTGATAATACGTGTATCCTATTTAGTGCGTATTTTACAGTGAAACGTAGATATCCCGTTTAATTCCCAGGCAAGTTCAATGTTTCTGCCAGGGCTGCGGGAAAGTCCGAAAGGGATACCGGGACCTTGGCAACAGGCAACTGAAGGAACACGGGTGGGTTATAGTCAGTAAAAGTCTGACACGCACTTCCTCTCCGCCCAGAGCGGGAGAAGTCATTTGGTGACTTTCCACCAACAAAAAAAAAAAAACGGCCAAGTGCGAGTCGGACTTGCGCACGAAGGGTTCCGTACCATTATCTATAAAAACGGCAAAAAAATCATATCTGTTGGGTATGGGAGTCCCCTTAAATATTTATTTTATTTTAATTTAACTATTTATTTTTAAAGTGAATATATAACTTAATATTCTGTGAATATTTCAAGCCTGTTGCCGTTATCAATATCGAGTAAAAACGAGCAAAAAAATCACGTTTGTTGAATGGGAGCCCCCTTAAATATTTATTTTATTGTTTTTTTTTGTATTTGTTGTTATAGCGGCTCCAGAAACACATCGTTTGTGGCAATTTCAACTGTCTAACTATCACGGTTCAAGAGATACAGCCTGGTGACAGACAGACAGACAGCCGAGCCTTAGTAATAGGGTCCCGTTTTACCCTTTGGGTACGGAACCCTAAAATGAAAAACTAAAAGCAAGTTCAATGTTATTGATTTTCGGGAATTGCAAACAAATCCAGATTAGATGTCGCCACAGCTCCTTGGTTTGTAAAAGGCTAAATTAATAAGGTTTTTTTTTAATTGGCTTTTATTTCTCTATTACAGCCCCAACGGTCTTCGTTGTCCATGGCGTTGCTCGCAACAAGAAAGTGACATCGTACCCCACAACCAAAGACAAGATACCCGTAGAACATTACGAGTATGTGGAGGGAAGTAGAGTGGTTGTCGATGGAAAAGTGGTTACTAGCAGGGTGAGTTCTTGAACATTTAAGGGCAGGGCGGACAGCAGGAGTACAAGTGAGTCCGAATGAATGAATTCTTATTTTTTCAATTTTTTTTAGGGCCCCGGAACTGCATATTGGTTCGGCTTGGCGTTGATTGAGATGCTTCAAGGCAAGGATGAAGCTGCCAAAGTTGAAAAGGGCATGATTATCTCCTGCTATTAGATCTGAACGGAATTAAATCCCTCACACACTACGCGGTCACAACCACTACTAGTTGTGGTCGTAATTTTGGTCTCAGGAGCTCCGACCAAAATGCAGACATACACTGCTACAATAATCTTTTGGCGCTCGAATGCTTTTGCTGCTGGTATACATTTGTACAATCAACAAACTTTAAGCGTGCTCACTTAAGAAAATATTTCTGTGGCAGCGCAGCTAGTGACAAACCACACCCCTTCCTGGTTTCGCCCAATCAGAGACAATTATGTATTTGTGTGTATTCACACAAATCCATATTGTCTTTTTTACACCTGCATGTAACAAAAACATAGCCATTGGTCAAAACGCATGCATTGGGCGATCGAGTCGTGACCCGTGCTACGCGATTATCGCCTTAAAGGTGAGCATGCGGAAGATTTGTCGACTGTACAATTGTTTCGTGAAATGTATTGTAAAAACAAGATGGCGGCGTTATAGTTTGACCAATACAGCTGTACCAGTGCAGGCCGCTCATTCGTCAACGCTGCCTCTCGCTGTACAGCTGTCTTGGTCAAACTATAGTTACCATTTTGACCACGCGTCAAAAGAACCTTGGTCAACTATATCTCAAATCTCTTTGAGACGGTAATTCTAAAATGACTACAGAGTTCGGACGAATGTCGGTTGTGCGACCAGTCGGTCGTTGTGGCCACTGTGGTCGTGGTCCCGTAGTGTGAAGAGCCCTTCCTTATTGATGTCCATATAAACCTACATGGGAGAACATGACTTTAGCACCCTGATTTTACCTTCATAATAAATAGATTATCCATGTATGAATATTTTGTGATTGAAGCTGATTTGTGGCTTACAAGGTAAAAATTTAAAAGTTTGCCGCAAAACTGTTATTATTTTGCTTTTTCGTTTTTTGTAATGCTTTGGAAATGTTTTATTTGAATAAAGAGTTCTGAATCTTATTCTAGAACTTTTATTTTTGTCTGCAAGGCGCTGAGCAGACTATTGACAATTTGTCCACGACGATAGAACGTATGGAAATTATGCAATCCGCGAAATTAAAATTTTCTTAGTCTTGCAATTTCCAGGTCAGTGTAAGGTTGTAGCTTCAAAATATTCTCGACCATAGTCTGTTTTTTAATTAATCTCGTAGAATAATTCGCCATTTCAAGTGGTTGTCGATTGTTTTTTCAATTTGGAGTTTGACATTTGCATCTGTCAAATTATTAATTTTACATTTCAAGTGATTGCCGTTTGTTTTTCATTTTGTAGTTTGACATTTGGATCTGTCAAATTATTCTAAGAGATATTATCCTCGACTCTGTTTTTAATCTCGTAGAATAATTCGATACTTCAAGTGATTGTCGTTTATTCTTCAATTTGTAGTTTGACATTTGCATCTGTTAAATTAGTCTAGGCAAAAGTAGGGAATTTTTGTAATAGTTTAGTTCGGTGTACAAGAGAACCATCACCATTATTCGCGTCAATAAAGTCTGTTTTTTAATCTCGAAGAATAATTTTACATTTCAAGTGATTGCCGTTTGTTTTTCAGTTTGTAGTTTGACATTTCAGGATCAGTCAAATTAGTTTACGAGATAAAAAACAGACGTTAGCAAATATTATTTACAGAATATAAATGTTAATTAAATAAAATACATTTTGATTTCACAAGCTGCCTACGTTCAATCTTTTCTATGGGGAAGATTCACTGAGTGCCGGGGATAGGCAAAAAAAATAAAAAAAATATTAATACTTATATTTGGGTACATAGATTACACATTGATCTTATTTTTAACACTAAATAAATTATATAAAACAGTAAATGCAGCACAAGCCTGAGAGACCATAGTCTGGCCGACGCACAGTGGGCCCATACTGAAAATTAGTGGACATAGGCAACAAAGTTCCAATATCGATGCGATTTTTTTTTATATGACGCGTTATGATATTCCTCACAACTTTTACTCCTGTAAAATTTCTCTTAAAGTTGGTAGTTTGTCAGAAAATAAGAATAATTAGATTTTTTCGCATATTTCGATCGCATCGATATTGGAACTTTGTTGCCTATGTCCACTAATTTTCAGTATGGGCCCACTGTGCGACGCAAATATGACGAACAGTGCTGCGTGGTTTTCCGTTCCAAAGAATTACCAACATTGTGTCAATTAAAATACGGTCGAAAATAAAATAACAAAAGCGTACCTCTGTCGCATGTTCTTTCGGAATAATGGTATTTTATTTTCAACCTTATTTCGACTAACGCAAGATTGATATTTGTTTATCAGTGAAAACCGCGCTTCACCAGGTATGCGTCGATCCTTATCCCCGTTTACTGAAAGTCCAATTGAATTTGATATCAAAACTAAGTGCAAGATACACGGACTGGACTTTGAAGTAACCGTCGCATACGAATGTGAACGTTATTTGTGTATCATTAATGTTCATATTCAAATGAAACGCTTGCTCACATATCAACATTATTTATATAAGATCGTTTGCCTAGCCTTTTCCCAACTATGTTGGGGTCGGCTTCCAGTCTAACCGGATGCAGCTGAATACCAGTATTTTACATGGAGCGACTGCCTATCTGACCTCCACAACCCAGTAACTGGGTAATACCCCTTGGCAAGACTGGTTGTCAGACTTTCGGGCTTCTGACGACCCGTAACGACTGTCAAAGATCCACGAATGACAGCCGGGACCTATGGTTTAACGTGCTTTCCGAGGCACGGAGGAGTCTCGATATGTAAAGATGGCCACCCATCCATGGACCAACCCCGGCAAGCGTAGCTTAACCTGATGGATCGAACCGTGCGGCTGTTATTACTTAGCCGCGAGCTCCTCCTTATATCAGAATAAGGTTCATATTCGTTCGAAACCCTAACTTCACGATCTGTGATTTTTGCCCTTGCTTAGACTGCCTTCAGACGGACTGCATCGCAGCAACCGCGCCCAGTTGATATATTCAATTGCATGCAGTTCCACGTTCGACTTCGTTCTTCGACAGTCATGATATCAACTTCACACGGTCAGCTGCAGTCGTGTGAAGTCATTATTACCTGCATACAGTCATGACTTCAACTTTACGCGGTCGGCTACAGTCGTGTAGTGTCGACTCACGCTGTCCATCGCGAATCGCATACTAGTAATGGTAATTAATGCGATTTTGCATTAATTTCATTAGCATGTGAATTCTTGAGTTTTAGCATGATTATTGCTATTGCTATGCTAATAGCTAATATGACGATAATTGATAATAATGAAGTATGTGAATTTTGTTAATCACTCGCGAACGAGGTCACGGTCGCGTGAAACCGATAGATTTAGTATTCCCGACTTCCCATAGGTGCGACGGAGAGCGCACGCTACCGCTGCGTGCGTCGATGCTCTGACGTATGATAGTATAAAAAAGTACGAAGCGATAAACATAGCACTTCACAGAATTTCGCAACTACATTTCATTTGCTAAATGCTAAATGTGCATTCGCATGCTAGCAATGAATGCGAATGCTAATTAATCTATCACTACCGCATACAGTTAGTGTGCAGAGCAGTGAATACATGCTGACTTCGAAAACATGCGACAAAATTTAAGGGGGTTACCCATCAATATGAACAACTTTTACTATGGGACCAACTAAGAATTCACAAAAAAAAAATCGACCTTATACAAAATGGTTCAATCGGGTATCTTTTCGGGTATACCTTTATACAACAAGGTTGTTTTTTTTTTACGAATTCGTGTTTGTCCTGTAGTAAAAGTTGTTTATATTGATTGATAGAACACTCCCTTTTTTGTCGCATGTTTTCAAAATCAGTCTTGTATCGACTGCACGCGGTTGCTACGATGCAGTCCGTCTGATGGCAGTCTAAGCAAGGGCAAAAATCACAGATCATACTTGTGAAGTTAGGGTTCCGAACGAATATGAACCTTATTCTTATACATATAATGTTGATATTCATATACGCGATATGTGAGCAAACCGTTTCATTTGAATATGAAAACTAATGGTACACTAGTAATTTCGATTTAAAAACTCCTCAATACAAATTATTCTTCGATTCCCTAAATAGTTTTCCGAAGTGACTTCTGCAGATACCAATAAAAATTAATTCAGACTTTTTTATAATTTAAAAACAAATTATTACAAATTCACATCACATTAGTCTATAATTTTAAATTCGGAGTTTCGGTACTTTCCTGATATGAGTGGAAATCGAACACAAGATTGGAGCCAACTCTACTAGCGGCCAAACCCATCATAACCTATTGTCAGTAAAAGTCAGATCGCTATTAAGGCCCTACCCTACCTCAAATTTTAATTCGCTCGCACCATACTACTCGCGGGCTGAGTGAGAGCGAGACTGAGTGGGATGCTGGTGGCTCTCAAGCCTCGAATAGTTTAGGTAAGTAATTGCTTTTTAAGGTAAAATAAGGGTAGTTAAAAAAAAAAACAAAAGTCCTACTTTATAGTTTGTTCAGTAATTATGCAGTTTCATGATCTAATTTGAAGTATTTTTTTAATAACAGCGGTTTATAGTTCAGTTTAGAGGTAACTTTGTTTTTTTTTCTATTGAGAATTTTTTATGTAATCGTGTTTTCGCCAAACATAGGACCTAGCATCAATCCTCAACTTTAACATAACTATATTTATTTCAAAATTAATGCTGCAGTATTTTCTGCATAGCGGAGGAACATGCTATGCAATTTGAGGCAGGGTAGGGCCTTAATGGTAGACAGTATAATTCTATCTGATATTGTGTTGCATTCCATAAGATTCCTAGTCTGTGACAGATTATTGGGACGTTAAAACCACAGATAGATAGGTTTTACTATCTCCAGTATGCCCAAACTGTAGATATATTGGGTTCTTTGACATGGTCTCATAAATACCCTAGGGTTATGGGATTTAAAAAAAAACACGTTGTATATAAGGCATAGGGCGACTGGTAATTAGTGACCAATACTAAAACACGTCACTTTACTCATCATTATGAACAACTTTTACTATGGGACCAAACGAGAAATCGTGAAAAAAAAAATATAAGCTGTTCCCTACATTTTGAGGAGTTACCGTGCGTTTGCACTGGCGAAACATTCAAGACAAAACATGTTGAAATCTCTATTTTCTGTCAATGTTCCATACAAAGTTTTGACAGGAACTAGAGATTTAAACATGTTTTGTCTCGAATGTTTCGCCAGTGCAAACGCACGGTTATACGAACATACATGTAGGGAACAGTTGATATTTTTTTCGCGATTTCCGGTTGGAGAAATTTAAATGTAGTCCGTCAATATACATACTAATTTGATACATTATATTATGAGTATTCCAATATATAATAAAATAACCTAAAACAGTCTATTACAATGAGATTCCTACAAAAATAAGGAACACAACTATTTGGCAAGTTATAATACTAAAATGATAAAGTGAAAATTTTGGAGTTTTGCCCCAGATTAATACAGATGGTTCACTCGGCAAAATCATTTAAATAAAAAGCGACTCTTGCTACGACACAATAAAGTGCAATTCAGGTCGCACAGCGCTAATTACCTACAGTTATATTCGCCTAAAAGTCTCTTTCTATCGCGTAACTCTTTTATCTTCTGAATACGTTACGCTCACTGAATTGACCCGACACGACGCGCCGTATTAGCTCCATACCTTAAATGCGGAATGCGCCTTCTGTACTATTCTGTGGTTTTTCTACATACAGGTTCTAAAACAGTCGTGTATCAATTAAAGTTTTGCTCTCTAATCTCTTTCTCGCAAATAAAACAAGAGAGAGACGGAATTAAGACTTACTTATAAAGTGTTTTACAAATCTGGTATATTTTTTATAAATCATATTTACTACAATAGTATTTCAATATTGAGATACAAAGTTTTTTTGCAAGTTCAAATAAGAACCTGTATATTTATAATATCATCAGCAAATAATTGTCCCAATTTAGGACGAACAAGGGTGGATCCAGGGGCGGCACACGGGCACTTGCCCCTCCAAACGGTTTGTAAAATAAACTCGAATCGTCTGAATGGACTGGCTTAAATGCATATCTACCAAGAATCTGCTTCAATGATGAACATTGAAGATGATGAACACTGCTTCTATGTATACTTGTATCGTCATCGAATAAAAACTTTTTACAACAAAAAAAAAACAACCGACTTCCAAAAAAAACAAAAAAAGTAAAAATAACTTTAATTTTGGAAGTCGGTGTCTTATCTTTTCAATTTTCGTTCTTTGCCACCGATTTCCGAAATTAAAGATACTCGTATGTTTCACTTTTTAGTGTTCTTTTTGGAAGTAGGTTTTTTTTTATTGTAAAATGTTTTTATTTTTCACTTTTTAGTTGTGGTACCTACCCAACAAAAATTCGAATACCACTACCTGCTATGTAAATAGGTAACAGTGACGGAGTCAAATAAAATATTATCTACATAGACTAAGTGGGAAAAATACGTAATTATTGAAGCTAACTCAAAAACTACGCAAGCAAAGTTAATAAAATTTATATGGGACCACAAGAGATGCACCAGCTTTCGAATAAAAAAGAATCATCAAAATCGGTTAACCCAGTCGAAAATTCGAAGGTAACAAATATAAAAAAAAAAAAAAAAATACAGGCGATTTGACAAAGTTATGATTTTGACATTATTATTGATAGTTTTGACATTACTAGTAATCATGACCAGAATTTCCCAAATATTGTTATGTACTAACACTAGTGTTTAAGATGATTATATACTAACAAAGTGGATTGTATGATCTGGAAATAAATAAATTGATTGATTGATTGATTTGATAACCTCCTCGTTTTTTTGAAGTCGGTTAAAAACCCAAAAGCAGCATAGTGCAACACAAGATTTATGGGAGACACTTTCTATCCGTTTAGCCCATGTGCCCCTAAAATCCTGGATCCGCCCTTGAAATCATAAAGAGATGGATCGTGCTATCGAGCATAGATCACCGCGCTTGCACAGTGTGTTGGCGATTTCAGAGTGACATTGGTGACATATTCTGTACTTATCTCTTATGGCGGTAATTCACTTGGTGTATTTGTAAAACATTCACAACATTTCATTAATATGAAATAAAATTCCACTTCAGACACTAATATGAAATGAAATGATTTTTAATTCTTCAAAAAGGTTTTGTGCGAACACTTTTACACTTCAATCATTTTTTAAACTACATGAGGTCGGCGTTTCCCATCTAAGGGCCTTATCATACTAGCGGATTGCGAGCGTCCTCAAAGCGGAGCGGGCGCACAACGAACACGCGACGCATGCGCAGCGAATTCGTTGCGGACGCGCAATGAGATCGCCGCGAATAGCAGCGTGTGTGTGTGTGTATACTGAGTGTATTCTGAGTGTATTGTACGTCGTTAACTTGCTACAAACACGCGAAGAAAACGTTGGGAATTTGCCAAGCGACCGCGACGTATTCGCTGCGTGCCCGCCCCGCACAGTGGAACGAATGTATGGGAGCGGTTGGACGTAGACATGTCCGAAAAAAAAGAGTAAAATTATGCCAAACTAATGATGCCATCTTATTCGATTACTTAATGCCTTCATAACTTGTGGTGATGAATTTCTTCATAACTCCCATATTTCGGGAGTAATTTGAGAAAATGTGAAATTTTACTATGAAAATGAGTGTATCGAGCTCTCTCCCTCCTGATTCCGGGCTTGTTTCAAGTAGCGGTCTCTAATATCATAATGCTAATACTAAGAGCTATATTTAATACTAAGACACATAGTGCGCCAAATGTGCACTTTCTGGGATAAAGAGTGATGTTTATTTTATAACACAATTTTTTAATTTTTTGTTTATTTTGTTGATTAAAACCGTTTTTCTAAAGGTTTACCTTATTACAATAACATTTCTGAGCAGCCAATTAGAGAAGATATAAGCTAATTAGGATATATAATTAGGGACTTAAGGTTTACATATAAAACTGATGCACTAATGATTACTGATAAGAACATTGCTATTATTTAATTACTAAATGGCTCTTAATACACTAATTTAGCATGCATCATTTACTAATTATCACAATAACTAATTACCTTGCAATATTTAACAAAGGATACCTGGGATACCTGGATTTTATATAAATAGGTCACTATTAGTAACTTTAAAATCAGTGTTGATTTACACCTCGTTGTATCCAAGCTAATCTCGCAATGTATTTTCCAAATTTTAATACAAATCTTGATATTCACGTTGCTTTATGCGCACGCGCACATAAAGATTTACGCGACTTTAACTATTTGTTCAGTGTTTTAAAAGATAACAGTTGTGTTCAGTTATGTGAAAGTGCTGAAACAAGTTTAAAAGACTGGTGTCGTCGATTTTGCTACCGCATTTATGCAAAATGGACACAGTCTGGAAGAAGCACAGATAAGTTTCGGAAGAAACATGAGATTTGGCTACAGGCTGCAATTCAATGGCCGGAATTACAGAATGAAAATATGGAACCTTCTACAGAAAATATAAGTGACGTCATCGAGCCCATAATTTCTCCTGCTAAATCTGATGCTTCAACTTGTACACATCCTAGTCCTCGTAAATCTTTTGAGGACCTTAGTAACCGGCAAAAAAGAAGACGCACCACTGAAGATAGTCTTTCATGCAGCAGTAGCAGCGCTGAAATTATGTTTTCGGCCGAAAGGGCGCTTCAAAAGGCAGGACAAAGCGATACAGCTTATGTTATGAAATACTTGACGGAGAATCCAGAAGAGGCCTCAAAAATCAAAGCCTTCATTGAAGGTAAATCAATTCAGGTACGGGAAATATCCCCTTTGAAGGCATTGGCTCTTTATGTATCGATGAACTTATCGAAATGGCGCTATAACACTCTTCGGGATTTCAACACTCAAGAAGGAGCTCTTCAATACCCGAGTTACTACATGTTGGTTAAAGAAAAAATTAAGTGCTATCCGGCCAAAGAAGATCTCACAGTTACAGAGAGCTCTGCAAAAATCAAATTACAAGCCTTGATGGATTTAACCTCAAGAAGACTTATTAGGTCGTTAGAAACCCCTGTTGATCCCAATCAACAGCTCGTATTGACCAGCAAATGGGGTTTTGACGGATCATCTAGCCAAAGCATTTATCATCAAAGGACGAGTGAAGATGAGCAAATCGATCTTGCTAGTAATTTTATGATTAGTCTTGTACCACTGCGGCTCGTCTCAAAAGGTGTAACAATTTGGGAAAACGAGCGACCATCTTCCACTTCATTTTGCCGGCCAATATTGTTTAAGTTTATAAAGGAAACCAAAGAAAATGTGCAGAGAGAGATGGCTGAAATCGAAGCAGAGATTGAAGCCTTAACTCCATCCACCATCACTGATGGAATTAGTGTCAAACACCAACTGCTGTTGACAATGATTGATGGTAAAATTCATTCCATTATATCCAATACAGCAGCTTCAGTGTGTGACATATGCAAGGCTTGTCCTAAAGAAATGAATAATTTAGAGTTAATCAAAGATAAACACGCAAACGAGGACATGTATAAATATAGCTTAAGCACCCTTCACGCTTGGATTCGCTCAATGGAATGCTTATTACACATTTCCTACAAATTAGACATAAAATCATGGCAAGTAAGGGGTGATATAGCAAAAAGGCAAGTTGATGACAGGAAGAAAAGAGTTCAAGAGGCTGTAAGAAGAGAAACGGGCTTACTTCTCGATGTTGTGAAACAAGGCAGTGGATCCACCAACAATGGCAACTCGGCAAGGAGATTTTTTGAAAACTACACTAAATCTGCTGAACTGACCGGAATAGATGCTATGCTTTTAAGAAAAATCTGTGTGATCTTGCAGTGTATTTCATCAGGAGAGAAGATCAACGTAACTAAATTCCGAGAGTTCTGCTTTGATACTGCTAAGCTTTACGTGGAGTTATACCCATGGTATTATATGCCTTCTTCACTTCATAAAATTTTAATGCATGGGCCAGACATAGTTCAGAACATGTCAATTGTGCCCATTGGTTTTCTATCCGAAGAGGCATCTGAGGCTAGAAATAAAGATTTTAGAAAATATAGAGAGGGGCATTCTCGAAAGCATAGCAGTATCTCATGCAATGAAGATATTATGCACAATCTTTTACTGTCTTCTGATCCACTTGTTACAAGTATCCGTCCAAAAGGAAATAAGTTTGTAAAAAAATCTTCTTTTAAGGAATTTTATGAGCTTACGGATTCTGAGAAAAGTGATATCGAATTTGTTAACATAAATGATTTAGCGGACATCGATTCTGAATTTGAATTAATTGATGATGATGATGATGACGAAGATAATTAAATGATGTTATTGTTTTAAAATGTGTAACTTAGTAAATTA
The DNA here is from genome assembly GCA_949152455.1 of Lithophane leautieri. NCBI lineage: Eukaryota > Metazoa > Arthropoda > Insecta > Lepidoptera > Noctuidae > Lithophane > Lithophane leautieri. The sequence continues at coordinate 8,290,912 of OX424486.1, read as the reverse complement.
GAGCTTACATCTTAATTATTTATTGTACTTTTAATGAAACTAGGTAATTTATTATCAACTTACTTAAAAGTCATACTCTCATCAGTTCTTGTGAATATTTTTGTTAATATATATTTCTGTATATATATAATATATTTATAGACCTCTTAATAAGTCTGTCTGCGGTTTAAAGTAAATACAAATGGGGAAAAAACGTTTTTTTTTTTAAATTTTCATTTCCTTTTATCCCAGAAAGTGCACATTTGGCGCACTATGTGTCTTAGTATTAAATATAGCTCTTAGTAATAGCATTACGATATTAGAGACCGCTACTTGAAACAAGCCCGGAATCAGGAGGGAGAGAGCTCAATACACTCATTTTCATAGTAAAATTTCACATTTTCTCAAATTACTCCCGAAATATGGGAGTTATGAAGAAATTCATCACCACAATTTATGAAGGCATTAAGTAATCGAATAAGATGGCATCATTAGTTTGTCATAATTTTACTCTTATTTTTCGGACATGTCTACGTCCAACCGCTCCCATACATTCGTTCCACTGTGCCCCGCCCCGCAGCCGCTCGCAAACCGCTAGTGTGATAAGGCCCTAACTACTCTGAGAAGAAAGGCCGACACAAACTCAGAGGTTACCAGTCTCTTTTTAAGTCCAGACATTATCTTGGTCAGATCATTGTGAAGACCTTGCAGGTTGGTGTCTGAAATGGTATTTTGAGGAAAGAATCAAACAGATTGAGTGGACCTGTCCAGTCAGGGATCGCACAAAGATTATGTCTGGATTTTAAATGACTGTGGTCTGTGACCACTGAGTTTGTTTCAGTCTTTTTTCTTAGAGTAGTTAGATAGGAGACATCGACATGCATAAAAAAGAGCTTGTACAAACCAACTTACTGAAAAAAAAAACATTCATCATTAAACTTTATTCAACTCGACATAAGGTACATTTTGATTTGAGCAAATGTAGCGAATGATCTGCCTAGCCTTTTCCCAACTATGTTGGTGTCGGCTTCCAGTCTAACCGGATACAGCTCAATACCAGTACTTTACATGGAGCGACTGCCTATCTGACCTCCACAACCCAGTTACTGGGTAACACGATACCCCTTGGTACGGCTGAGGTGAAATGACGCAAATATTTGAACAAATATGCCAAGTTGAATGCCAGCATTTTCCTTATCAAGGATTAAACCAAATGTTTTATAGACATTTTGACTCATACAGACACACAAGTTTCTACGAGACGAAATTCTTAGAAAATCGACTTAACAAAATGTTATAACATAATGAGTAGGTATGACTAATGTTAAGTATATTTCAGAGTATCTTTAATATGCGTAGGAGTCATCTGCTAGATGGGATAGTTTTAAAAAAGGAGGTTAAGTCCTTTACTTAAGGAGGTTAATGAGTATGCTTAGCATTTACAAAATTCAATGAGTAACAGTAGTTTGCTAGCAGTCATTTTCGTTTTAGATTTTATCACGCACTGGATTTTCAACTGTCGGTGCCAGCGGGTCGAAACAAAAAACACTGTTGGACGTTCAACTCCGGGCGCTAAACAGAGCGTTGAAAATCCAGTATGCGAAAAATATCGCCCGTGCGAACCTGAGACCCTAGACAAAGTGACATTATATCAGCGATAACGATGATGGAAAACGCAAAAATGTATGGGACTGACATAAGCAATCGAAAAGCTTATGTCAATACTGTTGAAAGTCGTTGTAGAAATACGAAACGCTTTCGAAGCGATTGTCACTTGTCTAGGCCCTCTGGGTTTAGTACTACACTCCATTTGAAATAAGATTAGACATTTAAATAAACCTTTTTACAGTCCGTTCAACCGATTTTAACTCAAAACTCAAAGCATTTATTTCAATTAAACCATTTACAGGCACTTTTGAATTGTCAGGGAGTCGGTCAGTCAGAAATATGAAGCTAGTTGCCCATTCCAAAGCGTAGTAGGTACTTATGGAGAAGAACGGGCAAGAAACTCCATGGACACTCTTTTAAATCAAAATATTGTTACAATATATGGGTTATATCATTTATGTTGAAATTATACATGTGAGAACAATGTAGAAAGCACGTTAAAAGCGTCCGCAATTATTACATAAAACAATTCAAAAATTAAAATAAGCCATGGCAGCTAAGAGATGACCAGTCACAACTGACGGCGCCCGTTCACGAACATGACGCATGGATCAGCACCATTCAGCTCAACCATTTTGAAGGGAGCTAAATGATCCAACACACGCGCCACCATCAGCGAGACATTTCAGTGAGCATGACATTCCCAGTCGCCAGGGCACATTCAAGTCAATGAAAGACAAATTACCCGGTAAATGGTAGCTCAATAGTACATAGTACTAACTTCTATACTGTAGGCATAAGGATGGCATTAAAAGCAAAAAACGTTACACAATACCAACTGTTTACTGCAGCTGCCATTTGTCATGCCACCAACGCAATAGAAGTCAAAATCGGTTGAACGGACTGTAAAACTTATTTAAACGTCTAATCTTATTTGAAATGGAGTATAGTTCATTTCTATTCATCTGTTTTAGTCGCAATACGCTTCACCGTCCGCACCGCTCGAAAATTCGCTGCATTCCCGTGGCCAGGCGGTTAGGATGTGAGAGCGGGCGAAGCGAGCTCGGGACTTGGTGCACCTCGTTACTATCGAGGCGCCTGATCTATTTCCTAGACATGGACTACAACAGACAAGTACCAAACCCCTTTATATTGAACGACCGTTGAAATATACCAAACATAAATCACTCCACAGTTCCTTATAAAAATTACCAGTTATCAAGGAAATCGTATCCAGTCTTCGGCACAGAATCAGTCAAAGTCTCCGTTGACTGGAAGTCCGTGCCAGAAGATGCTTGACTAGAAGACAGGAGGCCGCGATTCTCTTCGGAGATATCTGGAAGATTAGAAAAAAGGTTTCCGGAGTGAACCATCTGAATTCATCTGTGGTATATGTGAAGGTTTTATGAATATCATCATCTGCCTAGCCTTTTCCCAACCATGTTGGGGTCGGCTTCCAGTCTAACCGGATGCAGCTGAATACCAGTATTTTACATGGAGCGACTGCCTATCTGACCTCCACAACCCAGTAACTGGGTAATACGATACCCCTTGGCAAGACTGGTTGTCAGACTTTCGGGCTTCTGACGACCCGTAACGACTGTCAAAGATCCACAAATTTAACGTGCTTTCCGAGGCACGGAGGAGTCTCGATATGTAAAGATGGTCACCCATCCACGGACCAACCCCGGCAAGCGTAGCTTAACCTGATGAATCGACCTGTGCGGCTGTTATTACTTAGCCACGAGCTCCTCTTTGGCTGAAGGTTTTATGAATAGTTAAACGGAAATAGCGAAGCTCTGTTTAGCATATTATTAAATTGACTCATCATCGTTCATTTATAAGTCATCTTTCACGGCACCTTTATACAGGGTTACTGGTAACTCGACGTATTCCTTGCAGGACGTCATAGTAGGGTTAAAATGCAACAAATTAAGCCACCAAATGTTCTACCGAAATTCAGTAGTTTTTGAATTAGTTAAGAGTTTTAGTTTTTTTAATGAAAAATCCCAGATTAAACCATTTGAAACCAATTTAAAAATGATTTACGGCGCGACTGTACTGAAATTTAAGTTATTATCATAGTTGACGCCGTAGCAGACCTTTGTTAATAATTAAAAGTTCAATAATGCCTAAAACTTTGGCAAATATCACTAACAAAACATTTAATTTTTTGTAATTTTTAGCTCTAAAACTCTTAACTAATTCAAAAACTACTGAATTTCGGTAGAACATTTGGTGTCTTAATTTGTTGCATTTTAACCCTACTATGACGTCCTGCAAGGAATACGTCGAGTTACCAGTAACCCTGTAGATAGTGCCATCACCGTCCACGAAGACGCACCCTACTCGGAGCGGAGTTTAAATTCTATTGGGTTATATTGGCACAGCTCTGTTCCTATCTTCTCCGCTCCAGTGTCGCAGACGCCCCGCGCTTACTTTGCGTTTAGGAATTAATTAAGTAATAAAAACTAAAACCCAACTACGAATAAAAAGGTATAAACAAGACACCACAGACAGACAAATTAAAAATCCGGAGTCACACGTGTTAGGACATAAATCGAACAGATTACGTGTGACTCCGGATTTTTTAATTTGTCTGTCTGTGGTGTCTTGTTTATACCTTTTTAGTCGAAGTTGGGTTTTAGCTTTTATTACTTTAATTTTTTTGAAAGTCTTTTGGGGTTATAATATACATATTTTTAAATGTGCTCATTAAGCCCTTTCATTTGATACCCAACATGGTACGATTAAACAATTTTTTTTAAAGTTCCTGACTTTGTTCTCTAGAGGGCGCCATTTAATGTGACGTCACATAGCCTATAACCAGCGGACGATCAAGACGCTTCCAACGATACCTCATTTGTCAAATTGTGATGAGTGGTTTGAAGATAGGAGGGAACAGATTAACATAAATACATACCGGTTAAAACCATAACCCTCCTATTTTCTTCGCCGTAGTCGGGTAAAAAGAGTGTGGCACGTCTTCGAGGATGGCACTATACCTTGCGCCAGATAACCGTGGAATAAAAGTCGTTGAAGCCTTCTACCAATGTATTCCAATATTTTAAAACGATACGAATAAATGTTAAGGCAGTGTCGCTTACACAACAAAACGTATCGCGGTACGAGGCGTTCTTGGCGCGTGCACGTGGCATGTTTTTAGGGTTCTGTACCCAAATGGTAAAACGGAACCCTATTACTAAGACTCCGCTGTCCGCCCGTCTGTCACCAGGCTGTATCTCATGAACCGTGATAGTTAGACAGTTGAAATTTTCACAGATGATGTATTTCTGTTGCCGCTATAATAACAAATACTAAAAAAACAAAATAAAATAAATAGTTAAGGGGGCTCCCATACAAAAAACGTGATTTTTTTGCCGTTTTTTTAGGTAATGGTACGGAGCCATTGGTGCGGGAGTCCGACTCTCACTTGGCCGGTTTTTTATATGATTTTTGTTTGCATATAATATCGAGACAATATTCCACGGTTATCTGGCGCAAGGTAGATCTATCTATATACGGGGAGATTATTGCGACACCATACAAGTTGCAGATACCAGCGTCATCCAAAAAGCATTTTTTTTTTTTATATTTAATAGGACACACTAACAGCGAATTCTTACCACGGGGTATCGTGTTACCCAGTTACTGAGTTATGGACGTCCGATAGGCAATCGCTCCTCGTAGAATACTGGTATTCAGTTGCAGACGGATAGACTGGAAGCTAACCGGCGGATGCAGCTGAATACCTGGCTGTCATTCGTGGATCTTCGAGTCGTTACGGGTCGTCAGAAGCCCGAAAACCTGACAACCAGTCATACCATGGGATATCGTATTACCTAGTTACTGGGATGTGGACATCCCAGTAACTGGGTAATACGATATCCCTTGGTATGCTAATTTATACGCCTATCTATATCCTATCGTATTACCTAGTTACTGGAATGTGGACATCCCAGTAACTGGGTAATACGATATCCCTTGGTATGCTAGTTTATACGCCTATCTATTATCATATCGTATTACCTAGTTTCTGGAATGTGGACATCCCAGTAACTGGGTAATACGATATCCCTGGGTATGTTAATTTATACACCTATCTATATCCTACCTATATACCTGTATGATATGCAGCGATTGCCTATTGGAGGTCAGATAGGCAATCGCTCCATGTAAAATACTGGGATTCAGCTGCAACGGTTAGACTGGAAGCTAACCGGATGCAGCTGAATACCCAGCTGTCACTCGTGGTCATACGTTTGTCCAACCCCTACATAACAGGGCTAGGTAGATTGATTGAACCATCATATTTACATAACAAAATACCTTAATGTATTGTAAAGTTTGACTCATACTATTTGTTTGAGATAGGCAACGAATTTGTGATACTAACTAAATGTTTTGATTAATTGTGTGTCATACAGTGTGTGGTGTATTGTAATTTTATGCAATACGTATGTGAACTTAGTTGAAAGGCGATGGCTGTTTTGAAAATCATATTATTTATTGGCTGTTGCCCCCGACTTCATCTGCGAATGTAAAGTAGCCTATGTCCTTCTCCGAGTCATGGTCTATGTGCCAAATTTCAGACGAATCCATTCAGCCGTTTTAGCGTGAAAGCGTAACCGGGACCGGGACTAACGGCTTAACGTGCTTTGCGAGATACGGAGGAGTTTCGGTTTGTAAAGATGGTCACACATCCACGGACCAACCCCGTAAAGCCTGATGGATAGACCCGTGTGTCTGTTATTACCAGTGATCGGAGTAGGTAGATTGATTTTTGGTACTTGTAGCATAAATGCACACAGAAAGAATAACATGGATAAGCCATTTTTCCGGATAGTAATTCCGGTATTTCCGGATTCAATTAAATATTGTTAATGTTGGTAGTGATATTATTACTACTCAATTCAAAATTTAAAGGAAGGTATCAAAACTAAATTAATTAATTATTTATCTGTTGAATAATAAAAACAATCGAATTCCGATTTTCGATTTTTTTGAGGATGGCAAATCATCAAATGACTCCTTCCACTCTGGTAGAATACAATTCCTACATAAGTTACGGTTTTTTTAAATAATCCACCAATTCCGGAGGAATGTCCATATTAATATATACGTTTCGGATCAATGGCCCCAGTTCAATCTACCTACTCCGATCACTGGTTATTACTTAGACACGAGCTCCTCGTTAAATATCAAATACAGTGCTTAATTTAAAATTGAGTATTAAGGCGGTACCCTGAGCAAAATAAACGTGAGCATTTGTTCCCTCTTCGCAGACCGAAAATCCCGGTGAGATACAGTCCAGAATACGCCCAAATTTTAGAATAAAATCTTTATAAAATCAAATTCCGGCCTTTTGAAAAAAAAAAAAAAAAGTTGTTACAAAATGTTCATTATTAAATTATTTATCTATAAGTGTCATTAGCAAAATTAAATAATGTTTACTTTAAGAGGAGTTTAACGAAACAGATATTACTTAAAAAAAAAAAAAAATGCACAATTTTGGAATCAAGATTATGTAGAAATTTAATGTATTTTTATTATTTGATATTTCTTTTTAAATAACAAGTAGATAGCTCCTAAAAACTACACAAAAAACAACTAGCGTGGCGTTTTGCTTGGGGTACCGCCTTAATAAATTAGTTCAATACAGAGCGATTCGAAATTATATATTTCCCTACATATTTTTAACAAATTAATAAAAACAGGTAAATATTTGACAGCTATTTGCGACGTTGCCAACTTTTAAAGCACATGTGGTCCGCAATCCTTAGATTATCATAAAACAAGCAAACACGATAAATTAATAAAAAATCCACGTATTTATGCAGCGTTTCCTTTATCAATATTTAACACTATGTGCAAGGAATTAATTATATTATAATGCAGCTCCCGCGAGAGTTACACAATAAATTAATGTCGTAAGTACGTAGTTAAGATTATAGACGCGCGTTCTTCATGTATAAATTGTGCATATAATCTTTATAAAACACATTTACACGGACCTATGCAATTGCTTACTGAATGCAAGAATCAGTTGTATAATCTAAAGCATGATTTCCATCAAACGGCTCGCATAGCATCGGATCGGATAGGATACGAATGGATGCGGCGACAGCCGATCGCGTCCGGCAGGATGTAATGTATGGATGTAAGTATGTTCATCTGTTCCCTCCTATCTTCTAAACCACTCATCACAATTTGGCAAATGAGGTATCGTTGGAAGCGTCTTGATCGTCCGCTGGTTATAGGCTATGTGACGTCACATTAAATGGCGCCGTATAGAGGACAAAAAGTCAGGTACTAAAAAAAATTGTTTAATCGTACCATGTTGGGTATCACAAATTAAAAATCCGGAGTCACACGTAATCTGTTCGATTTATGCCCTAACACGTGACTCCGGATTTTTAATTTGTGTCTGTGGTTTCTTGTTTATACCGTTTTAGTCGTAGTTGGGTGTTAGTTTTTATAACTTTAATTTTTTTAATGATTATTATTCTATAAATAAATATTTGATACGACCGCGAATCATATTTAGATCAACATAATACTTGCTACTGACTTGCAAATAGCAAAAAACGTAAGAAAATTTGAATTTCGCGGGCTAGTCTGAATCTTTCGCCTTATGCCGTCATCATCATCTGCCTAGCCTTTTCCCAACTATGTTAGGGTCGGCTTCCAGTCTAACCAGATGTAGTTAAGTACCAGTATTTTACCTATCTGATCTCCACAACCCAATAACTGAGTAATACGATTCCCCTTGGCTAGACTGGTTTTCAGACTTTCGCGCTTGTGACGACCCGTAATGACCGTCAAAGATCCACAAATGATAGCCGGGACCAACGGCTTAACGTGCTTTGTGAGGCATGGAGGAGTCTCGATATATACAGATTTCGCCTTATGTCGTGTTAGTAACAAAAAATAAATAATTCCAAACTTACCACTACTAGATTTTACAACACTGCTCCTATAATCCTTTTCATATTTATTCTCCGCCTGCGGACTCTTGAAATTAGTTCTAAAGAAGTTCTCTGAAGAAGCCACAATCTGCGTTTGAGGACCGAGTGATACCAGGCACTCACGTTCCTCATCCTTACTCTTAAAATTGCCTATAAACTTGCTGATGAAGCCTGGTGAGGTAACCTCTCTATCCGGACCTTCTTTGTAAGTGCTACGTAGGACATCATGTGATTTTAAAGCATTTTTCAGTTCAGATACCACTTTTGAGTGGGATAATGCTAGCTCAGACATTACTGGTGGTGGGGACGTAGGTTTTATTTCTTTAGAAGCTCTGCAGTCACTTAAAATGCATAGATTCAACTGGCTCTTTGTTTGGTAAAGAAACGGACTGCTGTGTTCGTCTTTATATGAAGAGTTTTCATCTTGGATTAGTTTCTGTCCATGTTCTCGTCCAAAGAATGACATCAAATCATCTTTGCGGACCGGTGGGACGTTTATATCGAAGTCTAGTGTATCTAATAATGCATATTTCATTGAAATATCTGGTTTTATTAGAGATTCGTTTATGATTTCAGTCTAGAACAAATGAAAAACTAAATTAATAATTAATTTATTGATAATGTTAAATGGATGTTTTGTGATAATTGATGTGATAGGCGGTGTTAATTTAAATTCCTTTCGTGAATTTCCTGTTTTACTGTTTGTATTGAAATATAAATGACTATACAATAGTAGGATAATTCACACATAACTGATTTATTTGTCATTGCTCCATTTATATATTTTTTTTTGTCTTTTGTGTGACAGTAATCTTATTTTAGGTGCATCGTCCTCACATATAATTATATAATTCATGTACACAAAATATTGTAAAACATTTTTGAAAAGAGTAACGGTGGAGTTTCTTGCCCATTCTTCTCCATACGAAAGCTACCTTTTGGAATGGGCAACTAGAATCAATTCTATTTCTTTGTTTTTCATTGACGTTCAAAAGTGCCTTTTATGTGCCTATTTGAAATAAATTATTTGACTTTGACTAAAACTTTAAAACAAAAAATACCACAGTTCAATAATAATTACAAAATAACATATAATTTTTTAAATAATTTTGCATTGGCATAAGATTTAAAAAACAAGTAACATAATGTTAGGTAATAAATTGGTCTCATAACATGATTTGGAAAAGTAAATAAAACTATCCATTTTTGGACATACAAATTGGGTTATAGAAAATGGAGTATCAGTACATAATACGAGACATTTATTTACAAAAACAAAAAAAAAACCAGCTTCCGCCCGCGGCTTCGCCCGCGTGGTATGTCGATAAAAAGTAGCCTATGTCCTTTCTCAGGCTCTAGACTATCTGTGTACCAAATTTCATTTAAATCGGTTCAGTTTTGGCGTGAAAGCGCGGCAGACAGACAGACAGACAGACCGACAGACAGACAGAGTTACTTTCGCATTTATAATTTAATATATATATATAATATAAATATATAGTAAGGATTATACCTGTCTCTAAAATACTTGACTCTATTTCTGTGTAGTTTATTGGCATATTAAAATGGCAAAGTTTCTAATAAAACTTATTCAATAATATTCATGCACATAAACTGGCTAAACAAAAATAACCGCTTAATATGATTCATACCCAGTTATTTTGATTTGTATAATTATTTGTGTTTTCAAACATGCTGAATATGACAAGTACTAAGTTAAACATATCATTTTCTCAAAAAATATGTGTCACTTATTATTGTTAGTAAATCAATTAATTAATGACCTCAGGATAAGATAATTGGACTTATGAGCGTAATTACCGTTGCCTTTGGCATGAATCACACTCTAGAAAACTGTAAACCAAACTCTGAAACATGCAAGTATTGAAAACTGCAGTGTTGATTTTCCTCACATATTACTTAACAAATATGGTTATTAAGTAGTTAATTAAGTGTCAAGGAAGTGTTTTTTTCTACCTTTTCTTTTTCCGTTAGCGTTTCCCATATATTTTCGTAAGAAGTTCTTGCATCAACAATATCCTCGTGGATTTTCGCAGCTATGGGGTTCATAGACCGAAAATATTCCTCAGCGAAGGCTCCCAGCGCCATGTTCACAGATTTTGATTAAAAATTACACTAAAACTGTTCAAATGTGCTATTTTTAATACAAATCGAGATTCGATAAACACACAACACAACCACTGCCATCGGAAAATAAATAATGAATGAATGAAAGAGCGAACGACTCGCTCGAACGAGTCAATGAATGAGAATGATTGGGGAATGATACACGCATAGTCACATAATAATATTATGTCAGAAAATAAAAATTCTGTCTGTAGCGTACGAAACGAAACACAGTAAAGCATAGAGTAAAGTAATATATATGGTAAGTAAAGCCTGAAATCGTAATAAGTAAAGTTGTTTCAAGTTGCTCAAGGAATAAAGTTTTTACTACTATAAATTTTAAAGTTCAAAATGGAATGACTCAATAATTAGATAGCCATCTGGCGGTGATATGCATATGCTTCTCAGAAGATTCCTCGGCCCTTGCTGAAACTTTTTATTGAAAACAAATGAATCTGAATCGTAACTTATAATAAAGTTTCCAGTAGAATCTTTTAACACGCTACAAAGTAATGAACTCAAGATTAAAATATAATTTTGACTGCCTTTTAAAAGTGGTGTAGTTACGGTTTTTGATACAGAGTTATTATATGTTATCTGTGCTAATTATTTGTCGATTTTCGGTTTTTGGGTGGACATTGAAATGTCAAAAAGACAAAATGGCTTACATTAGCTTTATTTGTTTAGTGTTTTCGACATTAAAATGTAACGGCAAAACGTAAAAAGTGAACAAGGTTCGATACTACGGCAACTATGTTGCACAACACAGGGCATTATGGCCCGAACGAAGCGCCGATTAACATGGGAACGCCCGTTAATATGACACCAATGAGTGGTCATATGAATATCACTCATAACATTAATAATTTGAGCAAAATCGCCCACCAAGGCATCCCATCACCTAGCGGGCACTATAACCTACCGGACTATTCTCATTACAACCACTCTCCAATAGGTATGCCGTCGCAAATTGCTCAGTTTCCCAACTATCAACATCTGGGTTTCCAACATTCTTATATGAATCAAAATGCGAATAATATGAACGATTTACCATTCCCAAACGGTATGTTTCCTATGAATTTAAATGTACAGAGCGAGCATAATGCTAATATGATGAATTATGCTTATGATAAGAGAGTAATTGAGTCAGCGAGGCAGGAAAACTTTAAAGAGCAGAATATGCGAAAAATGCCTTTGAACATACCTCAGATACCAAATAAACTGTACAACAAACAAATTGGAGGGAACAATGACTTCATACACAGTAATATGTATGAAGAAACCCAACATAATATAGATTTAAGCATGAAAACTCAAGAAAAATTACAAATAAACAGCACAAGACGGAAAAACATTGAAAACACTGTCAAATTAATTGAAGATATTCTTATTCACTCATCAAATAAACCTAAAGAAGTAGCTGAAATGATTCCCATAGTACCAAACACCACAAACATTGACATTCCATCAGATATGACAGTTGAAAAAGTAACGAAACCATTAACAAATATCCTGGATTCAAATACGGACCCATTAGCACAATCTCCACCCAACTTAACAGTCAACAAATCAAATAAGGACAGTGTTGAACCAAATCCAACAGAAAATGACAGTAGAGATAAACAAAAAGCAGAAAATGACTTGTCATCGGATGATGAAGAATTAAAACCTACAGGAATCACACAACACTTCATAAGGGAAGACTCAGAAGTGACAACCGACAATAGTATTGTTATTAAGGTTGAGAAAGCAAGTTGGGCAGACTCCGAATGTTTTACGCCATTCTTGAAAGACTGTCATGGGTTTGAGAGGGACGAACACATGAATTATAGAATAATTGAAGGTGACTGTAGCATTGCCGAAGCGATTACTTCTTATAAAAATGGTAATTATGATTTTTATTTCTAGCTACTTGTGGAATATCCGGCCGGATATTCAGTGGGATATCTAATATCCGGCTATCCAAATCAAAATCCATTCCATGCATAGAATAAATATTGGCTATTTTATTTTTAGCTACATGTTGATAATGTATGCTGTATTATGTTTATTTTTAACTGCCGCGCGTGGTATGTCTAGACCAATAGGGCATTGGTCTAGCCATCTCAGATTCTTCTGCTTCTGTGATTGTGAGGTTTTGGGTTCAATTCCCAGTTCAGTTCTAAAAGTAAAACTCCATAACACTTATGGAGTTCTACTTTTAGAAAATTCTCAATAGTAGCTCTGAATCTAGAACTGGGCCCAAATAATAGGCAATTAGCTTGCTTCCTGTTGCTAAAGTTATCACACTTGTAAATCCGTTTCCCCTCTATTTTGTATGTTCATTATTAAATCAACCAATTAATCATAATTACAGATATAAAACCAGAAGGAGTATTCGAATGTCCGCACTGCGCTCTCCTCTTTAAACACCCAAAAAGATTTATAATACACAATAAATGGCATACATTCGGCCTAACGAACATTAAAAGAATGGAGATCGCAAAAGTAAGGGAACAAAAGAGGTTTGAAAGAAAAGAGGCAAAGATTATAGAACGAATGAACTCTAAAGAGGTTACGGACGTTAAGGTGGACGGAAAGGTGTTTCCGTGTAAGGATTGTGATAAGGTGTTCAGCGCTAAAGGGAGCTTGAAAAATCATAGGCAAAGGTGAGTTCTTTAAAATATTTTATAGCAGATTTTTAACACTAGGGTTTTATTCTGAATCGCTATTACGTTTTAATGCGGTACACAAAAAGTAGACTCAAGAGAAAAAATAATTCCAAGCGGGAATCAAATATACGACACATCACTGGAACTGGCTTAGTCACTGCGTCAACCATGCCATCAACTTTTATAAATAAAGAAACATATAAACTAATTAATTAAAAAATAAATAAACTTTAAAATTATTGTGATTTTTGATCTGACAACCATAATTTAATTCCTTTTTCAGAACACACCCAACCCGCATAAGAGAGTGCAAAATCTGTCACAAAGTAATATCTAGCTGGACTGCTCTTCGATCGCACTTAGCGACTCACTCAGCGGATTCGGGGCTCGGCTTCCAGTGTAGCGACTGTCCTAAAAGGTTCAAGTACTCGCACTCGCTAGCTAAGCACTCTGACACTCACTTGGTAAGTACTTCAGTGCAAAAGTACTTTTCTACTAAATAAACCTGCCGGTTGTGAAAATCCATCAATAGCAATATTTAAACTTGCTAATGGACACTATGAAGAAAACTCCTGTATGATATTCGTCCGTATTCCACCAAAATTGTTGACTATCCGGCGGCCGGATATTCGGCAATCCATTCTCAATCCTTGAAAATGTATATCCATATATATTTTTTTTGAAATATTAAATTAGTGCGTTTGTAAGACCCAAGCTTACGACGATTAGGTATACAGAGAGAGGAATCTCCTCACAGTGCGTGCGGTACCAAAATGGCACGTATTATTATTAATTAATTATACATTTTCCAAATTTTTTTTTAAAGCTGCGGTGTCCCAATTTTAATGGCCGCGACTTAAGATTTGTAGGTAGATGTTCGAACCCAGACAGGCGCTTTACATTGTGTAAATTATTTAATTACCTCTGCTCTCAAAAACGGTGAAGGAAAACATCGTGAGGAAATCGGCATGTCTTAGAACCAAAAAATTATAAGACGTCTGACATCTACCAACCCGAACATGGCCTGCGTGGTTACGGCCCACTCTCACCGAGAGGAGGCCTGTGCCCCAGCAGTGGGAACATTGTAGGCTGACGACGTATACATTTTTAGGGCGCTGTCTTCGTTCTTCTAACAATCTTCTCCTAGTCTGTCCTTCTCATACTTCTGACTTCGTTCATTCTTCTTTTCATATTCAGTCCATTCTTCTTTGGAATGCGCTTCCTCTTGATATCAGGACGGCCACCAGTCGGTATGCATTTAAGCGGAAATTGCAGTTTTTTTCTGAACAAATAGAGTAGAGTCATATCTACACCTCTCTCCCTAGAATTTGTATATTATTAATGTATATGTATATATATATTATAGGTATATATATAGTGAATCAGTATGTAGGTAAATGTATCATAAGTTTATAGCTTCTTATTCTGTAAAACCTGTCTTATCTATGCATTATGATATAATATTATATTATTAATTATTATTTTTTTCTCTTTGTTCGTCACAGTCAGAGCATCTGCCATCTAATCTCTTCACAACCCTTGGTTGACTGGTAGAGAATGCCTAAGGCATTAAGTCCGCCTTTGTACCTCTTTTTTGAGTGCGAAAAGTTTAAATAAATAAAGAAATGTCTTAGAGCTGTTTGTGGCATACGTGCCCCAGATAGCTGTATGCCATATTTTAAAAAGCTGAAGATTTTAGCCTTTGCTGCCCTCTACACCTATGAGGTCGCCACATTTGCTAAAACCAATGGGGAAAGATTTGTTAACCGGCACTCCCGTCGACATGCCGACAAAATAGCAAATATTATGTCCTCAAAAAACGGCTCTACTTTCTAAAAGTTTCTTCGGAATGTCTTCACGAATCTATAATAAGCTTCCTAAGCAAATAAGATAAATTAAATACGTAAAATTTTTAAGAAAAAATTTAATGACTTCTTGGTAAATAGACCATATTATACAGTACATGAATTTTTGTCCGACAGTTTCGTGATGAGTTAGTGCCAAACTGTTTTTATGTTTTGATGCAAAATATATCTCTTTAACATAATTATGTCACATAAACTTAGATCTAAGATAACAAATTGTCTAAACTATTGTATGCCTAACATGGTGGAGCAGTGCAAACGCACACCAAAATTAATCAATAACAATTCTGTAACCACTGTCTCACAATAAAGATCTTTGACTTTGACATTTTCCCAACAGGAAAAAGTCCACGCCTGCACGGATTGTCCCAAGAAGTTCGGGTCACAGGCTCTCCTGAAAATGCACATGAAGACTCACGAGCGAATGTTGCGTGGCGCCACCTACAGGTGTACTTACTGCGGGAAAGGATTTTTTGAGTCGTATAGTTTACAGGTGAGATTTATACACTGTTTTTTAACCGACTTCAAAAAAAGGAAGAGGTTATCAATTCGTCTGTATTTTTTTTTTTTTTGTTACCTCGGAACTTTCGACTGGGTGAACCGATTTTGATGATTCTTATTTTATTATATTTGATTTGATTGATTCGTATTTTTCCCACTTAGTCTATGTAGATGATATCTTATTTGACTCCGTCACTGTTCTTTACATAGCAGGTAGTGGTATTCGAATTTGAGTGGGGTAGGTTCCACAACTAAAAATGTAAAAATAACAACGTTACAAAAAAAAAAAACAATCGACTTCCAAAAAAAAACACTAAAAAAGTGAAAAATAACATTAATTTCGGAAGTCGGTGGCAAAAAACGCAAATTGAAAAGCAAAGACACCGACTTCCGAAGTTAAAGTTATTTTTCACATTTTTAAGGTTTTTTTTGGAGGTAGGCTGTTTTTTTTTTTTTTTTGTAAAAACTTTTTGCCTAACGAGAAACAACGGTAAAGCCAAAAGGTGTTGGGACCTTATGAGTATTGTGGTTGGAGAAGGAGAATAAATGAAATCCGGTATTCAAGATTAAGTCTATTCAGTTGACCATGAACATTAAGCACAGTGACGCTTCTTTTATTTTACTTCGATGGTCCTAGTTTATCATGTATAACTTCCAGTTACAGCATTAAATGGCTATATGTAAGCGGGCACGCCCTTTGTGCCTGGAGGCTTTTATTTAGTTAATTTATGTTTACATTTACTTGTTTCTGCTTGAGTACATATAGTTCTCGTTTTATTTATTTTTTTGGGTGGTATATTGGCGTGTGCTAGCTGACATATGGCTAATAATTCGATTTATATTTTATGTTACGTAATGTAAATGATTTTGCATACTTTTGTATAGAATCAATTGTTTCTAACTGAACAGACAGCTGTGCTGCTGGGGAGTTTGTTGCGCCACTTCTTCTTCCCAGCTAAAGCACTAGGAAGTGGTGAAAGGTGGGCGTTTTGGGGGACTGTCTTATGTAATTTTGACGTTCGAAAAGTGCTGATTCTCAGCCTAGTTTGAATAAATGACTTTTGATTTTGATTTTTTACATTAGTTTATACAGATCATAATTTCTTGTCACGCGGGGCTGGCCGCTAAACTCTATGCACGGGGACCATTGCATTTTGCACCGTTAGCATTATTGCTACATTCCCTGCCAGGGTTGCGAGAAAGTCCGGAAGGGATACCGGGACCCTTGGCAACAGACAACTGAAGGAACACGGGTGGATTTTAGTCAGTAAAAGTTTGAAACGCCCGAAGATTACCGACCCTCAAAAAAAAAAAGCATTATTGCTACATGTAGTCCCTATATGGGATGTCTGGATGTACACTTTAAAAAAAAAAAAATATTTGGTTGATTTGATCGTAAATTAATTATAATTTGATCAATTCAATTTCAATAAAAATAAATGATATTTAATTTAATTCAATTCATTTATTCATTAACAAATTTTACATTGTGTCTGAATTTATATAATTAAATATAAGATAATAAAGATCTGAACTACAAACGTTTTTTTTCTATTTCGCAATAACCTACACTACCCACAGTACGCCTGTGGCGGCATCTACATCACCACATACGAACTACGCATCAAAGACCTAACGTCACACAAAAATCTTGACATCACATAAATACTGCATCGCGCAATTAGAGTTTACCGCGCGATGGACATTATACAAGGTTCCGAGATCAATCGTTGGACAGTTGCCCGCGAGACCCAACACCCGTCTGGTCAGAGGATCCTCCCTTTTCAATAGAGGATGAGTGAACTTTACACCCTGTTCCTCATACCCCTATACGCCCACAGTAGTTACAATATGGCTGACAATAACGAAGGGAGAGACCTACCGTCTCCGTCATTATGTATTATAGATATTTTGTGGCGACGTTTTTCATTCTTTGTCTGTTATAATTTCAGGTACACGAAAGAACACATCGTAACGAGAGACCTTACACGTGTGACATCTGTAACACAAGCTTCGGAACTAATTCTAGTCTCAAAAGACATTTAAAAGTGGTGAGTTAATTTTGCATAAATATGAGTATTCATTCCTAGCAGTGTTGGGTAACTCGGCACACGTGCTAGCACAGTTGTAGCTACTCACTTGGATGAAAAGAGTCACTCACTCTTTTTATTTTGATGTGCTAGCACACACCACACTGGCACAGATTAGCTACACACAGAACATTTGTACTTGTGAATTTTGAACGTAATGAGTCAGTCGATCGAGTCACTCACTCATACACGTATTTGGATCATTGATGTCTTTTTTCACTGATGCTAGCACAAACACACACCACAGAACTCACCGCGCGTGTGTCTACTCTATCGTCACTACTCACTACACACCACACAGCACACACGACTCGGCGAGTCGGCGAGGCACGCGACTCACTGGCACACTCACACTACTCACAGCACGTTCGTGCTCTCAAGCCTCGGTTCATTCGTGGTAGCACAGTGTGCTAACACACTTTGTAAAAGTAGCACGATCCTCATTTTAAAAAGGTGTGCTACCCATCACTAATTCCTAGTATTACTATAAACTACACTGACTACTTTTAAAAGATTGGCTTATTAATAGTGCAACTAGTGAGGTTCGAACTTCCCTCTTACCAAATCCCTCGTTACTGCTGGAATATACTCGTAGCCACTTTGTGCTTTTCTTAAAATTCAAGACTGCGTGCATGTGTGCTACATCTCGATTTAAAGCAATGCTATTATAGTATAGTCACGGGCATAAATATGTTATTATGGACAGTTTAGCAATAATATCTGTCATTCATATATTAATTAAAACTTAAAGAATTAAAATCAAAATATTGACTTAAAATAATAATTATTACAATACTTAAATAAATTAAATATTAGAAATAAAATAAAAATACAATTACCAGAATACATAAATAATATGTAAACACAAATAATGCTCTTTCTCCTCCCTCCTACTATGCTGTTCCCGACAGGGTCCATAGTTGTATAATTAATTTTATCTACACTCATGCTATAAATGCTCTTTAAAAGTTTCTGAAACAGTTAGCTTATTGCCAACATTAAAACAACCAGGGTCATAGTAACCATTATATCATCCCAAACGGGTGTTATAATGTTGTACTAAATTTCATAATGCAACTCATTTCAAAAAAAGAATGCTGTCTGTCATACAGGCGTGTTCAGCTAACTAAGCTCAGTCATAAAAAAAAAGACTTGTAGTTTATTCGAATTCTAAAAATTCGAATTCACGTGCGTTGTATCCCGCCATTTTTGTTCGATATTAGTATTACAAAGAACCTTTTATAGAGGATTCATAACATGGGTGTAGATAAAGTCTTGTATGCAACTGTAAATAATTAGGTATTAAAAATACCCCTTATTATATAACAGTTGCATAAATAACTATTAAGCCTACCAACCGTTTTTACCAACATTATGGAATGCAATAAATAATTGAGAATATCTTTTGTCACAAATATCTGACATCAAAGGAACACAAAAACTATTTGACGAGAAGCGACGCCAAATTATAGAATGCTGCATCGGCTTCAAAAATATGTGTATTCAAAAATATAATTATTATGCTCGTGACTGTTTGTACCTGTGCTCAGTATACTCGTAATCTTTAATAAAGTCTGGCCAAGAAAAGTTGATCCTGAAAATACGAGCGAAATTTTAAAAAAAAAACAAGACTGTTTATCTCTGTACATAGTGCGATAACACGTTTTGATACTTGAAATTTTATTTTATTTAAATTTAATTTAATTTCAATTATCAACACGTGTTAAGTCACGACTGCCCCAGAAGGAGGGTAATGATTTTCGAAAGTGTGTATGGATGTTTGTTTGTATGTTTCTATGTATGTCTATTTCTTTGGCACGTTCTGTAGCCTAAACGGCTTGATGGATTTTACCTAATGAGGTGTCATTAGATTCGTCTTAATTGTGGGAGTGACATAGGATATATAATATTTATATATTGCTTCTACAAATACAAAAAAAAGAGAGGGGAAGGTTTAAAAAAAAACAGTACAACAATATTGGTATCAAATACGAGCTAGTAATGAGTCAATTCCAATATATGTATAAATAAAACCAAAAAGCTTGAAATAAAGAAAATTATTTACAAAACAACAAACCCGCCTGCGATAACGCATAACTTAAAAGAGAAAAACAAGCATTATATATAGGCGGGGAACAAACCAATAACCTGAAATATGGTGTAACTGTTGTTTGTTCCCCGCCTGTAATACCAAAATTCTACAGATTTTAATGCATGTTTTTCTCTTTTAAGTTATGCGTTTTTGCAGGCGGGTTTTTTGTATTTTTTAAATTTCTTGCTTGTTTTCAGGATGAACTTTCATTTGCCAGACTCTAGTGTTTATCAGCAAATTTTGTCTCTGAAGTGCAAAGCTGTTTATTGGTTCGGTGAATACACTGTGGACGCCTTCATTTATTTATATATCTCTTCTTACTAGACTTACTTATTTAGATATCTCTTCTGAAGTATTTGAATACCGAACAGTAAAGTCATTCAAATATTTTTCTCAAACATGCTTGGAAATTCGAGCATTATTTTGACAACCTTCTTCGAGATAAATCAAAATTGCTGTACTGGTAAAAAACAAGTGACGATGCGGCCAGCAAAGTTACTATGAAAATCCATATCTGGCGTGTTTAGCGGCCAAATAAATTCTATGAAAACTCATATCTGTCGTGTTATTTAAAAATGGAACGAACTTTTTACTTCAACACACGGCAACCAAGGAGGTAACTTATCAAAGATTTTATTTAAATTTCGAATTGGTTTGCAAATAGAACAAAGAAGAAACAAATTAACATATTGGCGCATGAAAAATTATAGTTATTCGTCATTGATTCCGGAATTTCTATTTCGTTTACTCAGTTTGAATTTCCGCGCGTTGTTTGAGAAAAGTACTATACAAGCCTTGGCCGCAATCAGGAATTTCCCTTATTGCAGGCCGCGACAGTAATGTACTATATTGTCATTTTCTTTTTATCAACAGTCCCACAACACAGCGAAGCCCCATCAATGTAATGTATGCCGGCGCAACTTCTCAACGGAATCCATCAGGGACAGACACGAGTTGAGGCTCCACGGAAACCCAGAAGACTTTAAGTTTCCTTGCAAACAGTGTTCGTGCAAGTAAGTTAAAGTTTTAAATAACTTGTACTAAAGCTCAGACCACACAAAAACCGGTCAAGTGCGAGTCGGACTCGCGCACTAAGGGTTCCGTACCATTATCTATAAAAACGGCAAAAAAATCACGTTTGTTGTATGGGGGCGCCCTTAAATATTTATTTTATTCTGTTTTTTAGTATTTGTTGTTATAGCAGCAACAATCATCTGTGAAAATTTCAATTGTGTAACTATCACGGTTCTTGAGATACAGCCTGGTGACAGACAGACAGACAGTGGAGTCTTAGTAAATAGGGTCCCGTTTTACCCTTTGGGTACGGAACCATAAGATTGTAGTTTGTTCATGCTTTTATTAAAACCATTAATATCTTAAGTCTTGGCGCATCTCCTTAACTATATTTATTATCTTGTTCACAGATATTTAAAACTAAAAGATCTTCAAAAACATGTGTACAAAATGCATCCCAAAGGCAAGAGGAAGAAAAAGGTGCAAGTAAGCGATTCGGAATAGACCTTATTTTGAAAGGAGTAAGGTACAAAGTTGAATGCAAACAGACTTAAGTTTAATCTACCATATCAGAAGAAAGGAGATTTTGGCAATGATGTTATTGTATAAATGCTTTGTTTCAAAGAAAAAAAAGTTTAATTTGTAGTGGAGGCACGCATCACGCTGACGTCACGCAATACCATGCATCGCGCAAGCCGAGTTTAACGCGCGATTAGCATATATTCAACGTCCCGACATCAATCGTCGGGCAGTAGCCCACCTAGACTCAATACCTGTATATTCGGAGGATCATCCCTTTTCTAAAGAGGGTGAGTGAACTTTACACCCTGTTTACCTCTAAAGTTCTTCCATCGTAGCTATTTCTGCCACCAAGCAGCGTTGCTATGTACCAGTTTGGAGGGTATTGGTACCGGTACCGGTATATTCAGCACTAGCTGCGCCCCACGGCTTCACCCGCGTAAGTCTCGATCCCGTGGGAATATCGGGATAAAAAGTATCCTATGTGTTAATCCAGGTTATAAACTGTCTGTTTGACAAATTTCATCCAAATCCATTCAGCCGTTTTTGCGTGATTGAGTAACAAACATCCAAACACACAAACTTTCACATTTATAATATTAGTAGGATTGTCTCTGGAATGGTAATGCTCATGCGATGCCTCTGGTATTGGCACTCCGCGCCGGCAGCGTCTAGAAGAATTCGTGGCGCCGGAAGTTCGTTGAGTTGAGACCGCCGTGTTTCAGATAGTGTTGATTTTAATTAAACTTTTATTTGCAGATATACTCCATTTGAAATAAGATTAGACATTTAAATAAGCCTTTTTTACAGTCCGTTCAACCGATTTTGACTTCTATCGCGTTGGTGGCATGACAAATGGCAGCTGCAGTAGACATTTGGTATTGTGTAACGTTAATGCTTTTAATGCCGTACTTATGCCTACGATATAGGAGTCAAAATCGGTTGAACGGACTGTAAAAAGGTTTGTTTAAATTTCTAATCTTATTTCAAATGGAGTGTAAATTAGTTTAATTTTGTACAGTTCTACATGTAGAGGTACTTTCGAAAAGATTAGATTTATAGAGCAACGTTTGGTCCACACGAAGACTGGCACTCGCTTGCGATGGCGCGCGCGCAACGTGGTGTGTGTGTGTGCGTGTGCAACGTGGTGTGTGTGTGTGCGTGTGCAAAGGGAGTAGGCTTGAACACGCCTTCAAAACTTTTGTTTTTCGAAACAAAGCGTTTATATATTGACTTCTTAGTTTTGGCCTATTTTATAGACTAAATAGTATTATAAATAAATGAAATTAAATGAACGCCAAAAGTTCTGCAGGATTCAGAAATAGCGTACGGTCTCGGTGATTTTCAAACCGAATCGAGTTAACCAATTTCTAGTAAAAAAGACAAATATTATTATAAAGAATTAATCGTAAAATGATATCTCTTAGTATTAATTTGGAATGTTTAATAGTTATTAATTATTATTACTAAAGTCTGTTCATTTTGTAATAGTTTGTGTGGCATCCAATAGAGCAGCGTCGTGCTGTGATCTGTGAGACTCAGCCCTACGCCAGGTGATTCGTCCGAGGTCGATGATGGAACACTATAACGCTCTATTTTACTAACGTTTTATACTTTTTGACAAATAAATTGTATTATAAACTGTGTTATAAAATAAGCCCTAAAATTTGTCTTAGGGTCAGTTCACACCAAAACGCGACGCGACGCGCACTTTTTTATGATCCGATACAATATCGAATTTATTTACTACACAATATGGTACACGCGCTGCGCAGCACCGCGCATCTCAGCGTACTTTGACAGTGTCAACACTCGCACTGAAATTATACCTTTTCGTGAAGAAAATAAGTTCGATAATTGTTTAAAAGTGCGCGCGGCGTCGCGTCTCTTCACGTCGCGGTCTGTGGCGAATCCCGGGCCGTTTGCGGGACGAAATTCGCTCGGCCAAATTGTGATAAATAACTTGTATATAGGTTATTAAACTGACACAAATAGTCGCATGACTTCTCAGTCTTTTATACGATCGACGCCAGCAGGCACGTCGTGTGGCCAGTTTTCGATAAAAAACCTTTTGCAAAAAAAAAACAACAACAGACTTCTCACACAATTTTCACATCAGACACAATTTTCGTTTTTTGCCACCGACTTCCGAAATTAAAGTTATTTTTCACTATTTTAGTGTTTTTTTTGGAAGTCGGTTGTTTTTTTTTTGGAAAAAGTTTTTATTTTTCACTTTTTTGTTGTGGTACCTACCCCACACAAATTCTAATACCACTACCTGCTATGTAAATAACAGTTACTGTATCAAATAAGATGTCGTCTATACAGACTAAGTGAGAAATATTTAAGCTAACTCAAAAACGACCCAAGCAAAGTTAATAAATGGAACCACAGGGGAAGCACCAGCTTTCAAATAAAAAAGAATCAACAAAATCGGTTCACCCAGTCGAAAGAACTCTGGTAATGAAAAAAAAAAAAAAAACTGACGAATTGATAACGTCCTGCTTTTTTTTGAAGTCGGTTAAAAACTCAAAGACATGTGAGATCCACCAACCCGCAGTGTCCGTGTAGTGGATTATGGCTTACTCCCTCTCACAGAGATATGGCCCGTTTACTATTTAAGGGCTGACTATGTCAAAAATCAATCTGCCTAGCCTTTTCCTAACTATGTTGGGGTCGGCTTCCAGTCTAACCGGATGCAGCTGTCTGACCTCCACAACCCAGTAACTGGGTAATACCATATCCTGGTTGTCAGGCCATCGGGCTTC
Source organism: Lithophane leautieri (assembly GCA_949152455.1). Taxonomy (NCBI): domain Eukaryota; kingdom Metazoa; phylum Arthropoda; class Insecta; order Lepidoptera; family Noctuidae; genus Lithophane; species Lithophane leautieri. The sequence continues at coordinate 8,266,730 of OX424486.1, read as the reverse complement.
TGACGACCCGTAACGAATGTCAGAGATCCACGAATGACAGCTGGGACCAATGGCTTAATGTGTTTTCCGAGGCACGGAGGTCTGTGTATGTGAAGATGGTTACCCATCCAAGGACCAACCCTGGCAAGCGTAGCTTAACCTGATGGATCAACCCGTACGGCTGTTATTACTTAGCCACGAGCTTAGAGGCTGATTATGTAAACCTTAACAATGTGGCGTGTCTTTTTTTCTGAACAGACTATAGTGAATAAAAAAAGTTGTTATAAACGTGTAAATAACTTTTTTATTATCTGTTTTTATCTACTAAGATATAAGATAGGTTTAATGTATAGAAACATATAAATATTTCTTAGAAGGCAAAATTGAATATTTTTTATTTTAATTCTACCAAATACTGGGATTTAATCAATATAACACAATACACGTCCGGATACCTGAATCGAGCCACCCCGGCATTTCGTGAATTCAAATTTGGAACAATGATGACACCAAAATGGTGGCAAGATGTTAGGTTCAAAACTGTCGCCACTCAACTTTATTGTCGATTTGGCTTTAGAAGTCGAAAAGGTTTTTTTATTTTGATGTTTTAGACCTTTATACCTACATGTAAATATGCACGGTGTATCGATTTAGGACTTCGGGAGTGTAATTTATATTGGCCTCATTTTTATTGTAATTTATGGGGCATTGCTGACTGCAGTATTTTGTTGAGACCGAGTATCCGCCTGCGAGAAGTAATTTTAATAACGTCGTGTGTTTATTAAATTCTGTTTTTCATTGACGAAAAAGTGCGCTGCGAATAGTCTTTCAACTGCGCCTTTAGACAAGTTTTGTAATTAAACGTAATATAGTCAAATGTATAATATTTTCAAAGGTTGAGATGGGCTGAATTGTGAATATTCAGTATTCGGCTCTGCATGATTGAATACTTTCGGTCAGATATTAGGTATATTTGGCCAAAGAAGAGGAATATTTTATTCATCACCAGCTAAACTAACTGTGTTGAAAATGTCCTTTAAAAGAAATGCTGATTGAAGGGAGTATCCGACTAGGTTTAACCGAATATTCAACCTTGCCCACCCTCTATTATCAAAATTGTTAGAAAATAATTATAAAATTTATCACTAATTATAAACGGTAGAATAAAATGTTATGTACGAAATTGAAATAAATATAATAGAAACATGCGAATTACTGAAAGTTTTAGATAATTCTAACTTATTTTTAACTAAATTATTTAATTAATAGGTAAATTGTTACCAAAAGTTTTTGAAATTTTACATTTTGGAATTGGCAGTAATCAGAGAAGTCATATATTTTTGTTTTTATTTTGATAGTATTTTTTCCTTTGACTGTTTTTGGGACGGCTTTCAAGGTGCGCTTTTATAGTGACGAATGTGACGACATTATCGTGGACGTCCACGTCCGTAAAATGTATGGAAATACGTGCACGTTATAACGTTATCGTGGACGGAAAATTTAAGTGTCTTCATACTGCCGCGCTAGCGATAGGTGCAGTAAGTACGTTTTGCATAGTTTCGAGTTTGGCGTTCAAAGTTTTTCGCCACATTTTTATTTACCTTTTCTGACTTGTTTTATTAACTTATTTAAATTCTGATTTTAGAAATGTATAGCCTAAGTAAAGTATTATTTCATTGTGTAATCAGCAGTGATCGGAGTAGGTAGATTGATTTTTGGTACTTGTATCATAAATGCACACAGAAAGAATAACATGGATAAGCCATTTTTCCGGAAAGTAATTCCGGTATTTCCGGATTCAATTAAATATTGTTAATGTTGGTAGTGATATTATTACTACTCAATTCAAAATTTAAAGGAAGGTATCAAAACTAAATTAATTCATTATTTATTTATTTGCTCATTTTATTACAATTCCTACCTTTTTTTTTTGAGGATGGCAAATCATCAAATCACTCCTTCCACTCTGGCAGAATACAATTCCTACATAAGTTCCGGTTTTTTTTTAATAATCCACCAATTCCGGAGGAATGTCCATATTAATATATACGTTTCGGATCAATGGCCCCAGTTCAATCTACCTACTCCGATCACTGGTAATCAGTAAATATGTATTTCTATTAGAATACTTTTAAATGACAAAAACTATTTTATATGTAGTACGAGTTTAACATACTTACTGCTGTTATGCTAAGGAATACTTATCATAAAATCGACTTACTGCCGTAATACTGATTGAAAATTAAAGGTTCCCGTTAAGATATTAAAATGGCAGTCAGATAAAATTACACAACTCATTGCGCTGATTCCGAATCTTTGTTTAACTCAATTTGGACAAAAACGTACTTACTGTAGTTAACACAAGCGCGGCGGCATATATTTCCATAAGTACATTTTACTTCCCTGTATTAGGTATCATTATGCCGTGGACGTCCACGATAATATCGTCACGTTAAAAATTATAAAAATCTCCAATTCTGACCAGATGCGAAGAAATATAAGATTTTTACCGGAAATGCCTAATTTCTACTAAAAATCCGTCTTAAGCGCAGCCGCTCACGCGAATGATATTTCCGTCCTGTACCCTAATTGCGTAATGCACGATCGGTCAGAATTGGAATCGGTTTGAAACAAATGTCTAAGCCATAGCTACATAAATTCGAAAAAAAAATCTGCTCAACAACGTAACTTACGAACTTATGAAGCAATGGTTTAGACATTTGTTTCGAACCGATTCCAATTCTGATTGATTTTGTATTACGCAATTAGGTTGCTGATCACACGCATGCGGTCAGCAATAAAATGACGCGCGACGCGGCCATGTCTGGTTAATTTTTAAATGTTTCACTGTAAAGGAATTCGATTTTTTTAAGGATTTGTACTATTTGTAGATTCTATAGAAAATATTATTTTAGAGAAGTAATCTTAAGCATTATACAAAAAAAACATAATTTCTACAAGAGCCTGTCACTGGGTCAAAGTCGCAAAATTTTATGAAAACTACTAATGCCATGTCTGGATGAGAACCCAGCACCTCAATTGCGTAACACACTTTCAATCACAATCCGAAGGATTTTGATAGAAATTCCTAATCCATTGCTTCATAGGTTTGAAAAGTTCTTCTGCTCAACAATCAACAACGTAATGTTGTTGCACTGTCAAATGAAAGCCATTGTAAGTGTGTTACGCACTTATCCCGCGGGAGAAGAAATCAAGCTATTATACAGTGTGTCCGGACATGGACTAGCGATATTCCAAATACTTAATTAAAAACTATTTTTAAGTACAGTTTTAATGATTAAAAATTTATAATGTTTTTTTTTTATAATTTCCTGGTAAGTTTGCGCATTCGCAAGTTCAAACAACAATAACTCAGTCCATGTCCGGACACACTGTATAACGCTTTTCTCTGGATGTGGGTAATTACATATCTATCCAGAGGGTCTAGACAAGTGACAATCGCTTCGAAAGCGTTTCGTATTTCTATAACGACTTTCAACAGGATTCACATAAGCGTTTCGATAGATTACGTCAATTCTATACATTTTTGCCTTTCCATTATCGTTATCGTTGATAGAACTTCACTTTGTCTAGGGCCTCTGAATTGGCTGAAAAGGCTAAGTAAATAATTAAGAAGGAACTTTATATTTTCCAGTATAATGTTTAATATTGTATAATTGTTTTTTGTTAATAGCTGTTAATTTTCACCTGGTTTACCTACTGTAAATAATAAGAAATATGTAAATAGGTTTATTAAATAAATAACTATGTCGATTCAAGAGAGGTTTTTTAATGGATACTCCAGAATACTCAAAAAATTGGCCGGATACTGAGTAGTATCCTAATATTCTATTCTACATAGTTTAGCGGCTCATAAAGTAAATAAATAAAACAGTTAAATTGTTATTGCCAAGTTGGTATTTTACTCTTATAAGGTACTTATTTAGTATCTTAAACAATCTAGAGCAACAAAATGAGGAAGTAAAAAATGACGTACACACATTGGATACTTACAATTTAACAAAAAAATAATCACACACTGATATAACTTTTTAATTCGTCTAAAACAAAAACTTCTGATCACTTGTCAATTTACTGATCGCTTGTAGTATTCTGGATCAGTTTAGGGTTAAGACAATTACTAGAAATAGCGAACTGAGAAAAGAAATTGTTAATTATTACTATTTACAGTGAACAACGAAATTATGCTAACTAAATTTATGCCTGCTAGGAGTAGGTTCTCGTCTATAGTGCCACAGCTGAGTGAACTCGAGAAGTTTTTCTCGCCAGTCCGGACGTAGCTGAAGGATTACTTAATTTGTCCATACATTAAAAGGATTTATAACTTATTCTTTTCCATTATAGCCGACGTAGCGAGCAACGATTGGTTTACGAAATATAGCTTTTCATCACCAAAATTACGGAAGACCGCTGTTCAGTCTGTCTCCACCCTTATATATTTGAATATATCTGAGGGGCAATACCCGTAATTATTAAGAACATTCGCATCTCATTCGCATTCTGTCATAAATACAATAAATGTACTAACATTTTTGACAAGATTGACAGATTGCGACTGGAATGTGAACATTTTTTAAGTACGAGAATTGGCCTTCTGATCGTTTGTCTAATTCTTAATTATTGATAGCTTTGAAAATTTTATTAGACCTTACCAGAAAAATATTCAAGTAAATGCACAACTTTATAAACAAAAGTAATATTATTTTACAATTGACCAATACTTAGTGAAGGTGAGAATGGACGAGTTTAATTCTTATATTTATTATATTATTTGCACACAAACAAACTGATCAGAAAGTTTCTGATCGTCTGTCAAATTACTGATCACGTGCAGTAAATAAACACTGTGCGTGAAAAACTGATCAGTTTTAAACAACATTTTCTGACCATGTGTCATATTAGAGTAATTCAATATTTGACAAATAAATTCTGAGATAGTCTTGTTAAATTCCAACGAAAAATTTAATGAAAACATATTTTAAGATAATTATATTTTACAAAGTGGTAATACTTAAAGACAACGTGCTATTCAGACTAAAATTTGTACACTATTGCATAAATTGAATGCACAATAATCCTTTACCCTAACGGGAAGTATCAAGGTCAAATAAAATTAGTGAGCGAAACTTCACAGAACTGATAGGTCAATTAATTAGGGGAATTATCGATATTTATGTCTTATACTTTTTGTGTTATTTTTTCATCATTAGAAATCAATAGCCATCATGTCTGTGAAGTATTGCTAATTAATTTAATTTGGCTTTATAGATGACGTCCATTAATCAACATGCTAAAAAGGAACAGTACTATTACAAGCCTAACGCTGAGACGGTGCCTAAGGTAGCTGGTCGGTGCGAAGAGGGTGAGAGGGAGTGACGTTTCACGAGAGGTCAGTCAGCCTTCGTACCCACAGCGGATTTTTTATCGCGCACTGGATTTTCAACGCACTGCTTAGCGCCGAGAGTTGAAAATCCAACAGTATATTTGTTTTTGTTCCGCTGGAATGCTTTTGCATTCTCAATGCTCGGCTCAACGCTGAGAGTTGTAAATCCCTAGACAAAGTGACATTCTATCAGCGATAACGATGATGGAAAAGGCAAAAATAAGGACTGACATAAGCTATCGAAAAGCTTGTCACTCCTGTGGAAAGTCGTTGTAGAAATACGAAACGCTTTGGAAGCGATTGTCACTTGTCTAGGGCCTGTGTACGCGGTAAAAAATCGCCCGTACGAACCTCATTCACCCACTGACGGGCCTCAACACTCCTCCCGCACAGCAAAGCTACCTCAGTTAAGGCGCCATGAAATTCAAATTTTCTTATGTTTTTTGCAATTTGCAAGTCAGTAAAGGTATGTCCAAACATAAAGCGAAAATCGTGCGCACCTGCCGCGCTGTGATTGGACGACTGCGGCGCGCAAACGCTTCATCTACCTGACGCGTACTAATATTTTTACCTAACTAGAGCGCGGCAGAAATGTGTCATGCAAACGCCGCATTTTTCTGCAGCGATTTGAATTTTTGGACACACCTTAAGAAAAATTTAATTTCACCGTCTGCCTTTGCGCTTCCCGCTTAAATGGTAGGTCAGTAACTTAATCTAACGACATTATCTTCAAGTATCATCATCCTATTTAATTTTGGAGTGGTAAGCACATGGAGTTTTGCACATTTTGCACCAAATATATCTTTTGGTAAGAAATGTCATTGAATGAACACCGACTTGAGCCCTGCAAAGACTTTAAGAGGAACAGAGCAAGGGATTTTTAATGACATTGAATAATACACTTTTGGACGTGAAAACGTCCTCGAAGAGCGGTGGCCGCCACATAACGTTCGCAATTTTAAGGACATATAGTGACTTTATTGGTGATGATCTTCAGAAAGGTCAGGTGCGTAGTTCTCGCAACCGGCGTGCATGTATGAACGTAAAAGCAAAAGGAGTATGTAAGAATCGTAGCAGGTTATCTTCTTCAGTTTCTGCCTACCCCCATGGGAAGAAAGTGTGTATGTCACAAAAAAAATCCTCTGCTCTGCGTTCGTCTTTAGTCTACGAAGTGCCTTATACTTACATATATTGTTCAATAAATTTACCTATACGTAACAACTCCATGGGTCCACTACTCCGTATACTTATTACGTAACTCAATCCCCTTGACCTGCTGCTTGGCGTAGCAGAACGTATATCTTCTCCTTAATCCAATCTTTGTTGTATGGTGCGTATGTGTTTGTTGACTTCTGGTAGACTAGGCAACTTAGGTCAGCCAGCTGGAAATAAAAGAAGGTTATTATTATTATTCGGTAAGCATAATCAGCCTATAATGTTCCCACTGCTGGGACACAAGTCTCCTCTCGGTGAGAGGGAGTGGGCCGTAATCCACCACACGGGCCCAGGGTTGGTAGATGTCACATGTCTTCGAATGTTTGGTTCTAGGACATGCCGGTCTCCTCAATGTTTTCCTTCACCGTTTTGAGAGCAGTGGTGATGAAATAATTTACACAAAGTAAAGCACCTGTCTAGGTTCGAACGTACAATGTGTTACTCCAGCCGTTACCACTAGGCCACCATTGCTCTTTAAGACTTATTCGGTCAGACTCTCAGCTAATTAGCATATGCGTGGGTTCGAATTACATATAGTTTGTAGATATACAGTGTGTTAGGGTAAACACCTTTAACCTTGAAACCAGTGGTTTGGTTTCATTTATAGAACGTAAAATCAATGGAAAATTACAACTTTTTTTTTTTAAGGAAAATCTACCTTTTGACACTAGAATATTTCACCTATGCGCTAGCGGCTAGGGCAACGAACTTGCGTCTCAACACGGGGGCGCGGCCCGGGCGCGAAGAACACGCCACGTCCGCGCGTCCCCTTCCCCTCTCTTACCTCACTCCAGTCAGTCAGCTGTCTCGCTAGCGAGTGCACGTAATGCAACGTCGTAGCGCCGCCGCTCATTTCTCGCGCGTAAACAATAATAATTGTAGTTTGTGAGTAGTAGTTACGCGTAAGGATGTCTTACACGAATGAACAGTTTACCGAAATAGTACGGCTTTACGCCATCGCGGGTGATAACCTGAACGAGGCGCGTCGGATGTACGCCGAACTATTCCCTAGACAGCGTGTACTAAGCCGTAAAACAATGTTGGCGGCTACACAGAGAATGTGTACCTACGGACAGTTCACCGTGCCGGCCCACGCGCAGGGTCGTGGTAACCAGCAGCTGCCGGTTGATCTGCAAGAACGTATCCTGAATGTCTTCGCGGAGCAGTCAGAGGAAAGTACCAGGAGGGCGGCACGTGTTTTTAATGTTTCCCACTGGACAGTATGGAGACTTCTCCACATCGATCATCAAAATCCGTATCATTTTCAACCGGTTCAAGAATTAAATGACAACGAGCACGTACTGCGGATGGTATTTTCCCAGTAGTAAGCCAGGTATGAAGTATGAAGGGAAAGTTGCATCACAGGTTATGAGGTTATGTATGTGTATTCATGTGTTGTGTAGGTAGGTAGCGGGCGGCTACCGGGCGCATATCCATGAATTAGCGGACGGTGTCGGATAGGAACTTTTTAAAATCTTTTAATGAAAATAAGGTTTTTTTTTTGTTGTTACTATGTCATTAATTTTTATATTTAAGTCAAGTACCCATGGTTTGAGTGTCAACGGTGTTAACCCTTACATACTGTATAGTCTCTGTCATAACATTTTCCGACAGCCTATTCCATGCAACTCGGTACAAGTCAGCTAGGCAAGAATTGCTTCCAATGCTTTTTCTTTGATGAATTTCAAGAGTGTCCCGTGTCCACATAAATGTTGGTGGCATGCAGTGTATCTTGAAGGCTGGGCACTTCGTAGTGTTCGGTATTTTGTAAGTCTCAATAAGAATATTGTCAGGAGAATGGGACAATGGCTGCTCTAGAGTTCAGTGCAGTGGGTGGTTGCTGGTTTTGCATCAGTTACCAGAGTTAGAATAAGGCACTTGACATGATAGTGGGCAACAGTTAACCCGTCAACCCAGAGTCGTCTTGTTGTAAGCACTAAATGGTTTTCACAATTTTTTTTTACTGGTTTTGATTCTGTTGAACCAATAGGGTTCAACTAGGTCTGTGTTTTAGTCCAGACACTTGGCCAAAATAACAATGTAAGAAAAGAAGTATAATTTAATCTGCCCAGCCTTTTCCCAACTATGTTGGGGTCAGCTTCAAGTCTAAACGAATGCAGCTGAATACCGGTATTTGACATGGAGCAACTGCCTATCTGACCTCCACAACCCAGTTACTGGGTAACATAATATCTTAATTATACTTTCTATAACATGATTTGTAGTAAACCTGAATAAACTATCAGTATTAAAAGGCAACAATATCTACTCTTTGCATTATTTTTTTTACAATGGCCGTATAAGTTTTTCTATGCTATAGGAACTTACTTGAGATTCTGAGTCTAAATATAAACTTAGGGACTGCTTCTGGGACTACGGATACCAAAAGAATAGAACAAGATTCTAATAAGAGCTCTTGGAGCTTATTATATTAAGCTTAATAACAATATTTATGAGAAAACTGACCCATAAAAAGAATGCTATGCTAAGCGTTTTGGTTTACTGCCTACAGTTGGTAAGAATATCGACATATTATCAAAATCGGTATGGATTCTAATTATAGATATGACCTTTTTAAAGTTTATTTACGTAAATACATTAAGTAAATTGCTTACCTGATCGATAAAATCGAATAATTGGGATATGTCGTATGTAATAGTTGGTGTGTTTGGATTCCGTCTTTTTAGATGTTCCTCGTATATTTTACAGACTCCCTCCATGCAGTCATTGACGCTCTCGTAGTCGGAATACGTCCTCGTCTCAGGCCTAGGGCCCGGTTGCACCAACAAAATCGTGTGGGACTGCAAAAAGTAACCTATATTTACCCGCCATTTTCACTAGCAAAATACAGAGGAAATTTATGTTTACTTACCATTTTCGGTGGAGAGAATGCAAATGCTGGAATTTTGTAAGTATAATTCACAGTATTTCTCGATAAATACTTTTTATCGCTTTATTTTCAGAATATTACAAACGCCGTAGCGGAGCTTGACGTGCGTTCTAAAACTGTATCTCTTAAGTAGTCTGTGTAAAACTGCGATTGGAGTATTGGTTGTATAGATAAAAAATAATTTAAGGAACGCTGATAAATAACCCTTGAAATTAAGCCATACTAAGTTTGAAGGTTTAAAAAACTTAAAGGACGGGGTACACTACTAAACTTTCTTTTCATAACTTATATCATTTCATCTTCTTCATAACTTTTTTCTTCATTTTGTAATTGTACTCTTGAAAATAGAAATAGTCATGTTTTAGAACGTTTGTACTATTGAGATTCATTGTACGCAATCTTTATTATTTCACTAGCTAACGCACAGAACATTAGTACTCAAGAGAGCTAACGCACAGTGGAACGAATGTATGGGAGCGGTTGGACGTAGACATGTCCGAAAAAAAAGAGTAAAATTATGCCAAACTAATGATGCCATCTTATTCGATTACTTAATGCCTTCATAACTTGTGGTGATGAATTTCTTCATAACTCCCATATTTCGGGAGTAATTTGAGAAAATGTGAAATTTTACTATGAAAATGAGTGTATCGAGCTCTCTCCCTCCTGATTCCGGGCTTGTTTCAAGTAGCGGTCTCTAATATCATAATGCTAATACTAAGAGCTATATTTAATACTAAGACACATAGTGCGCCAAATGTGCACTTTCTGGGATAAAGAGTGATGTTTATTTTATAACACAATTTTTTAATTTTTTGTTTATTTTGTTGATTAAAACCGTTTTTCTAAAGGTTTACCTTATTACAATAACATTTCTGAGCAGCCAATTAGAGAAGATATAAGCTAATTAGGATATATAATTAGGGACTTAAGGTTTACATATAAAACTGATGCACTAATGATTACTGATAAGAACATTGCTATTATTTAATTACTAAATGGCTCTTAATACACTAATTTAGCATGCATCATTTACTAATTATCACAATAACTAATTACCTTGCAATATTTAACAAAGGATACCTGGGATACCTGGATTTTATATAAATAGGTCACTATTAGTAACTTTAAAATCAGTGTTGATTTACACCTCGTTGTATCCAAGCTAATCTCGCAATGTATTTTCCAAATTTTAATACAAATCTTGATATTCACGTTGCTTTATGCGCACGCGCACATAAAGATTTACGCGACTTTAACTATTTGTTCAGTGTTTTAAAAGATAACAGTTGTGTTCAGTTATGTGAAAGTGCTGAAACAAGTTTAAAAGACTGGTGTCGTCGATTTTGCTACCGCATTTATGCAAAATGGACACAGTCTGGAAGAAGCACAGATAAGTTTCGGAAGAAACATGAGATTTGGCTACAGGCTGCAATTCAATGGCCGGAATTACAGAATGAAAATATGGAACCTTCTACAGAAAATATAAGTGACGTCATCGAGCCCATAATTTCTCCTGCTAAATCTGATGCTTCAACTTGTACACATCCTAGTCCTCGTAAATCTTTTGAGGACCTTAGTAACCGGCAAAAAAGAAGACGCACCACTGAAGATAGTCTTTCATGCAGCAGTAGCAGCGCTGAAATTATGTTTTCGGCCGAAAGGGCGCTTCAAAAGGCAGGACAAAGCGATACAGCTTATGTTATGAAATACTTGACGGAGAATCCAGAAGAGGCCTCAAAAATCAAAGCCTTCATTGAAGGTAAATCAATTCAGGTACGGGAAATATCCCCTTTGAAGGCATTGGCTCTTTATGTATCGATGAACTTATCGAAATGGCGCTATAACACTCTTCGGGATTTCAACACTCAAGAAGGAGCTCTTCAATACCCGAGTTACTACATGTTGGTTAAAGAAAAAATTAAGTGCTATCCGGCCAAAGAAGATCTCACAGTTACAGAGAGCTCTGCAAAAATCAAATTACAAGCCTTGATGGATTTAACCTCAAGAAGACTTATTAGGTCGTTAGAAACCCCTGTTGATCCCAATCAACAGCTCGTATTGACCAGCAAATGGGGTTTTGACGGATCATCTAGCCAAAGCATTTATCATCAAAGGACGAGTGAAGATGAGCAAATCGATCTTGCTAGTAATTTTATGATTAGTCTTGTACCACTGCGGCTCGTCTCAAAAGGTGTAACAATTTGGGAAAACGAGCGACCATCTTCCACTTCATTTTGCCGGCCAATATTGTTTAAGTTTATAAAGGAAACCAAAGAAAATGTGCAGAGAGAGATGGCTGAAATCGAAGCAGAGATTGAAGCCTTAACTCCATCCACCATCACTGATGGAATTAGTGTCAAACACCAACTGCTGTTGACAATGATTGATGGTAAAATTCATTCCATTATATCCAATACAGCAGCTTCAGTGTGTGACATATGCAAGGCTTGTCCTAAAGAAATGAATAATTTAGAGTTAATCAAAGATAAACACGCAAACGAGGACATGTATAAATATAGCTTAAGCACCCTTCACGCTTGGATTCGCTCAATGGAATGCTTATTACACATTTCCTACAAATTAGACATAAAATCATGGCAAGTAAGGGGTGATATAGCAAAAAGGCAAGTTGATGACAGGAAGAAAAGAGTTCAAGAGGCTGTAAGAAGAGAAACGGGCTTACTTCTCGATGTTGTGAAACAAGGCAGTGGATCCACCAACAATGGCAACTCGGCAAGGAGATTTTTTGAAAACTACACTAAATCTGCTGAACTGACCGGAATAGATGCTATGCTTTTAAGAAAAATCTGTGTGATCTTGCAGTGTATTTCATCAGGAGAGAAGATCAACGTAACTAAATTCCGAGAGTTCTGCTTTGATACTGCTAAGCTTTACGTGGAGTTATACCCATGGTATTATATGCCTTCTTCACTTCATAAAATTTTAATGCATGGGCCAGACATAGTTCAGAACATGTCAATTGTGCCCATTGGTTTTCTATCCGAAGAGGCATCTGAGGCTAGAAATAAAGATTTTAGAAAATATAGAGAGGGGCATTCTCGAAAGCATAGCAGTATCTCATGCAATGAAGATATTATGCACAATCTTTTACTGTCTTCTGATCCACTTGTTACAAGTATCCGTCCAAAAGGAAATAAGTTTGTAAAAAAATCTTCTTTTAAGGAATTTTATGAGCTTACGGATTCTGAGAAAAGTGATATCGAATTTGTTAACATAAATGATTTAGCGGACATCGATTCTGAATTTGAATTAATTGATGATGATGATGATGACGAAGATAATTAAATGATGTTATTGTTTTAAAATGTGTAACTTAGTAAATTAGAGCTTACATCTTAATTATTTATTGTACTTTTAATGAAACTAGGTAATTTATTATCAACTTACTTAAAAGTCATACTCTCATCAGTTCTTGTGAATATTTTTGTTAATATATATTTCTGTATATATATAATATATTTATAGACCTCTTAATAAGTCTGTCTGCGGTTTAAAGTAAATACAAATGGGGAAAAAACGTTTTTTTTTTTAAATTTTCATTTCCTTTTATCCCAGAAAGTGCACATTTGGCGCACTATGTGTCTTAGTATTAAATATAGCTCTTAGTAATAGCATTACGATATTAGAGACCGCTACTTGAAACAAGCCCGGAATCAGGAGGGAGAGAGCTCAATACACTCATTTTCATAGTAAAATTTCACATTTTCTCAAATTACTCCCGAAATATGGGAGTTATGAAGAAATTCATCACCACAATTTATGAAGGCATTAAGTAATCGAATAAGATGGCATCATTAGTTTGTCATAATTTTACTCTTATTTTTCGGACATGTCTACGTCCAACCGCTCCCATACATTCGTTCCACTGTGTAACGTGGTCAAACGCACAGAGTAAATGAGTAATGTAATTTAAGAGAAGTAAGTGCTTGAAATGTTTGTAAAACCGCATAATTTTGGTCTATTACACAACTGTTCAATTCAATTAAAGGTTTTTCAAACTTTTGTGTTTAATGGAACGTAAAATGAGGTAAGTTTTGGATAAAGTAATCTGTCAGATTCAGACGTAAATAGATGTGTTTTTACCTAATTTCGCGCTAAAACTATTTTTAAAATGCTGTGTGATTAATTAAGTCTTGCTAAAACTTATTGCCAAACCCTTCCACACTATAAAATATTACCAACTTGAATAGAAATTCAATAATAACATCAGTCTCGTAGTACACAGGAGAATGAGTAACCCTTTCCAAAACTTTGAGTTTATTTTGAAAAAAAACAATACAAAACGTCCTCTAGGCCTTTACAGTGATATTAAACAACAGCACAAACATACCTTGAAGCCTCAAGATGTGATATCAAGTGTGTCTATGCAGCTAAAAGCAATTCAAGTTGCAGATTCATTGAAAAGTGATAAATCCGCAGCTAAAGACTTGCAAAAGTATAAGAAATCTAATTTTTTAAGTGTAAATAACTTGCCGGTGTATGATGAGGTAAGTTTTTTTATTGTATCTGTATGACAAAGTTGTTTTCGAGTCGTGCTTTTAAAACATTGCATACCTACCTCTCTGCTAGTAAAACACGATGAGTAATACCTAGCTATATCTATCAAAGATATGCCAAATTTCTGGCAAAAATGTCAATTTCGAGTTGGCCTGATATCTAACTCTTAGGTCTTATTGTAACCAAGTAGCATTGTGTGTGATCTCGTGAGAGAGGAGTCGACAAACCGGTACTTTAGATTATTTTACTATTTCCTAGAGACACTTCAATCACCTGAGAGTTGAATAAACTTGTCATGTTTTAGTCAGATACATAACTATCAAAATATTCAATTCTAGTATGCTACATCTCACTGCTTGGTAAACGTCTCTCCACTTGATTTAAAAACTACACCTTTCTGCCATCTATAAGAGCATGAACAGCCCATAATGTTCACGCTGCTGTGTTACAGGCCTCCTCTCTTCGAGAGGGAGTGGGTCGTAATCTACCATGTGGGCCCAGTGTGGGTTGGTAGATGTCACATGGCTTATATTCTTTTCTAGGATATGCCGGGTTTCCTCACGATGTATCCTTTTCCACTTCCACTTTTTTGATCTTGAGAGCAGTGGTGATGAAATTATTTACACAATGTAAAGTGCCTGGCTTGGTACGAACCCACAACCTACAACTTCTAAGTCAGGGCCGTTACGACTCTGGGCCACCACTCCACTACCTATAGTAGATCTGTTAATCCTTTTTTTTTTCAATACTTTTTTTAAGGTACCCAAAGCAACAACAAAATTCGACACACAATGTGTGTCTGATACACAACTCATCAACATTATAGAAGATGCTGAGCTCACTGATGTTCATAGGGGAATGACACAGGAGTTTGAAACTACCTTTATCCACCATACTGAAAAAAATAGTTCAGATGATGATGAGCAAATTGATGAAAATATTTGTATAGACGAGAATGAGAAAGTAACTGAGAATGTACAAACTGTAGATAATAACAAAGTTACTAAAAATGTTGAAGCTCTAAGTGATAAAGAAAGTATGAATAAAATTCATGACAATATAACAAAAGCAGTAAGTGCAAATAGGATAGAAAATAATTTAGAAGCAGATAATTCTGTAAGTCTCATTTCCCCTATAATGTGCAGTAACAATGTTATGGACAGAGAATCGTGCAGCTACTGTCAAGGCAGTAAAATCAATGAAAATACACAAATAGATGAATACAGTCAAATAATTCATGATTGCATAGAAATTGAAGAAGATGTTGACATAGACAAGTCCATAGAAAGACCACTAAGTCCTATATTTATGCACAAAAATGTTAAAATCAAATCAAAGACTCCTTCCCCATTAGTTTTTGACCTAGAAAAGTTTGAACAGTTTGAAAATAGTGACATGAAAACTGTAAAACAAGTTATTAATTCTCAGATTTTAGATAAGGAATTATGTTTTAAAATAGATGAGGAGGTACTACTAAATGATAGAGATATATTATCAAGTCCTGTACTACAAAATAAAGATGTAAAAGTAGGACATAGAGAATTTAAAACTCATACAGTGAAAGATCCTAGTCTCAACACAGATTTAGAATTTATTGAACTGGATAATGCAACATCAGAAGACTTAATAAACAAAGTAATGAATGAAGTTCCAAAAAGTTCAAAAGTAAGAGCAGAAAGTGAAATTTTGAAAGACGAGATTCTATTTAGCAGCGATGAAGAAGATAATTATGTAGTACATAAAAGCTACCAAGATCTACCATTCACATGTGCACTAGAAACCTCTTTTTACGACCAATCTGATGTTTTAGACAAGACTATGTATGTAGGTTTCCAAACTGCCAGTAATAAATCTATTCAGATTTTCACAGAATCTTTCGCTCAAGCTAAGAGTATACTAAGTGGGGAAATGACGGTGACTGATTTGGTTAATAATTGTGATAGTAGCATGAAGAATAAAACGAAAAATGATGAGAGTCAAGCTAAAATAGACCTTGATCGGGAAGAAACAGAGTACAATTTAGCTCAGAAAGAATCTGAATCACAATTTGAAAGAAACAAAGCTGAGAAATCTGATAATATACAAGGAAAGTCAATTAATGTTGAAGGTTTCATGACAGCCAGTAAAAAAGAAATAAAACTATCTCAAAAAGCATTAGCAAGATGTAAAAAAGTCTTTCAAGATATTGATTTAAATGACAATTTTCATACACAAATTGAAGAAGAGAATGTAGAAGAACAGATTGAATTAAACAGAGACGAAAATAAAAATCTTGTTGAAGAAGATATTCAAAATATTGATGATGAAATAATACAAGAATTTGAAAATATAGAAATGTCTTTAAAAGAAGATAAAGAGCCGGATAAAAATATGGACAGTATTAGGTTTCAAACTTCTAGCAAAGATTTAGAAATATCTGAAACTGCAAAAATTAAGGATGTTATTAAGGACATTGATTTTGATGAAGATCTGACTGAAGTTAATATTGGAGTTACTAAAATTGAAGAAAATGCTCTCCCAATAGAAATAGAAGACCCAAAGTCAAGTGACATAACCTTACAAGGATTCAAGACAGCCAGTAATAAAAACATAAAGATTTCCAAAGAAGCACTAGCTAAAACTAAAAACATATTCCAAGATTTAGGTTCAGCAGAATTACCGAATAAATCAAGCAAAAGCATTGATAAAGAATATCCAAATTTGATAGATTTTGAACAGCCTTCCACAAGTAAGGCAGGTTTTGTTGGCTTTAAAACTGCAAATAATAAAAATATCAAGATTTCAGAGAAGGCTCTAGCTAAAGTTCACAATATTTTCAAAGATATTGATAAAACAGAACTTCCAAAGAAAAATGACAAAGACAAACAAGAAAAATATAATGAAGAAAATATTTATAACCAACCTTCAACTAATAAGATGACTTTTGTGGGTTTCAAAACGGCAAATAATAGAGAAATAAACATATCTAAAGATGCTCTAGCTAAAACTAAGAAGATTTTCGAAGAAATTAATTCAGCAGACTTTATAATACCTACAAAAAAGAACACAGATCCAACTAAAATATGCCCTGAAAAATCTGAGGAATTTTTAGATTGTTATCAGTCTTCTACAAGTACATCTAGTTTTGTAGGTTTTAAAACTGCAAGTAATAAGAATGTTAAAATATCTGATGCTGCATTGGTTAAAACTAAAAACATTTTCAAAGATATTGACGCTACTGATTTTAAATTCCCAGATAAAGGCAAGAAAATAGATAATGAAAAAATTATTGATCCTGGAACAGAGGCCCCAGAAACTACACTTACCAAACCTATTTTTAAAGGCTTTAAAACAGTTAATAATAAAGAAATCAAAATATCTGACAATGCTTTAGCTAAAACAAAGGATATTTTTAAAGATTTAGATTCAGATGGTTTTAAATATCCTTCAAAACATAGGAAAAACATTGAAGAAGGCGATGATAAGAGAACTCACGAAATTGAAATGATAGATTTGAATATGCCTTCAACGAGTAAAGCATCTTTTGCTGGTTTCATGACCGCAAATAATAATAAAATTAAAATAACTAAAGAAGCCTTGGCTAAAACGAAGAATATCTTTAATGATATTGATGCTACTGATTTGAAATTTCCAGATAAAGGTGTGAAAGCAGTTGAGTCAGTAGAAAATATAATTAAAATAGGTGTGAAGAAGACTCTACAAGAAGCAAAAGATATTAGTCAGCCTTCTACAAGTAAAACAAGTTTTATAGGCTTTAAAACAGCTAATAACAGAAAAATTGCAATTTCGAAAGAATCTCTAGCTAAGACTAGGAATATTTTCAAAGAAATTGATGCAACAGATTTTAAGTTTCCAGAAAAAGTAAATAAAAACTTGGAGAGAGCGGATTTTACAGAAAACATGAACAAAGAATCTAAAATAATGAATATCAATCAGCCTTCGACTAGTAAGGCGGGTTTTGCTGGTTTTAAAACAGCTGATAATAAGAAGATCAATATTTCCGAAGAATCCTTAGCTAAAACTAAAAATATACTCAAAGATGTAGACTCTACTGATTTTGCATGCACAAAGAAGACAGAGAAAGAATTACAAGATACAGTTAAAGAAGGAAAAACTCCATATCCTGATCTAAAAGAGTCTATTCAACCTACAACAAGTAAAAACAGTTTCATAGGTTTTAAAACTGCAAATAATAAAGTTATAAAAGTATCTGAAACAGCTTTGGCTAAGTCAAAGAATCTATTCAAAGATATAGACACGATTGAATTAAAAATACCCGAAAAAGTTAAAGACGATTACCCGGACATTGAAATAGAGGACATAGAGCCTAAAATTAACAAAGAAACAGGTTCTGTAAAAACTAGAAATAATGATTTTAAAATGCCTGGTAATGGAGTACCTAAGTTTCGAGGTTTCCAAACCGCAAGTAATAAAGAAGTTAAAGTATCAGATGAGGCTTTAATTAAAATCAGAAAACGATTTCAAGATATTGAAATGAGTCAAGATTTTAATTTTGAAAATGATGGCAAAGATGTTTTAGATGCAGTTAAAGATACTTTCCATATTCACCAAGAAATTAATAATGATGCTGAAGATTTTAACACAGATGATTTACCTATAAATGGTAAATCAAGTCCTGTCTTCAAAGGATTTCAAACTGCAAATAAAAAACCTGTTAAGATATCTGAAGAAGCGCTAGCCAAAAGTAGAAAACTCTTTCAAGATATACAAACAATTCAAGACGAACCTGAACCTGAATTTTATGGATTTAAAACAGGAAATGACGGAGAGATTGAAGTTTCTCAAAAGGCTTTGATTGAAACTAAGAAGTTGCTTGAAGTTGTTATCAAAAGAAGTGGTTTTCAAGGTTTTCAAACAGCCAGTGATAAAAAAGTTTCTATATCAGAAGAGGCTTTAGTTAAATCTAGAAAAATCTTTCAAGATATAGACAAAAATGAAACTGTGTTACAAAATGATCAGAAAAAAGCTACAAATATTAAGTTCGGATTCAAAACTGGTTCTAATCGTGATGTTAAAGTTTCTGAAGAAGCTATAGCACGATCTAAAAGACGATTTTCTGAAATAGATGACTCTAAAGAAGATTTAACAAGTAACGAGAAAGATAATGTGACCAACGAAGACGGTGTAGCTAATATTATAGATACACAAGTACTAAATAATTTTGATGAGAGTTTACATACAGAAGATTTTCATGATAGTCCAATAAAATCAAAAAGATCTGGAAGTCCGATATTATCATGTCCCAGAGCGAAAAAGAGGAAGAAATTCGAAACTCCATATTCTCAAAAACTACCTGTAACAGTAAAGAAACATAAAGATGTAATGACAACTATAAAAGATACAAATAAACTAACGTTCACAGAAAACTACAAGAAAAATCAGAAATATACACTAAAAGATTTAGGTGAATTAACGAAAAATTATAACAAAAATATCGATTCATATTTACTCAAATTCACATTCGACGATTTATTACAAATTGAGATACATGAAAGCAGAAACGAATTGACGGATGGAAATATGAAAATGCAGTTGCTAAAAGAATTTTTCCTAAATTCCGTTAACAGTAAGTTAATTTCGACTGGCTGGATAGAAAACCATTTAAAACTAATATTATGGAAACTCATATCTTACGAGATAAAATTTAAATCTCTAGTAGTAACTGCAAGAAATCTCATAGATCAGCTAAAATATAGATATGACAAGGAATTATATAATGCCCAAAGACCAGCTCTGAGAAAGATTTTGGAAAAAGATGATGTTGCTTCTAAAACTTTAGTTCTTTGTGTTGCTGGGATTTATGTGGATGGCGTTGGTGTTGCCAGGTATGTAAAATCTATTAAAATCTTTGTTTCAATACCTTGTTATTATAAATATGCTAATTATGTTGACTTCAGAGTAATAAGTATTATTGAAAAGGTCATACAATATTAAAGGTTCAATCAGTGAAAACTAAACTTTATGTGCAGGTATTAAAGTAATTTTTCTGAAATCATAAAAATGGAAACTAATTTGGGAATGAAGTATAGTGTTGCCATTCATCATTGTAGAGCTCTTTATAAAAGGTCTTTTCCGGGATGTACTACTAATGTGCATAATCTGGCTGCCGGCGTCTCTGTAAAATCGTTAAACTTAAAACTTATTAAAAAAATTCCAGTGCCACAACCACAGACAACCTAGAGCTACTTCTAACAGACGGCTGGTACTGCATAAAAGCGATCATAGACAAAATGTTGGCCCAACTAGTGTGCCAAGGCAAAATAGTGGTTGGCTCCAAAATTGTAACCAATGGGGCTGAGCTGATGAATTGTGAGCAAGGAATCTCGCCTTGGGAGGTCAGTATAATATATTTTCATTGCAAATTCTATGGAAGCTTCGAAACTGTACAAAAAAACCACAATAAATAGGAAAATGAACTATTACTAAAACTTACTTTTCTTTTTACTGTTGTTGTGTTTGATTGAAATGAAATGAAATTGTTTATTCTGTAAATAGGGTACCGGAATCACTATTACATTTCATATTAAAAAAAAAAATAAGCTACATGAGGTCGGCGTTTCCTATCTGACTACTCTGAGAAGAAAGTCCGAAACAAACTCAGAGGTCGCAATCTCTTTTAAAGTCCATACATAATCTTGGTCAGGCCATATGAGGACCATGTAGATTAGCGTCTGAAATGGTCTTTTGAGGAAAGACCCACACATATTTGAGATGACCTGTCCAGTCAGTGCAAGCATTTGTCAGTAACCGAGGAGCTCAACTCAGAACTTAAGGAGCTCAACGACTCGACAAACAATACCAAAGAAAGGACATTTGGGATTAGTGTTTCTGAAACCAGAAGTCTAACTATATTCTTTTAACTTAGCTACGGCAAGAAGCTACTTATTTACTATTGAAGATTTCATAAATTAACATTATAGGATACATCAGCAGTCCGCCTCAAACTCTCCGGTAACTCCACCCGCCGAGCTCGCTGGGACGCGCGTCTCGGTTACTATGGCAACGGCGCCATTTTGTCGCAGCTGTCATCTGTCAAGCTAGATGGCGGGAAAGTGTCGAAACTGCGAGTTTATGTTACTAGAGTCTATCCTGCTTTGTATGTTGAGAAGTTTGAAGATGGAAGTACTGGTAAGTCTCTTGACATACATTTTAGAAAAAAAATAGTAGCAAGGTTTTTATATGATCTTTTTATGTCTCTTTCCGTTTCGTAAAGCCGGCCAAGGTGCAAGAAAGTAGACAAAGATAGCAGAATCCTCATAAGACACCAATATCTCAATATCTGTCACCAATATTTTTGTGATTATATCCATACTAGCTGCGCCCCACGGTGTCATCCGCATAAGTCTCGATACCATGCGAATATCGGGGAAAAAGGTATCCTATGTCCTTCTCCAGGTCATGGTATACCCATGTGTCAAATTTCATTCAAACTCGTTCAGCCATTTTAGCGTCAAAGCATTTATAATATTTGGTTCTAATGGTAGCAGTTCTAAGGAGATTTGTGTTGCCTACTTAATGTTATGGCAACAGAAACGGTTCTTATGAGAAAAATACGCTAGATTTGGAAGCTGAATCCAAGACACCTGATCTGCGTTCGCGATTTAGTTTCCAAACATGTAAACAAATACGAGTTTTAGGAAGAATCTCCATGATCTGTTAGTAAACAAGTGCTACGACTCTATAGAAGACTTCCTATCAGACAAATCACTTCTCCAATACAGTCCCTCTCAGTCATGATGCGTCCAGTGTCCCACTGATGTGTATCTAAATTCGTTCCGTTTTGTTTTTATCTTTTTTAATATTTTGTTATGTAATAAAAAGTACACTTTGTAAACAAGCTTATTACAAATTAGAGGATTATATCTAAAATAAGAATGCTTGGAAACATGCTGGTCTTGCTCCATAGGACAATTTAGAGTCTGGACAAAATCAAACTGGTTGCTAATTTAGTTGTATATTTCATTATTTGTATTTTACACTCTGTGATTGCTTAACGCACTGACTTATTAGTATTACTTGTAGCAATGTTAGGAATATTGTAATATCGTATACTTTTACAATGTTTGTAAATATGTGAGCACCATGTACCTATCACATAACTTATTTATTTGTCATTGCTCCATTTATAATTGTTTTTACCTTTTGTGTTACAGTAATCTTATTGTAGGTGCATCGTCTTCACATATAATTATATAATTCATGTATACAAAATATTGTAAAACATTTTTAAAAAGAGTAACGGTGGAGTTTCTTGCCCATTCTTCTCCATACGAAAGCTACCTTTTGGAATGGGCAGCTAAAATCAATTCTATTTCTTTGTTTTTCATTGACGTTCAAAAGTGCCTTTTATGTGCCTTATTGAAATAAATTACTTTGACTTTGAAACGCCGCCCTCATCTAGCTTTATTTTTTCTATGACGTGTAAAACTGATTCTGATATTCTATTTATAGAATAAACAAATAAAGGAGGAGGTTGTCAATTCGTCTGTATTTTTTTTTTAAATATTTGTTACCTCAGAACTTTCGACTGGGTGAACCGATTTTGATGATTCTTTTTTATTTGAAAGCTGGTGCTTCCCCTGTGGTCCCATGTAAATTTTATTAACTTTGCTTGCGTAGTTTTTGAGTTAGCTTCAATAATTACGTATTTTTCTCACTTAGTCTATGTAGACGATATCCTATTTGACAGTCACTGTTATTTACATGGCAGGTAGTGGTATTAGAATTTATGTGTGGTAGGTACCACAACAAAAAAGTGAAAAATAAAAACTTGTTACAAAAAAAAAAAAAACCGGTAAAAAAAAAAAAAGTGTTAATAACTTTAATTTCGGAAGTCGGTAGCAAAAACGAAAATTGAAAAGCAATAACACCGGCTTCCGAAATTAAAGTTATTTTTCACTTTTTTTTTTGGAAGCCGGTCATTTTTTTTTTTTTTAAGTTTTATTTTTTCATATAATTTAATTTGAACCATACTTTTGGTTATGTTTACAGTGACAAGATCAGAGCGCTTAGAACATCTACATCAAATGAAGAGTGAGGCTGAAAGACAGGCTATCATGGAGAAGATCTACGAGGAAGTGGAGAAAGAGTTCTCTGATGAAGTTAGTAACAGTTTCTTCTCTCAGGGAATAGTTATGACAAGCGCCCGGGGCGCGCGTAGGACGCTCGTCAAACGCAACAAGATTTTCACATTTTGTTGCAACTTTTGAACCCTCATCATGCTCAGTATAACTGTTTCATTTAAGTTTATTACTGATGCAGAGAAAATCCGTCCACACATCGTCGAGGGCGCGTAAATAAGGGCACTCGGGAATTATATCAAGTGTGTCCCGCACTTGATATAATTTGTTACATGATATTCATAGAATTTTATTGAGCGCCCGAAACGCCTCGGGCGCTTGTTATGACTAGTCCCTTAATTAACTTTAATTTACGATAACAACAGGAAGAAAGGGATTGGGTTGGTGTCTTTTTTTTTTTTTGTGGCTTCGCACGGTTTGTGCATTTAGCCAATGTCACGTTTAGTTATAGTAGATAGTAGAAACAAAGGTAGGGAAACGAGAATATTATTAAAAACGGAATGTCAGTGTAAAAAACTGGCCAAGTGCGAGTCGGACTCGCAAACGAAACGTTCCGTTTAATACTTTTGAAAAATAAAACACGTTTCTTGTATGGTGAAAAATTAAAGAGTGGTCCGCCTTAATTTTTTAACTTTAGTTAATTATTTCTTTACTAAAGTTGAAGGGATGATGGAAGGATGGGTGAAGTCCTCCTCCAAATACCTATTATGTAACCTATTGTGGCCTGTATTATTTCTTATACCAACAAAAATAATTCGGTTGGACGGGGTTCTTCTTTGACCATTATTTTAGAACAAGAAAAAACTAGAACTACATATTTTATTCCTGTTTTTTTTTTTTCTGTATGTCTCCATTATCTCCTCGCAGGACTGTGATTAGGGTAGGTTTAACTGTTTTTAAAAACATTAAAGTTCAACACACACAAAGCGGGTGCGTGTGTCTGGATTGGATGGATGTCATCACACGAAACGCGTGCGCGGGTCGGGCGCGGAGCAGGTCGGGAGCGTGAGCCGGGCACGCTTTTCGTGTGTGTTTTTGTGTGTATCCATATAATGCAAGGAAATACAATATACTGGGTGACTGGATCTGGACCCGCCATAGCGAATTCGCATAAAGAGGAGGTCATTTGCTAATTGCAATGAAATGAAATTTATTCTGTAAATAGGATATTGGAATCACTTTTACACGTCATGTTATAAATAAGCTAGATGAGGTCGGCGTTTCCTATCTGACTACTCTGAGAATAAAGGCCGAAACAAACTCAGAGGTCGCAGTCTCTTTTAAAGTCCAGACATAATATTGGTTTGGCCATATGAGGACCATGTAGATTAGCGTCTGAAATGGTCTTTTGAGGAAAGAATCACAACGATTTGAGTGGACCTGTCCAGTCAGTGCAAGCATTTGTCAGTAATAGTGGAACTCAAATCAGAACTTAAGGAGCTCAACGACTCGACTTATTACACCAAAACGTACAAAGTCTCGGTTGTCTTTGTCTTTAAAACAACCTATTAGTAAAAGTTAATATTCATTGTTTATCCTCTTTATTCAATGCTTTTCAAGATTTCTTATGAAAAAATAAGAAGAAAATAAAGTTAACCGTTACCTTATTTTTCAGGAGTCTCAAGATTCTGAAAGTTTAACAGAATTGTCCAACAAGAGGACGTGTTTTGATAGCGGCTCACAGATAGCTAAAGTTATGAGGAGAAGCAAGGATCCTGCTGAATTTAGAGTAAGTTGTATTGTATACAAACATCCTGGGCGCTTAAAACAGTCACTTCGGCAGAATCATAATAGGAAAATATTATGAATCATCGTAAAATGTCGCAAACTGACAATTCTTAATATGATCTGCGTGCGATTCATCATCATCTGCCTAGCCTTTTCCTAACCATGTTGGGGTCGGCTTCCAGTCCAACCGGATACAGCTGAATACCAGTATTTTACATGGAGCGACTGCCTATCCGACCTCCACAACCCAGTAACTGGGTAATACGATACCCCTTGGCAAGACTGGTTGTCAGAGTTTCGGGCTTCTGACGACCCGTAACGACTGTCAAAGATCCACAAATGACAGCCGGGACCAACGCTTTAACGTGCTTTCCGAGGCACGGAGGAGTCTCGATATGTAAAGATGGTCACCCATCCACGGACCAACCCCGGCAAGCGTAGCTTAACCTGATGAATCGACCCATGCGGCTGTTATTACTTAGCCACGAGCTCCTCCTGCGTGCGATTCATATTACGAAATAATTCATCTGTTTGACAGTTTTCTATGGAGATTCGTAAAATGGTCCACACATTATGAATTGCTTTTGTGTCAAATTAGAGGAATTGCTAATGACAGCTGGAAATTCAGGAAATGAATTGCTTTTAGAGGAATTGCTAATGTGGCTGTTTTAGGACCCCTGATCCTAACTAATATTATAAACCTGCTGCGCCTCGCGGTTTCACTCGCGTAATTCTCGATCCCGTCGGAATATCGGGATAAAAAGTATCTTATGTCCAATTTCGGGTCTTGGTCTACCCATGTGCCAAATTTCATCTAAATCCGTTCACCCGTTTTAGCGAGAAAGCGTAATAAAATAGGTTTATGTTTACGTTAGTTTTATTTCGTAATTTTTAGTTCATTAAAAGCTTGTTTAAAAACCGGCCAAGTGCATGTCGAACCACGCACAATGAAGGGTTCCGTAGTTGGGATGCTTTTATCCAACAAACTTAATATTGTAGTTGAAAAACTTGTTTTTATATGATTTTGCAACTGCAAATTTAAGTTGGTCCTTTATTACTCGGTAACTTGTGGTGCCTATGTAGCGGTGATAGTTTTCTTTTTAAATTCATTATATATACTACTGCTGTGAATTTTTTCACATATCCACAACCAACCATTTTCATTAACAACACACTTGATTCTTACAAAAAGTGGATCCCTGAATCCAAAAATAGTTTTCACAAACTCACATTATTTTTAAACGACCTTTTCAACGATACCCCACACCATGGGATTGACAAGAAAAAAAAAACCATTCCAACTTTACGTGTAGGGGAGGTACACAAAAAAAAATATTTTTTATGATTTTTTTTACCACTTTGTCGGCGTGATTTATATGTATATCCATACCAAATTACAGCCTTCTAGTACCAACAGTCTCCGAGCTAAGCCGCGGACAGACGGACGGACAGACAAACAGACAGACAGACGGACATGGCGAAACTATAAGGGTTCCTTGTTGACTACGGAACCCAAAAAAAGGTTTTTTGTTAAAATTAATTTTAAGCTTTTATTTTTCGTAAATAAGTTTAATTAATGCTTATAGAAATAGCTGCTTTTTAAATACCCTGTACAGTCAACTTCTTCAGTGCGTTTATTATAACTTTATGCGATTGGTAGCACTGTTCTGTCAGACGCCATTTTGAAGTCTATTAGTCAAGGCCCAGAACCGGTTTAAAAAACACCGGTTTGTTTCGGCTTTCCTCCGAACTTTCCTTAAGAACTCGAACGTTTTAAAAACTTAATTCTTACCTTAATTAACCGGTTTATTCGACGAGCGGCATGACGGTATTCTAACTACTGAATAAAAACTGAACAGCGCGTGTTGTTTCGATTATGGTACGTCTGAATTAACCGGTTGATCTAAACCGGTAATATGGAAAAACCTTTATACACTACTTTTGAATACCGGCTTATGCGTACGAAACCGAATATAAAGGTTTTTGCGTCATCATAACGGTTTGAAAATTTAACCGGTATCCGATCCTTGCTTATAGTATTTAAATTAAGCTTGACAAGCAATGGTGCCAACATGACGGCAAAGGACAAGTTATAGTGCACGGTCAATAAACAAAATTATTTTCTTCCATGCTAAATATAAAACTTTCCTCTCCAGGCCGGCCTAACCTCCTCCCAAACACGGCTCCTAGAGTCCCACACCGCCAAACATCGCGAACATCTTCTACAAAACATACAGCAGAAGATTAGACAGAAGATAGAGAAGGCAGGAGTTTGTGTTAATAGGAGTGTTGTGACTCTTTTGAAGATAAGAGTTGCCGGCCTGAATGGAAGGGGAGATGTTACCAAAGGTAAGTGATATAAAAGGTTTGCGCTTCGGTAATCTTCGTGTTTCCGAAGTTGCGCGAACGTCGCGCCACAGAGTAGCCCCCCACAGAGACAATTCAAAATTCAAATTCAAAAATCTGTCATTCGAGCCAAGACTCATAACGGGTTAGTAACATTTTCCTTAAAACTACCGTGTTAGTAAACAACATGGTGACACGTGTAAGTGGCAGCAATGAATTATATAAGGACAGTCCACTCTGCCAGCTATCATTTTCAGAACCCTGTTGGGGCTGGCAATGACTTGTGCCACTATTGATGCAGCGCGCTTGCGCATTATAGTATAAAAACCGGCCAAGTACGAGTCGGACTCGCGCACGAAGGGTTCCGTACCATTAACTATAAAAAATTTATGTTTGCTGTATGGGAGCCCCCTTATTCTGTGTTTTAGTATTTGTTGTTATAGCGGCAGCAGAAATACATCATCTGTGAACATTTCAACTGTCTAACTATCACGGTTCATGAGATACAGCTTGGTGACAGACAGACAGACAGACAGACAGCGGAGTCTTAGAAATAGGGTCCCGTTTTACACTTTGGGTACGGAACCCTAAAAACAATCTACACGTGCCGCCGCAAACATCCCTGACGCACTGCAACGGCATGGCAGCCCCATCAGTTTTCTGAACGCATTATTAAATTGGACTCGAAGGTCTCCATACGATGCCTGTGAATCCTTCTCCCACAAGCTGCATGTGTAGCAATGCAATGTTTCTAAGATTTGTACTACCCTTTGAAGTAATACAACTAACATTGCGCGTTTGTATGAAGCTTTCTCTCTGTTGAGTTAATTACTCCGGTCGCAGATCGTCATTTGTCACTCTTAAAAGTTTTTTGGAATTACATACAGTTGTTAATCTCTAGTTTTGTAACCAATAGTAATACAATAATCGGTAAGTACTGCCATGGTAGTAGTAGCTCTATAGTAGACCTCATCGTCGCACGTTTTTTGGAATTACATAGAGTTGTTAATCTATAGTTTTGTAACCAATAGTAATACAATAATCGGTAAGTACTGCCATGGTAGTAGTAGCTCTATATTAGACATCATCGTCGCACGTTTTTTGGAATTACATAGAGTTGTTAATCTCTAGCTTTGTAACCAATAGTAATACAATAATCGGTAAGTACTGCCATGGTGGTAGTAGCTCTATATTAGATCTCACCGTCTCACGTTCGTTGTTCCGAAGATAGCCGATGATTGCCGAAGCGCATACTTTTCGGGAAAAGTGTAAATAGAAATACATACAACAGAAGATTATACAGAAGGTAGAGAAGACAGGAGTTTGTGTTAATAGGAGTGTTATGAATCTGCTGAAGATGAGAGTCGTCGGCGATAAGAGAAGTGGGGTGGAGGTCACTAAAGGTAACAGACAGAAGGACATTTAGAAAAGTTATGCGCTTCGGTAATCTTCGTGTTTCCGAAGATAGACGATGATTACCGAAGCGTACTTTGTCTGTGAGAACTGTCGATAGAAAGACATACAATATTTAACACATCTATTTATTATCTGCTTAACATAATATCACGCCTGTATTCTCCGAAGGGTTAGGCAGAGGTGTACCTATAGTACACCCACATTTCGCCAGTTATGTTTAAGTCCCATATAACAGAGGGCGAGCATATTGCCATCAACCGGGCAAAAATCCAAACTACCGGCTGCTACTGAGAATTTCTTCATGGAAAATTCCAATAACATTTTATCCAACTTGGGCATCGAGCTCAGAGGCTGTAGACAAAGTGACATTCTATCAGCGATAACGATTGTGGAAAAGGCAAAAATGTATAGGACTGACATAAGCTATCGAAAAGCTTATGTCAATCCTGTTGAAGGTCGTTGTAGAAATACGAAACGCTTTCAAAGCGATTGTCACTTGTCCGACCACTGGGCTAAGAAGACAATCTTACTAAAATGGTCTTACTGGTCATCTCTTATCTGCCAGGGCTTATTTTGGATTGTTTTTGATTATTTTTTGTTTTACATTGTTCTCACATATAGAAGCAACAAGAATAATTTACCCAGGATTTTGTAATATCTTTATTTAAAAGAGTGTCATTGGAGTTTCTTGCCCGTTATTCTCCATAGAGATCTACGAATTGGAATGGGCAACTAGCTTCAACTTTCTGACTAACTGACCGACTCCTTGACAATTCAAAAGTGCCTGTAAATGGTTTAATTGAAATAAATGCTATGAGTTTGAGTTTGAAAAAATATTGAAAGCGTTTATTATATTTTTCAGGTATGATGTCAATATGGAAGCCACCAGAAGCAGTTCTGGAAACAATTAAAGAGGGCGCCTGGATCGATGTTATGAATGTAGTTCCAACTGCTGTCAGGTAAATAAGAATGGGGAATATACACCCCTTTGCAAAAAAACGGGCACCTTAACAGTCATTGGCTTTTCTATTGATAATATTAATATTTTTGCTATGTCATTTGCATAAATATCGATTTTTTGGCTACACACTGCCCTCTTCCAGCAGCGCTTCAATTTTACTAGCTCTTATTGCTTTTTCTGCCATTACAATCGATATAAAGATTTCTGTTTTAAGTCACAATATGGCTGGATTATGCGACAAACATAAATTATTCTATTAAAAATAACGAGGCCACGATAACCTTTTAACCGCAAACCCGCAAAAAGTTAGTAAAATTCACAAACTGAAAAAGGGATTATTATTGTTTTAAACAAAAGTTTAGAATTTGGAATTAACTTTTTTTCATACCCAGACTCTTTATTAAGTGCCAGTAACATAGTTTGGCTATTAAAACCTCTTTACAACTAAATGATTACCAATAATGTAAAGAAATCAAAACCGCCTGTTTTTTTGCAAAGGGGTGTATAAACGCACTTTAAAAATAATGTTTCACACTTAAAAATTTATTGAATTACTGATTATATGAAAATGGTGAAAAAAAAATTGCGGCAGGTTGTATGATTCGTCATTTTGAACTGGGTGAAATAGGTTAGGTTAGAACTGTGACCAACCGCGTGCGAACCGAGCGAGCGGAGCGAGCGCTGCCGCGGTAGGGGCTGGCGAGTGGAGCGAGCGCTACCGCAGTGGGGGCCGGCGAGCGCTACTTCCAAGTTGCTCGTTAATTTTTTCTCAAAAAATCTGCGAGCGAAAAGTCAAATTAGATAAAAAAATATAACTGGTTTAAGAGTTGGTTTTCGACACAGTTATAGTGCAAACCATTATTATTTTAGTGATAATATTAAATTATAGATATATTGTTTGATTGATTTCTTTACTAGCTTCCGCCCGCGGCTTCCCCGCTTGGTATGGGGATAAAAACTTAGAGAGTTGTATTGCTGATTCTAATGTTTATAATTCTGTAAACCCATATTTGTTACGGCCGCAAATAATATTTAGATCAACATACAACCTGACACTGACCTGCAAATTACAAAAACCGCACACTTAGCACATCCCTGTTAAGCTTATCGATAGCTAACTTTTCCATCATCTTTATCGCTGATAGAATGTTACTTTGTCTAGGGCCTCTGATCTTTTCATAGACAGTTAGTTCCTCTAAAAATATTTATATACTTTCAGGTACTCCGAAATCCAGATCTCAGCAGGTAGACAGTCAGTATTCAACACCTCAAAATACAAAGCACCTGAAAAATTCAAATGTTACACAAATCTTCTACAACGTAACTGTTACACCATAAAAGATTTATCCCACAACCCATCAATGGCGACCGATTATAACGAAATCGATACTGTAGGCTTCATATTCCTAATCGATCCATCGATTCGAGAATTCGATTCGACTAAGCAACCGTTCCAAAATGTATTTATAGCCGATGCTGATAAAAATATGATTTGTATAAATTTTTGGGGAGGACTAAAAAAGTTTGGTTATCAAAATGTTTTAGATACTGGACAGATAGTTTATGGTGCGAATTTGCAGAAACGCGCTGGCAACACTAGGAAAAGTATACCGCAATATAGAGTGACAGAGTTCTCCTATTTTACGAAAACTCCAAAAAATGAAAATGCGAGAATTTTAGTTGATGATTTGAGTAAAAAGTTTCTGAGTTTAGATAGAAGAAAATTCTGTGATGACTGTGTTGTATTGAAAAATAATTATGCTGTTATCAAACTTAATAATGAAAATATTTCTCCTTATAGGTTCAATACTATTGACTTTAATATTATGTCTAAAAATAAAATGTTTATAGATTCGCCTCTAGCGAGACCGAATAAGATAGATGACAATGTCAATCTTACTGGCCTTGATTTTGAGTCTACTTTCAAACAAACAGACACGCAGAATTTATCTGAAGAAATATTACAGAGGAAGAAGAAAGTCAACGAAAAAATTGCCAGATTAAAAATGTACGGAGAACCGCCTCCTTTATCAACTATACATATTATAAATAGATCTAAAAACGCTTCAAATTCATTTAAAAATCCTCTGAATTCAAGTAACAATATCTCTAAAACTAAACCCGAAAAATCTAAAAGTGATACTGCAATGCCAAATTCTGACAGTTCTCTAAATGTTGCCAGCGTAAAATATACCCCCGAAAAGTGTGGAAATTCAAATGATTCTGATGAAATTGTATGTAGTCCGGTATTTTTGAATAGGACTTATGTGAAAAGTGTAAATCCTGTGAAAATAAACTTTGATGTGAGAGACAATAATGATAGTAATGTTGATCATTTTGCTGAGGAATTTGATGGTAGTCCGCCTTTGAGTTTAGATTAGAAATAGTTACACGTTAGGCACCTGTCCCACAACCGACGATTAGCGAAAAGCTAGTAGAGCTAGCAACTAGAAACTAGTTGGCTAGCAACGATAGTTTTGTCGCTGGACTATAAACCAGTGCGCGAGTGCGACCGACACAATGCGTACGTATGTACAGTCGAACACGCTATTTGGTGTTACAGGCAGATAACTTTAAACAATTTTGTGAGTGTTTTCAGTAGTCAACAATCCTATTTCGTCAATCTCCTAAGTCATAAGCTCAAAAAGACACTATCAAAACGAATTTTGGCAGCGTAGCCGGGAAATGAATATATTTTGCCTGTATACCAAAAAGCTTGTTTGACTGTACAAAGCGTGAATCTCTCAACAAGTCTTCTACCCGCCAATCGAGAGTTGCTGACTCTCTTTGATAGCTCTTGGCGCTCAACAAACGAGTACTCGCCGGCGTTGGGAACAGTCAGCGATTAACTATTAATATTACGTATCACTTTAATTTACACAGGACAAGTGCCTTAAACTTCTATTTATGTGTGCCTTAAAATATTTGTACCCGGAGGATATATTTAAATAGTTTTAAGAACAATCACTATGAGAGAAATACTAGAGGTTTCGTAAACTATTTTGTAAGTTATGAAAATGTTGCTGTTTTTTACTTATTATTACAATAACTCCTTAATTGTGATAGTACATACGAAAGGGTGCCATTATTGTTAAATACATGTATAACATTGTAAATATGTAAATTGTTGATTAAAAACTTTTTTTATTATAATATAGTGTTTGTTTTGTAATTTGTTGTACCCAATGTAATGAAATATTTAATTATTTTGATTTATTATTCATTCATTAAGTAAAATGAAAGCTGCTGAGGTAAAACGACATTAAAAGCAGCGTCAAAAAATAATCGTGTTTTTTTTTGACGTAAAAAACGTATTAAATTGAATTTCGCGGCCTACCTTAGCGCATTCCCTTTAAACAACTAAGCCCACTGTTGCATATCAAACGCTTTGCAGCGTAATCAAAAACATTGTGAAATATGTACTCTCCTTTTATTATGCGATGCAGTCGGGTAAAATAAACTGGCAACTCAATTGACTTGATCTCAGTCCCATTGTAATAATTTATAGACTGACCACCCCAACTGTCACTTCAAGGTGACCTTCAAAGCGAGCAAGTTTGACGTTTTGTAACCTACAAAAATTATTTTCATTTGAATTCCCTA
Source organism: Lithophane leautieri (assembly GCA_949152455.1). Taxonomy (NCBI): domain Eukaryota; kingdom Metazoa; phylum Arthropoda; class Insecta; order Lepidoptera; family Noctuidae; genus Lithophane; species Lithophane leautieri. The sequence goes on along the minus strand of OX424486.1, from coordinate 8,233,566 downwards.
CCCGCGTAGACATGCACTATGCGGTAATATCGTCGTAAATAACTTCGTCAATCAAGGAATTGTGAAAAAGTATCATAAAAACAAGTTTTTAGTGTGATTTTAAGTGATAAAAGTGCTCGCACCAGCTTTCGGCGTATAGCACCAACTTTTTTTTAATCCGTAAGTATTTATTACTTTTTTATTTTCTTAGACACGTCGTTTCATACAGCCGATTGGCGTGGTTAAAAATAGTTCCTTTTTAACCATTGCTTTGTCGTAAACACGCAAATATGAATTAATGAAACATTTAATTTTAATTTCGGCATCAATTATTTAAGCAGACGGCATTATTTACGTCGCAAACGTGAATTTGGAATAAAGATCATTTAAGCCGTGGTTAATTAGGTGGGCTGCACAGAATAGCAACGTTAGTCCACACATAAATAAAAGAATTAAAAAAAATTGGCTGGGTTTTGTTTACTTTATCACAGACTTTTATCAAAACAATTGAATCAACCTTTAATTTAATTATGAAATGACATTTGTTATCAAAGAGATTAATTTCAACTTAAATAAATATAATATATTGGCTACTAGCTTCCGCACGCAGCTTCGCCCGCGTGATAAGTCGATAAAAAGTAGCCTATGTCCTTCTCCAGGATGCCATCTATCTCCTAGCTAAATTTTGTCGAAATCCGTTCAGTATTTTAGGTGTGAAAAGGTAACATACAGACAGACAGACAGTTACTTTGGAATTTATAATATTAGTATGGGATAAGAGTAGAGAAAGACCAAAGAAATGATGGTTGGACTGTGTGAACAATGATATGGCTAGAAAGGGGGTGAATACTGAGATGATAGATAAAAACAAACTGTGATGTGATGACCCACAGTAACTTAGTATTAGATAATAAGTATATTGTGTACCATCGAACAAGTTCATATCTATGCACCGTAAGGACTATTTCTGCTTGCAGCGCTCGGCCGTTATAGAACCGGGGCGGTAACAGATGTGGTCACCGTGTTCACAGGATTTTGTTTTGAAACTGCTAAGATATGAAGTTCTTCGATAGTACTTAGGCCCCTTTATCAGAACCTCACTTCAAGACTCAAGCATTACTTAAAATTTGTTTCAAACAATCAAATAGCGAAAACTATCATTCATAACATTGAATTAATAAATAATAATAAAATTGTTTATTATCAAAAAAGATATTCTTACATTTCCTTAAAACTAATACAAGTAAATTACTACTAATAATTTGTTTTTACAAAGGAAACATAATTTTAACATTAACTTGTGGACTCCACACTAGGTCGTGCCTGTCTCGTGGAGTCCTTGAGAGTTTATCATCGGAAACAGTGAATAAATGGATAATCTTGAAGACTAGTTTCTTTTTTGTTAAATACCTGGTACTTGTTGACAAGACTTTATTGTCCTCCCATACCTATTAACACTGTAATTTGAAATCATTGCTAAAATCCAATTATTTATAAAAGAGTAACTATGGAGTTTCTTGCCGGCTCTTCACCATAGGAAACAACCAATTGGAACCGTGTGTTTATGTGAAATAAAAGATTTTGATTTGGAAACCTTTATTTACCTACCTATTTATAAAAGGTAGTATCTATCTACACAGCTGAAAAATTGGTTTTTGTGCCCAAAATATGCAGAAAAAGCAATAGATCAATTTTGTCAATGTTCTTAAGGCCCTACCTCAAATTATCTCGCTCGCACCACACTACTCGCGGCCTGAGTGAGAGCGAGACGGAGTGGGGTGCTGGCGGCTCTCAAGCCTCGAATAGTTTAGGTAATTGCTTTTTAAGGGGAAAATAACGGTGCTTAATTAAAAATGCAAAGTTTCATGATCTAATTTGAAGTATTGTTTGAATACCAGCGGTTTAAAGTTCGGTTTAGAGGTAACTTTGGATTTTTTTTCTAACAAGAAAATTATATGAAATCGTGTTTTTGCCATACATAGGACTTAGCATCAATCCTCAACTATAACATATATTTATTTCAAAATGAATGCTGCAGTATTTTCGGCATAACGGAGGATCATGCTAAGCAATTTGAGGCAGGGTAGGGCATTAAAATATTTCGGCTTAGTAATAACAGCCGCACGGGTCGATCAATCAGGTTAAGCAATGCTTCGCGATCGGCCCATCTTTACATTCCGAGCCCCTCCATACCTCGCAAATCACGTTAAGCTGTTGGTCCTGGCTGTCATTTTTGCATCTTTCACAGTCATTACGGGTTGTCAGAAGTCCGAAAGTCTGACATCCAGTCTTACCAAGGGGTATTGTGTTACCCAGTAACTGGGTGGTAGATAGGCAGTCCCTCCATGTAAAGTAATGGTATTGAGCTGCATCCAGTTAGACTGGAAACTGACTAACATACTTGGGAAAAGGCTAGGCAGATAGTTCATATCATATTCCCCTACACACAGAATAATCCAGAAAATTTCCTTCTATATAAATGTTACTTATGGAATTTTCAATGGAGTTTTATACGAGGTAACAGGAAGCAGTAATGACAACATAAACATACTAGTACAAAAAAGTTTACATAATGTATTCACCTGTATATTATTATTATACATGCAACAATTATCTATGTGTAGCAGTGTGATTTGTAGAAGGAATTTTTTGATTGGTTAAGTATTTATTTAATGCAACAATTTATCTATGTATCAGAGTTGTAGATATTATAGTAAAAATATAGCGGCGGGATTTTATCGCGCACTGGATTTTCAACTCGTGAGTTTTAAGAATCCAACAGAGTGCGTCCCAGCGAGTCAAAAAACACACTGTTGGATTTTCAACTCTCGGCGCTAAGCAGAGCGATGAAAACGCAGTTTGTGAAAAAATCGCCACGGGAAAATATCGCCCGTGCTTACCTGGGCTAAGTGTAGAAATTACTCCATAGGAGTAACAATTCACAAGAAATGGTAAAGCTGACATTATTCAAACAATAGTTTGCGAAATATTATTTGCACTGATAAAATGTAAGTACCTTTTCATTGACTGCCTCGTTGGTATAGTGGTAACAAGCGCTACTGATTAGCAGGAGGCCCTGGATTCGAATCCCAAGTCGAGCAAAGTGCTATTGGGTTTTTCAGTAGCTCAGCAGCAGCCCGGAGTCTGGATTTGTCCCCGTTTGATGGCTACAGGCTCGCCCCCCCCATATTACATGGGACTTACACATAACTGGCGGAATGTGGGTGAAAAATATGTACACCTCTGCCTAACCCTTCGGGATATACAGGCGTGATGTTATGTATGTAACGATTTTAGCATCAAGATAAACCTAAACATACCTTATAATCGTGATCACAGATTTCATTGAACTCAACGTTCAAGTACGCGATAACTGTTGCATAATGTGTTCTTATCAGTCTAATAATGGATGGATAACTAACGTATTATTGAGGTGGTAATCCGTTATTAAAACTCTCGTTAGGATATGAATGCCTGGTACTTTCGCTTTTGTTACGATGATCATCAGACAGACTCATCATGTCAGAAGTCAGAACTTCAGAAGGTTTAGGCCCTGCGATTAAAAATCGCGCGAAATTTTTGTCGCAATTCCGTAGGTATCATACGTATGTAAGTATTGATAAAAATGTCGCGCGATTTTTTATCGCAGTTCGGGCTAAGTCTTAGTCTGAATATAGAGGGCCTAGACAAGACAGTGACAATCGCTTCGAAAGCGTTTCGTATTTGTACAACGACTTTCAACAGGATCGACATACGCTTTTTGATACTTAGCTGATGTCAGTCCTATACATTTTTGCCTTTTCCATCATCGTTATCGCTGATAGAATGTCACTTTGTCTAGGGCCTCCAGTGTTATTATTATTTTGAGCTTTGAGCAGTTTGTGTCCCACTGCACAGCATGGCAAAGGCCTCCTTTCCCTCCTTCCACTTAATTATACAGGGTTACTGGTAACTCGACGTATTCCTTGCAGGACGTCATAGTAGGGTTAAAATGCAACAAATTAAGCCACCAAATGTTCTACCGAAATTCAGTAGTTTTTGAATTAGTTAAGAGTTTTAGTTTTTTAATGAAAAATCCCAGATTAAATCATTTGAAACCAATTTAAAAATGATTTACGGCGCGACTGTACTGAAATTTAAGTTATTATCATAGTTGACGCCGTAGCAGACCTTTGTTAATAATTAAAAGTTCAATAATGCCTAAAACTTTGGCAAATATCACTAACAAAACATTTAATTTTTTGTAATTTTTGCAATTACTTCAAAAACTAAAACTCTTAACTAATTCAAAAACTACTGAATTTCGGTAGAACATTTGGTGGCTTAATTTGTTGCATTTTAACCCTACTATGACGTCCTGCAAGGAATACGTCGAGTTACCAGTAACCCTGTATACAGTACTAGCTTTCGCCCGCGTGGTATGTCGATAAAAAGTAGCCTATGACCTTTCTCAGGCTCTAGACTGTCTATGTACTGTAAGGAGTTTGGATGCGAGGCGCAACCTCGCGTGGTACAGGCTGGCTAGAGGGCAGCCGTGTGTTTCGAACGTTCCATCAATTTGGATTAAAATATGTTAGGAATGCATTTTGTTTTGGTTCATCAGTCTAGCTTAGCTACCGAACAGTGTACGCGTCTCTTATAAATTAAATATTAGAATAAACCCCCTTTGAACCCTCGCCGTCTTTGGATTTGCCACCTCACACACACCCGCACACCTAGATAACGCTCTCAGACGTTATAGTACACACGGCTACACATCTAGCTATACATTTCCAGTTTAAGCTGACCTCGCATTGTATGGAAAACCTATGCAATGCGAGATCAGCACAAACTGGAAATGTATAGCTTGATGTGTAGCCGTGTGTACCAAATTAAATCGGTTCAGTAGTTTTGGCGTGAAAGCGCGACACTCTTTTGCAGACAACCTTTACCTACCCTTCGGGCATCATCATCTGCCTAGCCTTTTCCCAACTATGTTGGGGTCGGCTTCCAGTTTAACCAGATGCAGCTGAATACCAGTATTTTACATGGAGCTACTGCCTATCTGACCTCCACAACCCAGTAACTGTGGTAATACGATAACCCTTGGTAAGACTGGTTGTCAGAATTTCGGGCTTCTGACGACCCGTAACGGCTGTCAAAGATCCACGAATGACAGCCGGGACCAATGGCTTAACGTGCATTCCGAGGCACGGAGGAGTCTCGGTATGTAAAGATGGTCACCCATCTACCGACCAACCCCGGCAAGCGTAGCTTAACCTGATGGATCGACTCGGTGCGGCTGTTAGTACTTAGCCACGAGCTCCTACCAACCCTTCGGGCATATGTGTACCTATCAAAATAAAATCTGAATATAAAATTATCCAATGACATAATTTTCCTCATCTATAAATAAAACAATTCAAACTATTGACCTACTGTTGCCATCAGATCTGTCCTCTAATCTGTCATATCTCTAACTCTGCTAACCTTGTGAAAGAAAGACCTTGAAGATACCGCTAATAACAACAAACTCATGTCAACACGAATCATTATGTTTGCCTTCGTTGGCGACGGGCGATTTTTTTATAACGCACTGGATTTTCAACTCTCAGTATTGCGCCGAGTATTGGGAATCCAACAGACGCATTGCAGCGCGTCAAAAAAGCGTACGTGCTGTTGGATTTTCAACTCTCGGCGCTAAGCAGTGCGTTGAAAATCCAGTGTGCGTACGACGGCTTTGACGTTTGTGAAGTAAGCTTGTGTGAGTTTCTCAGGGATAGCATTCTCTGCGACGAACAGGGATGACGAACATTTTGACGTTAGCGTGGCTATTTTGATTTAGAAGAAAAAAGAGGTTTTACGTAATGAGTTTACCTGCATGCTCACGCAAATCTTGGAAAGACATCAGTATTTACTATTGTAGGTAATTTTTATGTACTTAACTCACCTACACCACCATACAGTCAAGAGAGCATTAAATAAAAACTTTTTCACTTTTTAGTTGTGGTACCTACCCCACATGAATTCGAATACCACTACCTGCTATGTAAATAACAGTGACTGAGTCAAATAAGATATCGTCTACATAGACTAAGTGGGAAAAATACGTAATTATCGAAGCTAACTCTAAAACTACGCAAGCAACATTAATAAAATTTCTATGGGACCACCTTTGAAGCATGACCTACCAAACAAAAAAAGAAACATCAGCATACAGACGAATTGAGCACCTCCTCCTTTTTGAAAAAGTCGGTTAAAAAGGAAGCCTTCCAGGTTGCGCTATGGCAGTGTGGCGGTATCTACATCGCCACATGCGAACTACGCATCAAAGATCTGACGTCACACAAAAATCCTGACGTCACATAAATCCTGCATCGCGCAATTAAAGTTTACCGTGCAATGGACATATATACAAGAACCCGACATCAATCGTTGGGCAGTTGCCCCCCGCCAGACACAACACCCGTCTGGTTGGAGTATCCTCCCTTTTCTATGGAGTATGAGTGAACTTTACACCCTGTTCCTCATACCCCTAAAGCAGATTTAAAATACAGGGACGCTACGCTCCTGCCAGGGTTGCGGGAAAGTCCGAAAGGGATACCGGGACCTTGGCAACAGGCAAATGGAGGAACACGGGTGGGTTTTAGTCAGTAAAAGTCTGACACGCCCTTCCGCTCCGCCCAGAGCGGGAGAAGTCATTGGATGATTTCCCACCCTCAAAAAAAAAAAAAAAAAAAGGGACGCTACGCTGTGGTCGCTAGCCTGCATTGTCATAAAATTTTGGGCAAGACCATATGTTTCAAGAGCTGTCAGTGTCACTTGATGTCGAATATTGACAATGACAGCTCTCGAACGCGGTGGATCACGTTCAGTTGAAATTCGCGTAGAGTATAGTAATAGTGTTCTAAGTCATTGAAGTTCGTTGACATTTTGACAAGACCCCATCACCACAGTTTACCCATGTTTATCTTTTACTAACACACTGATACCCTGATCGTACTATTTTATTTATGAAACGTGTGTGATATGTATGTGTGCGTGCACAAACACGTGTAAGATCGCTATCTCGTTTACTCCCGACGTGATCGAGTAATGACATTATCGTTTGATTAGGTACATTATTTTTGTAATAGACTTGATATCGAGAGATGATTTGGGAGTGAAAGATGTAGGTACTGATATGTGTGATGATAATAATTAAATACCTATTAACTTAGGCGGCATCAGGGCTTGAAATACCGTTAAAAATATGGTATCGTTACAGCCTTCTGATGCAGATATCGTTAACTAATAAATAACGTTATAATATTTAACATTATATCTGGCACATTTTATCGTTAAACATACGTAACGTTAAAATCTACGCTATCGAAAATGTTATCGTTATGATTTAGTTTCGTTACCGTCGCTCTGGATATCGTTAAAAATTTCAGACTGCATCGATGCTAAGACTGCCGTACGACTATTTGCGTGTATAATAGGTATTCTCTTTGCTATTCTGTGTTGTGCTTGTTCTTGTGAATATACATGGTTGGTTTGTCCGCCGGCCGCCTTTGAGAAAACGGGCCGGCAACGTCGCATAAAATAATAAAAATAATACCGGTAATGTTTAACCGCTATTTTTACAATAACATTAAAAATACCGGTAATTTTTACCACAATTTTTAACGTTATTATTATGTTATGCTACTAAGTAACGCTACCAAATCGAACCGATATCCAGATATCTCTACGGAAATACCGTTACTTAACGTTACTTTTAATGTGAATTGGTAAAGTTTTCAAGCCTTGTGTGGCATGTTTCTTCATCATCAATTATCATCATCATCATTTCAGCCGACAGACGTCCACTGCTGGACATAGGCCTCCTGCAAGCACCGCCACTTCGACCGGTTCTGTGCTTCTCGCATCCAGCGGATTTCTGCGACCTTCTCTAGGTCATCGGCCCACCTTGTGGGGGGCATGTTTCTTATCTGAATCGAATCTTACGCCCCAAGTTGCGAGTTCATACCCAGCATGTAGGTATCAATGTGACGTTATTACCCGACTACGGCGAAGAAAAAAGGAGGGTTATGATTTTGACCGGTATGTATGTGTGTATGTATGTATGTAAGTATGTTCATCTGTTCCCTCTTATCTTCTAAACCACTCGTCACATTTTGAGTCACACGTAATCTGTTCGATTTATGCCCTCACACGTGTGACTCCAGATTTTTAATTTGTCTGTCTGTGGTGTATTGTTTATACCTTTTTAGTCGTAGATGGGTTTTAGTTTTTGTTACTTTAATTTTTTCAAAGTTACACTTACTTTCTAAGTTACTTATATCTTAAACTTGTTTGTCGTGGGGTTACGCGGCCATAGTACATGTACTGTCGCTATTTCATTGTCGTCATCTCGTGCTCGTTGACGGCAGCGTCCCGTTCATGGTGCGGTGGACAAACGGTCTTAGACACCACTGAATGACGGTGAAGGGAAATATCGTGATGAAACCATGAACTTTTGTCTGAAATCACCAACCCGCACTGAGCAAGCGTGGTGCTCAATCTCATTCGTTCTCTGTATGAGAAGTGACATTAGCCCGATACGTGTCTTGGGACATTACAGGCAAAAAATCGAATGAGTCGCACGGTGGAATGCTATCAATAAGCTGATGACGATCAAATCTGCCTAGCCTTTTTACCCGACTACGGCGAAGAGAAAAGGAGGGTTATGAGTTTGACCGGTATGTATGTGTGTATGTATGTAAGTATGTTCATCTGTTCCCTCTTATCTTCTAAACCACTCATCACAATTTGACAAATGAGGTATCGTTGGACGCGTCTTGATCGTCAGCTGGTTATAGGCTATGTGACGTCACATTAAATTAAAAATGGCGTCCTCTAGAGGACATAAAGTAAGGAACTAAAAAAAATATTGTTTAACCGTACCGTACCATGTTGGGTATCAAATGAAAGGTCTTAATGAGCACATTTCAAACAATATATATATTATAGCCCAAAGGAATTTAAAAAAAAAAGTAATGAAAACTAAAACCCAACTACGACTAAAAAGGTATAAACAAGACACCACAGACAGACAAATTAAAAATCCGGAGTCACACGTAATCTGTTCGATTTACGCCCTTACACCACGTAACTGGGTAAAACGATACCCTTTGGTAAGACTCGTTGTCAGACGGCAACAGACGACCCGTAATGAATGTCAAAGATCCACGAATGACAGCTGGGACCAATGGCTTAACGTGCTTTCCGAGGTTCGGAGGAGTCTCGGTATGTAAAGATGGTCACCCATCCACGGACCAACCCCGGCAAGCGTAGCTTAACCTGATGGATCGACCCGTGCGGCTGTTATTACTTAGCCACGAGCTCCTCGATAGGATGATGACATTAAAAAAAAAAACAACGTGGTAGCAACTCAGACCAAATAAAAAGCCAAGACGGAGCGTTGCGAACAATACAGTGAAGCATGCTAAAACTACACCAACGCTCTGTTCCTACACGCTCACACACACACATTTACAACTATGTACAATGACACTACAATCAAACTACACCAAATCAAGTGCACACATGTTTACGAAACCGGCCCCACGTCACTGTTGTCAGCGTTCTGTCTTGGTTTTTTATTTGGTTTGAGGCTAGCACATGATGTTTTGATCGGCAGATTACCGCAAAATAGTTTATCTAATACATTGGCTGCGTAATCTTGAACTTGTGTGTTATTTGTGTTAATATGGTGAGAATGATAAGATTAGGTACTTGTTGTCTCTATTAAAAATAAATGTTGTTTTTACGTAATATTTACATGAAATCTGTCTTTAGAAAAACAACCGACTTCCAAAAAAAAAACACAAAAAAAGTGAAAAATAACTTTGATTTCGGAAGTCGGTGTCTTTGCTTTTCAATTTTCGTTTTTTCGAAGTAGGTTGTTTTTTTTTTTTTGTAAATGTTTTTATTTTTCACTCTTTAGTTGTGGTACCTACCCCACACAAATTAGAATACCACTACCTACTATGTAAATAACAGTGACGGAGTCAAATATAATGTCGTCTACATTGACTAAGTGGGAAAAATACGTAATTATTGAAGCTAACTCAAAAACTACACAAGCAAAGTTAATAAAATTTATATGGGACCACCTCGGGAGTATACCGTTTCGAACAAAAAAGGAAATTTGTAAATCGGTTTACAATTGGCGAAAATATCGATGAACAAACACAAAAAAAAAATTTCATACCGATGAACATAGAACCTCCTCCTTTTTGAAGAAGCCGGTTAAAAATGTGAATAGTTCCCTACATAATGAAGTCTCTGAAGAACCGGATTATCAATGACTAAAATATTAATTTTAATGCTTCTAAAATTCTCCTCTGTATTTTTGCCCCGGGCAGGTCAAAAAGAGTCCATACATTCAAAAAATCTGGCAGCTTGGTTTGGTAGTAAAAATATCTTTGGTCCCTCCTTCAGGAAAATTTAAGGCATAGAGTCTGGCAAACGAAAGTTGATCCTGAAAACACGCGCGAAATTTAAATAAACAAGACTGTTTATCCCTGTACAAAGTGCGATAACACGTTTTGGTAATTAAAATTTCATTTCATTTAAAATTTCAGGTATCAAAACGTTATCGCACTTTCTACAGGGATAAACAGTCTTGTTTTTTTTAAATTTCGCGGGTTGTTTTGAGGATCAACTTTCGTTTGCCAGACTAACTGCAGATGCTGTAATACAGATGAGATTATTCTTCTTATGGATCTATCTTCAACTAAAAAAAAAAAAAAAATACAGGCCAGTCTTTGGGGACTGCCGATAGAAGTGAAAACTAAGTAACATTCATTCATTTCTTCAAGCGTGACGATGACGCGAGTTCCATGATTTTTGTTCACCCAAAAAGTTTTCAACGTGCCTAAAGAAGTTTTCACTTAAAAAACATGTACCTACTGCTTTCCAGCTTCCAGTGGTCACTGAGCCAGATCTCAGGAGTGTGTTTATGTCTCCCATCGAGTTGCAAATACGATAGTGTTTATTATTTATTCCTACACATATGATAAAATCTATAACGGTCGGTCGGTGGAAACATATGCTTTTGATCTAATCACAGTGTAGATACCACCAACTGAAAAGAGAAGAAATATAAAATTAAATATGCATAGGTTAATATCATATGCCTAGCCTTTTCCCAACTACGTTGGGGTCGGCTTCCAGACTAACCGGATGCAGCTGAGTGAATACCAGTATTTTAAAATCGAGCGACTACCTATCTGACCTTCACAACTCAGTAATTGGGTAATACGATACCCCTTGGTAAGACTGGTTATCAGACTTTCGGGCTTCTAACGACCCGTTACGACTGTCAAAGATCCACGAATGACAGCCGGGACCAACGGCTTGACGTGCTTTCCGAGGCACGGAGGAGTCTCGATATGTAAAGATGGTCACCCATCCACGGACCAACCCCGGCAAGCGTAGCTTAACCTGATGGATCGACCCGTGCGGCTGTTATTACAAGCCACGAGCTCCTTCCACATGTTATCAATACCTATGTATATTAAATGTTTCTCTTATCAGTAGTTATTCATCGAGTCTCATTTTCACTACAGCTTATGTCACATATTATATGATATTATATGTTATCTTTGTACTTTATCTCGTTACTACTATCAACATGTGAATATCTGGCATATTTTTAAATGATTTTGTGTGTGAAATTGTTTTTGTTTCCCTTCACAATGAGTGAGTGTGATCTCCCACCTGGACTTAAGTTGCTTTGGGCAACCTGGGGTAGTATTATGGCATCATTATTCCACTGCGAAAACGGGATGGTGGTAGCGGGCTTGTATAGATCCGTCTCTCTCTCACACTGGAAAAATGGTGGCATTAATACTTCATAATACGGCACCTGGGGTATTATTAATTCCAGCATTATTCCACTGCGAAAACGGGATGGTGGTAGCGGGCTTGTATAGATCCGTCTCTCTCTCACACTGGAAAAATTGTGGCATTAATACTTCATAATACGGCACCTGGGGTAGTATTATGAAGTATTAATGCCATCATTATTCCACTGCGAAAACGTGATGGTGCTAGCGGCTTTGTTTAGCTCCGTCTCTCTCTCTCACACTGGAAAAATGGTGGCATTAATACTTCATAATACGGCACCTGGGGTGGTATTATGAAGTATTAATTCTAGCATTATTCCACTGCGAAAACGTGATGGTGCTAGCGGCCTTGTCTAGCTCCGTCTCTCTCACACTGGAAAAATGGTGGCATTAATACATCATTATACGGCACCTGGAAGTCTTTAATCTCTGGACCCGGCTATCTAACATTTTCGTAAACGATTAAGACTAATCTGTTTCATTTTGACAGTTCAACAACATTCGTTGCGTTATTTACGTTGTTGAGCAGATTTTTTTGTCGAACTTATGATGCTATGGATTAGCAATCTGTTTCAAAACAATTCAGATTGAAATTGATCGTGTGTTACGCAATTAGGGTGCAGAAGAAGCCTTTTAACATCCTTTCTCATGTTTTTACCCGACTGCCCTAGAAAGAGGGTAATGTTTTTCGAGAGTATGTATGTTTGTATGTATGTATGTATGTTTGTCTATTTCTTTGGCACGCTCTGTAGCCTAAACGGCTTGATGGATTTTAACATACGAGGTGTCGTTAGGTTAGTCTTAATTGTGGGAGTGACATAAGGCTATAAAAAATGTATATATTTCATCTGCAAATACAAAAAAAAAGGGAGGGGTTGTTTTTTTTTTAATTACTACAATATTGGTATCAAAGAAAAGCTAGCAATGAGTATATTCCAAATACGTAGATTAATAAAACTAAAAAGCTTGAAATAAAACAAATTATTTAAAAACAAAAAAACCCGACTGCAAAAACCTCTGAAAAGAGACTCAACGTCATTCATTCTTGGCAGAGCACAGTCTATGTTTATGGCTCCGTCTACCCCCTATGACGTACTAAATATTATAATGAAGCTAAAAAACACGAACAGCGTTGGCCACGATGGTATTGCCACAAAAATATTGAAAGCAGTTGCAGTTCAAATATATACTCATTTGTGTTTCATTATTAATCTTTGCATAAGTGCAGGTATATTTCCTGATGCATTAAAGAAGTCTATAGTGAAACCGCTATATAAGAAAGATAATCGCGAATTAATGATAAATTACAGACCGATCGCGCTTATACCAGTTTTGTCTAAGGTGTTCGAAAAATATATATATGGTGAAATAAATACCTATTTAGAAAAATATAATATATTAAGTGACGAACAAAAGGGATTTCGTAAAAATAAAAGTATTAATTTGGCTATTTATGAGTTTTTACATAATGTCATGCTAAATTTAGATAAGAGAACACCAGTATGTGCCATATTCTGCGACATGACACAGGCCTTTGACTGCGTCCATTATAATTCCCTGGCAGAGAAACTTGAAGCCTATGGTATTAGAGGTAACGTTTTAGAATTAATTAAATCATATCTTCAAAACCGTAAACAACTTACAGAAATCAATACAATAAATTATAAAAGTAAACGGGAAGAAATTTCAAGATCAGAGGAGCGCGAAGTTATGTACGGAGTACCTCAAGGCAGTGTATTGGGCCCTCCGTTGTTCACCCTGTATATAAATGACTTGCCTAAAGTAACTGAACAACCAATGACACTTTTTGCTGACGATTGCACTATGACAATAGCTTGTAATGACATAAACTCATATGAACATGACATTAATAATTCACTAATATCTATTATAAATTGGTTAAATGATAATAATTTAATAATTAATTTAAAAAAGACAAACGTAATGCACTTTAGACAACTTACACAAATCAACAATCTTAATATTCAATTTGATAATACAAATATCAATGAATCTGACACAACAAAATTTCTGGGACTAATAATAGATTCTAGATTGAATTGGAAACCTCAAATAGAGGCACTTAGTAAGAAATTGAGTAGTGCAGCCTACGCTCTGAAACAGCTTGCTGTGGTTCTCAACACAGATGCTCTTATTACTGCTTACTATGGTATAGCCGAATCAATTCTGAGATATGGAGTCATCTTTTGGGGGAATAGCACGGACAAAGAAATAGCGTTTCGAGCACAAAAAAGGTGCATTAGATCGATGTTTAGACTGCAAACAACGGACAGCTGTAAATCTTATTTTATAGAACGTAAGATACTGACATTGCCCTCATTATATATCCTAGAAACAGTAATGTTCATTAAATCAAATACTCATTTATTTCAGCTCTTGTCTGATGCTGTCCCTAGGAATAGACGTGATAATTTTAAACTCTGTGTTCACGGCGCTAAAACTGCTCTTATGCGTAAGAGCATCTTTTGCATGGGTCCGACCATCTTTAATAAATTGCCTAAATCATGGAGAACATTAAATATATCTGCTCTTAAAAGTAAATTGAAGAGCTTACTAACTGAAAGAGCATATTATAGTATAGAAGAATTTATGAAAGAGGAAAAATTTTCTTCGCTTTTGAGATGACGATGTTGTATTTTATTGACATGCAATTGTAATCTATTGTATTTTTTGTGGAATAATTGTAATTTAGAATTGAAATTTTAATGACAGTAATTCATATTTTTATTGACTAATTTATTTTATGACTACTTTGACATTTAATTTTATCAAAAAATATGCTTGCTGAACTGTAATGATACCTAATCTTTAATAAATAATGATGATTTAATAAGTATCTAAATAATTTCTATAATGTAATTTTGATGAATATTGTCACGGTCTATGCACCATCTCTTCCTACCAATTTGTACGCCACGATATGCGGCTGAACATGTTAGAACTTTTCTGTACCTATCTGTTATTATCTTGCATGCAATGTATCCATGTACACCATGTTTAAACAAATAAAATTTTACTTACTTACTTACTTACTATTGTGACCGTCGCAGACCTACGTAGGTCTGGTCAAAAGACGATTAGTAAGAAGGCCCAGTTGTTTTCGCCATTTGGGTTTGAGTTTAATAGATACTTTTTTAACCGACTTCAAAAAAAGGAGGAGGTTATCAAGTCGTCTATATTTTTAATTTTTTTAAATGTTTGTTACCTCAGAACTTTCAACTGGGTGAACCGATTTTTATGATTCTTTTTTATTTGAAAGCTGGTGCTTCCCTTGTGTTCCCATATAAATTTTATTAACTTTGCTGGCGTAGTTTTTGAGTTAGCTTCAATAATTACGTATTTTTCCCACTTAGTCTATGTAGATGATATCTTATTTTACTCCGTCACTGTTATTTACATAGCAGGTAGTGGTATTTGAGTAGGGTAGATACCACAACTAAAAAGTGAAAAATAAAAACTATTTACAACAAAAAAAAAACCACCGATTTCCGAAATTAAAGTTATTTTTCACTTTTTTTGTGTTTTTTTTTGGAAGTCGGTTGTTTTTTTTTTGTAAAAAGTTTTTTTGATGGCTATCCTTATTATATTTTTAACCCCCGACGGAAAAAGAGGGGTGTTATAAGTTTAACCTGTGTATCTGTGTGTCTGCCTGCGCCATCGTAGCTGCCAAACGGCTGAACCGATTTTAATTTTTTTGTTTTTGTTTTAAAGGGGAATTGATCGAGAGTGTCCTTAGCTATAAAAAAAAAATCGTTTATATGATGCTTTGTTTATGTCGGGGATTTAAATTTAACTTTTTGTAAGAAAGAAAGCAAGAAAGAAACATAGTTTAAGTATACTGCACAAATTAAATGCACATTACAAAATAAAAACCAAGGAGGGCCTTCTTGGATTTTTTTTCAGGTACGGCAATGTGGCCCATGGGTCCGAAAGGTTCTGGAGTGGCGACCGCGTACTGGCAGACGTAGCGTTGGAAGGCCTCGCACAATCTGCGGGAAACACAGAGCCGGTCGAAGTGGCCGTACTGGGGGGAGCCCTATGTCCAGCAGTGGACGTTTTTCTGCTGAAATGATGACTCAGACTCATTTATTATTCATTTAATAAAGCACATAAATGTACAGAGGCGGACTTAATGCCATAGGCATTGACTCTTAAAGTTGAACTTCTGCATATGCGTATAACATGGTGTCGGGGGCACGTCCGTCTACGTCACAAGTTCATTCTGTGCCAATACCAATGTTTGTTGTAGAATGATGTCTTCCGGACACAAATAAACAGATTTTTCGTCGAAGACTGCGCTAATATTGACTGAGTCAGTATTTTTGAAGGTTGTCTAACCATCATCACCCATCCTTTTCCCAACTATGTTGTGGTTTGCCGCTGCAGAATCATCAAGCGCAGAACCAACTCTTGCGATTGATCGCTCTCCGGTCGTGTCGGATTGCCGTCCCATCGGAGTATGAGAGTGAGGGAAGAGAGAGTGCACCTGTGTCTGCGCACACACTTGTGCACTATAATACATATCTCCCGCGCTGAAGGCCTTATTCGTTGAAATTAGCCGCCATGGCCGAAATACGGTCTAGACAACTATTATTTTGGGGTCTGCTTCCAGTCTAACCGGATGCAGATAAATACAAATCGATTCAAACTTAATGGCGGCTCGGAACATAGCTTTTAGCTGCGCAGTACCCTACCTCTCACCCCCGCTGTCACATGGTATTGTTACTGCGCAGCGACTCACCTCATGTTCCGAGCCGCCTTTAAGTTTGAATCGAACTGTGCCAGTATTTTACATGGAGCGACTGCCTATCTGACCTCCACAACCCAGTTTCTGGGTAACACGATACCCCTTGGTAAAACTGGTTGTCAGACTAGTTTGCTATTCAATAATAATAAAAAAAATGTTTCATTGATTGAAACGAAAAAATTATCATCAAATGAAAATCCGCCGGAACATGTTCTCATTATTATTCTAAAACATCTTTAAAAATGCCGTCTGGTTATGTCAACTACGAGTATTTCGCGCATACATTTGCAGCTAATTTACTGTGAGCAGAGCATACGTCAGTACAAGTAGGTAGGTAGTTACGAGTACTAAGTACGTATATTAGCATTTTAATGAGCAGAACGTGGTCTGTCAGTAAATTATCGTTTAAATTGAGTTTTGTGACGGATACAGGGTTTTTCTTACTACACTGTAATCGTACTGACGCATACAAAAATATGTAGGTAAGTACCTAGTATTTCGCGTTGGAATAAGAGCGTCAAACAACCTACTCAGCCTCTCGCAGGACACTAATGACAAGGTCTATCCCAAACTGCACCACAACACCTTGTCTTCCGCCTATGCGCAGAAAAGATGCTCGAGCAATTTTTCATAGAAAAATTGATAATTGACTAATACAGAGTTCAAATTAGAGCTCGTGGCTAAGTAATAACAATCACGCGGGTCGATTCATCAGGCTAAGCTACGCTTGCCGGGTTTGGTCCGTGGGTGGTTGATCATCTTTACATACCAAGACTTCTTCGTGCCTCGGAAAGCACGTTAAGCCGTTGGACCCGGCTGTTATTCGTGGATCTTTGACAGTCGTTACGGGTCGTCAGAAGCCTGAAAGGCTGACAACCAGTCTTACCAAGGGATATTGTATTACCCAGTTACTGGGTTGTGGAGGTCAGATAGGCAGTAGTTCCATATAAAATACCGGTATTCAGCTGGATACGGATAGACTGAAAGCCGACCCCAACATAGTTGGGAAAAGGTTAGGCAGATTGGCAGATTGACAGAGTTCAAACTACAAGCGTGCAAGAAATGATTCCCCGTGGTGTGTTTGAACATGCTCGCGTATTGTCACTCAAAACATGACAGCAAGAAACGTGTTTGAGTAGTTTGATGTTCTATCTGCGTTGAACCAGGCGTGTGCGCATGAACGGGGTGCGCAACTTGAGCGTTAAGGGCGTACCCAACCTCAAATTGCTTAGCATGATATAACGAAGGATTCCGTTATGCCGAAAATACTGCAGCATCTATTTTAAAATAAATGCATGTTAAAGTTGAGGATTGATGCTAGATCCTATGTTTGACGAAAACACGATTAAATGACATTTTCTGTATAGAAAAAAATTCCAAAGTTACCTTTAAGCCGAACTATAAACCGCTGGTATTAAAAAAATGCTTTAAATTGCATAATAACTGAACTATAAAGCAGGGGTTCTACCACCACCTTTATAGTTCAGTTATTATGCAATTTCGCCGCTTACAGTAGTATTATTTTAATATTACTTCAGTGTAGGAAAGAAAGAAAAAACACCACAGAACTCACCGCGCCTGTGTCTACTCTATCGTCACTACTCACTACACACCACACAACACACACGCGACTCGGTGAATCGGCGAGGCACGCGACTCACTGGCACACTCACAGCACGTTCGTGCTCACAAGCTACCGCAGCCCCGCCTCATTCGTGGTAGCACAATTTGTAAACAGAGTGCCTCGCACGATCCTCATTTTAAAAAGGTGTGCTATCCATCTCTATTGGTTAGGCCTATGTCCAGCAGTGGACGCCTATCGATTGGAATGGTGATAATGACAAGGGACGTAGCAAGGCTGCCATGACTGTCCAGAGTGCGCCACACGTACATTTCAGTATCTTCGCTCGCAAAGGCATTGTATGCACCCAAACAATTTCATTACCAAGCCAAACTAAACCCAATTCTCTTCCCCACAGGCTACAATCTCAATGCACCACATGGCACCATTCATATATCAAGCCAAACTAAACCTTATTCTCCTTCCCATAGGCTACAGATGCACCTGCCAATCCGACCTAAATCTTATTCTCTTGCCCACAGGTCACAATGTCACGCGACAGATCATCGAAGCGGTTCTACAGGGCTGAGTCTACACATGACTTGCTCTCTTATATGGATAAGGGGCAGGCGGCCAGCGATGAGAACCGATGGACCTTTGAAACTGCTTGGGAGGTCGCTAATAAAGGTAAGATTATTAAAATTGATAGTCTTACCAAGGGGTACCGTATTACCCAGATACTGGGTTGTGGAGGTCAGATTGGCAGTCGCTCCATGTAAAATACTGGTATTCAGCTGCATCCGGTTAGACTGGAAGCCGACCCCAAAATAGTTGGGAAAAGGCTAGGCAGATGATGAAGTCGGTACATAATGTTAAAACATACGTCTACAACGCGTTGTGGAGGAGGAGGTTCTTGATTCCACTATATGTATTTTTTTTTTGTATGGACCGCGATTACTCCGCCTATCCTACTAATATTATAAATGTGAAAGTTTGTGTGTTTATGTGTTTGTGTGTTTGGATGTTTGTTACTCAATCACGCAAAAATGGCTGAATGGATTTGGATGAAATTTGGCAAACAGATAGTTTATAACCAGGATTAACACATAGGATACTTTTAATGCCGATATTCCCACGGGATCGAGACTTACGCGGGTGAAACCGCGGGGCGCAGCTAGTTATGAATAAATTTTTGTTTGGTTATTGGGTTTTCCTTAAGGAATTTCTCAGTAGTAGCTCGAAGTCTGGATTTGTGTCCGGTTGATGGCAATAGGCACGCCCCCTATTACATGGGACTTAAACATAACTGGCGAGATGTGGGTGTACTATAGGTACACCTCTGCCTAACCCTTTTGCGAGTACAGCCGTGATGTTAATGCTGGTCCTGCTCCTCAACCACAATTAACTAATTGACATTTGAAAATACTGTTGGAGCTGCTGAAGATTGAAATACCATCTTTGTATTGTATAAACTCAATCTCCTGTGTATTATATAATTGCATAGCAAAGGTGTGAGTACTATGTACTATAGAGCTACCATTTACCGGGTATTATGTCTTTTATTGACTTGAATGTGCCCTGGCGGCTGGGAATATGTCATGCTCACTCAGATGTCTCGCTGGTGGTGGCGTGTGTGTTGGATCATTTAGCTCCCTTCAAAATGGTTGAACTGAATGGTGCTGATCCATGCGTCATGTTCGTGAACGGGCGCCGTCAGTTGTGACTGGTCATCTCTTAGCTGCCATGGTTTATTTTAATTTTTGAATTGTTTTTTGTTTTATTTTATAATTGCGGACGCTTTTAACGTGCTTTCTACATTGTTCTCACATGTTTAATTTCAACATGAATGATGTAACCAATTTTTTGTATCAATGTTTTTATTTAAAAGAGTGTCCGTGGAGCTTCTTGCCCGTTCTTCTCCATAGGTACTTACTACGCTTTGGAATGGGCAAATAGCTTCATATTTCTGACTGACCAACTCCTTGACAATTCAAAAGTGCCTGTAAATGGTTTAATTGAAATAAATGCTTTGAGTTTGAGTCATGTTTATATTTTGATTTAGGTACTGTTTTCTTCATAAAAATGATCTCGTTCAGAATCCTTCTATAATTTGTACAACGGCGCCTGTACTTGTAACCCAACCGTCTATTGTCTATGGCCAGCCACTGTTAAGTCCTTAGTCCTTAAGAATACTTGTATAACGAGTTGTCTTAGAAATTCTAAGATGGGTACAAGTTGAACTGGGACATGGTTAGCAAGTGAGAAGAGTAGGGAGTGTTATAATTAGACATCGGATTTTATGCAACTCTATTTACGGCGTTAATGCATATTTTAACGTTTTTTTCCGATCTTGCATATTTCGTATAGTAGCGGGATATTCGTACAAGGAGCCTACATCAACGGCACAGGACATACCCTGGTGTCTCCAGAAATGGAGCCAAATACATTTAGTCCAATGACATCAGTTGACGTAGAGGTCGTTTTCGGCGTACAAACTAATACTGGGTGACAAGTCACTTTGCTCTCGAAAATTTAAAAACATACTTAATTGTATAATGTCACAAAAACTATGCATAATTTTAAGAATATTTCGCTGTTTTTGCATCGTCTTTATAAAAACAAAAATGATTTTTCTGTTGTGCATTGTGCATATTTCAGCCTTTGTGTTTTAGTACATATTTTGGCCTTTTATAGTGCATACTTGCATGCATATTTTGGCACTTTGTTAGTGCATATAATCCGATGTCTAGTTATAATATTTATGTGTAGACAAAATCAAACTGATGGTTGCTAATTTAACAGGGATGGGAAAAAAAAACTAGTAAGTCCCGTCAGTCAGATGGTAAAAAAATATTTGACACGTATTTTTTGTCGAATGTTTTTTTATTATCTGACTGAAGGCCTAATTAGTTTTTTTTTAATGACTTAGATAAATGCATCAAAGTTGGGGAGTGGGGGTCACTATATCACAAGTACGTCATGGTCATGGCACATTTTAACTGAATGAATTGCCGTAATCTTTTCTCGAGGAGCTCGTGGCTAAGTAATAACAGCCGCACGGGTTGATCCAGCAGGTTAAGCAACGCTTGCCGGGGTTGGTCCGTGGATGGGTGACCATCTTTACATACCGAGACCCCTCAGTGCCTCGGACAGCACGTCAAGCCGTTGGTCCCAGCTGTCATTCGTGGATCTTTGAAAGTCGTAACGGGTCGTTAGAAGCCCGAAAGTCTGATAACCAGTCTTACCAAGGGGTATTGTATTACCCAGTTACTGAGTTGTGGAGGTCAGATAGGTAGTCGCTCTATTTAAAATACTGGTATTCACTCAGCTGCATCCGGTTAGTCTGGAAGCCGACCCCAACGTAGTTGGGAAAAGGCTAGGCATATGATATTAACCTATGCATACTTAATTTAATATTTATTCTTTTTTCAGTTGGTGGTATCTACACTGTGATCAGATCAAAAGCATATGTCTCCACTGAAGAAATGGGGGATAACTACTGCTTGCTGGGTAAGATTTAGGATAGTTAATTGATTCAGGCGTGACTTTGCGGAAATACATTATAAAATACAATACGATCCATCAGGTAAAGCTACGCCTGCCGGGGTTGGTCGGTGGATGGGTGACCATCTTTACATACCGAGATTCCTCCGTGCCTCGGAAAGCACGTTAAGCCGTTGGTCCCGGCCGTCATTCGTGGATCTTTGACAGTCGTTACGGGTCGTCAGAACGTCTGACAACCAATCTTACCAAGGGGTATCGTATTACCCAGTTACTGGGTTGTGGAGGTCAGATAGGCAGTCGCTCCATGTAAAATACTGGTATTCAGTCGCATCCGGTTAGACTGGAAGCCGACCCCAACATAGTTGGGAAAAGGCTAGGCAGATTGAGTTTATAATGGATTTATAATAGGTTACTAAAATATATATCTGCGTCTATTGAATAGAAAATCCAGTGAAATTCCCGTCGAGATAATTAAAAGAAACTCGCACTAGCACCTCTGGGCCCTGTTTATCATAAGTTACAAGTCTACACGTTCACAAGTTACCTAGAATGTTCATTTTCGTTAATTCATAGCTCAAAACCATATTCATAACCAGCCTTAATGTTCCCACTGCTGGGACACGGGCATCAGGTCACCTCTCTCTTTTGACCACATTTAAAAAAATAACATCGAATTTATACATTTATTACGGTACTAAGCACGACACTTGTAAACTTGTAAGACGGAATAGAGAGTCGCCGGACACTCTCAGGATTTGTTATGATTTTCTACAAGTTGAAACTTACAAATAATTTTTTACTAAACAAAATCACTAATAAAAGTGTCAAAATATAAGTACTTGTGAACTAAATAATGACACTTGGTAATACAAGGCTTGTAAGTTTTGATAAACAGGACACGGATGTATGAACGTAAACGAGGCCAAAGGAGTACGATATATTATAAGGATCGTAGCAGGTGGCGTTCTGTAGTTTCTGCCTACCCCCATGGGAAGAAGGCGTGAGTTAATGTTTATGCAACTTTATTTAAGTACCATAATTCAATTATATACATCTCACACTAAAATAATGCCCTATAGTGATTATTGCCCCCCCCCCCCTTTTTATATACTCGTACATAAATTATTATTATTTATGTATGTATGTGTGGCGGCATCTACATCGCCACATGCGAACTACGCATCAAAGTTACACAAAAATCCTGACGTCACACAAAATCCTGCGTCGCGCAATTAGAGTTTACCGCGCGAGCGATATACACCCCTTTGCAAAAAAAACGGGCACCTTAACAGTCATTGGCTTTTCTATGAATAATATTAATATTTTTACTATGTCATTAGCATAAATGACTAGTAATTTCTTAGTATCAATAAGAATATCGTTTTTTGGCTACATCCCTCTTCCTGCAGCGCTACAATTTTACTAGCTCTTATTGCTTTTTCTGCCATTACAATCGACACAAAGATATCTGCGGGGCAATTCTCTAGAACGTTCACATTCGCATCGCATTTGCAATCTGTCAAAAAACCAACAATTTACCAACATTTTTGACAAGTTTGACAGATTGCGACTTGAATGTGAACGTTTTGTAAGTAAGAGAATTGGCCCTCTGTTTTAAGTCACAATAAGGCTGGATTATGCGACAAACATAAATTATTCTACTAAAAATAACGAGAAGTTAGTATTAGTTCAGTCACAAACAGAAAAAGGGATTATTATTGTTCTAAACAAAAGTTTCGAATTTGGAATTAACTTTTTTTCATACCCAGACTCTTTATTAAGTGCCAGTACCATAGTTTGGCTATTAAAACCTCTTTACAACTAAATGAATACCAATAATGTAAAAAAATCAAAACCGCTCGTTTTTTTTTTGCAAAGGGGTGTATATTATGCAAGATCCCGATTTTAATCATAGGGCAGCTATCCGCCAGACACAACACCCGTCTGGTCGGAGGATCCTCCCTTATCTATAGAGGATGAGTGAATTTTACACCCCGTTCCTCATACCTCTAAATATGTATTAATATTACTTTCTCCCCAACAGGCCCCTACAAAGAACAGTGCGCTCGTACCGAGGTTGAGGAAGCTGACTTCCCTCCGAACTCACCGCTCACTACTGCTGTTAATGCAATGAGGAGCCAGGGTTACAAGGTACGTTAAAGAAAAAATAAAGAAAGAAAGAAAATAAAGAAAGAAATAAAGAAAAATATTTTATTTGGGACTTATTTGCCGTGTCGGAGCAGTGCTGTTATAATGAGCGATTTCCTTAAGACGGATGCCAATAGAAAACCACGCTATTTCAGCGGTGGCAGTACATCCCTGAATGAGCTTTTGCACATGAAACTACTAATCTCATCTTTTTCAGGTCCACACCGGCACCTGGCTCGTAGACGGAAACCCGCAGATCATTCTGTTCGACATCGGCTCCGGCGCATGGCAGCTGGACGGGTACAAACAGGAGCTGTGGAGCACCTGCGGCATTGGCATACCGCATCTAGACGTGGAGGCCAACGATGCTGTGATCCTAGGGTTTATGGTGGCACAGTTTATTGGCGAGGTCAGTATAAGCACTATGTAGAATTTTCTGCCATCCAGAATTTTTACCGTCCATCATTTTCCCCAGCCAGATTTTTCGCCATCCAGAATTCTAGCCATCCAGAATTTTCCGATCTGGATTTTGCCTCATCCAGATTTTTCGCCACCCAGAAGTTTTTTTAGTACGTATTTGTAATAACAACTATCAGGAATTATCTTTATCGTACATTATAAACTTCTAAAATTATCATATTATTATTGTCACTTTGTTTGTAAAACGATCTCTAACTAGAATTATCATAATCCAGAATCATTACAATTCCGAATCCTGTTTTAGACCTGTTTTACAGTATTCCGATTGGCGCTATTCACTAGGTACCTTATCCATTCTATAATATAGAAGCTTGTGGCTAAGTAATAACAGCCGCACGGGTCGATCCATCAGGTTAAGCTATGCTTGCCGAGGTTGGTCCGTGGATGGGTGACCATCTTTACATACCGACACTCCTCCGTGCATCGAAAAGCACGTTCAACCGTTGGTCCCGGCTGTCATTCGTGGATCTTTGACAGTCGTTACGGGTCGTCAGAAGCCCGAAAGTCTGACAACCAGTCTTACCAATGGGTATCGTATTACCAGCTACTGCGTTGTGGAGGTGAGATAGGCAGTCGCTCCATATAAAATACTGGTATTCAGCTGCATCCGGTTAGACTTGAAGCCGACCCCAACATAGTTGGGAATTGGCTAGTCAAATTGATTGATATATTCTATTGTATACTGTTTCAGTTCCGCAAAGCAGCTGAAGGTTATAGCGACACTCCACCGCGAGTTGTGGCGCATTTCCATGAATGGCAGGCCGGCATCGGTCTTATTATGCTCAGGTAACCCATCTTTACTAATCCTTACTAATATTATAAACTAACGACCCGCTCCTTTTTCAAACGTTTTTACGACTTGACAAAACATCAAGATTTTTTAGTTATAAGTTACTTTAATATTAACGTATTATACACATAAGCGTATCTCGTCCTCATAAAACTAGCTATTATTCTTATTCCTTCTCTGTCCATGCTGTAAGATTGTGGAACTCACTGCCGCCTAGCATTCGTGATTTGAAAACTGTTTCTCTATTTAAATTTCGTGTAAAAGAGCATTATCTTTCCTCTCAACAATGGGTATATTATTATATAGGTATTTATGTTTATATATTTAAGCTTTATGTATTTATTTAAGTATATATACATTTTCTTGCGTATATGTATATTTAATATTTTTAGTTAAGACTTCGCATATTCATGTTTTTTCTTCTTGTTCTCACACACTATTGTCTACATTTCTCTCTCATTTCTCCTTCCGCAGGTCTGCTGGAAGAAATTTCTTAAGAAATAAACAGTACCTTTGTACTCATATTATAATTATGTTGTATCTCTATGTATTTTTAAACGACCTTTCCAACGACACCCCACTCCATGGGATTGAAGAGAAAAAAAAACAACATCCCCACATAAAGTGTAGGGGAGGTACCCTAAAAAAAAATATTTTTTACGATTTGCTTTTACCACTTTGTCGGCGTGATTTATATGTATACCCATAGCAAATTACAGCTTTCTAGTACCAACCGTCTCTGAGCTAAGCCGCGGACAGACGGACGCACAGACAGACAGACAGACGGACATGGCGAAACTATAAGGGTTCCTTGTTGACTACGGAACCCTAAAAAGTGGGTGGCACACTGGAAGATGTAATGCATTTATTGACGGAGTCAGATTTCAGTCTGCAAGAGAGGACCTAGTTAGAGAGCTGGAGATAAATGTGTACAATGTTTCCAGGTTCCATTATATTTTGTCAACACCTAGCTCCGGAGCTGCTTACAATTTAAATTAATAGTTTCACATAATAAGGTCTGATGGGACTGACATTTACACCTGTATAAAAATCCCTAAAAATAAATAAATAGTTTAAAAAAAAACATTTATAAAAACAGGAGAAATGATTCATTTCTGCATTTATTCCCAGGACCCGCCATGTAGACGTAGCTACTGTATTCACGACGCACGCGACCCTCCTCGGGAGATATCTGTGTGCTGGCAACACTGATTTCTACAATAATCTGGATAAGGTACTATTGATTTTCTTGATTCCTTCTAAGATAACCCGCGAAATTTAAATTTTCTTACGTTTTTTGTAATTGGCATTTCAGTGTCAGGTTGTATGTTGATCTAAATATGATTATAAATGTTTATTTATAGAATTATAATTATTAAAAAAAACCGGCTAAGTGCGTGTCGAACAACGCACAATGAAGGGTTCCGTAGTTGGGATGATTTTATCAAACAAACTTAACATTTTAGTTGAAAAACTTGTTCTCCCGTACATTCTGTATGGCAGAACAGTTTTTTGCAAATGTAAGTTGGTCGATTATTACTCGGTGAATTGTGGAGCCTACTTAGCTGTGATAGTTTTCCTTTTAATTTCATTATATATACTTACTACTGCCCTGAAATTTTTCACATATCCAAAACCAACCATTTAGCTGGCAGGGATGGGTGACATTTGACTCTAACAAAAATTAGCACTTTAAAGCTTAATATTTCGCAAACAATCCCTGAATCCAAAAGTGGTTACACACAATATTTTTGAATGACCTTTCCTACGACATACTACACCATGGGATAGGCGAGAAAAAAAAAAGTAAGTACCCACTTAAGTGTCGGGGAGAGACCCTAAAAATCACTTTGTCGGCGTGATTTATATGTATACCCATACCAAATTACAGCGTTCTAGTACCAACAGTCTCTGAGCTAAGCCGCGGACAGACAGACAGACGGATATAGCGAAACTATAAGGGTTCCTTAGTGACTACGGAATCCTAAAAATCATCAATACAACTCTCAAAGTTCATATAATCCTATTGGTGGTTATTTCATGAAATCATGAGGAGTTGTATTGCTGATTCTAATGATTATATTTCTTTTTTTGCAATTTGCAGGTCAGTGTTGGCTTGTATGTTGATTAAAATATGATTCGCTACCTAGATTGGATAGAGAAACGGTTTTTTTTCGATGTTTATTTATAGAACTAGCCCACTCCGGCTTCGCACGAGTAGCACTAAGTACCTACCCTACCTGCCCTAACCTACCTACCTACCTGCCCTACCTACCTATCCTACCTATCCTACCTACCTGCCCTACCTACCCTGCCCTACCTACCCTGCCCTACCTACCCTACCTACCCTACCTACCCTACCTACCCTAC
This sequence comes from Lithophane leautieri, assembly GCA_949152455.1. NCBI lineage: Eukaryota > Metazoa > Arthropoda > Insecta > Lepidoptera > Noctuidae > Lithophane > Lithophane leautieri. The sequence continues at coordinate 8,206,108 of OX424486.1, read as the reverse complement.
CTACCCTACCTACCCTACCTACCCTACCTACCCTACCTACCCTACCTACCCCACCTACCTACCCCACCTACCTACCCCACCTACCTACCTACACCTACTTTACGTACAAACCTTGTCCTAAGAATAACAAACACAACAAAAAAGAATTATACAAATCGGTCCAGCCGTTCGCGAGTTTTAGCGAGACTAACGAACAGCAATTTATTTATATTTATATATAAGAAGATTATAATCCTACAAACCATCAATAAAACTAACTCTCAAAGTTCATATAATCCTATTGGTGGTTATTTCATGAAATCATGAGGAGTTGTATTTCTGATTATAATGATTATAAATCTTTTTTTGCAATTTGCACGATAGTGTCAGGTTGTGTATTTATTAAATACTAGCTTCCGCCCGCGGCTTCGCCCGCGTGGTATGTCGATAAAAAGTAGCCTATGTCCTTTCTCAGGCTCTAGACTATCTGTGTACCAAATTTCATTTAAATCGGTTCAGTAGTTTTGGCGTGAAAACGCGACAGACAAACAGACAGAGTTACTTTCGCATTTATAATATTAGTAAAGATGATTCGCGACCTAGATAAGATAGAGAAACGGTTTTTTTCGACTTTATTTCAATGTACACAAAGTTGATATTATTTTACCTTCAAATTACGACTTTAACTAAACAAATGATATCCGTTTGATATAGTTCTCTGTAGATGAAGAAGCTGGGAAGAGACAGATCTACCATCGTTATTGTATGGAGCGAGCTGCCGCACACATGACACATATTTTCACAACTGTCTCGGATATTACTGGTAAGTACTTAATATCATGCTGAGAGGAGCTCGTGGCTACGTAATAACAGCCCCACGGGTCGATTCCTCAGGTTAAGCTACGCTTGCCGGGGTTGGTCCGTGGATGGGTGACCATCTTTACATACTAAGTCTCCTCCGTGCCTCGGAAAGCATGTTAAGCCGTTGGTCCCGGCTGTCATTTGTGGATCTTTGACAGTCGTTACGGGTCGTTAGAAGCCCGAAAGTCTGACCACCAGTCTTACCAAGGAGTAGGCTAGGCAGATGATGATGATACATTTGTATAAAGATTTGAATTGAATTGAAAAAAAATTGCAAAAGAGAGTTTGTCATCACCTGCCTAGCCTTTTCCCAACTACGTTGGGGTCGGCTTTCAGTCTAAACAGATGCAGCCGAATACCAGTATTTTACATGGAGTGACTGCCTATCTGACTTTCACAACCCATTATCTGGGTAATACGATAACCCTTGGTAAGACTGGTTGTCAGACTTTCGGGCTTCTGACGACCCGTAATGACTGTCAAAGATCCACAAATGACAGCCGGGACCAACGGCTTAACATGCTTTCCAAGGCACGGAGGAGACTCAGTATGTAAAGATGGTCACCCATCCACGGACCAACCCCGGCAAGCGTAGCGTAACCTGATGGATCGACCTGTGTGGCTGTTATTACTTAGCCACGAGCTTTATTCAAATGTATATACACTAATAAACTTCTTATTGTTACAAGCGTACAAACTATACTTTATAATATTAGTTTATGTTATATATTAGGTTATGGTTAAGTGTATTAAAATTTTCTTGCGTATATGTGTAGGTATATTTAATAGTTTTAGTTAAGACTTCGCATATTTGTGGAGGTACCTACATCGCCACATATGAACTACGCATCAAAAAGACCTGACGTCACACAAACACCTGACGTCACGTAAAGCCTGCATCGCGCAATTGAAGTTTACCGTGCAATGGACATATATACAAGAACCCGACATCAATCGTTGGGCAGTAGCCCGCCAGACACAACACCCGTCTGGTCGGAGGATCCTCCCTTTTCTATGGTGGATGAGTGAACTTTACACCCTGTTCCTCATACCCCTAAATATTCATGGTTTTTTCTTCTTGTTCTCACACACTATTGTCTACATTTCTCTCTCATTTCTCCTTCCGCAGGTCTGCTGGAAGAGATTTCTTAAGAAATAAACAGTACCTTTGTACTCATATTATAATTATGTTGTATCTCTATGTATTTTACTGTTTGTACATAAATAATAAAATAAATAAATAAATAGTTAGGATTCCAGAAGTTCTGACCTTTATTTCTGATTCTCCCCAGGATACGAAGCCGAACATCTCCTCAAACGAAAGGCAGACATCATAACTCCTAACGGTCTCAACGTGAAGAAGTTCTCCGCGCTGCACGAGTTTCAAAACCTACACGCGCTCGCCAAGGACAAGATCAATGAGTTCGCAAGAGGACACTTTTATGGGTGAGTCTGGTTCTAATGTGCTCTAATTATGCACATTCTGACTGTAGAAACAGATTCCAAGATATTTTCAAAGTCAAAGTCAAATAATTTATTTCAAATAGGCACATTAAAAGGCACTTTTGAACGTCAATGAAAAGCAAAGAAATAGAATTGATTCTAGTTGCCCATTCCAAAAGGTAGCTTTCGTATGGAGAAGAATGGGCCAGAAACTCCACCGTTACTCGTTTAAAAAATGTTTTGCAATATTTTGTATACATGAATTATATAATTAAATGTGAAGACGATGCACCTACAATAAGATTACTGCACCACAAAAGGTAAAAACAATTATAAATGGAGCAATGACAAATAAATTAGTTATGTGATAGGTAGATGGTGCTCACATATTTACAAACATTGTAAAAATATACGATATTAATGCCCTGCGTGTTCAGTACAATGACGCTCTGAGGGTAGTGTTGAGGAAACCCAGATACTGCAGTGCTTCCGAAATGTTTGCGGGAGCTTCCAGCGATGATTTCTTCTCTATCATCAGGAAAAGAACTGCACCGATGATGAGCAGGGTCCGTGGTAGCGCCAACACTGTCCTCAAAGCGTTAGCGTACAAAATAAATGGTCCGTTTACTGTTTACTGGGCGAGTGTTCACTTACTCAGTAATAGGAAATAGGCTATAATAATACTTGCTTGATCTTGATTTTATACTAACAAATTACTAACACCCTGTTTATTTGTATTTTTATGTGTACTACTAACAACCCACTAATCTTTTTTTTTTGTAAAAATGTATGGACGTATGTCTGAAATAAAGATATAATAAAATAATTTAAAAAAACAATCCTAACATTGTTACAAGTAATACTAATAAGTCAGTGCGTGAGTTTAAGCAATCACAGAGTGTAAAAATCCGTACATATAAGTACAGCATGTAACTAAAACCCGGTCTCATGTGAAAGTTGGCGGCTAGGTACCGCAAAAAAATTCCTAAAAAAGTAATAAAAATATTTTTTTTGGTGAAAATATGAAAGTTATTACTGTTTACCAAAATTACCCCAATTTCATTATAAATTTGCAAATTTTCTACAGAGGTCATAAGTTATGACTTGTAGACACCCACTAAACGACGGCCGCCCGCGCCCCATGTAAAAAAACCCGGTATAGTCCCCATTGAAAAAAATGTGACGATATTTTTTTTTTTTTTCAAAAAAATACTAGAAGAATAGAATAGAATACATTTATTTTGCATAAAATATGGTACATAAAAGGTCTTAAATATTATAAGTTCCACATATTTTGCTTACTTATACATTTCAGCATGCAAAAATACCTTATAAGTAATACTACATAAATAGACTCTCAGTTATGATTCTTCACAACACCCTCACGGATCGGACAGAGTTTTTATTACATGCTGTATCATTTCATACACGAAATCTCTTAAGGGGTCATTGTACTCATTATTTTGAACAACTTTCACTATGGGACCAAACCTGAAATCGCGAAAAAAAATCAGCTGTTCCCTACATTTTGACGAGCTATGCGAAGATAAATGATTCAGTGTCGGCACTGACTAACCACGTGTCTTAATACAATGAAAACCGGAAAACAAAAACGCTTGCCGAGGTTGATTCGTGGATGGGTGACTATCCGTACATACCGAGACTCCTCCGTGCCTCAGAAAGCACGTTAAGCCGTTGATCCCGGCTGTCATTCGTGGATCTTTGACAGTCGTTACGGGTCGTCGGAAGCCCGAAAGTCTGACAACCAGTCTTACAAAGGGTATCGTGTTACCCATATAATGGGTTGTGGAGAACAGATAGGCAGTCGCTCCATGTAAAATACTGGTATTTAGCTGCATCCGGTTAGACTGGAAGCCGACCCCAACATAGTTGGGAAAAGGCTCGGCAGATTGACTACATTGGGTTCTTGCATGTATACGATTAAAGATTACGATACAGCAGCTTCTTAAAAATACGAGTACCAATTTCTGTAGTGTATGTTTTTCAACATTTAAAATACTCTTTTATGTTCAACTACGGGCCTAATGTCATTGTGTTTTTTGTTCACAGTCACTTCAATTTCGACCTAGACAAGACGTTGTATTTCTTCATCGCAGGTCGTTACGAGTTCGGAAACAAGGGCGCGGACGTATTCATTGAAGCGTTAGCGAGATTAAACCATTATTTGAAGGTAAATATTATATGCTGCGCCCCGCGGTTTCACCTGCGTAACTCTCGATCCCGTGGGAATGTCGGGATAAAAAGTATCCTATGTCCTATTCCAGGTCATGGTCTACCCATGTGCCAAATTTCATCCAAATCTGGTCAGCCGTTTTGGTGTGAAAGCGTAACAAACAAATTAACTCACTTTTGCATTTATAATATTAGTTAGGATAGGATTTACCTCAATTTAGGTCGCTGTATGTCCGTGGAGTCAAGTTGACCCACAGACTGCACGTGTCGAAGGATTTACAGTAACCTTTGAAAAGCGTCAATAATATGACGGAGCCGCTCCTAGAAAACCAAAGCTTTATTCCCATATATATTTTGTACTAGCTGTTTCCCGCATCTTTGTCTGTGGTCCAGGATGAAAGTAAGTAAGCCTATGTCCTTCTCCAGGTCAAGGTCTACCCCAGTGCTAAATTTCATCCAAATCCGTTCAGCAGTTTGAGCGTGGAAGGGTAATAAACAAACAAACTTACTTTCGCATTTATAATGATACTAGCTGCGCCCCGCGGTTCCACCCGCGTAAGTCTCGATCCCGTGTGAATATCGGGATAAAAAGTATCCTATGTGTTAATCCAGGTTATAAAGTATCTATTTGCCAAATTTCATCCAAATCCATTCAGCCGTTTTTGCGTGATTGAGTAACAAACATCCAAACACACAAACGCACAAACACACAAACTTTCACACTTATAATATTAGTAGGATTAGTTAGGATTTTCTCGCATTATTATATTTTAGAACAAAAATATCAAACTATCCCTTTTTTTTTTCAGTCTTCAGGCTCCGACACGACAGTAGTCGCCTTCATGATATTTCCCGCCAAAACGAACAACTTCAACGTGGAGAGTCTCCGCGGCCATGCTGTGACCAAAGCGTTGAGAGACACCATCAATGATATTCAACAGAAAATAGGCAGGAGAATGTACGACATCTGTCTGAGGTGAGTGTGCTGGTTATAGGCCCCGCCTAACTGTAGCCAGCCCGGATATAGGGCCGCCTGACTGTAGCCAGCTGCCAGGTATAGAGCCGGCCCGACTGTAGCCAGCTGCCGGGTATAGAGCCGGCCCGACTGTAGCCAGCTGCCAGGTATAGGGCCCGCCCGACTGTAGCCAGCTGCCAGGTATAGGGCCCGCCCGACTGTAGCCAGCTGCCAGGTATAGAGCCGGCCCGACTGTAGCCAGCTGCCAGGTATAGGGCCCGCCCGACTGTAGCCAGCTGCCAGGTATAGAGCCGGCCCGACTGTAGCCATCTGCCGGGTATAGAGCCGGCCCGACTGTAGCCAGCTGCCAGTTATAGGGCATGCCCGACTGTAGCCAGCTGCCGGTTATAGGGCCCGTCCGACTGTAGCCAGCTGCCGGGTATAGAGCCGGCCCGACTGTAGCCAGCTGCCGTTTATAGGGCCCGCCCGACTGTAGCCAGCTGCCAGTTATAGGGCCCGCCCGACTGTAGCCAGCTGCCGGGTATAGAGCCGGCCTGACTGTAGCCAACTGCCGGTTATAGCGCCCGCCCGACTGTAGCCAGCTGCCGGGTATAGAGCCGGCCCGACTGTAGCCAGCTGCCGGGTATAGGGCCCGCTTGACTGTAGCCAGCTGCTGGGTATAGAGCCCGCCCGACTGTAGCCAGCTGCCAGGTATAGAGCCGGCCCGACTGTAGCCAGCTGTCGGATATAGGGCCCGCCCGACTGCAGCCAGCTGCCGGATATAGGGCCCGCCCGACTGCAGCCAGCTGCCGGATATAGGGCCGCCCGACTGTAGCCAGCTGCCGGGTTGAGGGCCCGCCCGACTGTAGCCAGCTGCCGGGTATAGGGCCCGCCCGACTGTAGCCAACTGCCGGTTATAGCGCCCGCCCGACTGTAGCCAGCTGCCGGGTATAGAGCCGGCCCGACTGTAGCCAGCTGCTGGGTACTATGGCCCGCCTGACTGTAGCCAGCTGCTGGGTATAGAGCCCGCCCGACTGTAGCCAGCTGCCGGATATAGGGCCCGCCCGACTGTAGCCAGCTGCCGGATATAGGGCCCGCCCGACTGCAGCCAGCTGCTGGGTATAGGGCCCGCCCGACTGTAGCCAGCTGCCGGTTATAGGGCATGCCCGACTGTAGCCAGCTGCCGGTTATAGGGCCCGCCCGACTGTAGCCAGCTGCCGGGTATAGAGCCGGCCTGACTGTAGCCAGCTGCCGGGTATAGGGCCCGCCTGACTGTAGCCAGCTGCTGGGTATAGGGCCCACCCCACTGTAGCCAACTGCCGGTTATAGCGCCCGCCCGACTGTAGCCAGCTGCCAGATATAGGGCCCACCCGACTGTAGCCAGCTGCCGGGTATAGAGCCGGCCCGACTGTAGCCAGCTGCCGGGTATAGGGCCCGCCTGACTGTAGCCAGCTGCTGGTTATAGGGCTCGCCTGACTGTAGCCAGCTGCTGGGTATAGAGACCGCCTGACTAGCCAGCTGCCGGTTATAGGGCCCGCCCGACTCTAGCCAGCTGCCGGGTAGAGGGCCCTGTTTAAAGAAACCAGTTGCTGGACTTAGGGTACATCCTATAGAAACCAAAATTATCACTGATTGACTGTCTAGTTGGTCTAGTGGGCGCAATTGCTACTGCGGATGAGGTCCTGGGTTCAATTCCCGGGTCGGGCAAAGTGTTATTGGGTTTTTCAATCTGAAATTTCTCAGTAGCAGCCCGTAGTGATTTATACCCGGTTGATGGCAATATGCTCGCCCCCTATTACGTGGGACTTAAACATAACTGGCGAAATGTGAGTGTACTATAGGTACACCTCTGCCTAACCCTTCCGGAAATACAGGCGTGATGATTTTATGTTATGGGGTGGTGGTTTCTAGCATTCTAATTTTATAAAAGTGTTAAAAACAAAAGTAATTGTCTATTATCTAGACGATCTCTCTTTGCCACAAGATACAAGAGACGCTTAGTTTGTGGCTCACCGAATTTGGCTAAATTGTACTGTTACTTTTTGATGAATAAACTTTACTTTACTTTACTTTATCTTTTTAGGGTTCCGTACCCAAAGGGTAAAACGAGACCCTTTTACTAAGACTCCGCTGTCTGTCTGTCCGCCTGTCTGGCTGTATCTCATGAACCGTTATAGTTAGACAGTTGAAATTTACACATATGATGTATTTCTGTTGCCGCTATAACAACAAATACTAAAAAACAGAATAAAATAAATATTTAAGGGGGCTCCCATACAACACACGTGATTGTCTTGTTCGATTTATAGATAATGGTACGGAATCTATCGTGCGCGAGTCCGACTCGCACTTGTTTCCTCCAAAAATGTTACATCTAACTAAATCTTACCTATTACAGTGGCCATCTCCCCGACTCATCTGACCTCATGCTAAAAGAAGACACAGTACGCCTAAAGAGATGTATTTACAGTTTACAAAGAGACGGACTACCGCCCATCACCACACATAATGTTGTAAGTAAACACTTTTTTTGGTTACTTTTTAGAAGTATGTATGGTTACTACTTTTATAAAAAACCAAAAGTCATTTAAAATAGACGTAGATATATTTAGTAACCTATTCCGCTTAACAATTCCTCAAGAGTCATAAAAAAACCTGTAAGAAATTGACACGTGTTTCACCTCTCAACGAGGCATTCTCAGGATGACGATTGACCAGTCGCGAACCCGAACACGACGTCTGGCCGAATCATTTTACTTATAGTCTACGTGAAATTGCTAGTCTTTTAAGGGTTATTTGAAGGGTGAGATGGGGGAGGGCCATTGACAAAATTGGCAGACTGAGTTTACTTGGTCGTGTTCTACCTCCCCTGTCTCACCGCTCACATACCTCAGGCGGAAATGAAATGAAATGAAATTGTTTATTCTGTAAATAGGATATTGGAATCACTATTACACGTTATATAATTTTTTATTTTAAATAAGCTAGATGAGGTCGGCTTTTCCTATCTGACTACTCTGAAAAGAAAGGCCGAAACAAACTCAAGAGGTCACAGTCTCTTTTAAAGTCCAGACATAATCTGAGTCAGGCCATATGAGGACCATGTAGATTAGAGTCTGAAGTGGTCTTCTGAGGAAAGAACCACAACGATTTGAGTGGACCTGTCCAGTCAGTGCAAGTATTTGTCAGTAATAGTGGAGCTCAACTCGGAACTTAATTAAGGAGCTCAACGACTCGACGAACGGCGGTGACAAGCAGTCGCGCCAGGACTATACCATAAATTCGGCACAAAATGAAACCTAGAACCCCAAAGGATTAGTAATGCGCCATACGTCATGTTCGTGAACGGGCGCCGTCAGTTGTGACTGGTCATCTCTTAGCTGCCATGGTTTATTTTAATTTTTGAATTGTTTTATGTAATAATTGCGGACGCTTTTAACGTGCTTTCTACATTGTTCTCACATGTATAATTTCAACATAAATGATGTAACCCATATATTGTAACAAAATTTTGATTTAAAAGAGTGTTCGTGGAGCTTCTTGCCCGTTCTTCTCCATAGGTACCTACTACGCTTTGGAATGGGCAACTAGCTTCAACTTTTTGACTAACTGACCGACTCCTTGACAATTCAAAAGTGCCTGTAAATGGTTTAATTGAAATAAATGCTTTGAGCTTGAGTAACTTATTTAAAAAAAATCAGCTGTTCCATATAGTTTGACCCTGTAAGTATTGAATTTTCGTATGAAACAGCAGATTTTTTTTAAATAACCGTCGAAAAATTTCAATTTGCTAGGGAATCGTAGGGCATAACAATAGGGAAGTAGATTGGGTTAAAAAAAAAAAATGGTCCTTCAGTCAGATAATAAAAAATCTTAGACACGTAATAAAGTTGGGGAGTGGGGCTCGCTACTTCACAAGTCAGTATAAAATCTACCGACCAGTGACGTCATGCCACATTTTAACCCAACGTACTGTCGTAATTTTTTGTTTACGTAAAAAAAGAAAAAATACGTGTCCAATTTTTTTTTATAATTTATCTCACGGACAAAACTTTTTTTTTGTCTATGTATGTCTCTGATGTAGACAAAAAAAAAGTTTTGTCCGTCAGATATTTCGCTCGCAGATGGTTGAATAACAGATCCTGGGTTAAAAAAAATAACTACGAAATTCTCATTCTATTATTTTATCTTTTTTACAGGTTGATGACTGGAGCGATCCCGTGTTGAATTCAATCAGAAGGTGTGAGCTCTTCAACACAGTCAATGACAAAGTTAAGGTGAGTTATTATTTATTTTAATGGCATCAGCGATCACCTCTGTCACAGTATAAATAAGTTACAGTATTATATCTCCATTGGAAAGCGGCCAAAACGACGCGCTTCCATCTCAATGAACGCAACAGTATTGAACGCGCGGCAGTTACGCACGGAAGCGGAAGGTTTATCTACCGTTGGTAATTATTTCAAGGTCACTCATCATATGCCTAGCCTTTTCCCAACCATGTTGGGGTCGGCTTCCAGTCTAACCGGATGCAGCTGAATACCAGTATTTTACATGGAGCGACTGCCTATCTGACCTCCACAACCCAGTAACTGGGTAATACGATACCCCTTAGCAAGACTGGTTGTCAGACTTTTGGGCTTCTGACGACCCGTAACGACTGTCAAAGATCCACAAATGACAGCCGGGACCAACGGTTTAACGTGCTTTCCGAGGCACGGAGGAGTCTCGATATGTAAAGATGGTCACCCATCCACGGACCAACCCCGGCAAGCGTAGCTTAACCTGATGAATCGACCCGAACGGCTGTTATTACTTAGCCACGAGCTCCTATTGAATTATTTCAAGGTCACTAACGAGATATAATACTGTTACTTATTTATACTGTGTCGTTGCCTAGCAACGTTTTCTGTATACAAGAAGTGGCTTAAAATTACACAAACGACTCCAATATAATACACATTAAGTTATATATTTCCAGTCTATGCTGACCACGCAATGTTCAGGTTTTCTGTGCAAGGAGAGGTCATCTTATTCTGGAGATGTTTATCTTGATGCGTAGTAAAATTAATTCACAGCTGCTGGCGTAGCATGAGCTACGTTTTGTCGACGGAAGAGTAGACAAAAATGGCGTTCCGTGTAGACAGTACGGCGGCAGCTAAGTAAAAAGAGTCAACTGCACTTTTAACGAAATTCACTCTTTTACATAATTCGACTCAGAACTCTTTGTTTTGTTTCAAATTGTCTTCACTTCCTTAGACAAATTTCAGTTGTCACTGTGATTTTGACAGTAAGGATAGAAAACTTTCTTCCGAAATAGTCTACATATTAAAAGACCTAGACAAAGATGACAGATTGTAGAAGGATTTCTACGGTGCGGTGTCAAAAATGAAGAAACGAAATGTCACTTTGTATAGAAAAAGCTACGTCTATTCTTCGTAGAAATATAAAGCGCCATGCTACGCCTGCTGATAGATAAACACAAAAAAAAAACAACGTAATATCACGCCTGTATTCTCTGAAGGGTTAGGCAGAGGTGTACCTATAGTAAACCCACATTTCGCCAGTTATGTTAAAGTCCCACGTAATAGGGGGCGAGCCTATTGCCATTTTAAGGGTATGAGGAACAGGGTGTAAAGTTCACTCATCCACCATAGAAAAGGGAGGATCCTCCGACCAGACGGGTGTTGTGTCTGGCGGGCAACTGCCCAATGATTGATGTCGGGTTCTTGTATATATGTCCATTGCACGGTAAACTTTAATTGCGCGATGTAGGATTTTTGTGTGACGTCAGATCTTTGATGCGTAGTTCGCATGGCGATGTAGATACCGCTACACCATCAACCGGGCACAAATCCAGACTCGGGGTAGCTGATGAGAAATTCTAGATGGAAAATCTAATAACAGTTTGCCTGACCCGGGAATTGTACCCGGGACCTCATGCGCAGCAGTAGCAACGAGATATTATAAAGATTCCGTTTTTAGGGTTCCGTACGTAAAACGGGACCCTATTACTAAGGCTCTGCTTTCCGTCCGTCCGTCCGTCACAGATGATGTATTTCTGCTGCCGCTATAACAACAAATACTAAAACACAGAATAAGGGGGCTCACATACAGCAAACATAAATTTTTTATAGTTAATGGTACGGAACCCTTCGTGCGCGAGTCCGACTCGCACTTGGCCGGTTTTTTCTTTCCAAGTGCGGAACATTAAAAACTTCAATAATGTATCTTTTCCAGGTAATATTCCACCCAGAATTCCTCACCTCAACCAACCCGCTATTCGGATTGGACTACGAGGAGTTCGTGCGAGGTTGCCATCTCGGCGTGTTCCCGTCGTACTACGAGCCGTGGGGCTACACGCCGGCCGAGTGCACCGTCATGGGCATCCCCAGCGTCACCACCAACCTGTCAGGTGAATGGACATGATTTTATGACATTTTCGACGTTTATGACTTTTTCGACTTTTATGACTTTCTCGACTTTTACGACTTCTCAAATTTTATGACTATTTCGACTTTTATGACTGTTCGACTTCTGTGACTTTTATGACTTTTATGTCTTTTTTACTTTTGTAACTTTTACGACTTTTGTGACTTTGTTGACTTTTGTAACTTTTTCGACTTTTATGCTCTTTTATGCTCAGACCAATTAAAAAGCTAAGACAGACAGTATTTTACATGGAGCGACTCCTACCTCCAAAACTTAGTTACTGGGTAATACGATACCCCTTGGTAAGACTGCTTGTCAGACTTTCGGACTTCTGACAACCCGTAACAACTGTCAAAGATCCACGAATGACAGCCGCGACCAACGAATTAACGTACTTTCCGAAGCATGGAGGGGTCGGTATGTAAAGACGATTGCTTTACGTAAAGCAAAAATCTACTTTTAATATCATTGTTTCAGGTTTCGGCTGCTTCATGCAAGAACACATAGCAGATCCGATGTCGTACGGTATCTACGTGGTGGATCGCCGGTACATATCGTTGGAAGGTTCCGTACAGCAGTTAGCGCAGTACATGTTCGATTTTACCAAGTAAGTCATCTTTTACCACAGAATAGTACAGAAGGCGCACTCCGCATTTTAGGTATGAAGCAACAAGTACGCGGCGGGCTCCAAAAATCAAAAATAAAAAATCATTTATTTGCCTAAATAAGGTACAGAAAATGTACAAAAAAATTCTCTTATTCTGCCTTTAATTTCGGCGTGCAAATATAAAATAAAGTCACATTTTGTTTAAATTTATTATTGATTATAATCATGCAGTCAATAAACAGATAATCCCATTAAAATTATATTAAGTAAATTTCAATATAATGAAAAAATAATCAAATATTCAATAGTTTTAATGCATTCGATCTATCCAAATACACTTACCTAACATTACAAAAAGCTGCCATATTAAACACTTGCCGCATAGTAAGATTTTTTTTACAACTAGACTTAGATAATAATCTCACTGCAGTACAGAGCAATTTACCTTCCCAGAATAATAACTAGAACCTTGGTTTACACCCGTGAGATTCTGAAAATACCAGGAACTAACCTGAGAAAAATAAATTTTAAAACCAAAATAATAATAAAAAACAAGTAATAATAAAATCACTTGTCGGGACAATTCAGTGAGTTTAACGAACTAAAAACATCAGAAGATCTATGAGTTACGCGATAGAAAGAGAGGCAACTTCTGGGTGAATACAACTGTAGGTAATTGGCGCTCTGCGATCTGAATTGCACTGTATTGTGTCGTGGCAAGAGTCGCTTTTAAAAAAACAATTTTGCAAAGTGAACTATGTGCCATGCTTTTACGTCTTCGAAAAAAAATCGACTAGTGAACCTTAGGAACGCGCGACTCGCGGGCGGCAGCGTTGACCAATGAGCACCGCACTGCGCCCGCGAGCTAGCGCGTACTCAGGCGCGGTATAGCGGTATAACTATCTATTACATATTATAAATTAAAGTCGCTTTTCGTGTTTGTCTGTATGTCAGCGTTGTTCTTCTAAACCACGCAACAAATTTTGATGAGGTTTTCACCATCGTTTAGAGAATTTATTCCGGAAGGTTTATGTGTATAATACGTTAGTATTAAAGTTACATATAACTAGAAATCTCAATGTTTTGTCAAGTCGTAGAAACCGTGCGGAGCAGGAGCGGGTCGCTAGTACCAGATAAATAAGCCGGCAGTTATAAGGAGATAGACATTTAGGAAGGTAGTTTAGTTAACTAAACGTTTATTTTATTATATCGTCGTATTATGTGGTCGTTATTCGTTTTTTTTACGTTTATTTTATTTTATTAACGTTTTTTTTTATATTTAGGTATTTAGGTTTATATATATATATTTTTTTTAAATAGGTTAACGTATTTAAATAATATTTATTCCACAGTTTTCGCTATTGCAACTACCACTGTTTGTGCTCTACATCACCCAAAGGTTGACTGGTAGAAAATGCCTCTGGCATTAAGTCCGCCTCTGTACATTTGTGTGCTTAAAGTATTAAATATATAAATAAATAAATATTTCTTACTTTCCAGACTCACACGGCGACAGCGTATCATTCAGAGGAACAGAACTGAAAGATTGTCAGATCTGCTAGACTGGAGGAATTTGGGCATTGTGAGTATCAAATGAATCTACCTAGCCTTCTATGTTGGGGTCGGCTTCCAGTCTAACCAGATATAGCTGAATACCAGTATTTTACAAGGAGCGACTGCCTATCTGACCTCCACAACCCAGTAACTGGGTAACACGATAACCGTTGGTAAAACTGGTTGTCAGACTTTCGGGCTTCTGATGACCCGAAACTACGGTCAAAAATCTACAAATGATAGCCGAGACCAACGGCTTAACGTGCTTTCCGAGGCACGGATGGGCTCGATATGTAAAGATGGTCACCCATACACGGACCAACCCCGGCAAGCGTAGCTTAACCTGATCGTACGACCCGTGCGGCTGTTATTACTTAGCCACGAGCTCCTTTCGCTCTAAAAATATAATTTATTTAATTTATTTATTTAGGCACCAACTCCCCAATATACTAAATAACAATAATATCTTTAAAAAATATTTTATGTTGTTATTTTAGGTGTAATTAGGTGGTGCGTTTCCAAATCTATATACATATTATACATTAAAGTCGCTTTTAGTGTTTGTCTGTATGTCCGCGTTGTTCTTTTAAACCACGCAACAGATTTCGATGAGGTTTTCACCAACGTTTAGAGAATTTATTCCGGAAGGTTTATGTGTACAATAAGTTAATTTTAAAGTTACATATAACTAAGAAATCTCAATGTTTTGTCAAGTCTTAAAAACCGTGCGAAACAGGAGCGGGTCGCTAGTCCTTACATTATTATAAAACAAAGTCCTCCGCCGCGTCTGTCTGTCTGTCTGTTCGCGTAAACTCAAAAACTACTGCACCGATTTTCATGCTGTTTTCACCAATCGATAGAGTGGTTTTCGAGGAAGGTTTTAGTATATAATAACTGATATCCACGCGGGCGAAGCCGCGGGCATCAGCTAGTAAATAATAAAACTTAATACCATACTTTCCCTCACAGTACTACCGCCAAGCGCGCGCCGAAGCTCTGAAGATCGTGTACCCAGACTATGTGGACCATATGGATCAAGAGCTGGGGAAGAGATTCAACTATCCCAGACCGATCTCTGAACCACCCAGTCCCACTCATTCTAGTAAGTACATAATAAAGAGTATTCTATTCTATTCTATTCTAAGTATAACTTTATTTATTGAAGTACACAAAAAAAAAAAAATCTGCGGCACATCGGAACGGATCACCATAGAAACGGGTTTTGTCGACGGAAGAATAGACAAAATGGCAGAAATTAAATGAAATTGAAATTGTTTATTCTGTAAATAGGATATTGGAATCACTTTTACAGTTCATATTATAAAATATTAAAAATAAGCTAGATGAGGTCGGCGTTTCCTATCAGACTACTCTGAGAAGAAAGGCCGAAACAAACTCAGAGGTCGCAGTCTCTTTTAAAGTCCAGACATAATCTTGGTCGGGTCATGTAAGGACCATGTAGATTAGCGTCTGAAATGGTCTATTGAGGAAAGAACCATAACGATTTGAGTGGACCTGTCCAGTCAATGCAAGCATTTGTCAGTAATAGTGGAGCTCAACTACTCGACGAACAATACCAAAGAAAGGACATTTGGGTAGGTCGCATAAAATACTCAAATTGCCAGACCATCGTTAAAACTAACTGAGAACGAAAAAAAAATCAAAACAAAATAAAAATAAAAATCCACATAGTCCTCACATTTACAATAATTTAAATAATACAATACTTTACAAAGTAATCATGTCATTTTGTATGTAATATTCAAAAATGTCTATTTGTATATAAAAAAAATGTTTTATTTTCAGACAACCAAGGCCCATAGTGTTAATTACAAAAACCTTAAAAGTATGTTAGTAGGTACAGAAATAAAAGTGGAAAAATAAATGTCGATTCATCAACCAGCACCTCTCACATGCAGATTGATTAATCGATTGAACACAGCATCTGTAAAAGAAAGAAATAAATAACGTTTATTTGCGGTAAACATGACGCAAAAAAAGAAAAATAAACAAAGAAAAAAAATTAAAACAGAATATTTAGAATAGAATATTTATTAAGTACAAAAAATTGGTAAAATCATCATCTGTCTTGCCTTTTCCCAACTACGTTGGGGTCGGCTTCCAGTCTAACCGGATGCAGCTGAATACCAGTATTTTACATGAAGCGACTGCCTATCTGACCTCCACGACCCAGTAACTGGGTAATACCCCTTGGTAAGACTGGTTGTCAGACTTTCGGGCTTCTGACGACCCGTAACGACTGTCAAAGATCCACAAATGACAGCCGGGACCAACGGCTTTATATGCTTTCCGAAGCACGGAGGAGTCTCGGTATGTAAAGATGGTCACCCATCCACGGACCAACCCCAGCAAGCGTAGCTTAACCTGAGGAATCGACCCGTGCCACTGTTATTACGTAGCAACGAGCTCCTCGAGCTGGTAAAATATTAACATAAAATCTTAGAAATAAGATCATAATAATCATAAGGAAAGGTTGAGAGAAACATGCGTCACATCCACGCAAAACGGCCATCGGCTATCGCATTATGTTGCGACTCTATGCAGGACAGAGCCCCAGCGCCATCAGCGACAGCCGGCGCCGACGTAATGACGTCGACCGGTCTGTCATTTTTTCTATTCTTCCGTCGACAAAACCCGTTTCTATTGTGGTAATGCTACGCGTGCATCTGTTATACGAAGATCAACCCTAGTGCAACGGCATATGGTTGCTGTCAACGTCAACTGATGTACGGTTGACTGTTCAACGACTATTGACGATGCAATTTCATTTTGGGACCGTTTTTTTAAGTTATTCTAAGTGAACAGACAGCTGTGCTGCTGGGCAGTTTGTTGCGCCAATTCTTCTTCCCAGCTAAAGCACTAGGAAGTGGTGAAGGGTGGGCGTGTCGGGGGACTGTCTTATGTAATTTTGACGTTCGAAAAGTGCTGTTTCTCACTCTCAGTCTAATTTGAATAAATGACTTTTAATTTTGTAACCGTTCTTGGTAGTTGCGGCCATTAAAGGTGGGAGGGAGACGACATGAGATTCAATATATCACCGTTCTACTCGCGTGATTGCCTTGGCTAATAATATTATAAATTCAAAAGCGGATTTGGATGAAATTTGGCACAGGGGTAGCCCATGACCTGGAATAGGACATAGGATACTTTTTATCCCGATATTCCCACGGAATCGAGACTTACGCGGGTGAAACCGTGGGGCGCAGCCAGTAAAGTCATAATTGTTCCAGTAAAAGAGAGAGGGAGCTATACAACACGAAGAATGCTATCTCTTTTTACACAACAAAATACAGCAGAGTTGATACAGCAAGTGTGATATTGCATCGTCAATACGTACGTTAAAAAAGTATAAATATCACTTCCTTCAAAATCGAAACGGCTAAATTTAAAACACGTTCAATGCAAGAGTCACGCAGAACTATACTCCGTTTGAAATAACATTAGACATTTAAACAAACCTTTTTACAGTCCGTTCAACCGATTTTGACTTCTATACCGTAGGGTATAAGGATGGCATTAAAAGCAAAAAAGGTTACACAATACCAACTGTCTACTGCAGCTGCCATTTGTCATGCCACTAACGCAATAGAAGTCAAAATCGGTTGAGCGGACTGTAAAAAAGGCTTATTTAAATGTGTAATCTTATTTCAAATGGAGTTTAGTATATTTTCTCTAGAATATATAAAAATAACTATCTTAAACACCACCAGTACGTCGCGAACGGCAAATCTCAACCGAAAAAGAAACGAAGGACGAACAGAGTCAAACCTCCGAAGAAAAAATAGACGTACAAACGAAAAATCTAATCAACTTACAAAAATCTCTGGAAATTCTCGATATAACTGACGACGGCGACGACCCGAGCCTTGAAATCAGCTTCGAAAAGCCGAACTTTACCGAATCGGAGCACGAACATTACCGAACGCCGAATGAAAATTTTCTGGAGCCTTTGAACGAAGCTGTGGCGGAGCAGATTGATCAGTTGATTGCTAAGTTGCAGGACTGTGCCGATGGAGTTTTGAATTAGGTTAGGTTTTATTCAGGGCTGCCTTTAAAAGTTTTGGGATTTAAAGAAAGAAAGAAAGAAAGAATAACATTTATTTGGACACGTTTCGTGAAAAAACCGGCCAATTTTTTTTTTTTTTTTTTTGAGGGTGGGAATTCATCCAATGACTTCGCCCGCTCTGGGCGGAGCGGAAGAGCGTGTCAGACTTTTACTGACTAAAACCCACCCGTGTTCCTTCATTTGCCTGTTGCCAAGGTCCCGGTATCCCTTTCGGACTTTCCCGCAACCCTGGAGATAATCTAAGGCCTGAGAAGGACATAGGCTACTTTTTATCGACATACCACGCGGGCGAAGCCGCGGGCGGAAGCTAGTTATCTATAAAAACGGCAAAAAAATCATGTCTGTTGTATGGGAGCCCCCCCTTCAATATTTGTTTTATTTTAATTTCATTATTTATTTTTAAAGTGAATATATAACTAAATATTCTGTGAATATTTGAAGCGTCTACATGTTGCCGTTATCAATATCGAGAAAAAAAAAACACGTTTGTATGGGAGCCCCTTCAATATTTATTTTATTCTGTTTTTTTTGTATTTATTGTTATAGCGGCAACAGAAATACATCTTTTGTGAAAATTTCGACTGTCTAACTATAACGGTTCATGAGAAACAGCCTGGTGACAGACAGCGGAGTCTTAGTAATAGGGTCCCGTTTTACCCTTTGGGTACGGAACCCTAAAAAAGTGAAAATAATGTAATAATAGTGAAATAATTTCAACCAAATATCTTTCAAGTTTTAAAATAATGCCAGAATTTAGGAGAGAAACCTTTCTTAGCAAGGAAAATGAATTGGCCTGAACTGATTACGAATAAATAAACTGCACATTATCTCGGGTACTGTTCGCGGCCATAAAATAATAGATGTTTTGCACCTTACCTACACGTCATCTGTCAATAACTATTACGCGCTATCCCTTTGAAATAAAGACACCCTAACACCGTCCTTATTTCAAAGATATAGCGACTAAAATAGTCTAAACGATGTTGACAGATGGCGTTGTGGTGGTTGCCAGCCTAAAAATAACAACGATGAATCCGGGGAAAATGGAAACTCTGGCAGCCCTGAATCTTGGTTTATCACGATCGGGTTTTTGGTCACAATTCGGAGGGACTTTAGAAAGGTTTTTTACACAAAAAGTCTATGTGGTAGTTTTAGTTTTTTTTGTATTGGCAATACTGGATAATTCGGCACATGGTTTTTGTTCTGACAATACTTACTAGAGAATTCGGCACGTGTTTTTTTACACTAGGATTTTTGTGATTTTATGCACGAGATAAGCACTTGAATTTGATTTGTATGGTGCTGGAAACGTATGATCTTGGTATCATAAAACAACTGTGTAGAAATAAAAGCTAAAAAAAAACGATATTTACGGTTATATGAAAATAACTCATTACAAAAAAAGGCAGCTACTTCATGCACGCGTACCATGACCACCGTAGAAACGGGTTTTGTCGACGGAAGAATAGACAAAGTGGCAGATAAACAATCACAATCTGTCATGTTCTCTATTCTTCCGTCGACAAAACCCGTTTCTACATCGGTCATGCTACGCGTGCTGTAAGCTAGCTGCTTTGCATTGCATGTAATAAAGATGACAAAATTAGACGTCTCTAAATATGTTTTTTTATTTTATAATTTCACATTAATTTGAAATGTCAAAAAGTCGGTCAGTTAGAAAGTTGAAGCTAGTTGTCCATTCCAAAATGTAGGTCTCTATGGAGAAGAACGGGCAAGAAACTCCAAGGACTCCTCTACTAAATCAAACCCCGTTTTTGAAAGTCTGTGTACTCCTGGAAACTAACTCTCTTATTAATATTTTAGGAGGTACAACCCCGGCCGCGTCAATCCACGGTTCTGATGATGAAGACGAGGTTGATGAGGAGCAGGAACTGGCCGAACTTCGGATCAGCGATAAATAAGTATATTTGTACTCTTTAGGGTAGTTTGTGTTGGTGAGGCTGGGATTTGAAGAGACATTTTTATTATATTGAAGATATTGGCCATTTTTACTTGAAATGGGATTGTGTGACCCACGTCAAAACTATCAGAAATGAAGAGAAGTAATGGCTGATTCCTATAATTTACGGAACGTTATTGGTTAACGTTAAGACTTGCATCTTTGCCAATAATGCAGCAAAGACCTCATAGCTTTCCATAGTAGACCGTCCCATATGGAGGTAGCTATCACAGCTAAAATAAGCTTGCGAGCAGCTAAATTATAATCCTCAGTTTGGCAAAAAAAAAGCTACCATTGGTAAGCAAAACGATTCGTTTTTGTTAATAGGAACCGAGCATAAACCGATTTCAGCTAATTATCAGAATGTTGCTATTAACAGCGATAAAATCTTGCTTAGCAACTCATTTTATAACTTCAAAACACCTGTTTTTAAATTATGATAAGGATTTTTTTTGTACGCGGTTATATGTATTCCTCTATGAAATGTAATCCTACTATCCTACTATTCCTACTAATATTATAAATGTGAAAGTTTGTGTGTTTGGATGTTTGTTACTCAATCACGCAAAAACGGCTCAATGGATTTGGATGAAATTAGGCAAACAGATAGTTTATAACCCGGATTAACACATAGGATACTTTTTATCCCGAATTTCCCACGGGGTCGAGACTTACGCGGGTGAAACCGCGGGGCGCAGCTAGTGTTATAATAAAATAAGTCAAATTGGCATATTCATCCTTTTTTTTATGAGTTGTTCATGTGGCTTTGGCCAGGGATATTTACTGCATAACCGTTGATTAAAATAATCACTAATGTTATTAAGGTTTGCGCACATAGAGGAATAAAAAAAAATAGAGCTAATTAAAATAATGAAATCAATTTTAAAATCTTTTATCTTCCAGTTTCGCCAACACTGTACATTCAAGCCAATATTTACATAATTATAGTTTTAGAACGATCAGTGTCTCTACGGGTCTGAAACCGACTTATACATAAAATGGAGTTTATATTTACTATAATATTTCTACAATGTTAAAATATTTTGAAATAAAATTCAACTTTTAAAATTTTATTTATTGTGTGTTTTTATGTTTTCTAACGTTACGATAATCATTGTGGACGTCCACGTCCACCTCCATAAAATCTATGGAAATACGTGCATGTTATAACGTTATCGTGGACCGACATTTAAAAGCGGCTTAATATAAAGTTTGTAAACGGCGTTCCCGCTAAACCGCAACAGTAAAGCGTTCGTACATGCTAAAAAAATATTACTGCAAAAAAAAAGTAGTGAAATATACATAAAACTTTTAAATTGATATATGTAAAAGAAACACTCTGTACACGCACATTTGTATTTCAACGTAGAAAGACAAGTGTGACAAAGTGTGCTTGTACGGAGTGTTTCTTTTACGTATCAATTTAATATTTTTTGTTAATATTTTACTGTTTTTTTTTTGGTCGTAATATTTTTTTTTGCATGTATAGGACGCTATACTATTGCAGGTTAAACGGAACGCCCATCGTTAGATAACATACTGTATTTTCATACGTTTCACTTTTCTGTGTTATCGTGATGGCGTGAGGTGGACGTGAACGTCCACGATGATATCGTCGCGTTAGAAATTATAACAGCGCTCATTGGGATGGGTAAATTATATGAAATATCTTTTTTATTTGTGATAAAATAAATCATATTTGGTGGTTGAAAAATATGACTGCGAAAGCGTCATAAATTATGTATTATGATTGGAATAAAATCTTTTATTTAAGTTTTTTCTATAATAATTGTATTTATAAAAAAATCTATAAAATCAGTTCTTCTATTTCATAAGTTCCTGTTAAAGTTATAAGATAGTTTGTTTACCCTTGGGTAGTGCCACACAATATAATAATGTATTTATAAAAAATCTTATTATTTATTTATTTAATAATATTTTTATTTTAAATAAATGTTTATTTGCCAAAATCTACTTACATTTTTGGCTAGTACACATTAATTTTTCTAAGCTATTTTCTTGCCCTTTTTATGCTTGTTATGTTTTTTTTTAATACTTTTTTCTAGACATTAGTCTCGACCTTCAAATAAAAAATACTTTTAAAATGATTTTGGCTAGGTAAATAGATTTTTTACTCCTAAACTTTTTATAGTCTCAAAAAGAGTTTTCCTTACCACTCTATTTTTTTTAAATAGTATTTCTTTAAATGAAATATTTATATGATATAGTTATAAAAGTATTTAAATATAAATCTTCTAATTATATGGATTTTATATTATGTAGCAAAGTTAACGTTAAAGCAATAAAACGGATTTTCTATTTTAATTTAGTTATTATTATTTTGCTCATGAATGAAGTATGTATTTTACATAAACAATGCATGTAATCAACTTATATTCTACTCATTTCAAAACTGTGCATAAAACAAAGGCTTATAATTAAGGATATGTTATATGTAAACCATTTTTTTAAAGTTTAAATTCTTATTTGTACCTTTTGCCATGAGCGTGAAGTTTTTTTTTGTAACCTATTTTTTTTTTTTATTGGCACTCGTTTTTCGTTAAATGTCATTTGGCGAAAACAAATGTACGCAAAAAAAAAAATATATATAAGTCGTAATTAATAAAAAAATTACCATACAATAACAAGAAATTTTTATCACGACTTTTTTGCCTGCTTTAAAATGTATTGGAATTATATTTTATTTTTATTTTTTTATTGCTATGTATATTTTTATATTAACCTTTTAAAAGCGTGGTGACTTATAAGAGTTATACAGCAATATTAAAATTAAGAATCACAGTTAATTGATTCAGGCGTGACTTTGCGGAAATCCATTATAAAATTCAATTGACGTAGATATATTTAGCGCTGGACGCAGAGAAGAGAGTTCTCTGCGTCCAGCGCTCGGTGTGGCAACACGTCGTGTTCTGGTTTGCAATTGGTCAATCGTCATCCTGAGGATGCCTCGTTGAGAGGTGAAACACGTGTCGATTTCTTACATGGTTTTTTATGATTCTTGAAGAATACTTAAGCGGAATAGGTTACTAAATATATCTACGTCCACCCAGTTTTCTGAAAGCCTAATCATATCTCTGTTCAGTTAACTACTGAGAAATCTCATGTTACGTGTTGACTGAAAAACAATAATCCCTTACTGTTTCTCGCGTACTAGACGGCCACGACTCGGACCAGTCGTTATTCGTGGTCCGTAGCCCGGTCTGTGGCCGATGGCCGTTGCGACCAAGTGCGCGATTCATATCGATTTTTATAGTTTACTTGGTCGATACAATCACTGGTCGTGGTCCTGGCCGTCTAGTGCGTCAAAATTACATAAGACAGTGCCCCAAAACGCCCACCCTTCACCACTTCCTAGTGCTTTAGCTGGGAAGGAGAAGTGGCGCAACAAACTCGGTACCACAGCTGTCTGTTCAGTTAGAAGACTGGTACATAATGGGGTTTATTCATAAATGTTGCTTAAAGTTAAGTGACGTTCAAACGTCAAAAATGTATGGTTAAACAGTCATTAATCATTACTTAACTTTAAGCAACGTTTATGAATAAAGGGGAATATGTATAAATTGACATTTTTCAGCAGTGAATTGGCTTACAGACCGGTTGTATTAAAAATCACGTTTGTTTTTGTATAAAACGAAATAGTTTATTTCTAATATAGTCGCTTACTTTATGTATTTTTATCAATAAGAATGGTTATCATAATAATTACTTGTAATATGATTTCTTGGATACCATATTTTCTGCTGGGTTACCCCACGTCCTATGGAAAAGCGATCGTCGCGTCCATCCATCACTTTTTTTTCGGTAAATCGGAAAGCATCCTCTGTTGGCGCGATCTCGCGTTCAGATTCACCGAACAAAAAGTGACATACTAACGGAGATACGCGCGACGAATGAAAATATGCTACATATGTAAGAAATCTCCCAGTTTCTCGAACGAAACTACTGTGATTGGTTGAATGATTTATCAACAGCCAATCGGAGGAGTTTACGCGCGCTTGACAATTTGTCACATCAATGCGATAATGAAGGTTTTCTGGCAGCACTGAGACCTGTCAAAAGTGTCAAAGCGCCTAGAGTCTGGCAGACGAAAGTTGATCCTGGAAATACGTGCGAAATTTAAAAAAACAAGACTGTTTATCCCTGTACATAGTGCGATAACACGTGTTGTGAATTGAAATTTAATTTAATTTAAATAAAATACAATTTCAAGTATAAAAACGTGTTACTCGTATCACACTTTGTACAGGGATAAACAGTCCTGTTTTTTTAAATTTCGCGCGTATTTCCAGGTTCAACTTTCGTTTGCCAGACTCTATAAATTTTCTTTACTTGTGACTGAATGATAAACGAATGAATGAAATGAATGATGAACGTCATCATATATTTTATATATTCATTGGCGGAATGGAAGACCTCTTGTTAAAGTGGCGCCAACTGGTGGCGTGAATTTCCATGAAAAACATTGTCGTTCGAGAAACTGGTCCATAATAGCATAGTTTTTTTTTTTAACGTTTATTTAGGTTAAAATTACATATTTCCCTTACTGCCATCTATCGATTTAAATATGAACGCTGTGTCAGTCATATAATAAATATGAAATAAATACATTCATCAGTTATAAAAAAAACAACGATAGGTAAGTAAAAAAAATGTATTGCAGGCTTATTCTTACTTGTCAGACCTATAACGCTACATTAAATTAGATAGCGAAACTTCACAAGCGTAAAACGTATCGAAAAAAAAAGATACGCAAAAAAAAAGAAGAATGTTTTTGGATTTTATTTTAATATTGTCCTTGTGGTCAGCTGTAAATTGAAATTATGAGCTCATATTTTTCGTATTTCTGCCTCATTGGTCTGTGGTCACAAGCGCTACTGCTGAGCATGAAGTCCTGGGTTCGATTCCCGGGTCGGGCAAAGTATTATTCGGTTCTCAATCTGGAATTTGTCAGTAGCAGCCCGGAGTCTGGATTTGTGTCCGGTTGATGGCAATAGGCTCGCCCCCTGTTACATGGGACTTAAACATAACTGGCGAAATGTGGGTGTACTATAGGTACACCTCTACTAACCCTTCCGGGAAACAAGGTGTGGTGTAATTTATGTTATCAACCGTAACTTTAGCTGTAACATGAAATTATGAGCCAATTTTTTTTTGTGTTATCACATGGGACAAAATGTTTGTGAAGTTTCTCCAAATAATAAAATTATCGTTGTAATTGAATGTTAATAACATGACTGACATGGCGTTTATGCAATTTTAGTCTTATAATAAGTCTGAAGCGATATATTTCCATCACTTTTGTGCCATAAGATCATAACTTTGTTATTTAGTAATAATAAAAAATGTTTTAAAATATGTATTTATTTTATTTTATTTGTCACCTGTATGTATTCAAATTTTTTTAGTGGACTGTATGGCGCGAGCCTTTACTTCTTAGTACGTACTAGCGCTATCTGCCTATGTGCGGATCGGTAAAGAAGAAAAGATTTTGGATATAAAAACATTTTTATTACATTTAATCTTAACCTAAAATAAGTATCTATCTATTTACAAAATTATAAAGCCTTGTATTAAAGACTTCGGAAATCATACAATTTGACTGTTTGAGAAGTAGTTTATTCACTACACTACAAGGGTTGATTTAGGTGGGTAAAAATGTGAAATTATTCGGAGAAGAACCGGAGTTACCGACATAGCTTGCAGAGTAAGCAAGCTGAAGTGGCAGTGGGCTGGCCGTGCTTGTCGAAGAATCGATGGCCGATGGATCACATGAGTCCTGGAGTGGCCTCGTATCGGCGTAGTGTGGGACGCCCCACAGCTAGATGGACCGACGAAAGCAAAAAGGTAGCTGGGACAGACTGGATGCGGAACGCAGAGTATTGTGGCGCAGCCTACGAAAGACCTATGTCCAGCAGTGGACTGCGTCTGCTGAGTTGATTGAATAAGTGATGGTTATCTTAGCGTACTAAGCGTAAAATAATGCCTAAAACTACATTTATACTATTTTATAAAATCACTATCTGTCATACTTCAAATTCAGTGTAGGATTAAGTCCTATTTAAATTAAGTTTTGTTCTAATACTGCATTCAATGCATCTTTCTTAGTCAATCAATTTTCAGTGCTTTCCATTACAAAGGGATTTCTACTGATTAGTTGTCAGCAGATTTTTCTCCAGAGGAATCATCGTTCTCGCCAGAGGCACTCTTGTCTTTATCAGAGGCACCACTGTTCTCGCCAGAGGCACCAGTGTTCTTGCCAGAGGCACCAGTGTTCTCGCTAGAGGCACCAGTGTTCTCACCGGAGGCGCCTGTGTTCTGTCCAGGGGCACCAGTGTTCTCGCCAGAGGCACCAGTGTTCTTGCCAGAAGCACCAGTGTTCTCGCCAGAGGCACCAGTGTTCTCACCGGAGGCGCCTGTGTTCTGTCCAGGGGCACCAGTGTTCTCGCCAGAGGTGCCTGTGTTCTCACCAGAGGTACCAGTGTTATCACCGGAGGCGCCTGTGTTCTCACCGGAGGCGCCTGTTTTCTCACCGGCGGTACCCTTGTTCTCACTGGAGGCACCAGTGTTCTCGCCAGGGGCATCAGTGTTCTCACCAGAGGCACCTATGTTCACGCCAGAGGCATCTTTGTTCTCACCGGAGGCGCCTGTGTTCTCACCGGAGGCGCCTGTTTTCTCACCGGCGATACCCTTGTTCTCACTGGAGGCACCAGTGTTCTCGCCAGAGGCACCAGTGTTCTCGCCAGAGGCACCAGTGTTCTCACCAGAGGCACCTGTATTCACGCCAGAGGCATCTTTGTTCTCACCAGAGGCACCGGTGTTCTCACCAGAGGCACCGCTTTTCTCACCAGAGGCACCGGTGTTCTCACCAGAGGCATCTTTGTTCTCACCAGAGGCACCGGTGTTCTCGCTAGAGGCACCTGTGTTCACGCCAGAGGCATCTTTGTTCTCACCAGAGGCACCGGTGTCCTCACCAGAGGCACCGGAGTTCTCACCAGAGGCATCTTTGTTCTCACCAGAGGCACCGGTGTTCTCGCTAGAGGCACCAGTGTTATCACCGGAAGTGCCTGTGTTCTCACCGGAGGTGCCTGTGTTCTCACCGGAGGCGCCTGTTTTCTCACCGGCGGTACCCTTGTTCTCACTGGAGGCACCAGTGTTCTCGCCAGAGGCACCAGTGTTCTCGCCAGAGGCACCAGTGTTCTCACCAGAGGCACCTGTGTTCACGCCAGAGGCATCTTTGTTCTCACCAGAGGCACCGGTGTTCTCACCAGCGGCACTTGTGTTCTCACCAGAGGCATCTTTGTTCTCACCAGAGGCACCGGGGTTCTCGCTAGAGGCACCAGTGTTATCACCGGAAGTGCCTGTGTTCTCACCGGAGGTGCCTGTGTTCTCACCGGAGGCGCCTGTTTTCTCACCGGCGGTACCCTTGTTCTCACTGAAGGCACCAGTGTTCTCGCCAGAGGCACCAGTGTTCTCACCAGAGGCACCTGTATTCACACCAGAGGCATCTTTGTTCTCACCAGAGGCACCGGTGTTCTCACCAGAGGCACCGGTGTTCTCACCAGAGGCATCTTTGTTCTCACCAGAGGCACCGGTGTTCTCGCTAGAGGCACCAGCGTTATCACCGGAAGTGCCTGTGTTCTCACCGGAGGTGCCTGTGTTCTCACCGGAGGCGCCTGTTTTCTCACCGGCGGTACCCTTGTTCTCACTGGAGGCACCAGTGTTCTCGCCAGAGGCACCAGTGTTCTCACCAGAGGTACCTGTGTTCACGCCAGAGGCATCTTTGTTCTCACCAGAGGCACCGGTGTCCTCACCAGAGGCACCGGTGTTCTCACCAGAGGCATCTTTGTTCTCACCAGAGGCACCGGTGTTCTCGCTAGAGGCACCAGTGTTATCACCGGAAGTGCCTGTGTTCTCACCGGAGGCGCCTGTTTTCTCACCGGCGGTACCCTTGTTCTCACTGGAGGCTCCAGTGTTCACGCCAGAGGCATCTTTGTTCTCACCAGAGGCACCGGTGTTCTCACCAGAGGGACCGGTGTTCTCACCAGAGGCATCTTTGTTCTCACCAGAGGCACCGGGGTTCTCGCTAGAGGCACCAGTGTTATCACCGGAAGTGCCTCTGTTCTCACCGGTGGTGCCTGTGTTCTCACCGGAGGTGCCTGTGTTCTCACCGGAGGCGCCTCTTTTCTCACCGGCGGTACCCTTGTTCTCACTGGAGGCACCAGTGTTCTCGCCAGACGCACCAGTGTTCTCGCCAGAGGTACCAGAGTTCTCACCAGAGGCACCTGTGTTCACGCCAGAGGCATCTTTGTTCTCATCAGAGGCACCGGTGTTCTCACCAGAGGCACCGGTGTTCTCACCAGAGGCATCTTTGTTCTCACCAGAGGCACCGGTGTTCTCGCTAGAGGCACCAGCATTATCACCGGAAGTGCCTGTGTTCTCACCGGAGGTGCCTGTGTTCTCACCGGAGGCGCCTGTTTTCTCACCGGCGGTACCCTTGTTCTCACTGGAGGCACCAGTGTTCTCGCCAGAGGCATCACCAGAGGCACCGGTGTTCTCACCAGAGGCATCTTTGTTCTCACCAGAGGCACCGGTGTTCTCGCTAGAGGCATCTTTGTTCTCACCAGAGGCACCGGTGTTCTCACCAGAGGCACCAGTGTTATCACCGGAAGTGCCTGTGTTCTCACCGGAGGTGCCTGTGTTCTCACCGGAGGCGCCTGTTTTCTCACCGGCGGTACCCTTGTTCTCACTGGAGGCTCCAGTGTTCTCGCCAGAGGCACCAGTGTTCTCGCCAGAGGCACCAGTGTTCTCACCAGAGGCACCTGTGTTCACACCAGAGGCATCTTTGTTCTCACCAGAGGCACCGGTGTTCTCACCAGAGGGACCGGTGTTCTCACCAGAGGCATCTTTGTTCTCACCAGAGGCACCGGGGTTCTCGCTAGAGGCACCAGTGTTATCACCGGAAGTGCCTCTGTTCTCACCGGTGGTGCCTGTGTTCTCACCGGAGGTGCCTGTGTTCTCACCGGAGGCGCCTGTTTTCTCACCGGCGGTACCCTTGTTCTCACTGGAGGCACCAGTGTTCTCGCCAGACGCACCAGTGTTCTCGCCAGAGGTACCAGAGTTCTCACCAGAGGCACCTGTGTTCACGCCAGAGGCATCTTTGTTCTCACCAGAGGCACCGGTGTTCTCACCAGAGGCACCGGTGTTCTCACCAGAGGCATCTTTGTTCTCACCAGAGGCACCGGTGTTCTCGCTAGAGGCACCAGCATTATCACCGGAAGTGCCTGTGTTCTCACCGGAGGTGCCTGTGTTCTCACCGGAGGCGCCTGTTTTCTCACCGGCGGTACCCTTGTTCTCACTGGAGGCACCAGTGTTCTCGCCAGAGGCATCACCAGAGGCACCGGTGTTCTCACCAGAGGCATCTTTGTTCTCACCAGAGGCACCGGTGTTCTCGCTAGAGGCATCTTTGTTCTCACCAGAGGCACCGGTGTTCTCACCAGAGGCACCAGTGTTATCACCGGAAGTGCCTGTGTTCTCACCGGAGGTGCCTGTGTTCTCACCGGAGGCGCCTGTTTTCTCACCGGCGGTACCCTTGTTCTCACTGGAGGCACCAGTGTTCTCGCCAGAGGCACCAGTGTTCTCGCCAGAGGCACCAGTGTTCTCACCAGAGGCACCTGTGTTCACGCCAGAGACATCTTTGTTCTCACCAGAGGCACCGGTGTTCTCACCAGAGGCACCGGTGTTCTCACCAGAGGCATCTTTGTTCTCACCAGAGGCACCGGGGTTCTCGCTAGAGGCACCAGTGTTATCACCGGAAGTGCCTGTGTTCTCACCGGAGGTGCCTGTGTTCTCACCGGAGGCGCCTGTTTTCTCACCGGCGGTACCCTTGTTCTCACTGGAGGCACCAGTGTTCTCGCCAGAGGCACCAGTGTTCTCACCAGAGGTACCTGTGTTCACGCCAGAGGCATCTTTGTTCTCACCAGAGGCACCGGTGTCCTCACCAGAGGCACCGGTGTTCTCACCAGAGGCATCTTTGTTCTCACCAGAGGCACCGGTGTTCTCGCTAGAGGCACCAGTGTTATCACCGGAAGTGCCTGTGTTCTCACCGGAGGCGCCTGTTTTCTCACCGGCGGTACCCTTGTTCTCACTGGAGGCTCCAGTGTTCTCGCCAGAGGCACCAGTGTTCTCGCCAGAGGCACCAGTGTTCTCACCAGAGGCACCTGTGTTCACGCCAGAGGCATCTTTGTTCTCACCAGAGGCACCGGTGTTCTCACCAGAGGGACCGGTGTTCTCACCAGAGGCATCTTTGTTCTCACCAGAGGCACCGGGGTTCTCGCTAGAGGCACCAGTGTTATCACCGGAAGTGCCTCTGTTCTCACCGGTGGTGCCTGTGTTCTCACCGGAGGTGCCTGTGTTCTCACCGGAGGCGCCTGTTTTCTCACCGGCGGTACCCTTGTTCTCACTGGAGGCACCAGTGTTCTCGCCAGACGCACCAGTGTTCTCGCCAGAGGTACCAGAGTTCTCACCAGAGGCACCTGTGTTCACGCCAGAGGCATCTTTGTTCTCACCAGAGGCACCGGTGTTCTCACCAGAGGCACCGGTGTTCTCACCAGAGGCATCTTTGTTCTCACCAGAGGCACCGGGGTTCTCGCTAGAGGCACCAGTGTTATCACCGGAAGTGCCTGTGTTCTCACCGGAGGTGCCTGTGTTCTCACCGGAGGTGCCTGTGTTCTCACCGGAGGCGCCTGTTTTCTCACCGGCGGTACCCTTGTTCTCACTGGAGGCACCAGTGTTCTCGCCAGAGGCACCAGTGTCCTCACCAGAGGCACCGGTGTTCTCACCAGAGGCATCTTTGTTCTCACCAGAGGCACCGGTGTTCTCGCTAGAGGCATCTTTGTTCTCACCAGAGGCACCGGTGTTCTCACCAGAGGCACCGGTGTTCTCACCAGAGGCATCTTTGTTCTCACCAGAGGCACCGGGGTTCTCGCTAGAGGCACCAGTGTTATCACCGGAAGTGCCTGTGTTCTCACCGGAGGTGCCTGTGTTCTCACCGGAGGTGCCTGTGTTCTCACCGGAGGCGCCTGTTTTCTCACCGGCGGTACCCTTGTTCTCACTGGAGGCACCAGTGTTCTCGCCAGACGCACCAGTGTTCTCGCCGGAGGTACCAGAGTTCTCACCAGAGGCACCTGTGTTCACGCCAGAGGCATCCTTGTTCTCACCAGAGGCACCGGTGTTCTCACCAGAGGCACCGGTGTTCTCACCAGAGGCATCTTTGTTCTCACCAGAGGCACCGGTGTTCTCGCTAGAGGCACCAGTGTTATCACCGGAAGTGCCTGTGTTCTCACCGGAGGCGCCTGTTTTCTCACCGGCGGTACCCTTGTTCTCACTGGAGGCTCCAGTATTCTCGCCAGAGGCACCAGTGTTCTCGCCAGAGGCACCAGTGTTCTCACCAGAGGCACCTGTGTTCACGCCAGAGGCATCTTTGTTCTCACCAGAGGCACCGGTGTTCTCACCAGAGGGACCGGTGTTCTCACCAGAGGCATCTTTGTTCTCACCAGAGACACCGGTGTTCTCGCTAGAGGCACCAGTGTTATCACCGGAAGTGCCTGTGTTCTCACCGGAGGTGCCTGTGTTCTCACCGGAGGTGCCTGTTTTCTCACCGGCGGTACCCTTGTTCTCACTGGAGGCACCAGTGTTCTCGCCAGAGGCACCAGTGTTCTCGCCAGAGGCACCAGTGTTCTCACCAGTGGCACCTGTGTTCACGCCAGAGGCATCTTTGTTCTCACCAGAGGCACCGGTGTTCTCACCAGAGGCACCGGTGTTCTCACCAGAGGCATCTTTGTTCTCACCAGAGGCACCGGGGTTCTCGCTAGAGGCACCAGTGTTATCACCGGAAGTGCCTGTGTTCTCACCGGAGGTGCCTGTGTTCTCACCGGAGGTGCCTGTGTTCTCACCGGAGGCGCCTGTTTTCTCACCGGCGGTACCCTTGTTCTCACTGGAGGCACCAGTGTTCTCGCCAGACGCACCAGTGTTCTCGCCAGAGGTACCAGTGTTCTCACCAGAGGCACCTGTGTTCACGCCAGAGGCATCTTTGTTCTCACCAGAGGCACCGGTGTTCTCACCAGAGGCACCGGTGTTCTCACCAGAGGCATCTTTGTTCTCACCAGAGGCACCGGTGTTCTCGCTAGAGGCACCAGCGTTATCACCGGAAGTGCCTGTGTTCTCACCGGAGGTGCCTGTGTTCTCACCGGAGGCGCCTGTTTTCTCACCGGCGGTACCCTTGTTCTCACTGGAGGCACCAGTGTTCTCGCCAGACGCACCAGTGTTCTCGCCAGACGCACCAGTGTTCTCGCCAGAGGTACCAGTGTTCTCACCAGAGGCACCTGTGTTCACGCCAGAGGCATCTTTGTTCTCACCAGAGGCACCGGTGTTCTCACCAGAGGCACCGGTGTTCTCACCAGAGGCATCTTTGTTCTCACCAGAGGCACCGGTGTTCTCGCTAGAGGCACCAGCGTTATCACCGGAAGTGCCTGTGTTCACACCGGAGGTGCCTGTGTTCTCACCGGAGGCGCCTGTTTTCTCACCGGCGGTACCCTTGTTCTCACTGGAGGCACCAGTGTTCTCGCCAGGGGCACCAGTGTTCTCGCCAGAGGCACCAGTGTTCTCACCAGAGGTACCTGTGTTCACGCCAGAGGCATCTTTGTTCTCACCAGAGGCACCGGTGTTCTCACCAGAGGCACCGGTGTTCTCACCAGAGGTATCGTTGTTCTCATCAGAGGCACCGGTGTTCTCGCTAGAGGCACCAGTGATATCACCGGAAGTGCCTGTGTTCTTACCGGAGGTGCCTGTGTTCTCACCTGAGGCGCCTGTGTTCTCACCGGAGGCGCCTGTTTTCTCACCGGCGGTACCCTTGTTCTCACTGGAGGCACCAGTGTTCTCGCCAGGGGCACCAGTGTTCTCGCCAGAGGCACCAGTGTTCTCACCAGAGGTACCTGTGTTCACGCCAGAGGCATCTTTGTTCTCACTGGAGGCACCAGTGTTCTCGCCAGGGGCACCAGTGTTCTCGCCAGAGGCACCAGTGTTCTCACCAGAGGTACCTGTGTTCACGCCAGAGGCATCTTTGTTCTCACCAGAGGCATCGGTGTTCTCACCAGAGGCATCTTTGTTCTCATCAGAGGCACCGGTGTTCTCACTGGAGGCACCAGTGTTCTCGCCAGAGGCACCGGTGTTCTCGCCAGAGGCACCAGTGTTCTCACCAGAGGCACCTGTGTTCACGCCAGAGGCATCTTTGTTCTCACCAGAGGCATCTTTGTTCTCACCAGAGGCACCGGTGTTCTCACCAGAGGCACCGGTGTTCTCACCAGAGGCATCTTTGTTCTCACCAGAGGCACCGGTGTTCTCGCTAGAGGCACCAGCGTTATCACCGGAAGTGCCTGTGTTCACACCGGAGGTGCCTGTGTTCTCACCGGAGGCGCCTGTTTTCTCACCGGCGGTACCCTTGTTCTCACTGGAGGTGCCTGTGTTCTCACCTGAGGCGCCTGTGTTCTCACCGGAGGCGCCTGTTTTCTCACCGGCGGTACCCTTGTTCTCACTGGAGGCACCAGTGTTCTCGCCAGAGGCACCAGTGTTCTCACCAGAGGTACCTGTGTTCACGCCAGAGGCATCTTTGTTCTCACCAGAGGCACCGGTGTTCTCACCAGAGGCACCGGTGTTCTCACCAGAGGCACCGGTGTTCTCACCAGAGGCACCTGTGTTCACGCCAGAGGCATCTTTGTTCTCACTAGAGGCACCGGTGTTCTCACCAGAGGCATCTTTGTTCTCACCAGAGGCACCGGTGTTCTCGCTAGAGGCACCAGTGTTATCACCGGAAGTGCCTGTGTTCTCACCGGAGGTGCCTGTGTTCTTACCGGAGGCGCCTGTTTTCTCACCGGCGGTACCCTTGTTCTCACTGGAGGCACCAGTGTTCTCGCCAGAGGCACCAGTGTTCTCACCAGAGGTACCTGTGTTCACGCCAGAGGCATCTTTGTTCTCACCAGAGGCACCGGTGTTCTCACCAGAGGCACCGGTGTTCTCACCAGAGGCACCGGTGTTCTCACCAGAGGCATCTTTGTTCTCATCAGAGGCACCGGTGTTCTCACTGGAGGCACCAGTGTTCTCGCCAGAAGCACCGGTGTTCTCGCCAGAGGCACCTGTGTTCACGCCAGAGGCATCTTTGTTCTCACCAGAGGCACCGGTGTTCTCACCAGAGGGACCGGTGTTCTCACCAGAGGCACCGGTGTTCTCACCAGAGGCACCTGTGTTCACGCCAGAGGCATCTTTGTTCTCACCAGAGGCATCTTTGTTCTCACCAGAGGCACCGGTGTTCTCACCAGAGGCACCGGTGTTCTCACCAGAGGCATCTTTGTTCTCACCAGAGGCACCGGTGCTCTCGCTAGAGGCACCAGTGTTATCACCGGAGGTGCCTGTGTTCTCGCCAGAGGCACCAGTGTTCTCGCCAGACGTACCCTTGTTTACTTCAGAGCCACCTGTTTTCTCACCAGAAGCACCAGTGTTCTCGCCAGACGTACCCTTGTTTACTTCAGAGCCACCTGTTTTCTCACCAGAGGCACCAGTGTTCTCGCCAGACGTACCCTTGTTTACTTCAGAGCCACCTGTTTTCTCACCAGAGGCACCAGTGTTCTCGCCAGACGTACCCTTGTTTACTTCAGAGCCACCTGTTTTCTCACCAGAGGCACCAGTGTTCTCGCCAGACGTACCCTTATTTACTTCAGAGCCATCTGTTTTCTCACCGGAGGCGCCTGTTTTCTCACCGGTGGTACCCTTGTTTTTATTGGAGGCACCCGTGTTCTCGCCAGGGGCACCAGTGTTCTCACCAGAGGCACCTGTGTTCACGCCAGAGGCATCTTTGTTCTCACCAGAGGCACCGGTGTTCTCACCAGAGGCATCTTTGTTCTCACCAGAGGCACCGGTGTTCTCGCCAGACGCACCACTGTTATCACCGGAGGTGCCTGTGTTCTCACCGGAGGTGCCTGTGTTCTCACCGGAGGCGCCTGTGTTCTCACCGGAGGTGTCTGTGTTCTCACCGGAGGTGTCTGTGTTCTGGCCAGAGGTGCCTGTGTTCACGCCAGAAGCACCAGTGTTCTCGCCAGAGTCACCATTGTTCTCGCCAGAGGCACCAGTGTTATCACCGGAGGCGCCTGTGTTCACGCCAGAGATACCTGTGTTCTCGCCAGAGTCACCAGTGTTCTCGCCAGAGTCACCAGTGTTCTCGCCAGAGGCACCAGTGTTATCACCAGAGGCGCCCGTGTTTACGCCAGACATACCTGTGTTCTCGCCAGAGTCACCAGTGTTATCGCCAGACGTACCCTTGTTTACTTCAGAGCCACCAGTGTTCTCGCCAGAGGCAGCAGTGTTATCACCGGAGGCGCCTGTGTTCTCACCGGAGGCGCCCGTTTTCTCACCGGAGGTACCCTTGATCTCACCAGAGGCGCCTTTGTGCTCGTAAGAGGCATCTTTCTCGGGTTCTGTGACCCCATTTCCCGCATTGTCACTAGCCGTGTCAGGATTTTCAGTGTTAGCTTTGTCTTTATCAGCTGCTATTTCTTTCCCTGAAGTCGCATTATTGCTGTCTCCAACATCAGTACCTACTTCACTAGGTTGAGTTTGATCTTCGTTAGTAGGCGTCGAATGGGTATTACTCTCTGTATTATCATTAGGTTCTGCAGAATCATTTCCTGTGCTAGTTTCCGTAATTCCTTCACCAGAAATAGGCCTGTGAGGTCCAAATGTAAATATGTTAGTACTATTATTTCCATAGACAAGGCTTTTGATATTTTTCATAACGTCATCCATGTTTTTGCTGGCATAGAAAATGTAGACGTTTGTTACTTTATCGTTGCCTACAGTATTGCCGTAAACTGTGTTAGCTTTTACATGTACTGATGGTGTGTCTTTCTTCGGCTTTTCGGTGGTAGTAATTTTATTGTGTTTTCTATCGATGGTGTGGTCAGTAGTCGGTTGGTTTTCGTTGGTTTCTTCATTTGTAGGTTCATTTCCATTCTTTTCGTGATTACTAGATTCATTTTCACCCTCTCCGTGAATACTAGGTTCATTTTCATCTTTTTCGTGACTACTAGGTTGATTTTCACCCTCTTCATGACTACTAGGTTCATTGACTTTATTTTCACCACTAGTAGGTTTATTGCCACCCTTTTCGCTAGTAATAGGTTCATTTACATTATTTTCAACATTAGTAGGTTCATTTTCACCGTTCTCGCTACTGTTAGGTTCGTTTATCGTTTTGTCTTCGACATCGGATTTATCATTGTTGTGACCCTGTTTTTTACCTTCTACTGGATCTTTTTTAGCATTTATATCTGGTTCCTTATTAATGATCGGATTCTCCTCAAAATATTTGCTTACTTGTGCTGCAACCTCGTCTTTAATTAATTTTGTGGTGCGCTGTAATACATAATCCAAGTTTAAGAGATAGTTTTAAAAGTTTACTTATATTTTTTTGTTTAAATGGTCTAAATCGACGATGTAAGCTCAATCAAGCGGTAAAATAAGTCGTCCAATAAGTTTTCTGATGTTGTTAGGGTATAATTATTATAAAATGTTCTTACCTCTGACAACGATGCTATGTATTTAGCACCCAAGTCACCCATGAAAGACCAGAATTTCTCCTGTAAAAATAAAATAATGTTTATTAGATTTGATTTTGACCAAATTTGTAATCACAGTCAGTGCGCTAACTTTTACTCAATCCGAAATCAATAAACATTACTTAGTATGTGCTTTGGCTAAGATTATTTTCCTGACAGAGTTATTGTTTAATATGCTAAATAACGTCTATTTATCTCAGCTTCTGAGTTTTTAAGCTAAAATTATTGATTTAGGAAACATAAATTATTGCTGCATATAAAATATAATACTTACGTTATTCATTAAATCCAGCATGTAATCTATCTTGGTATTCTTTTCAGCTTCAGTGTTGTCCTAAAAAAAATAAACGTGGTCAAAATGATGTAAGAGATGAAATATAAATAGATAAAATAAAAATATCATCATAGGACTGGATAGCATTATTCTGCTAAAGTCTGCTAAATTTTTAAAAGGTATATCAATTAGAAAACCATCCAATTTATTTTGAAAATATTTGTTTGTATTACGAGAATCGCGTAAAACCCGAAACCACTAAAGAAATGTTCTACTTTCTTATTCATAAGAAGTACTTTATGAATTAATGCGATATTTACCTTATTTTGTACTGGCCGTTTTTGCTGTTTGGGCTCTTCAATTGGTGGTTTTGTGACTTCTTTTGGTGTCTCTGTAAGATCTTCTACTGGAACGTTACTGACTTCTCCGCTGCCATGTTTTTCATCAGGCTTCTCTGTCTTGTGGTCACCTGACTCATCGGACGGGTTAGGCTTCTCTGTTTCAACATTAGGTTCGTGGTCACCCGTTTCATTAAATCTGTCAGGTTTTTCGGTTTCAGTGGTAGGCTCGCGGTCAGTTTCATTTGATCTGCCAGGATCTTCTGCTTCATCAATATATTTGTGGTCACCAGATTCATCAGATTGATCAGGCTTTTCTGTATCAATAGGAGGTTCGCGGTTAGGGTTCTCATTTTCCTTGCCTAAGCTTTCATGATCATCATTTATACTTCCTAAGCCATCATCGTTACTATCTGTTGATGATGTTGAATTTTCATTTGGATTCTCTGCTTTGTTCTCCTCAGAGGAAATCTCATCGGGTGTTTTGACTTCAGGGATTTTAATTCCACCAAGAGAATTTCTGTCTTCGGGACCTATTGTAAGTGGATTTCCTTCAACCATATCCGGGTTTCCTGTTACGTCATTGTTATTTTTGCCCGGATTTGTCACAGAAGGTATGCTTTCATTGATAATAGATTTTTCAGTAGTTGCCTTTTCATCATTTTCAGAAGTTACTGTTTTATCTTTTTCTGAAACTACTGTTCCTTCTTTGTTGAAAGTTATAGTTTTATCTTTTTCAGATGTTATTGCTTTATCTTCTTTAGATTTTTCTGTTTTGTCTTTTTCGGCATTTATTCCACCGGTTTGGTTAGAGACCGCTGGCACATTGTTGTTGATAATGAATTTGTTTTTAATTATATTTGTAAACAAACCTTCTAAAACATTCACCATATTCGGATTGTTTGGATCTCCATTCTTAATTTCAACACCAGGGCGAAGAATTTCAGAATCATGCGTGACGTCACTTAATATGTGGTTTAGCATACCGGATACATCAAAATTATTAGCTGAATCATTCTCTGGCTTGGGTAAAACGATCGTAGCGTTACCTTTCACAAATATGTCATGTAGATCAGTTAGTATTTGACTGAATTTCTTAATTATATCACCAGCTGCGTTATCGCTGGTTTCTTTGTCTTCATTACTATTGTTACCATAATTCTCCTGAGACCCACTTTCTCCAGAACTACTGTTACTCTCTCCAGAGCTACTGTTACTGTCTCCAGAGCTACTATTACTTTCATCAGATCCACTACTACTTTCTACCGAGTTTTGGTTATTATAATCTGATTCACCACTGTTATCTCCAGAAGCACTACTTTTTTCTCCAGAAATACCATTATCTTCTCCAGACCTAATATTACTCTCAACCGACTTACTATTACTTTCCCCAGATCCACTGCTACCATCAGCTACTAAACCACGGACATCACCGCTTTCTTCAAAATTGTAAGTGCTGGCATTTTCATCAGAGCCACTGTTCTCACCGGAATCACTGTTCTCACCGGAATCACTGTTCTCACCGGAATCACTGTCTACATCTTCTTCTTTAGATTTGCTCTGACTTTCTTCACCACTAGCCGGAGTTTCAGGTGATTCTTCGTTAGGAGAGCCAGAACCTGAATCGTTTGTGCCAGTATTTGATTCGCTGGAGCCAGATACTGAATCGTTTGTGCCAGAATTTGATTCGCTGGAGCCAGAAACTGATTGTTTGGAGTCAGGTATTGATTCATTACTGGGTAATGAAGAGTCTTCGTCGCTGCCACTATTAATGTTGCTAACAGACTGAAAAGTGAATACACTTTATTGTAGACAATCCTAACTTATACATCCATAATTTCTATAATTAATATTATAAATTCGAAAGTAACTGTCTGTCTGTCTATATGTTACCTTTTCACGCCTAAACCACTGAACGGATTTTGACAAAATTTGACAAGGAGATAAATGGCGCCCTGGAGAAGGACATAGGCTACTTTTTATCGACATACCACGCAGGTGAAGCAGCGGGCGGAAGCTAGTAATATTATAAATGCGAAAATGAGTTTGTTTGTTCGCTTTCACGCTAAAATGGCTCAACGGATTTGGATGAAATTTGGCACATGGGTAGACCACGACCTGGATTAGGACATAAGGTACTATTTATCCCGATATTCCCATGGGGTCGAGACTTACTTGGGTGAAACCTCGGGGTGCAGCTAGTATCTAATACGTGTGAGTTGCAGAGTCGCATTTTAGTAGATAAGTACGTCTAGTACAAACATTTACGGATTTTGTGAATAATTTGGTCAAATAAATTCGTGCCGTAAAAGAAGAATAAACATTCTCGTTTAAATAGGCTAAGTTCGTTCTTGGTTCTTTAAGAATGTAAGTATTTACCTCATTACTGTCCTCATTACTGTCCTCATTATTGTCCTCATTGCTGTCACCATGACCAGCATAGTAGGAAACATGAGGTTGCTTAGCATTCTGAAAACAAAACCAAAACTTAATTGGTTTTATAAAGCATCCCTGTCATCGCTTTTCCGGGTGACTGCGATGCAAACGAGTACTTCGACGCCTAAGTGTCCCATTGTTTTTGTATTTATTTTTATAGTTAGTTAATTTAATTAAGTGTTAGATTGTATATAAAATTGTATTGAATACTATAATAAATTAAAGTTTCATAAAAACACAGTCACTTTCATTGATTAAGCAGATTCAGATTGTATTACGCAGTAGGCAGTAGTACCAACTCCCAACCAGTTTAACTGGGTTTTGATCCTAGGCTCGGGAAAATATTGAGATTTTCCGAGTATCCGATTTTTTTAAATAAGCGAACAGTGTGCTTTAAACTGCCACTTTGGTAGAATCATATTTATGAAAATATTATGAATCATCGTAAAATGTCACAAACTGACAATTCATACTATGATCTGCGTGTAATTCATATTACGAAATAATTGATCTGTTTTGACAGTTTTCTATGGAGATTCGTAAAATGGTCCACAAATTATGAATTGCTTTTATGTCAAATTAGAGGAATTGCTAATGACAGCTGGGATTCAGGAACTGAACTGCTTTCAGACGAATTGCTAATGTGGCCGGTTTAGGCCCCCAGGGGGCTTTAAACTGCCACTTTGGCAAAATCAATAGGAAAATATTATGAATCATCGTAAAATGTCACAAACTGTCAATTCTTAATATGATCTGCGTGCAATTTATACTACGAAATAATTCATCTGTTTGACAGTTTTCAATGGAGATTCGTAAAATGGTCCACACATGGTCCGTTTTAGGCACCCAGGTGTTTGTCGTTAGCGAATTGTACACCTTTAACAATCCCTTCGGGAATTACAGGCGCGATTTTTTTAAATTATTAATTATTTGCGTAGCAGTATTATACTTACAGTGCCACCATTCCCGCTAAATTCCATGCTGTTTGCTTGGAGTCCAATGTTTGCTGTCAATTCATTATCGGGTACTTTGTCCTTGAAAGAAGTTATTTTAGTATTATCTGGAGCCTCAAGGAAAAAACTTCAGTTAACACAGTTATCGATAGAAGAAGTCTAGATTGAAATATTTTAATAGTAGTAGTAGAGGAGCTCAGGAGCTCTGGTCTGGATTTGTGCCCGGTTGAGGGCAATAGGCTCGCCTCTATTAGCATAGCATAATTAGCCTATAACGTTACCATTGCTGGGCTGGGACACAGGCCTCCTCTCTTCGAGAAGGACTGAGCTGTAATCTACCACGCGGTCCCAGTGCGGGTTCTACGAATTTTTGGTTCTAGAACATGGCCGGTTTCCTCACGATGTTTTCCTTCACTGTTTTGAGAGCTATAGAAATGAAATTATTTACACAAAGTAAAGCGCCTTTGAAGTCGAATCCACGACCTACAACTCGGAAGTCGGGGCCTTTACCACTGGGCCACCACTACTATCACTTATGCCACATTGTAACTTAGAAATGTATGACGAAAGAGGGAGAGGCAGTCAGAAAGTAGTACAGGTAACTGAAATGTGGAAATCGGTTTGTCACTTGTCATGGTATGGGCATGTGATGAGGAGGAATGAGGAAATTGTCGTGAGGAGAGTTTTGAGTATGAATATGGATGGCTATAAAAGTAGGGGAAGACCAAAGAAACGATGGATGGACTGTGTGAAAGATGATAAGGCAAGAAAGGGTGTGACTACTGAGGTGATGATGTGGATCCCTACAAAAATGATTGAGCTGGATGGTGTTGATCCACGTGTCATGTTCGTGAACGGGCGCCGTCAGTTGAGACTGGTCGTCTCTTATCTGCCAAGGCTTATTTTGATATTTTTTTAACATTCTTCTCACATATAGAAGTAACGAGAATATTGTACCCAGGATTTTGTAATATCTGTATTTAAAAGAGTGTGTGTGTGTCCTTGGAGTTTTTTGCCCGTTCACAGAGATCTACGTTTTGGAATGGGCAACTAGCTTCAACTTTCTGACTAACTGACCGACTCTTTGACAGTTCAAAAGTGCCTGTAAATGGTTTGAGTTTGAGTTTGATGATGACGAATAGAGAAGTATGGAAGAAAAAGATATGTTGCATCGATCCCTATTGGGATACGAGCAAGAGAATGATGTTGGTCTATGTGGTGTGGTGTGTTTGGTGTGTGGTGGGTGGGTGTGTGTGTGTCTGTGTGTGTGGTGTGTGGTGGGTGTGTGGTTGTGTCTATGAGGCTTTCGGCTAATTTGAATGCATGTTTTGTCTTTTTTTTTATTGTTGTAATGTGCGTTTTGTTTTTGCAGAATTAACAATTTTTCTTTCTTTGATGTAAAAGTAGGTACTTACAGTAACGGTTGTTTCAGTATCAGGATTCAGCGTTGTAGATGATAACAGTTTCTTAATGTAATTCGGAAGTTTATGTTTCCAACGCGATAGTCTAGGCGGGCGAGGGATGAGTCTCTGTAAACAAAATACATGATGAAAAATTAGTGCCTTATGGACTCAGACCAAATAAAAAAACCATGACAGAGCGCTGTCAACAGTGATGTGAGGCCGGTTTCGTAAACATGTGTGCACTTAGTGAGGTGAAGTTTGATTGTAAATGTCTGTGTGTATGCACAGAGCGGATGTGTAGTTTTGGCATGCTTCACTGTATTGTTCGCAGCGCTCTGTCTTGGTTTTTTATTTGGTTCAAGCTTATGGATGGATGGGATTTCTGGGGATAGGGAAAAATTAAGAACTTCCGTACAAAATGTCATCCACTATTTGACCCCTTCAATAAACTCAGCCTATCGCACTCCACTGCTGGACATAGGCCTCTCCCAGGCTGCGCCAATCCATTCTGTCCGAGCCCCCTTTTTAAGGTCATCACCGTCGGTCACTCTTTAAACCCTTTTCAGGTGATAAATTTTGTTAGATATACTTAAGGCCCTACCCTACCTAAAATTTTATGGCTGGATGTTGGCGGCTCTCAAGCCTCGAATAGTTTGGGTAATTGCTTTTTACCGTGAAAATAACGGTAAGTAATAAAAAAGAAACATACGACCTGCTTTATAGTTATTTCAGTTATTATGCAAAGTTTCATGATCTAATTTGAAGTATATTTTTAATACCATCCGTTTATAGTTCGGTTTAGAGGTAACTTTGGATTTTTTTTCTATCGAGATTTTATGTAATCTTGTTTTCGCTAAAGATAGGACCTAGCATCAATCCTCAACTTTAACATAAATTTATTTCAAAATGAATGCTGCAGTATTTTCGTCATAACGAAGGATCATGCTAAGCAATATGAGGTAGGTTACGGCCTTAAGTATAAACCACTCTTAAGCACAATTTCTAGATCCAACGGCTTAGGCGTTGTCTGTTAGTAAGTGAGTGACTAAATCAATAATTTGATTTTTGTATTGAATAGGCAAGCCGTGAGCCCGATGGAGTTTTCCATCAGCAAAAGTGATGAACATCCATGCGAACATTCGCCTGCCAAATCGCCTTCCTTGTTTTTAACCCATTTATTGAATTAATTTTCAAAAATCCCTACGAAACATCTTTTCATGGACTTTAGGGTCTGCCAATAAAGAAATAAATTAAAATTATAAAAAAAAAAAAAAATATGTAACATCTTTTCTATAATTTCATGCATAATGAACACAAAAATAACTTTATCTAAACCCATGCTATAAATCCTCTATAAAAGTTTCTGAAACATTTAGCTTATTGCCAACATTAAAACAACCAGTGTCATAGTAACCATTATATCATCCAAACGGGTGTTATAATATTGTACCAAATTTCATAATGCAACTCATTTAAAAAAAGAACGCTGTCATGCAGGAGCGTTTCATTAACTAAGATCAGTCATTTAAAAAAAAAAATTGTAGTTTATTCGAATTCACGTGCGTTGTATCCCGCCATTTTTGTTCGATACTAGTATTACAAATAACCTTTTATAGAGGATTCATAACATGGGTGTAGATAAAGTCTTGTATGCAACTGTAAATAATTAGGTATTAAAACGCTCATGTGAAACCCACATTCGTGTTTTAATACCCCTTATTATATAACAGTTGCATAAATAACTATTAGTGCTATTATATGTAATTATAGGCAATACTTTAAATAGAAGTAAAAATCTTAAAAATAATTACCCCGAGATGAAACTGCCTTTTGACTCGTTTTAACACTTCTTGAGGTTTCTGTAAACAATTGGAATGAGTTTTATAAAAATCTATCTGCCTAGCCTTTTCCCAACTATGTTGGGGTCGGCTTCCAGTCTAACCGGATGCAGCTGAATACCAGTATTTTACGCTACTGCCTTTCTGAACTCCACATCCCAGTAACTGGGTAATACGATACCCCTTGGTAAGACTGGTTGTCAGACTTTCCGG
Organism: Lithophane leautieri; assembly: GCA_949152455.1. Lineage (NCBI taxonomy): Eukaryota > Metazoa > Arthropoda > Insecta > Lepidoptera > Noctuidae > Lithophane > Lithophane leautieri. The sequence continues at coordinate 8,161,900 of OX424486.1, read as the reverse complement.
CTTCTGAAGACCGGAACGACTATCAAAGATTCACGATGACAGCCGGGACCAACGGCTTAACGTGCTTTCCGAGGCACTTAGGAGTCTCGGAATGTAAAGATGGTCATCCATCCACGGACCAACCCCGGCAAGCGTAGCTTAACCTGATCGATCGGCCCGTGCGGCTGTTATTACTTAGCCACGAGCGATATCACCACGATTCTAATGATTGTTTTCTATTTTTATAGTTTTAAGGTGTATTTTTCTGCTACAATGCCAATAAACGCATTTTTCTTTCTTTCTTAAATAACGAGCTATTGTTTTATAAAAATACCAACTTTTTTATGTAAGTAAGTAATTAATTTTCTTATCACTATTCTTTTATTAGTATCATGTTATTGTTTATGTATTACATGTTATCATGTTTATTGCATGATTACAAAAAAAAATATGTAAATATAGTTTCAATAAAAAAGCAAGCGTCTTCCAAAAGACACAACATTAAAAAAAAACATACAGACAAAATGAGAACCTTTTTGAAAAAGTCGGTTAAAAGTGAAAAGAACTGTCACCTCATCTTTTTCCGAGATTTCCCTCTTGCTTCTCTTTTTAGATGCACTTTCTGAATCATCCTGAAATATTAAAGATGTATTTGATAACAAATCTATTCAGTACCAACTATATGTACTCGTATAGCCAGCCAATAATTTAACCAAAAATACTCTGTTCGTAGTTTTGTTCATACATAGCAAATTAAATAAAACGTACAGAAAAACCGACCATCATTGCCCATACCGGATATCTTTGCCCGAACACAAAAAAAACTAAAATCTTGAAAAAACAAAATATCTTTAAAAAACAGCTTTAAAAAAATCTTAAGTTTAAATCTTTCTTCGTGTAAAATCTTGAATTGTAAATAAAATGTACAATTCAAGATTTTAGTTGCTTTTCGTGTCCGGGCAAAGATATCCGATATGGGCAACGATGGCCGGTTTTAGGGTACAGATAATTCGTTACCTTGTCTGCTGATTCCTCTGGCAGATCAGTTGTGATATCTGCTGGATCCTGTAACAGAGGAGACTTTGTGTAGTTATTATTATTATGACTCATCGTAAAATGTCACAAACTGAAAATTCATAATATGATCTGCGTGCAATTCATATTACGAAATAATTCAACTGTTTGACAGTTTTCTATGGAGATTCGTAAAATGGTCCACAAATTATGAATTGCTTTTGTGTCAAATTAGAGGAATTGCTAATGACAGCTGGGTCAGGAAATGAATTGCTTTTATAGGAATTGCTAATGTGGCCGTTTTAGGCCCCCTGCCCGGGAAAACTCTGACATACCTCATCAGAGATGCTGTCTCCATTATCCTCGGTGCCATTCCGGACGTCAAATTTGGGGTTATTGACTACCGCCACGTCAGACTGTAAAAATAATAACAAAACGTTAAATTAATTACACAGGCCTGAAATTCCCTGAAATTCCCCGTGCTAGACTTCTCGATCATTTTATTTTATTGGTTACTGTGTCGTATGACCCCGATTCACGTTGTCCAAATATAAAGCGGCAATATTGCAAGGGCGCCGCGCGCGGCCTGTTACGCTGTGATTGATTGACTCCGCGCGCAAAAATGTATAGGACTGTCATAAGCAATCGAAAAGCTTATGTCAATCCTGTTGAAAGTCGTTGTAGAAATACGAAACGCTTTCGAAGCGATTGTCACTTGTCTAGGGCCTCTGATTATGAAGTTCCCCTTTATACGTCGCTGGCTGACTTATCTTTTACGCTACGGCTTGAAGTATTTTCAAGCTTGTGCCGAAACGAGAGCATAGGAATGAATGAAAATGATGATGAAGATGAATAATAATATGAATTCTTACATTTTCATCGCCTGCTGGAAGGAATTGGAAGCCGTGTCCATTGGTGAAATTACGGTGAGAGTCAACGGAATCTACAGGAGCTTCAACAGCCGGAGGTTCCTTCAAAAATTTTGGATTTTTGATGGGAATTTACAAATTTTTTTGTTTATGAAGTGCATTTCGAATATTATTCCAAAAGTTGGTATTTGTTGGCCCAAGTATGATGGCTATTTTTAAAAGACTAATAGAAGTTTCACCCAATAATTCTCTGGTGCTACTTGACTCACGTGTCTCTCAAATATAGTTGTAAATAAACCGTTTTTAACCAAAAACCGTGTTAAACAAATTTAAAGCGGTTTTTAAACCACGGATTTTGGTTTAAAGCCGTAAACAAACCGTTTAAAACCAAAATATGGGGTTTAAAAGCCGTTTTAAATTTGTATAAAACGGTTTTTATACCACATATTTTATGCAAACGGATTTTGTGTAAAACGGTTTATTTACATCTATACTCTCAAAGCTCCAGAGTATTATTTTGGGCACTTTTCATGAAAAAACCTTTCCGCCCGCTACACATTACAAAACATTACCAGACATAGGTACGGACAGACAGGCTGGCTGGCATAAAACGAGTGTAAAAAGACGGTTAACCATGGCGAAACTCACTTGTTATCCCGTCATTGTGATCATTTTTTTGTTCTGGACCATACCTGGGAACCTTCTCGTTACGGAGATATTGAAGGTCAAAGTTCCACTTTTTAAGACGTTTTTAAATGTTTTATTTTAATTTGAGATACCCCCTGAACCGTTGCATGCACTCATAAACAATGTTTTGCGTGCGTTACGTTGCGCACTACCGTAAACAGCGATTTTTCACACCAAAAATAAAAGTCGTTTCCCAGCAATTATTTTTGTGCAATGTTACTTAGTTTGTTGGAAAGAATGCGTAGTTGACGGCCATTCTTTAAAATACAATAACTTGGTGAAACTTACCTCATCACTCGAGTCCTCAGTGTTCCCAAAAGGTTTTTCAATAATATGATAATAAATGATCTCTCTGAGACTTGATTTCTTTAGATTTGGGCTCGAAATAGTCAAAGACTTTCCATCTTTATCTTCTGTCACTTTGTAGACCAGTTCTGTTGGGGTTTTTAGCTGCAAAAAGAAGATTATTCTTCTTTATAGAACTTCTTTATAGAAGTGGTTACACAGCACAGTCTCATCGGAAGCAGCGCGTTGCATTTCAATACAAAAAAGCGTAAAGCCCCACCGCTTCACGTTTTTTGTCTGTTATGTGCGATGGTTCATACAAAATTTACTAAAGTTTTATAGGGTTACAAAATTTGGAAATGACCTTGCCTACGCCCCTATTTGATTTGATCCATACTTCCAGGGACAACCTGTATATTTAAAGTTAAAAAAAAAATTACACGCAGACGAAGTCGCTGGGAGAAGCTAGTAAATGTTGTAAAATATTTTTGAAATTCTTTTCGGAAATAGTGTAGCTTTTTGGTTATGGCCCTACCCTACCTCAAATTGTATCTCGCTCGCACCATACTACTCGCGGCCTGAGTGAGAGCGAGACGAAGTGGGGTGCTGGCGGCTCTCAAGCCTCGAATAGTTTAGGTAATTGCTTTTTACGGTGAAAATAATGGTAACGTAAAAAAAATAAAAAACATAAAACCTGCTTTATTGTTAGTTCAGTTATTATGCAAAGTTTCATGATATAATTTGAAGTCGTTTTTGAATACCAGCGGTTTATAGTTCGGTTTAGAGGTAACTTTGGATTTTTTTTCTATCGAACTTTTTTTTATGTAATCGTGTTTTCGCCAAACATAGGACCTAGCATCAATCCTCAACTTTAACATATATTTATTTCAAAATGAATGCTGCAGTATTTTCGGCATAACGGAGGATCATGCTAAGCAATTTGAAGTAGGTAAGGGCCTTAAATGAAAGTGTTGAGTTTACAAACAAATTTAAGTAATAAAAATTAAAACCCAACTACGACTAAAAAGGTATAAACAAGACACCACAGACAGACAATTTAAAAATCCGGAGTCACACATGTTAGGGCATAAATCAAACAGATTACGTGTGACTCCGGATTTTTAATTTGTCTGTCTGTGGTGTCTTGTTTATACATTTTTAGTCGTAGTTGAGTTTTAGTTTTTATTATTTTAATTTTTTTTTTATTCTTTTGTTGTTATAATATATATATTTTTGAAATGTGCTCATTAAGCCCTTTCATTTGATACCCAACATGCTATGATTAAACATTTTTTTTTTATTTGTTCCTGACTTTTTGTCCTCTAGAGGGCGCCATTTTTAGGAGCTCGTGGCTAAGTAATAACAGCCGCATGGGTCGATAAATCAGGTTAAGCTACGCTTGCCGGGGTTGGTCCATGGATGGGTGACCATCTTTACATATCGAGATTCCTCCGTGCCTCGGAAAGCACGTTAAACCGTTGGTCCCGGCTGTCATTTGTGGATCTTTGACAGTCGTTACGGGTCGTCAGAAGCCCGAAAGTCTGACAACCAGTCTTGCCAAGGGGTATCGTATTACCCAGTTACTGGGTTGTGGAGGTCAGATAGGCAGTCGCTCCATGTAAAATACTGGTATTCAGCTGCATCCGGTTAGACTGGAAGCCGACCCCAACATATTTGGGAAAAGGCTAGGCAGATGATGATTCGTGTGTTTACTTACTTCTATTTTTGATAGAGAATGTCCAGAACACCAGTGCACCCCCAGCCAAAGTATAGAAATGCTTAACTGTAAAAAAAAAACACATGTTTGAGACATAATTAACTTTTTTATTAACAAGAATAATGTCAAAAAATATCGCACAATCGCAATAGAACGAAAGTTCTAGAAAACTGGGAGAAAAATCTAGTATTGACTCAAAAATAGCTAGAGTGACCTTATCCTCTATTATTAAATGAGCAATATTTATATGTAACTAGCTGATGCCTGCGACTTCGCCCGCGTGGATGTCAGTTGTTACGTACTAAAACCTTACTCGAGAACCACTCTATCCATTGGTGAAAACAGCATGAAAATCGGTGCAATCGTTTTTGAGTTTATCGTGTACAGGACGACAGATAGACGCAGCGGAGGACTTTGTTTTATAATATGTAAGGATGTAATTAATGTAATTATACAGAGTGAAATTGAATTCATGAGCATCCGTATAATGACCACAAGACATGAGTACAATGACCACTTAAGAATTAAATGGCCCATGAATTAAATTTCACCTGTATAATATAGCTAAGTATTTATATTTGTAATCACATCATTATAAAACAAAGTCCGCCGCCGCGTCTGTCTGTCGTCCTGTACGCGATAATCTCAAAAACTACTGCACCGATTTTCATGCTGTTTTCACCAATGGATAGAGTGGTTGTCGAGTAAGGTTTTAGTATATAATAACCGACATCCACGCGGGCGAAGTCGCGGGCATCAGCTAGTTATATATATGTCGCCGCAAGAGCGTTTGTAAACATCATAACATAATCTTATGCGTAACTATTTGGGTAACCGATGTACTGTAAAAACCATTTGCATGCATCTGTGAACGATATTGAATCTTTTGATATCAAACGCCATCTATTGCCCAAATTGTAAAATCGAACTTGCGAAGCTGGAGTAATTCATTAAACTAAATTCGATGTTTTAGTTAAATCTATAGTTAAAATGAAAAGGGAATATTTATTTTATAGTCTTTAGGTTTTTAATCATATTAGCAATTGGTCATTTGACAGAGTAAATTTGTTTATGATATAGCGCTACCTAATGTGAATAAGATGGCGCGGATTGTGAATATTATGATCAATAACTGAATGTTATAATTTAATACGAGAACGAAATAAGTTTCAATAATAAGAAACAAACTATAAAGTAATAAGATTATTTTACACAGCAATTTACTAATGAATACCTGTTGTTTCATTAAAATTCCTTGAACTATTTGATAACCACTTCCGGGTTGTCAAATAGTAATAATGATGTCTTAGAAAGTAATGAAGCTTCTGATTTAAGTTTAATTCCGAATAAACTTTGTATTCTATGAATATTAGCATTGTTTAATTATAAAAGAATTAACTGATAAGCATTTTAGCATTGTTTGTAAGTTTTATTGGACTAACTAAGTAATAAGATTTTGTATTGATACACGCGGCATGTCCACCCACGCGGAGAGAAGAGACACACACAATGGCGGGATATAGCGTGTGTGGGTACTTTTATCTATGCGTGGGTAGTCGAAATGAAATTGTAATTATTTGTAATTGTCGAACAAATAAACTCTGTAACAGAATGATATTGATTTAAAAGAGTGTCCACGGAGTTTCTTGCCCGTTCTTCTCCGTAAGGAACCTACTTCGTTTTGGAATGGGCGACTAGCTTCACCAACTAACTCAAACGGAAGGACTCCTTAATAAGTGATAATCCAAAAGTGCCTGTAAATGTTCTAATTGAAATAAACGCTATGAGTTTGAGTTAAGTGTTGTGTGTCATTGAAAACCAACTACCTATATCTACCATCAACGAAGAATTACACCGGAGACTGATCACACACGAGAGAGGATAGATGCCCCTCCGTGTTATATATATATAGATCGCTCTATGAGAGTGTGATTTTTATAAGAAATGAGTACCTACCTATCTCATAATGATTTGATATCAATAACTGCAATTTGAATGACCACTAATTACTTTGCTCATTACGTTAGTATTTTAATCACCTTTTACTACACAGTAGAATAGTAAAGATGATTCAGGCGCGAATTTGCGGAAATCCATTATAAAACACATCGAGGCATCCTCAGGATGATGATTGACCAGTCGCGAACCAGAACACGACGTGTTGCCTCGTTGAGAGGTGAAACACGTGTCGATTTCTTACAGGGTTTTTTATGACTCTTGAGGAATAGTTAAGCGGAATAGGTTACTACGTCTATCCATGGCTACGTCTATTGTACACAGTAGAAGGAATTGTGAAAGGGTTTGTTTGTGTTTCGGCCATAACTACATCACATCACAATCTTTGGTGTCCCGGTTCGAAAGGTGTAGGACATTACAGACATAATGAGACAGTTTAACTTAACTTTACACGCTCACTTTGGCAACGTTATTTGCGAGGTAATTTAGTTGTCATTGCCTAATAAGTAATTATGTATCAAACAAGCCATCCAGGGCCGGATTTATAGGTGTGGAAGCCAACCAAGCAACCAAGAAGTGGAGGACCCGTAAATTTTATGGAAGCTATGAAAAATATTGATTTAATTCGGTTTTCGGTATCAAAGTAATTCAACGTACCTATCTATAATTTTTTTAGACATTCAATCCAGTAAACGAAAAGAAAATTAAATAAAGAAGGTTCCTTGTGAATGTGAACTGTTTTTTATTACAAAAATCAAATTCTGGAGGCCCGGGGCCATGGCCCCTCTTGCCCTGCCTTAAATCAGGCCCTGAAGCTAGACATTAGTTCTATAATTTATCTTAGAAAAAGTTTAAAGAGTTAATTTTCGCAAAAAGGACAGTGTTAAAAACAGTACGTCGATTCTGTAAAATTCAACAACAACTCGCATTTCACATACTCACTCTCACTTCGCATAAGGTTCAAATTGTGTTCGGGTTCGAGTGCGAAGTGAGCTTCGAAGTGACGGGGGAATTACCTTACTGAATGCCACTTCTTACGTCATCTCATACATTATCTGTCAAAATCTCACGGTCAATTTAGTTCAACTCGCTGACTCGCTCGCAAGGGTAGCGCTAGTGTATCAACCGAGTTTTTAGAATGCCAATCAAGAAACTCACAGCGGATTCAGATTCGAAGTTTAGAGTGAGGTCTTACAGAATCACACCCCAGAGCTGGAGAGATCCCTTCCCATTACCAGACAATGTGTGAAAAATGTGATTCTGAAACTTTCGCCTTAACTTCAAGACTGTCTCGTTGATCTAGGTCGTAAGCGCTACAGCTGAGCATGAGGTTCTAGGCTCGATGCCTAGGTCGGGCAAAGTGTTATTGGGTTTTTCTGTCTGGGACGTTTCAGTAGCAGCCCGGAGTCTGGGTTTGTGCTCGGGTGATGGCAATAGGCCCGCCCCCTATTCATCATGATCATCAACAGTTTATAGTAGTCCACTGTTGGACATAGGCCTCTCTAATTGCACGCCATTCAGCTCGATTCTCGGCTACTCTCAGGTGCTACCAGCCACGCCTGCCAGGGTTGCGGGAAAGTCCGAAAGGGATACCGGGACCTTGGCAACAGGCAACTGAAGGAACACGGGTGGGTTTTAGTCAGTAAGAGTCTGACACGCACTAGGTCTGCCCAGAGCGGGAGAAGTCATATGATGATATCCCAACCTCAAAAAAAAAAAAAGTTCTACCAGCCACCCTGCGAAGATCAGCGCTCCATCTAGCCCCTAATATAAGAGACTTAAACATAACTGGCGAAATCTGGGTGTACTATAGGTGCACCTCTGCCTAACCCTTCGGGGAATATCCAGGCGTGATGTTATGTTATGTATTAAAAATTAAATAAAAACTTTCTTACCAACAAATACTTCATGTTGACACTTCACAGAACTGAATGACATAATTTAATTCTCATCAATCTTTTATATAGGTACCTGTTAATTAATAGTTATTTTATCTTATCTCGTAGAATTATTACTTTCCCATATTTGAGGTTTAGGTTACAGTTATTGTAACTGGCTTGGTTATAACTGGTGTAAAAAGATGCTTACGAAGCCATAGAGTCACTTATACTCCTCGTGATTGTGTTATTTTTTTCGTACCTACTGGACCATACCTGGGAACCTTCTGGTTATGGAGATATTGGAGGTTAAAGTTACTACTTCTTTTTATATTTTTACTAAAACAAGTTTTAAATGTTATAATTTGGAATACCCTCATAATTTTGGCAGAATCATAATAGGAAAATAATTAGAATTGTCGTAAAATGCGATTCTTATTACGAAATAATTCATCTGTTTGACAGTTTTCTATGGAGATTCGTTAAATGGTCCACAAATTATGAATTGCTTTTGTGTCAAATTAGAGGAACTGCTAATGTAGGAACGTGTTCATTGTCGTTTTTTTTTTGGGTGTAACCAAACGATAATTATGTATAATTAGGTCATACTAAAAATAAGTAACAAATAACATTAAAATGTCTCCTATGTGTGAAGAAACACTGCTGTTACGGTTTGTAATAACAGCGTGATAATACAACTTAAAACTTTCAACATTATAACACAGATTAAAATGAGCATAGAGGTGATGCAATCGCGCACCATGGTGATATCTGGTTACCACACTGCCTACTGTAGCTAAATTATGTATAAGCAAATTCATTGTAACTTGTAGTATTGCTGATCCAGATCCTAGACGTAGGCAAAAAGGCTGCCAAGTTGAAATGGGATTGGACGGGTCATGTCAGCCGCATATTTATGGCGATCGCTGGGCAACAGTCTCCACACGGTGGGTGGGTGCTTGAGGATGGACGGCGCCGCCGAGGCGGGAAGAGGTGGCGAGACGATCTGGACGTGTATCGCAAGGGTTGGATCGAGGTGGCCCTGGAAAAGGATGTTTGGAAAGATTTGGGGGAGGCCTTTGCTCAGCAGTGGGACAGTGTAGTGTGCTGTAGTGTGTATAGTGTAGGAACGCTGACACATTGTTATTGTATTCACTTGATACGTGCAGCGTTCGACACACGTACCTAACCACCGCCCGCTATAGACGATCCTAACATATAAGTACTCTATTGTAATACGTTTTGTTACAGTTGTAATGGCAATCATGTCATTTGGTTTAAATAGATTTTTATTTGTAGTATCTTATTTATCTTATATAGATTCTTTCTACCTTGTGAATGTGAGAACGTTGTAGGCTTAGTCGACTGTAGACTTTTTTTTTACAATTTCTATATATCTTTTTAGTTTCCACGTGAAACATGAAACATTACATGAAACTTGCTACATGAAACTTTTTGAAAGTGTTACACTGTAATTCGAAAATATTGTAAAAGCCAGTTATCTTTTAAAAGAGTAACCATGGAGTTTCATGCCGGCTCTTCTCTATAGGAAACGACCAATTGGACCCGTGCACCTAGCTTCTGACGTTTCATAAGTGCCCATGTAGGCTTATGTGAAATAAAATATATATATTTAGATTTTTCGTGATTAAAAGAAATATCTGAATTCAATCAATGTTTTTAATTTCTCTCCGTACACACACCTAGAACATTGTACAACCACACAAAACGAATGACAGCTGGGAATTCAGGAAATGAATTGCTTTTAGAGGAATTGCTAATGTGGCCGTTTTAGGCCCCCTGTACCGGCGTCGCTTGCATAAAAAAGCACAATGTTTGTGTTACATTGGGCACTACCGTAAACAGCGATTTTTCACACCAAAAATAAAAGTCGTTTTCAGCAATAATTTTTGCTCAATGGTACTTAGTTTTATTTCGACGTACAGAATGCGTACCTAGGTATATGACGGCTATGTGATGGGTCTTTTTACACCCTGTACCCTGTCTGACAACAAGCCTCGGATAGCGATTTTTTCAAACCGTTATTATTTACTTGACGCAAAAACTTAGCATACGGTTACGTTCGAATAAACCAGTGTTTTATAATCAGTATTTCGAAGAGTATTTACATAAAGGTTTTTTCGGAATAAACGGTTATGAGCAATAAAAATCGGTTAATACGTACGCACGATAAACAAACGTCGCGCTCCGTTCAGTTATATTCAGTAGTAAGAATGCCGACATTTCGCTGTCGTCGAATAAGCCGGTTAATTTAGATCAAGATAAAGATCATAAAAAGTTTACGTTCTTAAGAAAATTTTGGAGGAAAACCGAAATAATACGGTATTTTCACCTGTTTTTTTTAACCGGTTCCGAGCCTTGCTGAGAACTAGTCTACCCTGGGGTATTATTACCGAGTAACTGGCTTATGGTGGTTAGATAGGCGTTCGCTCCATGTAAAATGCTAATATTCTGTATCTTGATAATGCTGGCAAAGGCTAGGCAGGTGATGATGGTTATTTAAATAAATAAAAGCGAACACGAAAACCATACGAACACGACGACACGACTTGTGCTCGCGCTCAACCGCCCCGTTCTCTTTACTGTGCGTTTGCACTGGCGAAACATTCACAACAAAACATGTTGAAATCTCAAGTTCCTGTCAAATATTTTATGGAACGTTGACAGAAAATAGAGATTTCAACATGTTTTGTTGTGAATGTTTCGCCAGTACAAATGAGTTAGTAGCCATGGATTCGCCACGGACATTTTTGAAGAAAAGTGTTTGATTTTCGCGTTCACCATATTCTTGGTCATTCGTGCGTAGAGTCTGGCAAACGAAAGTTGATCCTGGAAAAACGCGCGAAATTTAAAAAAAACAGGACTGTTTATCTTTTTACAAAGTGTGATAACACGTTTTGATACTTGAAATTGTATTTTATTTAAATGAAATTAAATTTCAATTTACAACACGTGTTATCGCACTATGTACAGGGCTAAACAGTCATGTTTTTTTAAATTTCGCGCGTGTTTCCAGGATCAACTTTCGTTTGCCAGACTCTACACGCTGTTAAGATGTTGATTTATCTTGCATGGTGCATTCTCGCAAATCTTCGAACATTATTATAACAATTTTTTAATTTTTAGTTTTTAGCTTCATATTATAAATAGCATCTACTTTTACTAAATGAACAAAGTAATTAATAAAATAACAGAAACTGTGAAACGGTAACTAGTTTTTTAAAACTCGTTTATTATGACATCTTTGACTCGTGTTGCGAATAATATGACAATCGTTTTATTGCGATGGAATAAACACCGTAATAGGACAAGCATAAACGACCAGTCTTGGAGTGGAGACCGCGTATCGGCAAGCGTAGTGTGGGACACCCCCCAGATAGATGGACTCAGGATTGGTGGCTGAGACAGACTGGATCCGGAAGGTGGAGGACAGGGTGTTGGAGCGCATCCTGGGAGAGGCATATGTCCAGAAGTGGACTGCGATAAGCTGAGTTGATTGATTGAAGGATCATTTTGCAATCTAGCCGACCAGTTCCAATGGCCAAAACGGGAGATCACACGGCCCGGGTGTTTCAAAATCAATCACTCCATTGTATTGTCAACTAATTCTCTACGATCTGTCTACAATTAAGTGTCAAATCACAATGACATTATAGCGCCATTTGCTTATATTATGACGCATTCAAATTATGACATTCCGTAGCCGAGCTTGTATGCTGCGTTTTTCATTACGCGGTCGCCTGTCCCCGGGGGCTTAAAACGGCCACTTTGGCAGAATCATAATAGGAAAATATTATGAAGCATCGTAAAATGTCACAAACTGATAATTATTCATAATACTTATGATCTGCGTCATAATAATAATTCATCTGTTTGACAGTTTTCTATGGAGATTCAAAAAATGGTCCACAAATTATGAATTGCTTTGTGTCAAATTAGAGGAGTTACTAATGTCAGCTGGGAATTCAGGAAATTAATTGCTTTTAAAGGAATTGCTAATGTGGCCGTTTTAGCGCCTTTAGCGTCGCGTTTGAATCCAGCGTGTAGGTGTTTAAAATAGAAAATAAAAAACCAAACCCAAAAAAATCAAAAAACCTTTATTTAATGAAAAACATACAAATAAATAGATAAATTACAATAAAAATCTACTACAAAGTATCATAACTCGTCACCTTATAATTGTCACGTATGTTTTTTTAAACCCCCCATTTGTATTACTTTATACTCGTTCTCAAGTTCATCTATAAAAAATCTGGACTGGTTGTTAACTTTAGGGATTTTTTGAGCCTGGTTCTCCCCAGCATGTAGGATATCTCTATTATGACGTACTGCGTTTCTAATATGTCCCTGGTAAACTACGCTTGCTACCTGAGTTTTGCTTTTTAGGGAAGGAGAAGTTGGCGGCTGATATGCATATGTAAACGGTATGGAGATATGTGAATCATTCTTTCTTATTACCATGTTTTGGGTAAAAGGCATCCCTTGGTTCCTCCAATCCGGTGGAAAAGTGTTATCGTCTTTTATATCTGTCTCTGGTTTCAGACTAGCAGCAGTAACTACTTCCATCTTCTCTGACAATTTCTGTAAAAACATTTGCAGTATCTCTGTGTTTCTGTCGATCTTTTGTAGAATCTGATCCGTTAAATTCCCGTTTCTTTCGATTGTGCTTATGATGTTGTTGTTTTTTACTTTTTCTGAGAAGCTGTGCAGTTGTGTAGGGGGCGCTGGTGGTGTGGTACTTTGAGATAACTCTACAAGTGGTTTAATAGTTACTGTGGTTGTGTGTACTTCTATTGGAGTCTCCCCTGCTGTTGTGCTGGTTATCTCTTGAGTGTCCAATTTTAAACGTCTCATAGGTACACTCAATCGGTTTCTATCGATATCAACATTAATATCAGGATTATCGCCATTTAACACGGATTCTAGATTAATCTTCTCTTCATTCAAACGGTTTAATTGTTCGTTGATATGCCGCGCGTGTTCTTTTAGTAAAAATTGCATTTTCTGTTGCTGATCCTGTATCTTCTTTGTCAGAGATGATTCTTCTTTCTTTGTATATACATTATCGTTCTTAACTCCTTCATATATAGAACTGTTCATTTTAATAACTTTTGATATTTCTGAAACATTTACTAAAGAAGAATACAAAAGTCCGTTTTTATTAAAGCTTTTGTTAATACTGGTGTGTATTTCTTTAAATCCTGAGTTTAAGCCTGTTTGATTTCTTGGCATAATTTTCACAGTCACTTTGTAGTTAGCTTTGTTAGCAGGAGATCGTATTAAAGCGATTTCCTGATCTTTTTTCAATTGTTTTTCTTGTTCAGTGTCATTGGATGATGAGGTCAAAAACTGTTCTATATCAATAATGTCGTCGGTATTATCTCCGTCAGTGTTCGTTTTACGAAATCCAGGTAATTTACCAAACTGTAAAGCGTTATTCGGTATATACTCTTCTCGTGATCTTGATACTTCCTCCATAAATATGTGTGGGTACTTTGACATCAAAGGGTTATGTCTGGATCTTCCGTCGAATATCTTAGTGATGTAATTCTCGGGTTCATTGTCCTGATAAGAATATTCTTCTTGCTTTTCATGATCATCTGATGTTTCTGCATCTTTAACTAATGCTCTATCAGCAAATAAATTTTCATCGGATACAACAAACACGTTTTCATCAGACTGTTTTGACATATGCGGCAGATCGGTAGCGATGATTCTTATTTTATTAATCTGCCTCTTATTCCTCATTGTATTTAAAAAAATTGTCTTTGACATAGCATTTGTGTTCAGAAATCTATTGACTTTGAGTCTGGTGCTTAAGTCGTTTATCTTCTTAACGTTTATCGCCCTTTTCTTGCGTTGAAAAAGGTTAGCTAAGCTAAATATTTCTGAAGGATTCAATTTTTTCTCCAATATATTCTCGTCCAAAATTAAAGGCGACTTTCTGTCACTGCTTAGAGTAAATTTTGATTTCTTTTTTTTTGTTTTATAAATGTCTCGATAATTTTTATAATTTAGGAAGTGGTTATCGAATATAATTTTGTATTCATTTGAGTGGTAATCATGGTTTTTATTTATAGAACGGCGTTTTATTGTATGTTCTTTGTTAGGAGATTCCATTTCTTCCTCTGAATTTAAATTAGCTTCTGGAGTGGATACAGGCTCAGGCTCTAGATCATAGGTCTGATGGTAAGATTTAATAACATTTTCTAGACCTGAGAACAGTCGCATATACTCCTTATCTGGGGGTTCATCAACATACTGGTTGAAGCCAATTGAGAACCCAGACCCATCAATGTCTTTAATCACAAATTTCTTTTTTCCCATATCGTAATACGAATTTGTTTTAATAGTTTCTTCACTTAATTCAGTATTTAGAGGCTGTTGCAGCCTTTGTGGAATTCCATTGACTTCTAATACTTTGCTGTAGTCCACATTTACTTCACTCATTTCAGCTGAGTTTATCGCTTTGGTGTCTGTTAAGAATCCTGGACCAAGGCTTGGTTTTTTCCAGTCTTCTCCTGATTTTGTTCCAATTCCTAGTGAGTTTGGCTTTCGCAGAGCGACTGTCTTGCTAATCGGATGAAGCTGTCTGTGTACGAAATTATCAATAGGAAGGCTGTATTTATTGAGCAAAACATGATTGATGTTATGTTCCAACGGATTTTGTATACGTTTCCTAAAATGTATACTCTTACGTTGATTTGTACTATTTTTGCCTGGGGTTACTACTTTGTTTGTCATATCAGAGTGTATTGCTTTCTGTATCTTTTCTATTAAGTTTTTAATGAGTTTCTTTTTCTTTTCACCTTTCATGCCCTTACTGTCAAAATGTGTTTCGATTTCAACGTAAAGTTCGTCTTCTTCTGTGTTATTTTTTTTCGTGTATTTCTTTGCTTGTCCAGGGTCGTCTTTTTCATACTTGATCCTGACGTGGCGTTTTAAGCGTTTAGTTTGAAAATGTCGGTTTATTTCATTATTTGTATCTTTAGTGTCATGTGGAAAATGTTTGAAATATTCTTCGACGAATTTGTTCATGTACGATTTCGGTATGATGTTATAGTCATTGGTCTCTTTTGTGGTAGTCTCACTGGTTTCTTTTGATTTAAAAAAGATAGGTAGTTTTTTCTGTGGTGGTGGTTCTGGCATTTTAGCGTCTGAATGAGTAAACTTAATTGCTTTACCATTGTAGACAAGTTCTATATCACCTTGAATGTTTTCGTTTGAGGGTCTGGAATAAAGAAAGCGAATTATTAATGCAAATCTAATTGCTGGGGGGGGGACAAAGATTTAACTATTTACTCGTAAAATATGGGTAGATTGGTGGTACTATGAATGCGTTTATCAAAACTTTGTCAGTTAAAGACAGTGTTAAAGGTACTTTTTATCATTTAACATTATGGCCCTCTTTTTTGTTCATTTAGCGCTAAATGCATTTATACCTTCCGCCTATTAACCGTGCTTTAAACAACATTCTGTCTCTGTCATCTTCGAACGATTGACTGAAATGGAACGATATTTCAAATTCGTTTAACGCTAAATACTTAGTGGGCCTAAATTCAGCTTCTAAGCTTTTCTAAATAATTTTATCACAGATGTCTAATGTGGTTTTCGTCCATTTCTAAATAGCGTTTTTAGTAAGTCAACAAAAAAATAATTTTGGTAGGAAATCTTAAAATTTGACTTTTATTTTTATTCAAATTTTAAGAAAGTACATATTTAGTATAAATATTGTGTTATTTACAGAACTGTATAGTTCTGTAAATAACACTAACATTTTTTATGTTTTTATGATGTTATGTTATTTTTGAGTGGTCATGTAACCTTTATGGAGTTTTGTCTCTGAATTAAATCAATAAATAAATTTAAAGAAACAAAAAATAATAGGTATGTACAAATATATAACAAAATTTAAAAAAAAACGGGATGGCCTCATTGGGCTTCAAAAAATTCGTCCGCATCGCTGTCAATGGGAAAAGTGCCCAAAAGGCTGGCAGCATTGCCACGTTGAATGGCAATGCTGATTCTTTGGGCTTTTGATTCATTTTTAATATACATAGGTATTAAGGCTCCCGCAGACAGGTACGACGCGACATTGCGACGCGAATCTAGTAGAACATTTTCTATGAAATTTTCATAATAATTGTTATTGTTAGGTAAGAAAGGGTCTGAATTACTTACTTGGTACCGTTTTCTTTGAGTTTATCGTTGCCTATAGATGTGATATCTATTACAGTTTTGATCACAACGTTCGGAGGAGCTGAAATAAGCAGTATTTCATCAATCACAGTTGATATTGATTGAGAGTGTGGCATCTACATAGCCACATGCAAACTAAGCATCAGTCAGACTGACGTCTCGGAAAATCCTGCATCGCACAAGTGAAGTTTGCTGTGTGACATAGATAAATAACAATACAACATGTTACGGAATTAATGCACCAAACACCCCTATTTAAATACTTATAGTTGTTGATTGTAATTTATGCAGTTTTAATTATTTTTTCGGGAAAAAATACCGGTACCCAGTACAAACAAGTACTCACCGGCAGACGATGTGAACAGTCGGCGATCAACCATTAATATATTATGTATTTTACTAATCCTCGTCGGCGCCGGGACAGAGAGAGATAAGATAAAGTTAAAAATCATTTTCCAAAATACCTTTAGCAGGTTTAACAGTAGTAGTTTGCACAATCTGATCCTGCAGCTCATTGTAATTAAGCATTTCATCAAAAAACTTGTCCTCAATACGCTTGTGTTCGTCCTTCCCTTTCACATTTGGTTTAAGATTTGGCGCGTCTGTAATCACAATATTAAATGGTATCAATTCATAAATATATATAAATCATTAGTAGACATCGGATTTTATGCAATTGCTTATTTGCATATGCAAATGCATATAACGCTCTAATTACGTCGTTAATGCATATTTCGTTTAGTAGTGGGAAGTACGTCTAAGGAGTCTACAATAACCGCGGCACAGGTTGATTTATTGTTGAAATTTGGCGCCATAAACCCTGCCTAAACAGGTATTTTCAGAAAAGGCGCCATAAATTATGTCCAATGACGTCAGTTGACTTAGAGAGGTCGTTTTTTGCGTACAAAATAATTCTGGGTGACAAACGTCAAAATTTTCTCTAGAAATTTTGGAAAAATACTAAATTGTATACTTATTGCATAGTTATTGGGTTGTGGAGGTCAGATAGGCATTCGCTCCATGTAAAATACTGGTATTCAGCTGCATCCGGTTAGATTGGAAGCCGACCCCAACATAGTTGGGAAAAGGCTAGGCAGATGATGATGATGATACTTATTGGCACAAAACCTATGCATAATTTTAAGAATATTTCGCTGTTTTTGTACCGTCTTTAATTAAAATATATAAAAATAAAACATGGTTTTTTGATTTTGCATTGTGCATATTTCGGCCTTTATTAGTGCATATTTGCTTACACGATTCAATTTAGTCAAAAATATTTTTTTTGTCGAAGTGCAGTTTGATATTTAGGTATATGGTACTGCAAATTGTAATAATTTTAATTACCTTTTTTATCATGAAACTCGTTGAAATTGGACATTAAAGTAAACATTCTCCTATACACATCTTTCAGATCCATGTGTCTCTCAATTCCTTGGAGCAGAATATTATGCATACTTAGATGAAGCATTTTATCTTTATTCTCATCTTCTGCCAATTTTGGTTTTTCAACTACTTTAGGAATATCTTCATTAATCTTCTTGTCTGTCAGTTTCATGTCTGCAGCTTCTTCAGCCTCTAATTCCTCTAGTAATGTTGATAGACGATTGGCTAATATGTTTTTGACTTTCGGATTTTTTATGTGGAATAAGAAGCTTTGAGTTTCTGGAAAAAGTGTTTTGTTAGTTGAGCTGATGATGATGATCTAAATGAAGGTATAGAAGTATGTGTTTACATGGTGGAAGGGACATCGTGACTTACTGTTACATAATTGTATATGATTGTAGACCCCTCAGTGTTCCCCGTCGGTTTGTATTTTCAAAAACTTTATTTATTAAATAGTTTCTTACTTAAGTGAAAAGGACAGAAGAAATGAAGAAGGTTAAATTTTAGAAACGTGCGGGGGGGGTGGGGCGCCCGATGAGGGTAGTTTAGTAAACCCCGGGGGGGGTTTACTAACCCACTTCCCCCTCCCTCCTTGCCGGAGACACATAGCTTTTTTTTACAGGAAAAAATTGTTTTGGACAGTTCAGGAGACCACCAAATAAGCTCACATTCTTCCTAGCGCGGCAGTAAGTTTCTAAACCCAACTCGGAATTGTGAGAAAGATGGTATGGCGAGAAAGGAAGTGACTACGACGCTTTGTGACGCTTAGAGAAGTGTGGGAGAAAAGACATGTTATGCCGGCCGGACCCATATAAACCTAATTCTGACGAATAAAACAAATCGTAGCCAAATCGGTCCACCCGATCTCAAATGATGCACTTACCAACAAACAGGATTTAATTATTATATTATATTATGCCGGATATAAGTTACTGATTTGACTAATCGGGACGCTAGCGCTGCCTAGCGGCGCTTGACAGAGTCTACAACACATCGCTCGACCGGAGATATGCAGAGTTTGTCTGTGGCGGTCAAGCCGTGAGCACGTTTAGAAACTGTCGCGCGTTCCGTATAGTGGTGTGATTAATTTGATAGTATTTAAATTATAATTTGATCTGAACTGCAAACGGTTTTTCTATTGTAGTAACCAACACTACCCACAGTACGCCTACAGTATTTAAAATATGCCTGATAATAACAAAGAGAGAAGTGTCCTCTCCGTCATATAGATAAAAAGACTTTAACACGGTTTATCGGATCACCATGGAAGTTGGGAAATACAGTATGTGATCTTATGAAGGGCGTTCCCGGTATCTTGCAATAGTAAAGCGTCTATACATGCTAAAAAACATATAACCAAAAAAAAATTAAAAAAAAAAATTGTTAAATATTCATAAAAAAATATTAAATTGATACGGAAAAGAAACACTCTGTGCGCACACTTGTCACGCTTGACTTTCTATGTTGAAATACAAGTGCGCGTTTACAGAGTGTTTCTTTTACGTATCAATTTAATAGTTTTGTGAATATTTCACTACCTACTTATAATTTTTTTTTTAAGTGTTTTTTTTTTTTTTGCATGTACCTTAGTACGCTATAAATTGCGGGTTAACGAGAACGCCCTTTATTAGTTAACATACTGTGTATGTATTTTTTTATGGAGAAGGTTGACCCTTAAGGGTGTGAAACTAATCTTACCAATGGATCGCTTCGTTCTGTAAGAATCATCGCTTTCACCGTAGTTAATTTCAACATTGTCTGAAGCTTCGGTTGTGAGTTCATTACGAATGACATTATCATTGAGTTTTTCTGAAATGTAATTAGTAACATAATTAATAACGCAGCAGCACTTTTGAGTTACGTACACACCACATTTTGCTAGTTAATGAATTCGAAAAAGACATTAACTAGGTGGCAGCACTGAGACCTCAAATCAAATCAAATTATTTTATTTCACATAAACCTACATGGGCACTTATGAAACGTCAAAAGCTAGGTGCACGGTTCCAATTGGTCGTTTCCTATGGAGAAGAGCCGGCAAGAAACTCCATGGTTACTCTTTTAAAAATAATTGGCTTTTACAATATTTTCGAATAACAGTGTTAATAGACATGGGAGGTTCGCGCACCTGTCAAAAGTGTCAAAGTGCAAAATTTTCTTTAGTCGTTACTGAATGATGAACGAATGAATGAAACGAATGATGAATGTCATCATATGTTTTATATTCACTGTCGAAATGGAAGACCACTTGGCAAAGAGAACTGGCGCAAACTGGTGACGTGTTTAGACATCGATACCCAACACGTCTGGGGAAGTTTTGCTAGGTAATCTTATTTGAACCTGTATAGTTTATTCATTCTTTTAAACCATATATGCGAAATTTAGCCATTTTGGGGTTTATTCATATACCTACGATGATTAAAGTTAAGTGACGTTCAAACGTCAAAATTGTATGGTTAAACAGTCGTTAATCATTACTTAATTGTAAGCAACGTTTATGAATATAGGGGTTAGCCAGCAACTCTGAAATTATTACCTTTCTTACATCATCACCTGCCTAGCCTTTTCCCAACTAGGTTGGGGTCGGCTTCCAGTCTAACCGGATGCAGCTGAATGCCAGAATTTTACATGGAGCGACTGCCTATCTGACCGCCACAATCCAGTAACTGGGTAACATGATACCCCTTGGCAAGAGTGGTTGTCAGACTTGCGGGCTTCTGACGACCCGTAACGACTGCCAAAGATCCACAAATGACAGCCGGGAACAACGCCTTAACGTGCTTTGCGTGCACGGAGGAGTTTCGGTATGTAAAGGTCACCCATCCACGGACCAAACACGGCAATTAACCTTTATTACGTTACTCAGCTTATAATGTTCTCACTGCTGGGACACAGGCCTCCTCTCTGTGAGATGGGAGGCCTCGAGTGAGGGGGTGAGGATTACCTTTCTTATTAGCGAGCAATCCATCGATGTCCACAAAGACATTTGTCAGTATGACAGTAAACGTGAACGCTATACCCAGGAGTGTGACGCAGAACACCCTGTAGAACACCGCGTCGTAGTCGCATCGTGTCATATGGGGTGTTGTTCTTTTACTTTCTGGAAAATAAAGAATGAATTTAAAACTTATCGTAACATGGGTTAGGCAGAGATGTACTCGTACCTACATATCGCACACCTAGATCTAAACTGAGACAACTCAAAAATCGTTAATTTTGAGTTATGTTTGTATTCGAATGCTCGGTGATCATACGCAGGATTGAATTTTAGCCCCAGTTTATATACAGTGACATTTTACAAGCTATTTATTATCTAGAATCAAATTAAATTGTATAACTTCCCAAACAAAAAAGGCAGATATACGTTTTTATCGTCTCTTGAAAAATGACCTATTTTGAGTTCAGTTTAGATCTAGGAGTGCGATATCTTAAACCCACATTTCGCCAGTTATGTTTAAGTCCCATGTAATGGGGGCGAGCCTATTGCCATCAACCGGGCACAAATCCAGGCTCCGGACGATTACTGAGATTCTCTTGATGGAAAACCCAACAACACTGCCCGATCTGGGAACTAAACCCAGAACGTATACCTAAGAGAGTACAAATATCAAGAGACTGCCTTGTTGGTCTAGTTCGCAAACGCTACTGCTGGGCGTGAGGTCCTGGGTTCGTTCCCGGGTCGGACAAAGGTGTTATTGGGTTTTTTTTATCAGGAATTTCCCAGTAGTCTGGACTTGTGCCCGGTTGATGGCAATAGGCTCGCCCCCTGTTACATTGGCGAAATTTGGGTGTGGCGCTGATTAATTTGACAGGACTAAACTAAAATTTATCTTCTGTCCTCTTCATAATGAAATACAAAGAAAAAGATGCACTGAACTTAAATTTTGTTTAGTTTGTGAACAACGGAATCGGCACCATTGTTTCCTAAACTCAAATCGGAAACAAACAAAAAGAATTTGCTATTCAAAAATCTTGCATAGAAAACGACAGAAAAGAAAGTCTCTTTGTGTATCCAATAAAGAAAGAAATAAAGAAAAATAGGTTTATTTTGTATGCACGTGTTTCTTTGACAAATAAACCAATTTCTTTCTTTTTTTACTAGACAAGTATGTGTTTTTTTAAATCCTTCACCTTTCTTCCACTCGCTGAGATTTTGAAGTCAGTTTTCCTTTTTAATCGACTTCTAAAAAAAGGAGAAGGTTCTATGTTCGACTTTATTTCACTGATTTCTCGTCGATTTGCAAAATTAATTTTTTTTTGTTTGAAAGGGTATAATATCTCCGAGATGGTCCCACGTCATCTGTGCCCTGTTTATCAAAACTTACAAGCCTTGTATTATTACCAAATGTCATTATTTAGTTCACAAGTACTTATATTATGACACTTAAAAAAAATTCTTTGTAAGTTACAACTTGTAGAAAATCATAGCAAATCCTGAGACTGTCCGGCGACTCTCTATTCCGTCTTACAAGTTTACAAGTGTCGTGCTTAGTACCGCAATAAATGTTTAAATACGATTTTATTTTTTTAAAGTTGGTCAATAGAGAGAGATGACCTTATGCCCGTGTCCCAGCAGTGGGAACATTAAGGCTGATTATGAATATGGAGATGAGTTACGAATTTAACGAAAATTAACATTCTAGGTAATTTGTGAACGTGTCGACTTGTAATTTATGATAAACAGGGCCCTGGTCATGATCTTATGATAGGATCTTGGAGAAATCAAGGGAACTCTTTAAATACCTATAGCAATTTGGCTATTTTCTATAGTAACTCGAGCAGTTTCTTTCGGAAAGCACCATGATGATGAAGACCATAGATGGATCCCGGCACTACTAAATAATAAGTATTTCATGTATTTTCAGTCTTTTGGCTTTCCGCGATTTGTCTGTGTATGGGTGACCGTCTTTACCATACCAAGACCCCTCCGTGTCTCGGAAAGAACGCTAAGCCGTTGGGACCGGCTGTCTTTTGTAGATGTTTGACAGTTGTTACGGGTTGTCAGAAGCCCAAAATTCTGACAACCAGTGTTACCCAGTAATTGGGTTGTGGAGGTCAGATAGGCAGCCGCTCCATGTAAAATACTGGTATTCAGCTGCGTCCGATTAGACTGTAAGCCGACCCCAACATAGTTGGGAAAGGTCTAGGCAGATAATGACTTTAATAATTTATTTATTTATTTAAACTTTTCGCACTCAAAAAAGAGGTACAAAGGCGGACTTAATGCCTTAGGCATTCTCTACCAGTCAACCAAGGGTGGTGAAGAGATTAGATGGTAGGTGCTCTGACTGTGACGAACAAAGAGAAAAAAATAAATAATTAATAATATAATATTATATCATAATGCATAGATAAGACAGGTTTTTACAGAATAAGAAGCTATAAACTTATGATACATTTACCTACATACTGATTCACTATATATATACCTATAATATATATATATATATATATATATATATATACATTAATAATATACAAATTCTAGGGAGAGAGGTGAAGATATGACTCTACTCTATTTGTTCAGAAAAAAACTCTGCAATTTTCGCTTAAATGCATACCGACTGGTGGCCGTCCTGATATCAAGAGGAAGCGCATTCAAAAGAAGAATGGACTGAATATGAAAAGAAGAATGAACGAAGTCAGAAGTATGAGAAGGACAGAGTAGGAGAAGATTGTTAGAAGAACGCAGATTCCTAGTGTGTGAAGAACATAGATATTGGAAGTGAGGCACAAGATAAGGAGGAGAGGGAGAATTGAGAACGGAGAAAAGCGTGGTCAAAGCACGCAAACTTCGTCTTTGGTGAATGGACATCCATTTGAGCTGAGATCTATAGCTCGACACATGATCATATTTCCTCAGGTTGAATATGAACCGGATATAGTTGTTGAGTAGTCTGTCATGCTTATCCAGCAAAACTGCATTCAAGTCAAAGTAGCACACATCACCATAGTCGATGATGGGGAAAATTAAAGTCTGCACAAGCAAAGTCTTCGTCTTAGCGGGCAAAAAGTTCCTCAGACGATACAGGGATCGAAGAATACCGCTGACCCTTTGACTAACACTAGAGACCTGGCGTTGCCAGCAAAGTGTCGAGTCCAGATGCAAACCGAGATCCTTCACAGTAGAGGTAATGGGGATGACGGTGCCATTGAAAATTAGAGGAGGAAGAGAGGTAAGCGTCACCCTACTCATCATGCGTGAGCTCCCGATTACAATATAATATACACGCAAACAAGAGTAGCATTGCCATTCTGTAAACCATCTCACCGTGAAAACTTAGGTGAAGTGAGCGTGGAGTGAGCTGTCATTGTCATCGATACCTACTGATGCTAAGGCAGTGACAGTTCACTCCACGCTCACTTCACCTAAGTTTTCACGGTGAGATGGTTACAGAATAGCAATATTGTTCTTAAGTTGCATAGGTTTTTTATTTTGCAGGAAATCGTTCATCGCCTTTGTTAGTTTATTCTCTGTAATGTACCTTGTTCGTTGAAATCGGGGACAATGGCCAGAGTAACGATATTTTAGGTTGTGAATCATACAATTTTTTTTTTTATTTTTTTTTTTTGAGTTTGGTAAATCATCCAATGACTTCTCCCGCTCTGGGCGGAGCGGAAGGGCGTGTCAGACTTTTACTGACTAAAACCCACCTGTGTTCCTTCATTTGCCTGTTGCCAAGGTCCCGGTATCCCTTTCGGACTTTCCCGCAACCCTGGCAGGCGTGAATCATACCCTGAGGTGTATCTCATGCAATCAATAACTAAAGTACTTAATCTGAGACTGTTCTCCCAGGATAACTATTAACACTGTAATTCGAAAATATTGTAAAAGCCAATTATCTTTTAAAAGAGTAACCATGGAGTTTCTTGCTGGCTCTTCTCCATAGGAAACGACCAATTGGAACCGTGCACCTAGCTTCTGACGTTTCATAAGTGCCCATGTAGGCTTATGTGAAATAAAATATTTTGATTTTGAATCTAACACCTATTGTGAATCAAAATGGATTCGTTCTTTTTGCATAATGTTTTTTTTCGTAATATTTTATGCGTAAGCTGTTATGCGTAAATAATGTTATGCGTAAATAGGTAGGATAAATAAAAGTATGCCATGTCATAATTATGTCTTAAAATTTTATGCAAATGGATAAGGAATCGTCTAATCCTAACTTCGTATCCTAACCCTAACTAATACTATAAATGCGAAAGTGAGTTTGTTATGCTTTCACGCCAAAACGGCTAAACGGATTTGGATGAAATTTTGTCACAGGGGTAGATTATGACTTGGACATAGGATACTTTTTCCCCGGTAAACGCTGACTAAGTTGCGGGGAGACGTTATTATCGACGTAATTAATAAATATTTCATTATTTTGTATTAGGGCGCGCCTTTTGGCGCGTGACCAAAATCGGAACTAATGCCGCCATCTTGTTTTTTTCAATACAATTTCACGAATGTTTACCAACAGCGCCCTCTGTCAATTTCATAGAAGCACCAGAAGATCCGTAGTCCTTAATGCCCTCCCCTGCCTCAAATTGCTTAGCATGATCCTCCGTTATGCCGAAAATACTGCAGCATTCATTTTGAAATAAATATAATTATCTTAAAGTTGAGGATTAATGCTATGTTTGACGAAAACGCGACTAGGTACATAACATTTTCTCTATAGAAAAACATTCCAAAGTTACCTCTAAACCGAACTATAAATCGCTGGTATTCAAAAAATACTTCAAATTAGATCATGAAACTTTGCATAAAAACTGAACTATAAGGCAGGTCTTGTTTTTTTTTTTTTTTAATTTACCTTTATTTTGACCGTTAATAGCAATTACCTAAACTATTCGAGGCTTGGAGCCGCCAGCACCTCATTCCGTCTCACTCTCACTCGTACAGTAGAATGGTGCAAGCGAGATAAAAAGTGAATTTGAGTTGGAGTAAAATGACAGGCATTTAAGGTGGATCCGCAGTGGTAGCCTGCGAAATTCAACAACGAAAAGAAAGAAAGAAAATACGTTTATTCTAAAATTCGTTTAAAATACGTTCAAGAGTGTGTGTGTGTGTGTGTGAAAAAAATCGTTTACTTACATTAGCGAGCGTGCAGGACGGCCGGCGGTTTGGCCTGCAGTGGAAAACCTTTGGTAAACAAACGTCTTATCGCTCATAATTGTTTTAATTTTTTTATGTTGTGTGGTAAAAAGGATGAATTTTCCGAGCGATAACATTATTGACTTAATTTTGACGCAGTCACTAATTTACAATTGTGGTTTGAGTGAATGTTTGAAAGCACACACACACACAGAACACAAACAAGAACTATTTAAAATCTGAATCTTGCTAATGAGTAAGAATCAGATTTTAATGAAAAAGTTCCTGCCGAGATTTGGAGTTTTAACAACAATTTTATAAAAACAAAAGTCATTTATTCAAACTAGGCCGAGAATCAGTACTTTTCGAACGTCAAAGACAGTCCCCCAAAATGCCCACCCTTCACCACTTCGTTCCTTATCTGGGAAGAAGAAGTGGCGCAATAAATTCCCCTCCTCAGCGCAGCTGTCTGGTTATGGGTTTTAAGGCTTTGGCATTTTCATCACTCTGTTCCCATCAATCCATTTGTCGAGCAAAATAAAAGATTATTTTATTTATTTATTTAAATATTTATGTACACACTTACCCCTTTATTCATAAACGTTGCTTAAAGTTAAGTAGGTAATGATTTGCGACTGTTTAACCACACATTTTTGACGTTTGAACGTCACTTAACTTTTAATCATCGTTTATCAATAAGCCACATAATAAACAGACAAGGAGAAAGTAACAGAAAAAAACCTACAAAGGTAATGCTTATTTCTAAAGAAATCTCTTCCAGCAGGCATAGCATGGCGCTTTCTAATTCTACGAAGAATAGACATAGCTTTTTCTATACAAAGTGACATTTCGTTTCTTCATTTTTGACATCGCACCGAGGAAACCTTCTACAATCTGTCATTTTGTCTTTCATTTATATCGATCTTTGTCTAGGTCTTTTAAATGTAGACTATTTCGGAAGAAAGTTTTCTATCCTTACTGTCAAAATCACACTGACAACTGAAATTTGTCTAAAGAAGTGAAGAAAATTTGAAACAAAACAAAGAATTCTGAATCGAATTATGTAAAAGAGTGAATTTCGTTAAAAGTGCAGTTGACTCTTTTTACTTAGCTGCCATCGTACTGTCTACACGGAACGTCATTTTTGTCTACTTTTCCGTCGACAAAACGGTGCTCATGCTATGCCTGCAGCTGAGCATGAGGTGGGTTTGATTACTCGGTCGAGCGCTGGACGCAGAGTGAATCACCGAGCAGTAGTCCTAGATAAGTGGAGGTGATGGGCTATTTGATTCACCCCGACCCCGATTAAATTCGTCCCTCCGTCTCTTGTCCGATGATGTGCCAGCCCGCGCCGCAATTGAGCGTCAACGTGTAGCTTTAAAATATATACATATATAGATTTTTAGTTAGGTAAGTACTGTATTTTTGTATTTTTATATTGTATCTGTATTATTATTCTAAGGAGCTGCTGCTGGAGGAGCTCGTGGCTAAGTAATAACAGCCGCATGGGTCGATTCATCAGGTTAAGCTACGCTTGCTGGGGTTGGTCCGTGGATGGGTGACCATCTTTACATATCGAGACTCCTCCGTGCCTCGGAAAGCACGTTAAACCGTTGGTCCCGGTTGTCATTTGTGGATCTTTGACAGTTGTTACGGGTCGTCAGAAGCCCGAAAGTCTGACAACCAGTCTTGCCAAGGGATATCGTATTACCCAGTTACTAGGTTGTGGAGGTCAGATAGGCAGTCGCTCCATGTAAAATACTGGTATTCAGCTGCATCCGGTTAGACTGGAAGCCGACCCCAACATGGTTGGGAAAAGGCTAGGCAGATGATGATGATCTGTATTATTATTCTAATATGCGTCTGTATGATTTCCTGAAATAAATGATATTTAATTTAATTTAATTAAAATTCCCCGATGAATAATAATCAATCTGCCTAGCCTTTTCCCAACTATGTTGGGGTCGGCTCCAGTCTAACCGGATGCAGCTGAATACCAGTATTTTACATGGAGCGACTGCCTATCTGACCTCCACAACCCAGTAACTGGGTAATACGATACCCCTTGGTAAGACTAGTTGTCAGACTTTCGGGTTTCTGACGACCCGTAACGGCTGTCAAAGATCCACGAATGACAGCCCCGATGAATAATAGTGATGACCCTATTTTGAACCAGCCTGGTGCCGTATTATGAAGTATTAATGCCACCATTTTTCCAGTGTGAGAGAGAGACGGAGCTAGACCATGCCGCTAGCACCATCCCGTTTTCGCAGCGGAATAATGATGGCATTAATACTTCATAATACTACCCCTGTCCCGTCTTGCTGTCCTCCCGTCAGTGACGCCCTAAGCCGAGGTTCGTACCCCACAGGGGGAGCCCTTAGCGAGAGATCACTTAGTATTTATTTAGAATAGTTTTAATGCTCCTGGCTGGAGGCCCTAAGTGTAGTTCTTAAGGCAGCCACCGGAAAGTCCAGTTAAGAAGTCATGATTTCAGTAATAAACGTCGAGAAGACTTAGTCAAAAAAAAAAAAAAAACTATTTGATTCACTCTGCGTCCAGTGCTCGGTGTGGCATCACAACGTGTTCTAGTTTGCAATTGGTCGATCGTCATCCTGAGGATGCCTCGTTGAGAGGTGAAACACGTGTCGATTTCTTATAGGGTTTTTTATGACTCTTGAAGAATAGTTAAGCGGAATAGGTTACTAAATATAATATCGACGTCTATTATATATTTTTAAACCGGTGTTCTTCAGTAGATTAGGAAAAAACAAATGAAACACAACGAGTGTTATGCACGACATTTATTAAACAACAATAATTTTTTATGTTATTACAAAATACTGAAATTGCTTTTTTTTGTTTATTTATTTATTTATTTATGGCCTATCTACAATTGTTACACTGTTCAACCAATTATAAAACACAAGTCAACATACAAGCCAAGTGCACAATATTAAGCGATAGACACAGCATGCAAAAAGTATAGAACACAGAGAAAAAAAAAAAAAACAATAATTAATTAATTATTATTTATTAATTATTTTATTATTATTATTTAATTTTTTTATATTTCATTTTTCTTACATATAAATTTATTTAATTAATTATTATTTTTTTATTCACAATAAGTACAACACATACAAATTAAACTGTTATTAAAATATTTATATAATTTAGCATAATCAGCCTATAATGGTCCCACTGCTGGGACACATGCCTCCGCTCTGTGAGAGGGAGTGGGCCGTAAACCACCACGCGGGCCCAGTGCGGGTTGGTAGATGTCACAATCACGTCCTCGAATTTTTGGTTCTAGAGCATGCCGGTTTCCTCACGATGTTTTCCTTCACCGTTTTTAGAGCAGTGGTGATGAAATAATTTACACAAAGTAAAGCACCTGTCAACGTTCGAACAGTCCGACCTACAAGTCGTTAGTCGCGGACGTTACCACCGGGTCACCACGGCTCTCTGATCTCTCTCATCTCATCATTATGGACATTTTTCACTATGGGAACAAATATGAAATCGCGAAAAAAAATCAGCTGTTCCCTCCACTTTGACGAGCTATGAGAACATAAATGTAGGGGACAGCTGTTTTTTTTTCGCGATTTCAGTGAAAGTTGTCCATAATAATGTGTACAATGACCCCTTAAAATATTTCGTTCATGAAAAGATACACCATATAAAACAAATTGCATTTTTTCTTTTGTTTAAAACAATCTTTTATTAGATAATACTTTTTCTGTTACAAATTTTTAATCTACACATTTGCCGTCTGATAGATTTTAAAAACAAACAAATTAAAACGTAAATCAGTTATTTACATTGATAATAATTACACTTTAACTGTACAAGAATCTTTTGGCGCGTGGCCAAAATCAGAACTGAGGCCGCCATCTTGTTTTTTAAATTCATTTTCACAAAAATATAAGAATGTAGAATGGGTGAAAAAAAAAAAAAATTAGTCCATCAGTCAGATAATAAAAAAATATTAGACACGTATTTTTTGGTTTATCATATCAATAAAAAATGATTTAGATAAAACACATTAAAGTCGAGGAGTGGGGGCTCGCTACGTCACAAGTCAGTACAAAATTTACCGGCCAGGGACTTCATGCCATATTTTAACTCAAAGTACTGCCGTAATTTTTTAATTACGTAAAAAAAATTAAAAATACGTGTCTAATATTTTTTTATAAATTACCGCTCGAGCAAAAAAGTTTTTTTTCGACATCTATAATGCACAAATTTCTAGCCAGCACCGCCATCCTGTCAACGTCACACACGCGCCAAAAGATCTGTGTAGCAGTGTTAATAGAATACCCACGCCTGGAGATCATGCCCCGAGCTGTGGAGGTCAGCTCGGGTCATAAGACCATCTTCTTTTTGCACATGTATTTGTTAAAACTCGAAGTCACTGTCATCATCCCATTGTTGGGATGCTTGTATATTCAATCTTATTCCGCCTCGCCATTTTTCTCGACTTTTGCGAACCTAATACCTTCACAACCTCCCCTATGGTCTTTCTATCGGCTCTCATAGTTTCTTCAGGGTGCATTGCTAATGTTATCTTCTCAGGAGCATAACTATCTGGAAACGGATTGTGTCGACAGAAGAATAGACAAAATGACAGATAAACAATCACAATCTGTCATTTTGTATATTCTTCCGTAGACAAAACCCGTTTCTATGGCGGTCATGCTACGCGTGCTAGTGTCGTCTTTCCATCGGCAATATTTTTTTTTTTCGTAACCGATTAAGACTAATCTGTTTCATTTTGACAGTTCAACAAAATTCATTGCGTTATTTACGTTGTTGAGCAGATTTTTTTTTCGAACTTATGAAGCACTGGATTTGTAATTGGTTTTAAACCGATTCAGATTGTTTTGATCGTGTATTACGCAATTAGGGTGCTGGTTGCAATGCTGCCGTTTTTGTCCCCTTTTACCTCTTAAGAGGAAATAGGGTCGGTCTTTTCTCCATACAAAAAGTCATAATTCGAGGTTTGAATCTCGGCTATTTCCTCCTCCATTATTGAACCAATTTGAAAGATATTTTATAAATTGATTATGAAGGATATTTACTGTGCCCCTATGTATTTTTTTTTTCATTAATAAGTAGTTGCCTTTGTACAAATTTGCCTCTGATGACAGCGGTCTAAACAAGCAATTTTGAGCATTTACTGAGGGTTCTAGTACTTCTACAGATAATGTATCATTAAAACGGAAAACATGGGGGCAAAGAACTTGTTGATATTTATTTTACTGTAAAAAATCATTGCTCTTATGTCATAAACCAGAGAGAAAACAGGCGAGAGCATTTGTATGGAGAGGGGACCGACCCTATTTCCTCTTAATTACAGTAGGTTCTACATCGAATGTAATTCTGTCTTATCTCCTTTTTCTCTTTCTTTCAAAGGATGTCTCTGTCTATTTCTTCTCCATTTCTTTTATTCCTTAAGGGCGTACCCTACCTGAAATTGCTTAGCATGATCCTCCGTTATGCCGAAAATATTGCACCATTCATTTTGAAATAAATATATGTTAAAGTTGAGGATTGATGCTAGGTCCTATGTTTGGCGAACACAGGATTACAAAAAAAAATCTCGATAGAAAATAAATCCAAAGTTACCTCTAAACAGAACTATAAACCGCTGCTATTAAAAAAATATTTCAAATTAGATCATGAAACTTTGCATATTAACTGAACTAACAATAAAGCAGGTCTTATGTTTTTTATTTTTTTTAATTATCATTATTTTCACCGTAAAAAGCAATTACCTAAACTTTTTGAGGCTTGAGAGCCGCTAGCATCCCACTCGTCTCGCTCTCACTCAGGTTGCGAGTAGTATGGTGCGAGCGAGATAAAATCTGAGGTAGGGTACAGCCTTAACATGGTTTAATTGTTCGCCTATTTTTATCTTCTTTTTATGACTTATCTGAGTTCTATCAAGTACTTCTACCCTACACATTAGGTACAAAAATTATAATTAATTTATTTTGTAAGTTAAAATATACTTAGTTTCGTATTAGCGTTTTCAGATTAGTTTTTGCTTTTAACCGAGTGACATTTTAATTTTCTCGTTCAATCTGTAACAAAACGAAAGTAGATGTTAATTTCGAGACACAAACAAGACTCCTGGGGCACAGTATAAATAAGTAACAGTATTATTTATTCATAGAAAACGGCCGAAACGACGCGCTTTGAAATCACAGTGTATCCACTGCACGGCAATTACGCGGTCGCGGAAGGTTTATCTACCGAGCGGCCATAGCTAATTATTTCAAGGTCATTGCCGAGACAAGCATGGTGCTTAAAGTATTAAATAAATAAATAATACTGTTACTTATTTATACTGTGCCTGTAGGCAGTGTGCATAGTACAACCACGTTCAGAAAAGAAGGAAAAAAAAGCATATTTTCTATTGGCAGAGTCTTATGCGCTGTGGGCCATGTGGGATGTCCCGTAATGCAACGGACAGTCATCAGAAGCTTTGGTTACCTAAGGGGGATATTACACTAACATAATCTATGATCATAAATCTGTGAGTCATAGAAATAATGAAATTGTCAAATAAAAGTCCATACAGGCTAAAAAAAATATTACCACACAAAAAATTTTTTTTAAATCTAAGTCGTGAAATATTCACAAATCTATTAAATTGATACGTAAAAGAAACACTCTGTACACGCAAACTTGTATTTCAACGTAGAAAGACAAGTGTGACGAGTGTGCGTGTACAGAGTGTTTCTTTTTGGTATCAATTTAATATTTTTTGTGAATATTATTACCATACTTTTTTTTTTTTTAAGGTTGTAATGGATTTAAAAAACGTTGGTGAAAGATTTGATGTTTATTTCACGTTTGTATACAGTACAGATAATTTCGAACAAGTACACACTGTGCGTAGAGTTTAAAAATGTGTCAACCAGTTCTCAAAGCTGTCCAACCAGTGAGGTTGAAGCAGTCCGAGAGCGCAGTGAACACACTCTGAGCCGATTGCGCGCGCGCTCGTCTTATATAGCGGCCGGCGCGTAGCGGGGAGCTAAGCCCCGCCCTCGGTGACGTCTAGCGCTGCGAAGTAGGGGCGCTGCGTGCGCGTTGTACGTTGATGTTTAGTTGTTACAAACTCCCCCTCTGGATCTGAAGTCGTCCCGACAATGATCCAGGATCAGAAGAGTTAGTCTTGGGTCTGCCGCGCTTCTTTACTTGTACCCCGCCACCCACAAGCTCGGGTTGTTGTTTTCGTGGCCGCCCTCTCTTTCTGATAGGCTGGACGGGGGCTGGCAGCTCAGGACCATTTCCAATAAAAGGTACCAAAGCGGAGGAGTGATACACTCCAATCACAACATCAGGTTTCTTGGGATCGGCGAGTTCATAGGATGACGGACCATGTTGTTTTTTGATTATGTAAGGTCCATCACGTCGCGGCGCGAATTTACTACTCACACCTTTAGTGGCATTACTCAGAAAATGCAGTGTGACAAGTACGAGGTCACCAGGATTGTAACCTGGATTCTCTCGCCGGCGGTGGTCCGCATATTTCTTGCGTCTCTCTTCAGATTGCTCTTGTATTTCTCGGGCCTTTTGTAGATTATTAGCTATTTGCATTAGCTTTGGTGTGATTTCTGGTATGAAATTCTCTGATTGCAGAATCTTCCGAAAATCATGAGATGTATCATTTGGCGTTCTAAGTTCCCTCCCGAAAGTCAAGTAGGCCGGAGTAAATCCTGTCGAGAGGCTGTTCGCTGTGTTCATTGAGAATCGGATACTAGGAAGGTGTTCTGGCCAGTTTCTGTGTTTGTCTTTGACTAGGATAGCTAACTGGGGCTTCAGATCCCTGTTCTTCCTCTCTACGGGATTGGTTTCCGGATGGTATACGGGTGTGAAGGCATGTTTGATATTTAGCGAATAAACGACTTGTTGCATGATGGAGCTGACGAACTGAGGTCCGTTATCACTTATCATACGTCGAGGAAGTCCATAACGAAGGAACACTTCGTTGATAAGCGTCATAGCGCAGGCCTCTGCAGTGGCCTGTTGTAGGGCAAACAGTTCCACCCAACGAGTTGCCACATCTTCGACAATGAGGATCCATGTTTTCCCATCCGGGGATGCTGGCAATGGTCCAAATAGATCAAAAGATATGACTTCAAATCTTTGACTCATCACGGTAGTTTGAAGTAGTCCCGCCGGTTTCTGATTAGATGATTTGTATCGTTGACATTCTAAACAATTCTTCGTATAGCTATCAATATATTTCCTCATTCCAGTCCAATAATATCGCTGACTGATCCGCCGATAGGTTTTATCCGGACCATAATGGCCTGCTAAAGGGTCATCATGATATGTCGCCAGTACGTTAGCCCATTCGTGTGCTGGTACCACCAATTGTGCCTCGTCAAAGTCTGAATGGGGACTGTGTCGATACAGCATTCCATTATTTAGTAGATACCCCTTGTTGCTCCAATATACTGCCTTCTCATCGTTGTCTATTCCTTCCAAATCCTTCATCACAGGTCTTAATCTTTCGTCCTTTAACTGTTCTTCTCTAATTTCCGCTGTACTACGTAAAGGCATGTCTACGGTCACGGTGCAAACGTCACATACTTGAAGCGTTTCTTCGTTACAGGGTGGTCTAGAAAGACAGTCGGCTACAGTGTTTGTTCTGCCAGGAGCGTATTTGATTGTTATGTCAAATGCTTGCAATAATAGTGCCCATCTTGCAAGTCTTCCTGTGGGGGTTTTCAGTGACATGAGCCATTTCAAGGCTTGATGATCTGTTACTATGGTAACAGGCAAACCGTCAATGTAACCACGGAACTTGGTTACTGCCCAAACGACAGCAAGCGCCTCCCGTTCCGTGGTAGAGTAATTACGTTCGGCTGATGTCAGAAGACGACTAGCGAACTCGACGGGATGCTCGTCTTCTCCCTCCCCCTGGATCAATACTGCTCCGATCGCATAAGAACTTGCGTCACTTTTAATTATGTAGGGTTTGGTTTCATCGGCCTGTCTGAGTATTGGGGTAGAAGTCAAGCGGTTCTTCAGTTCGTGATAGGCATTCTGCTGGTCCTCTGTCCATTCCCACTTAGCATTCTTTTTCGTTAGACGAGTGAGGGGTTCCACAATCTTTGCAAAGTTCTTGATAAATCGCCGATACCAGGAACACATTTGCAGAAAGCTCACTAGGTGTTTTAAGGTTTTCGGTGTGGGAAGCTTTGTGATCGCAGCTGTTTTCTCAGGATCAACTTGCAGTCCTTCCGGCGTGATATAGTGTCCTAGGTATTTGATGATTGTACAGCAAAAGCGACATTTCTCTCGGTTTACTGTTAAGCCAAATTCTGCAAGCCTATCGAAAACTTTTTGCAGATCTTCGAGATGTATTTGAAATGACGGTGACAGTATTACCAGGTCATCTAAATACGCGAGGAGCTTCACATCAGGCAGGCCCACTCGCATCCGATCAATCAATCGCTGAAATGTGGCTGGAGCATTACGTAGACCGAATGGCATGCGAGTGAAATTGAATATACCAAACGGCGTAATGAATGCAGTCTTCTCTTGGTCTTGTTTGCGCACTCCAACTTGCCAATAGCCTGCTTTCAAATCTAGTAGTGACATGTATGGGGTTGGCTTGGCCTCATGCAAGAGGTCATCAATCCGAGGAATCGGGTATGAGTCGGGTATCGTAATCGTATTGAGTCGACGATAATCTACGCAGAGCCGGATGTTCCCGTTGGGCTTCGGTACAAGAACTACAGGCGCGGCCCATGGGGACGATGAGGGTTCAATAATACCGTCTGCCAGCATAGCGTTGATCTCACGCTGCAGAGCTTCTTTGCGAGGCGGTGAGAGTCTGTATGGTGGGACTGAGATTGGCTTATCGTCTGTGGTTCTGATGCAGTGCTCAATCAGCTTTGTTGGTTCTCTCTTGGCATTGAAAACGTGCCTGTTTTCCTGTAGGAGCTTATCCAGCTGCTCCCTCTGAGCACTCGTGATGTGTGTTTCGATGTCATCAATTGAGTCAATTCGTATTTCCCAATTGTTTGCATCAAAGAGACTGGAACTTTGTGGGGATAATTCGATGTCTTCCCTGTGAACATTGATCTGTGCGTCTCGTATCATAAAATCCGTGAAACTTGGAGAATGGCCATCGAACAGTCGTGGTTTCTTCTTTGCTGGAGGCGTACTGGTGAGATCTATCGGTGCCAGCTTATATACCACGTTATCGACTGGCTGATTCTTTGGTGTTGACGGAGGTTCAGGTATTTCCATCGGCGGAGGTGTTGGTGGTGGAGTGGGTGCGATACTTGTACTATCTTCGCTGTCTGTTATTGTAAGCGAAGTTATTGGGCTTGGTAAATCCATCATTTCACTGATGACAGTGGTCTCAAAGATGGCAAATTCTTCAGAATATAGCTCGTATTGTTCTCCTGGTTCGTCGATAAAATTCCAGGTGTATTGCGGCACGTTAATGACCATACCCGCGTCCCGCAAAAAGCCAACACCCAACAGAGTGCGGTTCTCCTTTGCTCCAGGTAACACGATGAATGTCGTATGCACCTTTCGACCTATTAAGTTAACCTCGGCTCTGCACTTTAGCACTCTTTGAGTTTTTGTTACTCCGTCAGCTAATGTTAAGTTGACTGGCTGTTCCTCAAACTTGCATCCGCATTTGACCAGCGTTAAGTACAAGGTGTACGATGCGACACTCATCTTTGCACAAGTGTCAATGTAGGCGGTACCTTTTATTCCTTCGACCTCCACGAACACAACAGGTCGTGAAAGTGTATCCGAATGCACGTCGATGGCGCAAAACTTCAAGTCCTCCTTCTTAATGGGCGACGACTTCTTGCAGGTGGTACAATTGCTTCTAAATACCCCGGGCGCGCCGCAACCGTAACAAGAAAATTTTGGTTGAGACGGAGATGGTGCCTGTGTCTGGATTTCAACAACATCTTTTGCCGCCACTGAGACTGTGCCTTCAACACGCTTCTTCTTTCGGCATACGTCCACCGTGTGTCCTGGGTTTTTACAAAAAGTGCATCGCTGCTTTCCTTTTCGCATCTGAGCTGTAGATGTTTCGGTATGTGCTCCATGTGCATATTCTTGCAGAGTTTCTTCGATACCGCGTGCCGTTTCTAGAAGTTTCCCGAAAGTTGGTACCGTATCTCGCGGCATGCGGTTTCGTACTTCCAACCGTATGAGCGCGAACACCAAATCCATTTGTTGGGTTTCAGTTGGTACGGGAGGAGGAAGTGATGCAAATAATGCCCGCTTCTTAGCAATAAATGCTTCCGTGGTGACATCAGACTCCTGGACCTCGTGTGTGATCTGGTGATAAATCATATACGCTGGTCTCCGGGGAGCGAACGTATGGCGCAGTTTGTTACAAAACTCTTCCCACTTTTCTACGCCATTTTTCACGCCTTGCCACCATACCGCTGCTTCATCACGTAGAAGGAGTGGAAGTCCTTGAAGTGCATCCGAGTCACTCAGCTTTTCCACATTTTTGTAGGTGGTCGCTGCTGCTAAAAATGCCTCGACTACGTCCGTGTCCTTTTGCCCACTGTAGGTGATGTTGCAGGATGCAAAAGTTCCCTGCTTGGAAGCCATGACGGTTTGCAGGAACATCTGGAACTGTTCGTTGGACATCGCCATCTTCAAAGTTCGATGTGGGAGTCTTCGTAGATTTTCTAGCTTGATCCCTGGATTCAGCCTTACGTTGTGCGCCAGATTGTAATGGATTTAAAAAACGTTGGTGAAAGATTTGATGTTTATTTCACGTTTGTATACAGTACAGATAATTTCGAACAAGTACACACTGTGCGTAGAGTTTAAAAATGTGTCAACCAGTTCTCAAAGCTGTCCAACCAGTGAGGTTGAAGCAGTCCGAGAGCGCAGTGAACACACTCTGAGCCGATTGCGCGCGCGCTCGTCTTATATAGCGGCCGGCGCGTAGCGGGGAGCTAAGCCCCGCCCTCGGTGACGTCTAGCGCTGCGAAGTAGGGGCGCTGCGTGCGCGTTGTACGTTGATGTTTAGTTGTTACAAGGTGTTTTTTTTTTTCATGTCTGGACGTTGTCCTGTTACTGGTTAACGGGACCGCCCTCCGTTAAATAACATATAGTATATGATAGTGTAATATTGCACTAAGAAAGCAGACAACTCAATAACAGCTGACAACAGTGCGTTTTTGACACCTTAATGTCAAATAACGGTGAAAATAACAGTTTTTGATGACGGCCGTTATAATAATGCTTTCTTAATAGAAACGGAACGAAATGGAAAGAAATCGTGAAGCGATCTACCTATACTAGCACGCGTAGCATGATCACCATTTAAACGGGTTTTGTCGACGGAAGAATAGACAAAATGACAGTTTGTGATTTTTTATCTGTCATTTAGTCTATTCTTCCGTCGACTAAACCCGTTTCTACGGTGGTCAAGACCGAAGGTCAAGACCGAAGGTCACACCACTAAGCTTGATAGCTTAGTGGTGTGACCTTCGGACTGCCAAGTCATAGGTCTCGAGTTCGAACCAAAGCCAAGCACCTCTGACTTTTCGAATTCATGAGCGTTTTGTATTATCACTTGCTTCCAAAAACGGCATGCCTGAGAGATATTTCTCGACGGCATGTAAAGCCAAGTCACAGGCCCATGGAGGGAATAAAAACTTTGACACCAGAGGGCCTAGACAAGTGACAATCGCTTCGAAAGCGTTTCGTATTTCTACAACGACTTTCAGCAAGATTGACATAATCTTTTCGATAGCTTATGTTAGTCTTATACATTTTTGCCTTTTCCATCATCGCTATCGCTGATAGAATGTCACTTTATCTAGGACCACAGGTTAGTCACTAACCATACGAAAAATAAAGTGAAGCAATTGGATATAATTCATCGTTACCACGACTGCTCTTATACATATACGTATGAGGTACAGGGTGTAAAGTTCACTCATCGTCTATAGAAAAGGGAGGATCCTCTGATCAGACGGCTGTCGTGTTTGGCGGGCAACTGCCCAACGATTGATTTTTATTTATGGCATCTCGTAGTTGACCTCTGAGGTCGTAACTACTTAACCGGTCTATCTTGTGGGTGCCTTAACTTAAAGCCTCCGGGCAGGGCATAGAACTAAATTATAAAGCTAAGCGACTATTCGCTAAGGGCACCCCCTGTGGAGTGCGAAGTTACGAACTTCAGCTTAGGCCATCGCTGGGGGGAGGACAGCAAGATGGGATAGGCTGGATCATATCAGGATTATTATAGGGGAAATTAAAGCTACGGGCTCAGCTTCGGCGCGGGCTGGCACGTCAACGATCAAGGGTCAGGGGGGGAGCAAGGGTCGGGGCGGAGCAAGGGTCGGGGGGGAGTAAGGGTCTGGGCCCACCCTACGATTGAGGTCAGAAGATCGTATATATACTCGTCGCGCGGCAAATCGTGCTTGCGCGATGCAGAATTTGTGTGACGTCAGGTCTTTGATGCGTAGTTCGCATGTAGCGGTGTAGATGCCGCCACACTCTATCAAGAAGCGAAGCACAAAAATGTGGGCAAGCTTATTGCATGAGTAATACACACACAAACAATGACACATAAATCTAAACAATGAGATAATACTGCAATATTCTCAATAAGAAAACCCAATAACACAGCCAATGAACATTTAACAAAATTATTAGTAAAACAAAACACAGACATTCGAAAACAGTGGGGCAGTCAGGTAAAATGAAAAATAACGTTAATTCTACATAAAAGCGTGCATTCTGAAAGTGGACACCGTCGCAAAATAGATGTCAAATATTTTGCTGTTTTGATTAATTTGGCAATATTACTGTATGGAAATATGAAATATGGCTAAACATTGAACAAAAATATTGATTATAAAATGCAATAATTAATATCGCAACACCGAATATTTGATTTTAGATGTAAAAAAGTATTTGGAAACTTTCGAAATGCCTTTTTTTACACCTTTTTTTTGGGGGGGGGCTTCCTTTTTTCCACCTAAAACGGTTATAACATCAAATTCAGTGTTATAATTGCAATTTTTAATGATATTCTAATTCACTAGTTAGCGATATTTCATATTTCCATACTCAGCCCAAATAAAAAACCAAGACGGAGCGCTGCGAACAATACAGTGAAGCATGCTAAAACTACACCAAAGCTCTGTGCAGACACGCTCACACACACACACATTTACAACTATTTACAATGACACTACAATCTAAGTGCACACATGCTAACTACACCAAACTAAGCGCACACATGTTTACGAAACCGGCCTCACATCACTGTTGACAGCGCTCTGTCTTGGTTTTTTATTTGGTCTGAGTTTCCATACAGTAATATAGCAAAATTAATCAAAACAGATAAATATCTGACAGCTATTTGCGACGTTGCCAACTTTTGGAATGAACGCTCTAAATCAAGCCCACTCTGTTTTTATAAAAGAGCGTCTAAGCATACTTAGTATAGCATAATCAGCCAATAATGTTCCCACTACTGGGACACTGGCCTCTTCTCAGTGGGAGGGAGTGGGCCGTAATCCACCAAGAAAAAGAAGTATATACTTACTTCCTCACGATAGCCCTTCTTTGGGCCTGAAGATCGAACGCAAGGGGATCCATTTCAACGCGTGAGTTACTTTCAAGATCTGGCATAATATCGTCCATACCTTGGCTATCAAGATCGCTGTCAACTGTGGAAAACAATTAATCTCGTTTTCAAAAAACGGCGGCATGTACAAATTGTACAACCAAAAAAATCGATCTGCCTAGCCTTTTCCCAACTATGTTGGGGCGACCTCCTGTCTCACCGGATGCAGCTGAATACCAGTATTTTACATGGAGCGACTGCCTATCTGACCTCCACAACCCAGTAACGGGGTAATACGTTAGACCTTGGTAAGACTGGTTGTCAGACTTTCAGGATTTCTGACAACCCGTAACGACTGTAAAAGATCCACAAATGACAGCCGGGACCAACGACTTAATGTGATTTCCGAGGCACGGAGGAGTCTCGGTATGTAAAGATGGTCACCCATCCACCCTTTATCCCCACTATCCCAACCGCGGCAAGCGTAGCCAAACCTAATGGCTCGACCCGTGCGGCTGTTATTACTTAGCCACGAGCTCCACCTATAAATTGTACAACCACATGCCATTTTTTATTAGAGAGAGAGAGAGACTTTTTATGGGAACCGGGTAAGGGGGCTACCTTACCCGGTTCCCATAAAAAGTACGAAGTTATAATTTACCGGTTCCTATAAAAATGACGAATAGATATCTCTCTCCGGTTCTTATATTTTTAACGAATCGGTTCTTTTCTGTTTCTATAACTAACGAATTATTCCTCTTATTAGTAATAAATTGATTCAGGTGTGACCTTGCGGAAATCCATTATAAAATACAATAGACGTAGATATATTTAGTCACCAATTCCGCTTAACTAACCGCCCGCTCCGCTTGTCTCTGCGTCCAGCGCTCGGTGTGGCAACACGTCGTGTTCTGGTTTGCAATTGGTCAATCGTCATCGTGAGGATGCCTCGTTGAGAGGTGAAACACATGTCGATTTCTTTCAGGGTTTTTTATGACTCTTGAAGAATAGTTAAGCGGAATAGATTACTAAATATATCTACGTCTATTGCCTTTTATTGGTTTTAATAACGCATAAATCGTTCGTGTATTGGTTTCTATTCCTTCTCCATAGAGATCAACGTTTTGGAATGGGCAACTAGCTTCAACTTTATGACTAACTGACCGCCTAATGACAATTCAAAAGAGCCTGTAAATGGTTAAATTGAAATAAATGCATTGAGTTTGAGTTTATTACAACGAATCGTGAGTTTACAGATTTCTATAAAAATGACGAATCGTTCCTTTTTTGTTTCTATTACTACGAATCGTGAGCTACTGGTTTCTATAGACAACGAATCGGTATTTTGTTAGTTTTTACGTCCAACGAATCGATGTAAGTTACAAGTGTTAGTAACAACGGTCCGTAAAATATAAGAATCGGGTAATAACTGGTGATTAGATTACTGATAAAAATTAATGACAGTGGAACAGAAAATTAGGTGCATAAAAATATTAAAATCTTACGTATATCGCTGGCATGAACACTGCCTTCGAAGTACACGTTTCCTTCAAGATCGGGCTTCATAACTGAAAAAGTAAATATTTTTTTAACATCTTGAATTTTGTCTTACAATTATCGTCTCGTAATTGCAAAGAGTTTGAATGAAATATACTCACCATATTGTTTTAAATTTGATTCGAGCTCTTCATTGCCTGAAAAAAGAAACAGTTAACAGAAAAACAATAGCTTTGGCTCAATTGACTGGTGAGGAAAGAAAATGTCCGTCGTTGAGACGAGATTTAGCTGAATATCTATCAGTATTTTACATGGAGCGACTGCCTATCTGCCCTCCACAACCCAGTTTCTGGGTAACACGATATCCCTTGGTAAGACTGGTTGTCAGACATAGTATATACCATTAAGTGTACCGTTATAAAGTTATATGAAAGCGATTCATTACTATCGGATACTTAGTTATATTACTAGATCGTGCTCGTATCATAGTTATATTCCTAGTAAAACAGTTATGAACCGCTTAAATATAACTATATTACGGTATATAGGTATACCCCTAGGGACATAACTATATCACGGCTTCAACCAGATTATTGCGACATATTATAAAGATCACACAGTTGGCAAATCTTTGTCCGATATTAATTTTCCTTTGTTTTTAAAATTTCACATTCCAGCCTTTTGTTCGAAACATCCGAGGATGCAATTTAAAACTGTGTTGATATTCACACTGGTATTTTAAACACACAAATTCAGAAAACGGTTTGATAATTTACTTTGTAATCCGGTTATGTAGTGGGTGTAAATAGACAATCGTTATAACACACGTCATTATCAGCATTATCTGCCTACATAATGTACAGCACCACGTATATAGAATAGAATAGAATACTCTTTATTATGTACACCATAAAAAATACAAATACAAATGTAGAAATTTAACATAGGGTGACACAATGGGCGGTCTTATCGCTAAAAGCGATCTTTTACAGACAGAGATTTTTTCTTTTATATTTAAGAGGAAATAGGGTCGGTCTTTTTCTCCATATAAAAAGTCATAATTCGAGGTTCGGCTTTCGTTTATATTTTATAAATTGAATAAGAAGAATATTTACTGTGCCCCTATGTAGTGTAGTGTGAATGTTGTTTTTTAGTGGAAAAACAATATATTATATTTTTCACTTTTTAGTTGTGGTACCTACCCCACACAAATTCGAATACCACTACCTCCTATGTAAATAACAGTGACGGAGTCAAATAAAATATCATCTACATAGACTAAGTGAGAAAAATACGTAATTATTGAAGCTAACTCAAAAACTACGCCAGCAAAATTTATATGGGACCACACGGGAAGCACCAGCTTTCAAATAAAAAAAGAATCATCAAAATTGGTTCACCCAGTCGAAAGAACTGAGGTAACAAACATTAAAAAAAAAACACAGACGTATTCATAACCTCCTTCTTTTTTTGAAGTCGGTTAAACTGATTCTCAAATCTACGGGGTTAACCACCGCAGGGAGTTATGCGTTTAAAAAGTCCGTGAAGTTTCGTCAGCTAATGAAAGTTGATTTGACCTTTATACGCGCGGACACATTCAATTTTGTACCTTACATCTTTGAAAATAAGGTAACCTTTACGTATCGTACCTGGGAAAAATGCATTGGCATTCAATAAAGTCGTTAGATTTTCAATTTGTGTCACTGGAGCCAACTTCGTGGTTGC
This sequence comes from Lithophane leautieri, assembly GCA_949152455.1. NCBI lineage: Eukaryota > Metazoa > Arthropoda > Insecta > Lepidoptera > Noctuidae > Lithophane > Lithophane leautieri. The sequence continues at coordinate 8,118,000 of OX424486.1, read as the reverse complement.
AAGAGTTGATGATGACGGCGCTTCCGTACTTGGAGAAGCTAAAAACAAAAATTTTTTTTAATAACGAGGCAATTCCTGCTGGCAACTTAGTGTGTGTTATTTGATTATCATTAAAACGGTGAAGGATAACATTGTGAATAAACATGTCCTAGAATTCAATTTGAAGACACGTGTCGTACGCCAACCCGCACTGGGCCCGTGTGTTGGACCATACGGCCATAAGGCCCAAATAGGAAAGTTCCTCAAACTCAAACTGAAACTTAAAGCATTTATTTCAAATAAACCTGTAACAGGCACTTTTGAATTGTCAAGGGGTCGGTCAGTCAGAAAGATGAAGCTAGTTGCCTATTCCAAAGCGTAGGTTCCTATGGAGAAGAACGGGCACGAAACTCCGCTGAGACTCTTTTAAATCAGAATATTGTTACAACATATTGGTCATCATTCATGTTGTAGAAAAAGGCGCACGTCAAAAGCGTCCGTAAGGTAAAAAAAACAAAACAATTCAAAAATTAAAATAAGCCGTGGCAGCTAAGAGATGAGCAGTCCTTACTGATGGCGCCCGTTCACGAACATGACGCATGGATCAGCACCATTCAGCTCAACCATTTTGAAGGGAACTTAATGATCCAACACACGCCACCACCAGCGAGACATTTGAGTGAGCATGACTTTATCTCTGCCGCCAGGGCACATTCAAGTCAATGAAAGACGTACTTAGTAAATGGTAACTTTAAAGTAGGTAAGTACATAGTGCTCACACACATGTGCTATGCGTTTATACAATACTAGGAGATTGAATTTATTCAATGTAAATATAGTAGTTTTTACAATCTTCAGCAGCTCCAACAATATTTTTGAATGCTAATCAATTAGGTTATGCGCCCTGTGGAGCTGGAGCAGCGCTGAGCCAAGCATTTTTGTCAGCGATGTAATCCCGCAATTTATAAATGCTTGGCGGCATAGTGTGCGTTTTATACAAGATTTAAATTTATTTTTATTTAGTTGGTGTGTCTCTCTCACAGGCCGAGGCCTGTGTCCTAGTAGTGAGACCATTATAGGTTGACTAGCTGCGCCCCACGGTTTCACCCACGTAAGTCTCGATCCCATGGGAATATGGGGCTAAAATTATCCTATGTTCTATCCAGGTCATGGTCTACCCATTTGCCAAATTTCATCTAAATCTGTTTAGTCGTTTTAGCGTGAAAGCGTAACAAACAAAAAAACTCACTTTCGCATTTATTATATTAAGTATGTATATATATTGTTAGGATATATAATTTATAAATATAATATATATCGATGCCCCCAAGCAATAAGTCGATAATGTGCTATTATAGATTTTTTATTGTTATATCAAATTCGGAACCTATGGGTTGGGATACATCTTAGTAATTTATTTCACATTTTGGCACATCGTGGCTATATTTACGAAGATATCATGAAAAACACTTTTATTGTAGGGAAATTAAAAAACGAAATGATATCGAGAAAAGTATCTTTACGTATCAATACAAAAGTGTATTTCGTATTTAATTTTGGTAAGTTGCTATTACCGACTTATTGGCGTGAATAAATTTCGTGCAGTTCTTGGTAAGACGCTAGCACGTTGTTGTTGTCGAATTATTTTGAGTCAGCTCAGACCGTACTGGGAACTAACAAGGTTTATAAAGTAAATAATTCATTAATAAATATGTGTCAAATTGCAATACGTATCTAATTTGAACACGTCTGGTCCCGTTTTTGATATTGCTGTTTATATTTTTGGGCCCCACAGCGCAATAACACCGTAATAACCAATTACGTATCGTCTTCAAGATGAAAAATTACGCTGGAAAAGTCCGTATTGTAATGTTACGTATCAACATTGTTTACAAGTTTACTGCAATAATGGCGTAAGTGTATATTACCTAAACAATTTACCTAATATATTTTTGTAATATTTATTTTCTTAAATTGCAAGGCTTTTCACGCACAAAATTTAATGTTGAAAAAATAATTGAACTAACGAAAAAAATTAGCTTTCGTTTGATGTATCAATGACCTCACTACTCCGACTCGTTAAAAAGCTATTCAACAAAAACAGAAAAACATTTCTCCTGTAAAATTTAAGTTTTACGATTACCGACTTATTACTTGGGGGCGTCGATATAATATATACATATATATAGTTAGCGTTAGGATTATGCGTATTCTTATACATGGAACGACTGCATATCTGATCTCTACAACCCAGTTACTGGGTACTGTAAGATCTTGTTATCTAGAAGTAAAATTATTTGTAGAAACAACATATTTCTCACCAGTTACTGTAGTTTTAGTGATAGTCGCCGTACTAGTAGTAAATGGTTCCGTTTTAACAGAGTTCAGTTCGTTATCCGCTGTAGTATATAATTTTGTAATAAACGGTTCTAATATAGTATTTTCTTTTGGTATTAGTTGGGTATGGTTTCTGCGTTTATGTGGTTTCCGTGATTTTGCTTTAAGGTTGGTCGTTGGTACTTCTATTGCTAGCGATGGTGTATTCTTCGTATCTGAAATATTAAATGAGGATAAATTTAAAGTCTCGTTTTTAATCTCTTAGACAAATTTGACAGGAGCAAATGTCAAACTCCAAATTGAAAAAACAAAGAACAATCACTTGAAATGTCAAATTTTAGTCTACGAGATTGGAAGCCTTGGAAGGTGGGTAGGCCTCTGGTGTGAGACGCAACCTGTGTCGACACCCTTGCGCCATCCCATGTTCCTAGCACGGCGTACTGTGCTGGCGCCGCTGCTGCAGCTGCTGAGAGTCTCAAGCGGCGCAAATACTATAACCTTATGGGCAACTACAGTTTTGAGTCGTTCGGGGTCGAAACGCTCGGGTCATGGGGCCCGAGTGCGCGTCTCCTTTTTAAGGAAATTTCTCGCCGACTGGTCGACACTTCACGTGACCAGAGGGCTGGCTTGTTCTTTGGCCAAAGAATTAGCATTGCCATTCAACGTGGCAATGCTGCCAGTCTTCTGGGCACTTTTCTGGATGACAGCGATGCGGACGAATACTTCGACGCCTAAGGGTCCCTTTGTTTTTATATTTATTGGTATAGTTAGTTAGTCCTTTTAGTTTTAGTTTTTTTAGTTAATTAGTATAATAAGTTACATAATGTAAATGTAAATAATTATTTAGTTAAATTAAATTAAAAAGTCTACGAGACTATATAGTTAAGTATGTTACAAACATGCGAGAGTCTGTTTGAATTTTTTTCTTGTCCTTGTAATTTTTCAAATTTTTTTTTCATACTTTTTTATTTTTTTACGTAAATAAAAGATTACGGCGGTATACTAAGTTAAGATGTGCCATGAAGTTACGAATATGTAGATTTTATACTTACTTGTGACGTAGCGGCCCCCCGAGTTCCGTTTTATTTAAGTATTTTTTTAAATAAATATGACAAAGCAAAAAATACTTGTTTATTTTTTTTTTATTATCTGGCTGAAGAACAATTTTTTTTTTTTTACCCAGTCATCTCTATTGTATGATCATCATCATCAAAATGATATCGTCCGTTGCCATCAAACTACTAACTTTCATATAACTCGTTTTGAATTGTTTTCACCGATGTCGCAATGGCGTCCCAGTGTCTAAGCGCTTTTAAACTTAATATAACAAAATACTCACCCAGAAACTGTAGCCTCCTCAAAGCCTTTTCAACACACCATCTTAACATTTGCGAGTTTTCATTTTGACGAATTTCATTGCAAAACTTCGTCGCCATACTTAAAAAAGGATCGTTCTGGATTTTTATATCTCCTTCTTCATTCTTTATTATCGGAGTTCCATCGACAACTGGGATATTATGAGCTACTTTATTATCTGTAGCTTTAGCATCTGTAGTATTGATTATGGTTGGTACTCTTCCTTTGCCACGTTCTCGTCTCTTGCCCCTGTGTCTGGAATGATGGTTGATCCATCTTCTCTCTCTATTTTTACTCTCAATCGCTTCTGAATTATTGTTTTCATAAACTGGTAGTAATACAGTAGTTTCTAACTGATTTCTTTTGCTTTTTACATTCCGAGGGATGTCAGGATTGTTAGAGATTCCCATCAAACTTGTCAGAACGTTGTATTTCATTACATTATCAATGAATGTGTTATTGAAGTAGTATTTGTAAACTAAATCGTCTATAGTTTGATCATCTTTTTCTTTTATTATCATATCGTCTTGGTTTTCAATTTTGTTAGAGGTTGGAATTGAAAAAAGGTTTATTTTGATAGATTCGGTCGATGGTGTCGTGGTAGTTATCTGTGCTTTAGGCACCGCTGGTTTGAGCTTGTGGAATGGTTTCATTATATTCGAACTGGGTTTGGTTGTCGGGTTTTTGCTCTCTAAGTAAAGTTGCTTAGCCTTCTTAAGTATTCTAGCGAAATTGTTCTGTCTGTGAGATATTTCACTTTGCGTCTTTGCTATGACGTTTTGCTTCGCGTTAATCTTTTCGTTCTGTGCAAGCATTACCTTTTGTATATTATAGAACTGTCGCTGCTGTTGTAAGAATTTCTTCTGCTGATTTTCGAATTCTTTGAAATTATTTTCCATTTCACTTTCTTTATTTTTAAAATATTCCTGTTTGGTGACAAGTCTTGCGTCAAAAACTTTCAGTTTCTCATAGAATTTCAACAAGTATAAATATTTTACATCGAAATCTTGGAATTTGGTCGAGATTGCATCTGCGTTTTTGACAAATTGTTCGTTCACATCGGTTATTCGTTCACGAATATCTTTAATTTCATTGTGTTGTTTCATTATCTTCTTGAAAGTCTTTGTTAACATTGATATAACCTTAATTAGACCTCTTTCAGTAACTGGTTTACTCTTTTGAGGCTCTTTAGGAACAACTTTGTAGACATTTACATCAGGAATCGGTGCATTTTGATGCCAAACAGTGTTGTCTTTATCAAAAATATTTCTATCGATAGCTTTACTTTCACTGTGTAAATGATTTACCTGAGTCCTATTCATGTCTTCCTCAAATTTAAATTTTTTGTTTATTTCACTTTCAAAATCGTATTTCTTACTTCTTTTTGCTGAGGTTATATTTTCAGGAATTGTATTGTTATTTTCTATGAAATCTGTTTCTACAGAAAGTTCAGGCTTTTGAGTAATGTCGTTGATTTTGCTTAAATTATTACTGGTCTTATTAATGTCATCGTCGAGGGTTATTGCATCATTTTTCAGTACGTTTATCTCTCTTTTGTTATTATTTAGTAAAATGGCAACCTCGTAAGGGTAGTCCTTGAATACTGAAGTATCATCTTTGTCATCTGGTTTCACAGGGTCTTTTTTTAATTCTTCTTGTTCTTCAATGATAAAAGTTTTGCATTCTTTACCGATGCAGTTCTTTAAACTCTTTCCAAGTCGCTGTTCACGTATGCCTGTAATAATAACATTTGTTTAGTACTAGCTTTGCGTGGAGGTCGGAAATTTTCCCACGAAAGCGTTTCCGGTTAAAAAGTATCATATGTCTTAATCTGGCTCTAGTAAACTATTTACTTATCCATGTGCCTATTAAGTTTTGTCCGCTATGGCATTCATGGCCTCGAGCGGAAAGACTTGCGGCCCGAATTGTGTCTCGTGGTATCGTAAATGTCGCGGTGCCTCGTAAGGCACACACAACTCGGAAACGGATCGTAATCGTATGACTCGAGCCGTTTAGTATTCTTTGTATGAAACTCCCTACTGAAAAGCACACTAATCGGAAACGTAACGTAAACGATTCGCCTCGGGACAAGCTCACGAATCGCAGTATGGCGCGTGGTCAACCAGCGGTTCCCGCGGTTACGGCTCGTCGTCCCCGCTCTTGCGCCTCTCCATCGCTGCGCTTGCGGCTCTTAGTCCACCCTTGCCCCTCTCACCCTTCCCGCGGCCTGCCTGCAGCACACTATTCTTGCCAGTACCAGCGGTCGACGAGTCGTAAGCGCGGAGTTGCGCGTCACCTAGTTGTAGCTGAGTCGACGTATCGGAGCTGCTGGTCCGCTTTGGTTATGTGCTTACGTTAGGTTGACGCCTGTTTGACGGCGAGGTGAAAGGCGATACGGTGAAGATCCCTTTCCGAGTTGATATGTGTTCTATGACCTGCATTGCTATTCTGTAACCATCTCACCGTGAAAACTTAGGTGAAGTGAGCGTGGAGTGCGCTGTCATTGTCATCGATACTTCCTTATGATAAGGCAGTGACAGTTCACTCCAAGCTCACTTCACCTAAGTTTTAACGGTGAGATTTTTACAGAATAGCACAACTGTAGCATGCTCTAAACAACGGCTTTCACTTGTTTTTGGCAATCTTTGTTGCAAGATGTCTATTGCATGAGCGAGTAACTCGTGGCCACGGGTGTGTATCCCTAAGAACTTTTCCATAAAAGATTTTTTCATAAGGAACAAATCTATCTTAGAAAGATGTAGATATTATTGATTCTAGTGTTTATAATTCTATAAATACGTATCTGTTATAGTCGTGAATCATATTTTAATCAAGATAAAACTTGAGATTGACCTGCAAATTGCAAAAAAACTTAAGAAAATTTCAATTTTGCGGGTGACGACTTCGGATCCATCAGTAAAGATCAATAAAGTATACATTGTGTCCGGATATGGACTAGCGATATTCTTAATACTTAAATATAAAAAAAAAAAATGTATAATTACCAGTGATCGGAGTAGGTAGATTGATTTTTGGTACTTGTATCATAAATGCACACAGAAAGAATAACATGGATAAGCCATTTTTCCGGAAAGTAATTCCGGTATTTCCGAATTCAATTAAATATTGTTAATGCTGGTAGTGATATTATTACTACTCAATTCAAAATTTAAAGGACGGTATCAAAACTAAATTAATTCATTATTTATCTGTTGAATAGTAAAAACAATCGAATTCCGATTTTCAATTTCCGATTTTTTTGAGGATGGCAAATCATCAAATGACTCCTTCCACTCTGGCAGAATACAATTCCTATATAAGTTCCAGTTTTTTTTTTATAATCCACCAATTCCGGAGGAATGTCCATATTAATATATACGTTTCGGATCAATGGCCCCAGTTCAATCTACCTACTCCGATCACTGATAATTACCTTGGGTCCAATACACTTCCCCACTATGTGGCAGCCATTTTGTTTTTTTTGTTGAAATATTGTCTATGCAAGTTGCGAGTACAAAAAAAAACATATCTCTCAAAATTTTAGTTATACTGAGATAAAAATATTATTATTATTCTTAAACGAAAGGCAATAATACTGTCTACCGTCTGTATTACAAAGCAATGCGTTCACAATTCCGTAACTTTTGAAAAAAAATGTTAAAGTCGAAAAAATCATGAAAAATTATGCCATACAACCATATTGTTAATTAGGTGCTACAAAAACACCCCCGACAACTTTCTTATTTTTTTACTAGATCGACAGATTTTGAGCTGAGCTACAATAGAACATAAAATTCACAACTGTATGTCTAATACTTTAAGAATTATTTTTGTTTGAACATAGCGAATGCGCAAGCTTTGTGCTTTTTTGCAAGCCAAATGTCGGAAAACTAAACTAGAAATCATTAAAAAAAATATCATTAAAATTGTACTTAAAAATAGTTTATACTAGCTGATGCCAGCGTGGATGTCGGTTATTATATACTGAAACCTTATTCGAGAACCACTCTATACATTGGTGAAAACAGCATGAAAATCGGTGAAGTAGTTTTTGAGTTTATCGCGAACAGGACGACAGACAGACGCGGCGGAGGACTTTGTTTTATGATATGAAAGGATTTAAGTATTTAGAATATCGCTAGCCCATGTCTGGACACACTGTATAGCTGACGGGTAACTATGGATAAATACTATAAGGGCGAATTCGACGAAACTTTTATTCGGGAAATAAAATTGACGTCTGACAGTTTTTGTACAGAAAATCTGTCAAAAATGTAATATTATTTTATTCGCTGGATTAGACTTATACTAGAGATAAAAGTTTGATCGAATTCACTTTAAGTCGAGTAAACGAAGAGTACCTACATAGTTAGTAGAAAGAAGATAGCAGATTAGTAGTTCAAAGTAGAACAGTAAAATTATAGATAGTTACAAGACGAGAATAAATAAATTAAAAAAAAGCACTTACTCCGTATCTCCCTCTTGGCCCTTTTAACGTAATTAGAGACAGGCGGAGCATCTTCCATATAATTTGCACTAAACGGGTCAACATTATTCTGCAGTAAGTTCTCCACATCCAGAGAGTTCTCTCTAAAAATGAAGGTCCCAGTCCTTGCCCTGTCAAACAATCTGTCGTGCAACTTATTTCGAACCCAAACTCCCTTGTTGATTATATTATTCCGCTCCAACTTCGGCTTATAGTTCGATTGACTTTCCAAAATATTGCCCCGAACAGCTCTGGTCAGCACGATCAGTATTATTATTTTGGTCAACATAGTCAGGACATCGCTTGTATGGAACTGGCTGGTCAATGAAATGAATTCCACCTATGTGTTTTCAGTAAAATTCAATTGGTTATGTTTGTAAATTTCCGTCGGTTTAGTGATGTGATATGTGCAACTAAAAATCGATAAAGGGTTTTTGGTGATAATTCATAAACGATTTTATTTCTTTATGTAGGTTTGTACAAACACTTTTGCAACACGTCAAATATAAATTATGTAGCTGCAAGGGTCGATGGAAGGATTAAGCTACGCTTGTCGCAATTGGTTTATGGATGGGTAGCCTCGTGGCTAAGTAATTACAGCTGCATGGGTCGACCCATTAGATTAAGCTACGCTTACCGCGTCCGTTTCGTGGATGGGTGACCATCCATTACATATCGAGGCCCATCCGTGCCTTGAAAAGTACGCGGTTGGTTCTAGCTGCCATTAGTAGATCTTAGACAGTCGTTACGGGTAGTTACAAGCCCAAAAGTATGACAACCAGTTTTACCAAGGGGTACCTATCATGTTACCCTTTTTTTTTTTTTATCGCTGATGGCTGCATTACGCATCCCCGCTCGTGGGGGACGAGTCTGGGCAATGTGGGACTCCTGTCGCTAACGGCTGAGCGTTGTCCTCTCGCCCTCCGCTCCGCCGTCGATTCATATACTCTGGCGAGCACCCACGCCTCGAGTTCCCAAGGAGGGGTGCCGGCCAGAGCACATGCTGCCCCAAAGCTCACCGTGCGGTAAGCCCGCGCCACTCGCTGGGCTATGGCCCTCTGGGGTGCCCGCAAGGCGGCGGCGTTCTCCCTCCTTTGGAGGGAGTCCTCCCACCTATCATGTTACCCTGCTGTAACTAGGCTATGGTGGTCAGTCGTTCCATGTAAAATTCTGGTATTCAACTATTTCTGCTTAGACTTGAAGCTGACCTCAACATAGCTGGGAAAAGGCTAGGCAGACTGCCTCGTTGGTCTTGTGGTCGCAAGTGCTACAGCTGAGCGTGAGGTCCTGGGTTCGATTCCCGGGTCGTACAAAGTGTTATTGGGTTTTTCCAATAACACCACATGAGAAATTGACAGTACAGATTCTGGATTTATGCCTGGTTGATGGCTCGCCCTCTATTACATGGGACTTAAAAAGGCTGTGATTAAAACGTCAGTTTACGAAAGAATCTTGTAAATCTCTACATATTATAAAAAAAAAGTCCTGTTTTCACCAATCGATAGAGTAGTTCTCGAGGAAGGTTTTAGTGTGTAATAACCGATATCAACACGGGCGAAGCCGCGGGCATCGGCTAGTTATTTATAAAAGTGTAACTGTGGAGTAAAGTGCCGGCTCTTCCCCATAGGAAACGATAAATTGGAACCGCGGCGTGCACCTAACTTCTGACGTTTTATAACTGCCCATGTTCATTTTAATGCTTTCTTTCCATTACTTGAGCTAGAAAGAAGAAACGGCGTCCAACAAATACGGAATGTTTACAAAAGTATCGATACTTTATTTCAGAATTATCGACAACCTTTTCCCCGCTCTACTTCTCGAAACCACAATATTTACGTTTACCGTCGTATCAAGTTCGGATATTCATTATATTTCACATTTTTTATTAATTTCTTTTTAAACAATTTGATTGTTTGCGGTTACTCATGGTTTTATCCTTATTAAGTTGAGATAAAAGATGATAAGTGAACTGGACTGTCCCGGTTTCGGGTGGTATGTGTATATATTTACAAACGATTTATACATCGTTGGGCTATTTAGCGTTCAATCTTTAGCACCTTAACTCGTAGGGTAGTACTATCACGATGCATTTCACCAAACCATATATGTATCCAGGGGGCATAATCATATGGTCTGACCAAGATTATATCTGGACTTTAAAAGAGACTGCGACCTCTGAGTTTGTTTCGGCCTTTCTTCTCAGAGTAGTCAGATAGGAAACGCCGACCTCATCTAGCTTATTCTTAATATTTTTTAATATGACGTGTCAAAGTGATTCTTCATTTCCCAAAAGTACCATTTTGGCGCTTTAGCATTTTCGCCTTTCCACTGACGATATGGTCTGACCAAGATTATGTCTGGACTTTAAAAGAGACTGCGACCTCTGAGTTTGTTTCGGCCTTTCTTCTCAGAGTTGTCAGATAGGAAACGCCGACCTCATCTAGCTTATTTTTAATATTTTATAATATGACGTGTAAAAGTGATTCTTCATTTCCCAAAAGTACCATTTTGGCGCTTTAGCATTTTCGCCTTTCCACTGACGATATGGTCTGACCAAGATTATGTCTGGACTTTAAAAGAGACTGCGACCTCTGAGTTTGTTTCGGCCTTTCTTCTCAGAGTACCTAGTCAGATAGGAAACGCCGACCTCATCTAGCTTATTTTTAATATTTTTTAATATGACTTGTCAAAGTGATTCCAATATCCTATTTACAGAATAAACAATTTCATTTCATTTCATAAAACGGCCACATTAGCAATTCCTCTAAAAGCAATTCATTTCCCGAATTCCCAGCAGGTTATTAGTAATTCCTCTAATTTGACACAAAATGGTGACACATATTAGTTGAATCATTTATGTACTGCTATTGAAAATGCTGTGATGTCTACATAAAGTAAGAGTAAATAATGTACTACACAATACAGAGTATTCTTTTTTATCCTTAGCACTGCTCTTGGTCATAGAATCCACGAGCGAGCATTGATCATTTGCATTGCTCACTCTGTGTTGGCAATTTTAGACAATTTGGGTGAGATTACCCCATGATCTTATTCTTGGTAATGATGATCGAAGTAGGTACCTATAATTATTTAAGTTCTTAGAATTTGTAAATATAGTGTAATACCGAAATCCCACGATCCAGGAGCTCGTGGCTAAGTAATAACAGTCGCACCGAGTCGATCCATCAGGTTAAGCTACGCTTGCCGGGGTTGGTCGGTGGATGGGTGACCATCTTTACATATCGAGACTCCTCCGTGCCTCGTAAAGCACGTTAAACCGTTGGTCCCGGCTGTCATTCGTGGATCTTTGACAGCCGTTACGGGTCGTCAGAAACCCGAAAGTCTGACAACCAGTCTTACCAAGGGGTATCGTATTATCCACTTACTGGGTTGTGGAGGTCAGATAGGCAGTCGCTCCATGTAAAATACTGGTATTCAGCTGCATCCGGTGAGACTGGAAACCGACCCCAACATAGTTGGGAAATGGCTAGGCAGATAGATAGACCGAAATCCCACGATCCGCGATTTTGCCGGACGGACACCGACGAGCCTGGACGACGGACCGTGGGAAGGTGTACGTGCGGGGTATCACAAACATCGGAAGCGCGTCGGTGCGCGGTGCGTGGCGGTCTGTGGTCGTCTGCCGTGCGTGTCCGTCTGCAATATTGCCGATCGTGGGATACCACCATAGACGAAAAAAAAAATGCCGAAATAAATAAGAAAATTCATATAATTTTTTATTTTATTTTATAATCGGTACGAATCGGTATAAAGAAGTACGTCAGAAATACATTATTGTCACACATTCATTATACATAAATGATTGAAAAAAAAAACAGTCGAGTACTTTTTTTTTTTCAGAAACGAGTTTCTTCCTTTGTCATTTTTTCCTTGTTTCTGTGAACAAAAATAAAACATAATTAATTATAATTAAAATTTTATAGGAGCTCGTGACTGAGTAATAACAGCCGCACGGGTCGATCCATCAGGTTAAGCTACGCTTGCCGGGGTTGGTCCGTGGATGGGTGACCATCTTTACATATCAAGACTCCTCCGTGCCTCGGAAAGCACGTTAAGTCGTTGGTCCCGGCTGTCATTCGTAGACCTTTGACTGTCATTACGGGTCGTCAGAAGCCCGAAAGTCTGACAACCAATCTTACTAAGGGGTATCGTATTATCCAGGTACTGGGTTGTGGAGGTCAGATAGGCAGTCGCTCCTTGGTTACACTGGTATTCAGCTGCATCCGGTTAGACTGGAAGCCGACCCCAACATACATACAAGATCACAACATCAATCGTTGGGCAGTTGACAGACACAACACCCGTCTGGTCGGAGGATCCTCCCTTTTCTATAGAGGATGAGTGAACTTTACACTCACTCCAAAAATCTCTTGACCTGCATCTCACCTGATGGTAAGTGATGATCAGGTCGAAGGTGGAAGCGAGCTTCACCCAGAATGCTCAACCGCAGGGGAACTGGCTATCTTACCTCTAACTGCCGAAACACACCAATGCTGTTAACATTGTTGTTATGGCGACAGACTTAGATAAGATGGTGGTAGCTAGCCTGGCGGACTTAGCAACACGCCCTACCACCAACAAAACCGACCAGAAAATTTTGCCCCCACTGGGAATTGAACCCGGGACCTCTGGGTTTGAGACAGGTGGTGAAACCACTTGACCACTGAGGCGGTTAAAATGATGATGAAAACCACTAGACCACAGGCGGTTAAAATGATGATGTAAACCACTAGACCACAGGCGGTTAAAATGATGATGAAAACCACTAGACCACAAGCGGTTAAAATGATGATGTAAACCACTAGACCACAGGCGGTTAAAATGATGATGAAAAGAATGATAATGATGATCGTGATAGTTTACGGTCAATCTGCCTAGCCTTTTCCCAACTTTGTTGGGGTCGCCTTCAAGACTAACTGGATGCAGCTGAATACCAGTATTTTACATGGAGCGACTGCCTATCTGACCTTCACAACCCAGTAACTGGGTAATACGATACCCCTTGGTAAGACTGGTTGTCAGAATTTCGGGCTTCTGACGACCCGTAACGACTGTTAAAGATCCACGAATGACAGCCTGGACCAACGGCATAGCGTGCTTTCCGAGGCACGGAGGAGTCTCGATATGTAAAGATGGTCACGCATCCACGAACCAACCCCGGCAAGCGTAGCTTAACCTGATGGATCGACCCGTGCGGCTGTTATTACTTAGCCACGAGCTTTGTCCTGTGGTTTACGGTATGAAATGATAAAACTTACCTTACTTACTAACTTAAGCAAATAAAGACCTATTCTATTACCTATTACAACATGGAAAATCCCAGAACTTCTGGTCCAGTCCATATTCTTCGCCATCTTGGATTGTTTGAGGCATTTCCTTGCCCATAGACTCTGGTAGGAATAGGCATAGACAACCTCCAAATATGCCCAGAGTGCCCAGTATCAGTAGAGGGATCTCTCTTGCTATGGTAGCCTGAAATGGATAAAAAATATAACTGTGTTATTCTAAAATCAGTAACAAATTTTTTACTGTTAGAATCAAGTATCTACTATTAATATCTTCTATCACGATCTACTATCACCAGCTATCATCACCATCTACTATCAACATCTACTATCACCATCTACTATAATTTGACATATAAACAATGTAGGGTGTCAGAATAGTATAGCCACATAGCCACTATCAACGAAGTGCCTTGATCCTTGACTACTGTCAGCAGTAATTGAGAGCACATTGCATTCCAAATTTCTACTTTAAGGTGCAAACCTGCCTACTAGTAACTATCTACTATCAATATCTTCTATCACGATCTACTATCACCAGCTAGTATCACTATTTACTATCACCGTCTACTATAACTTACCATATAAATTGTGTAAGGTGTCAGTGTATTAAGCCACATAGCCACTTATGAATCAGTGCGATGCCTTGAGCCATGGCTACTGTCTGCAGTAATTTAGCAGCGTATTGCATTCCAATGTTATACTTTTAGATGCAAACCTGCTGAATAGTAACTATCTCATATCCATATCTTCTATCACGATCTACTATCACCATCTTCTATCACCGTCTACTATAACTTACCAAATAAACAATGTAGGGTGTTAAAATAGTAGCCACATAGCCACTAATGTGTATCAAAGCAATGCCTTGAGCCCTGACCACAGTTGGTAGCAATTCAGCTGCGTACTGCATTCCAATATTGTAATTTTATATGCAAACCTGCTGAATAGTAAGTATCTAATATCCATATCTTCTATCACGATCTACTATCACCATCTTCTATCACCGTCTACTATAACTTACCAAATAAACAATGTAGGGTGTTAAAATAGTAGCCACATAGCCACTAATGTGTATCAACGCAATGCCTTGAGCCCTGACCACAGTTGGTAGCAATTCAGTAGCGTATTGCATTCCAATATTGTAATTTTATATGCAAACCTGCTGAATAGTAACTATCGACTATCAATTTCTTCTATCACGATTTACTATCATCATTTATTATCATCATCTTCGTTCACCGTCTACTATAACTTACCAAATAAACAATGTAGGGTGTTAAAATAGTAGCCACATAGCCACTAATGTGTATCAACGCAATGCCTTGAGCCCTGGGGCCGTATTATGACGTATTAATTCCATCATTTTTCCAGTGCGAGAGGGAGACGCAGCTATACAAGGCCGATAGCACCATCCTTTTTGCGCAGTGGAATCATGATGGCATTAATACTTCATAATACGGCCCCTGACCACAGTTGGTAGCAATTCAGCAGCGTATTACACTCCAATATTGTAATTTTATATGCAAACCTGCTGAATAGTAACTATCGACTATCAATTTCTTCTATCACGATTTACTATCATCATTTATTATCATCATCTTCGTTCACCGTCTACTATAACTTACCAAATAAACAATGTAGGGTGTTAAAATAGTAGCCACATAGCCACTAATGTGTATCAACGCAATGCCTTGAGCCCTGACCACAGTTGGTAGCAATTCAGCTGCGTACTGCATTCCTATGTTGTATGAAATGTTGACTGCGAACCGGCCTACAATTGCCAGAGAGGCTGAGGCAATTCCTGGAGGACAAAAATAGAGGTTAGAAAAATTTAAGTTAAGGCCCTACCCTACCTCAGATTTTATCTCGCTCGCACTATACTACTCGCGGCCTGAGTGAGAGCGAGACGGAGTGGCGTGCTGGCGGCTCTCAAGCCTCGAATAGTTTAAGTAATTGCTTTTTACGGTGAAAATAATGGTAATTCAAGATAAAAATAAACATAAGACCTGTTTTATAGTTAGTTCAGTTATTACTAATTTGAAGTATTTTTTGAATACCAAGTTTACAGTTCGGTTTAGAGGTACCTAATTTTGGATTTTTTTTCTATCGAGACAATTTTATGTAATCGTTTATTCGCCAAACATAGGACCTAGCATCAATCCTCAACTTTAACATATATTTATTTCAAAATTAAGTCTGCAGTATTTTTGGCATAACGGAGGATCATGCTAAGCAATTTGCCAAGCCCTAAATCTCAGAAAGTCCGCAGCGCAGCGACACGACTGGTTTCAAGTTATGAGTTTACGTCAGGCGCTGACACGTGGATTAAATCTGCCTAGCCTTTTCCCAACTATGTCGGGGTCGGCTTCTAGTCTAACCGGATGCAGCTGAATACTAGTATTTTACTGACTGCCTCTCTGACCTCCACAACCCAGTAATCAACTCGGTGTATTCAGCTGCATCCGGTTAGACTGGAAGCCGACCCCAAAATAGTTGGGAAAAGGCTAGGCAGATTAATTATTATTGAATTTATTCGGTGCTTACCAATAGGTGCAGTGGTAGCTAGTAAACTGAATACTCCACTGATGACCATTGTTCCAAACGCAAGCCAACGACGGCCAAGACTGAGAACAAAACACGAACAAGATGTATAAAAAAATTCATTGAGACAAAAAAAATAATAGAAAGAGACAGAGAATAAGAATCACAGACAGACAAATTAAAAATTCCGAGTCACACGTGTTATGGCATAAATCCAACAGATACGTGTGACTCCGGATTTTTAATTTGTCTGTCTGTGATTCTTGTTTATACCTTTTTAGTTGACTTTTTTGTTGTAGTTGGGTTTTAGTTTTATAAATTATTTTTTGGCGTAGTGTGGTTTTAGTTTTATATACAGGGTTACTGGTAACTCGACGTATTCCTTGCAGGACGTCATAGTAGGGTTAAAATGCAACAAATTAAGCCACCAAATGTTCTACCGAAATTCAGTAGTTTTTGAATTAGTTAAGAGTTTTAGTTTTTTAATGAAAAATCCCAGATTAAACTTTTGAAACCAATTTAAAAATGATTTACGGCGCGACTGTACTGAAATTTAAGTTATTATCATAGTTGACGCCGTAGCAGACCTTTGTTAATAATTAAAAGTTCAATAATGCCTAAAACTTTGGCAAATATCACTAACAAAACATTAAATTTTTTGTAATTTTTGCTATTACTTCATAAAAAATGTAGTCTAGTGCAAAAAAAAATACTACACCTGGTGTAGTAACATTCAACAACACAACAAAAATTACAAAAAATTAAATGTTTGGTTAGTGATATTTGCCAAAGTTTTAGGCATTATTGAACTTTTAATTATTAACAAAGGTCTGCTACGGCGTCAACTATGATAATAACTTAAATTTCAGTACAGTCGCGCCGTAAATCATTTTTAAATTGGTTTCAAATGATTTAATCTGGGATTTTTCATAAAAAAACTAAAACTCTTAACTAATTCAAAAACTACTGAATTTCGGTAGAACATTTGGTGGCTTAATTTGTTGCATTTTAACCCTACTATGACGTCCTGCAAGGAATACGTCGAGTTACCAGTAACCCTGTATATATTTTTTTTATTGGTTTTGTAATGAATCCTTATTTGAAATATGCTAATTAAGCCGTTTCATTTCAAAAACCAACAGGGCATCATTAAATATATTTTTTGTTGTTAGTTCATCACTTTATGCCCTCTAGAGGCCGCTGGTTATAGGCAATGTGACGTCACAGTCATAGCCTGTAACCACCGGACGATCAAGACGCTTCCAACAATACCTCATTTGTCAACTTATGATAAATAGTTTAGAAGATATGAGGGAATAGAGATGACCATACATACATACATACCGGTCAAAATCATAACCCTCCTTTTTGCTTCGCCGTAGTCGGGTAAAAAGCGTTATGCTCGAAAAAGTCACTTTCATTTAACTATTTAATTTAGTTTCGGCTAGCTAATAGTAATTTATGCAACTGTTATAAAATAAGGAGTATTAAAACACGAATGTGGGTTTCACACGAGTGTTTTAATACCTAATTATTAACAGTTGCATACAAGAATTTATCTACACCCATGATAAGAATCCTCTATAAAAGGTTTGCAATATTAATATCGAACAAAAATGGAGGGATACGACGCACATGAATTCGAATAAACAATAAGTTTTTTTTTAAATTACTGTACTTTGTTAGTGAAACGCGCCTGCATGACACTGTTCTTTTTTTTAAATGAGTTGTATTATGAAATTTAGTACAAAATTATAACACCCGTTTGGATGATAATATAATGGTTACTATGACACTGGTTGTTTTAATGTTGGCAATAAGCTAACTGTTTCAGAAACTTTTATAGAGGATTTATAGCATGGGTGTAGATAAAATGTATATTAGAATAGAATAGAATACTCTTTATTATGTACACCATAAAAAATACAGATACAAATGTAGAAATTTAACATAGGGTGACACAATGGGCTTAGATGTGCACATAGTTCGCATGTGGCTTTTTAAATGGCCGGCCACAATGCTTAGAATAAAAAAGTTAATACTCACACATCCAGAATCAGAATCAGCAGGATGTCAGCAGGGAACTCCGTGAAGGTCGCCACAGTGAAGGTCTTGAACATGTCCAAGCCCAAGGACCCCACATTCCTGACGTGGCCATCGAACACCATGGCAATGGACATCCAGATGACCACTAGTAGGATGCTGTGGCGACGGAGACGAGGGGTCCTGAGGAGATCTAGGACGCTATAATTTTTGAACTCCTGTTCGGCTCGTGCTATTTCTGTGGCTGTTTCCTGGTGAGAAATGAAATGAAATTGTTTATTCTGTAAATAGGATATTGGAATCACTTTTACACGTCATACTATTAAATATTAAAAATAAGCTAGATGAGGTCGGCGTTTCCTATCTGACTACTCTGAGAAGAAAGGCCGAAACAAAGTCAGAGGTCGCAGTCTCTTTTAAAGTCCAGACATAATCTTGGTCAGACCATATGAGGACCATGTACATAGATTAGCGTCTGGAATGGTCTTTTGAGGAAAGAACCACAACGATTTGAGTGGACCTGTCCAGTCAGTGCAAGCATTTGTCAGTAATAGTGGAGCTCAACTCAGAACTTAAGGTTAGGAGAATAATCATTGAAAGATGATAATTGATATAAAGATGATTCGAGGTGAATTTTGAAAACTGACGCCGTTACAAAGAGGGGTGAAAGGGATCATTCATGACTCAAGTTCGATTTTGGTAAAAACTAAAGCTACATTTTATTAGGTTTATGTCTGATAAGTTTCTACTTTAGCTAGGAATCGAACCTAATCGGCTTTGCAAATAAAATCCACCAAATCGTCAATAGCTGATGTGATGCAATGTATTTTGCGTAAAACCGAAAGAAAACACTTTTGTTCAACGATTATTGCCATCACGAAAACCCACCCAGTACAAATGGTCTCAAAATGAGGTATTAGAAAAGAGTCTAGTGGTTAGATCACCTGTTTTAGACCCAGAGGTCGGTTCGATTCCCAGTGGGGGCAAAATTCTCTGCTCGGTTTGGTTGGTGGTAGGGCTTGTTCTAAGTAGTGATGGATTAATTAGCATTCGCATTCATTGTTAGCTTGTGAAAAATCATTTAGCATTTAGCTAATGAAATTTAGTTGCGAAATTTCGTGAAGTGCTAAGTGAATTATCGCTTCGTACATTTTCATTTTCATTAAAAGTGCGAATTAAAATGAGCGTTCACCATTTTAATTCGCACTTTTAATAAAATTTTCATACTTCATTATTATCAATTATCTTCATATTAGCTATTAGCATAGCAATAGCAATTATCATGCTAAGACTCAATAATTCAGTTGCTAATGAAATTAATGAAAAATCGCATTAATTGCCATTACTAGTTCTAAGTCCGCCTGGCTAGCTACCACCATCTTATCTAAGTCTGTCGCTAAAACAATAATGTTAACAGCATTGTTGTCGGCAGTTAGAGGTAAGATAGCCAGTTCCTCTGTGGTTGAGGATTCCGGGTGAAGCTCGCTTCCACCTCTCTTGATCTCTGACCACAGATTGGTAATTTACTCTGTGCCACAGACTAAGTAGCCTCCGAATACGAGGCTTTTGGGTACTAAGTAAATGACATTCTTTTATTTTTTAATGTGTGCGTTTAGTTTGTGCAGAATAAACAATTTTTCTTTCTTTCTTTCTTTCACTTTCGGCCTGGGGGCCTAAAACGGCCACGTTAGCAATGTCTCTAAAAGTAATTCATTTCCTAAACCAGCTGTCATTAGCAATTCCTCTAATTTGAAATAAAAGCAATTCATAATTTGTGGACCATTTTACGAATCTCCATAGAAAACTGTCAAACAGATGAATTATTTCGTATTATGAATCGCACGCAGATCATAATATGAATTGTCAATTTGTGATATTTTACGATGATTCCAAATATTTTCCTATTATGATTCTGCCAAAGTGGCTGTTTTAAGCCCTCTCATCATTACTTACCATCAAGTGAGATGCCAAACAAGAGCTACACCGTTGACGTAAATAAAAAATCGTTTAAAAAAGATCTCAAGATTAATTATGTTTTAATTCAATTTTGATTTTGTTTTTTAATTTAATTTTGTTTGCATTTTTATTTATATAATGATTTTTATAATGATTTTAATATTGCTTTTAAATTTTAATTTTACTTAATTTTTGATTTTCTTCTCTCGGTGAGTATACTCATCACCTAATTTAGTAGCCGTTTAACTTTAATAATTATGCATGATGTGCTTACCTATAAGAAATTGGTACACTAGTTTATAAGTATATTGGATGTATCATATCATTGTATCAGTGTATTCAATTGTTGGTGAGACAAATAAATAAAATAAAATAAAAAAAGATCTCTTACCCTAAATTCATCAATAACTGCGTCAGGTATCTTCTTTTTGTTGATACGTTCACATTTTTGCATTATCTTGATCGCTTCCTCTATCCGTCCTTGAGCGATTAGCCATCTGAAATTTCATTAGGTCAGGTTAAGGATTATGAAACTCATTAGGAACTCATTAGGATTATGAAACTCATCGCCCCTTGGGTTTAAAAGGGGTAAAAAGTAATTTTGGGGGTGATTTGCATTGAAGCTTTTGATTTAAATTACATTTTATTTTGACACGTTTGAAAACTCAATCCGATTTTATTCAAAAAACGTTGCTCAGCTGAACGGATTTAGATGAAATTTGGCATTAGGGTAGACCATGACCTAGAATAGGACATAGGATATTTTTTAACCCGATATTCCCACGGGATCGAGACATACGCGGGTGAAACCGCGGGGCGCAGCTAGTCCTAACAAATATTGTAAATGTGAATGTGAGTTTGCGTTTTTGTTATGCTTTCACGCTAAAACAGCGAAATGGATTTGGATGAAATTTGGCACATGGGAAGACCATTACTTGAAGAAGGACATAGGATACTTTTTATCGCGATATTCCGACGGGATCGAGACTTATGCGGGTGAAACCACGGAGAGCAGCTAGTTTATTAAAGTTAGACCGAAACCACTGCTCTGCGCCATAGGAATACGCGGCGAGGCAGCGTTGACGAATGAGCGGCAGGCGGAATGCCGCGCGCGGCCGTGAGCGTTTACCAATGAGCAGCCGCATATACCTAAGATGCGGAGCAGCGGTCCCAATCAAACTATACTAGTATAATGGTAACTAGCGCATGAAAAAAAGCTAATTAAAGAAAAACATTGAAAGTTTTTTACAAAAACGAATGAACGACTGAACGAATGAACGACTAACGCTTGAAAACGAAACTAATTTAAAAAAAATATTGAAACTTTTTTACAAAAACGAATGAAAAAGATTGTAGATAGTTCAATAAAAATGAAAATACCATTTTATAAACGCCTTTTAAATATGCCTACGACCTTCCTACTCAAAAAGAAGTAACTTTCACCGTAAACATTGTGAACAACCGTGAACAGCAAGTTCAAATAAACGGTATCAACTCACTAGGTTTAAAAGTAAAAATGGGTGTTCCACAAGGCTCGATTTTGGGTCCTTTCCTCTTTTTAGTATACATTAATGATCTACTCCATTTATTAAAAAATCAGCCACACATGGTGTTATTTGCTGATGATACTTCCTTAATTTTTAAGGTAGATAGACGTGCTACAAATTTTGACGAAGTAAATAACGCCCTACTGCAGGTCCAAAATTGGTTCACTGCTAATAATTTAGTATTAAATGGGAAAAAAACTAAGTGCATCAAATTTTCTTTGCCAAATGTCAAAAGTAGGGATTGCGAGATTGTATTGAATCAAGAGAAACTAGAGTTCGTCGATAAAACTGTTTTCCTGGGGATCACGCTCGACTCAAGGCTACAATGGGGTCCTCATTTAACATCTCTTGCAGGACGGCTAAGTTCAGCAGCATATGCTGTCAGAAAAATCCGTCAATTTACTGATGTAGATACCGCAAGGCTAGTCTATTTTAGTTACTTTCATAGCATCATGTCTTACGGTATTTTACTATGGGGACGGGCTGCAGAGATCGAGTCTATCTTTATTCTGCAGAAAAGAGCGATCAGAGCTATTTATAATCTCCGCAGGCGCGATTCTTTAAGGGAACTGTTTAAGGATATAAACATCATGACGGTACCTTGTCAATATATCTATGAAAACATCATGCACGTAAGAAAAAATTTACATCTTTTTAGTAAAAGAGGTGATAGACATAATTATAGTACTAGAAATAGGGACCTATTAGTTCAACCAGGTTTCAGACTAGCTAAAGTAGACTCATCTTTCATGGGGTACTGTTTAAAATGTTACAATAAAATTCCTCCCCACATACTTCAACTGAATGAGTCGAAATTCAAAACTTGTATAAAACGCACACTATGCAGGCAGGCATATTATAAGTTGGAGGATTACATCTCTGATAAGAATGCTTGGCTTAATGCTGGTCCTGCTCCACAATCACAACTAACTAATTAACATTCGAAAATACTGTTGGAGCTGCTGAAGATCGGAAGACCATCTTGCATTGTATAAACTCAATCTCCTTTGTATTATATAATTGCATAGCACAGGTGTGAGTACTATGTACTATTGAGCTACCATTTACCGGGTAATTTGTCTTTCATTGACTTGAATGTGCCCTGGCGACTGGGAATGTCATGCTCACTGAAATGTCTCGCTGGTGGTGGCGCGTGTGTTGGATCATTTAGCTCCCTTCAAAATGGTTGAGCTAAATGGTGCTGATCCATGCGTCATGTTCGTGAACGGGCGCCGTCAGTTGTGACTGGTCATCTCTTAGCTGCCATGGCTTATTTTAATTTTTGAATTGTTTTATGTAATAATTGCGGACGCTTTTAACGTGCTTTCTACATTGTTCTCACATGTATAATTTCAACATAAATGATGTAACCCACATATTGTAACAATATTTTGATTTAAAAGAGTGTCCATGGAGTTTCTTGCCTGTTCTTCTCCATAGGTACCTACTACGCTTTGGAATGGGCAACTAGCTTCATATTTCTGACTGACCGACTCCTTGACAATTCAAAAGTGCCTGTGAATGGTTTAATTGAAATAAATGCTTTGAGTTTGAGTTTGAGTTTGAGTTTGAAACAGCTAAAACTACCCTCCAAACGAATCAATATCTTCAACCCAAAACTCAAAGGGGCCAAGCAGGACAGTACCACTTACCTTGCACTTTCTGGAACCACACATGGAGTTAGCACAGCCAATGCCAAAGGAACGCTAATGATTAACGTGTATATCTTCCAGTCGGCGACCCATAACGCTATCCACGGTAGGAGGCAGGCAGCGAAGGTGAAGTAGACTGCTATCGACATGTTGGCGACGAAGGTACGCCATTTTAAGCCGACGTATTCGAGAACTAGAAATAATAGTCGGAAATTAATAAAAATTGCTTCATCATCTGCCTAGCCTTTTCCCAACTTTGTTGAGATCAGCTTTAGTCTAACCAGATACAGCTGAATACCAGTATTTTACATGGAGCGACTGCCTATGTGACCTCCACAACCCAGTAACTGGGTAATACGATACCCCTTGGTAAGACTGGTTGTCAGACTTTCGGGCTTCTGACGACCCGTAACGACTGTCAAAGATCCACGTTTGACAGCCGGGATCAATGGCTTAACGTGCTTTCCGAGGCACGGAGGAGTCTCGGTATGTAAAGATGGTCACCTATCCACGGACCAACTCCGGCAAGCATAGCTTAACCTGATGGATCGACCCGTGCGGTTGTTATTATGTAGCCACGAGCTCCTCGATTAATAAAAATGCTTGCAGCTTAAAAATAACGGTTAAATAATTCCACTGCAAGGAAAAAGTACCTATGTTCTTTTAGGGGTATGAGGAACAGGGTGTAAAGTTCACTCATCCACCATAGAAAAGGGAGGATCCTCCGACCAGACGGGTGTTGTGTCTGGCGGGCAACTGCCCAACGATTGATGTCGGGTTCTTGTATATATGTCCATTGCACGGTAAACTTTAATTGCGCGATGCAGGATTTATGTGACGTCAGGTCTTTGATGCGTAGTTCGCATGTGGCAATGTAGATACCGCTACATTCTCATACAGAGTAGTAAATGACTGCCCCGGCGTTGGTCTCATACTCGCGACTGCAGAGCGTGGGTTCTTGGGTTCGATTCCCGGGGCGGGCAAAGTGTTATTGGGTTTTCACATTAGGATTTTTTTAGTAACAGCCCGAAGTTTGAAAATAGGCAGTGTGCTACCCCCCTGCCCCGCGCACGTAGGGTAAGATGCGTTATGCGTTAAATGCGTTTGTAAATGGTTTGTTGCAGTTAGTTAGTTATAATTTTTCAATAGTTTATAATCTAATGGAAATATCCATAGATTATAAACTAACGAAGTTTCAAACTCAAACTCAAAGCATTTATTTCAATTAAACCATTTACAGGCACTTTTCAATTGTCAAGGAGTCGGTCAGTCAGAAATATGAAGTTAGTTGCCCATTCCAAAGCGTAGTAGGAGAAGAACGGGCAAGAAACTCCACGGACACTCTTTTAAATCAAAATATTGTTACAATATATGGGTTACATCATTCATGTTGAAATTATACATGTGGGAACAATGTAGAAAGCACGTTAAAACCGACCGCAATTATAACATTAAATAATTCAAAAATTAAAATAAGTTTATAATTATACAGTGACATACAAGAATAATAAACATGACGGCGTCAGCGATGGCTGAGCGATAGTGCCATAATCTCGACTCGGTGTTACAGACTCCATAGTGCAGGTTTACAATAAAACACGATGATACAGCAATTCAGTTAGTATTTCACTTTCAGAATAATCATCACAGTAGGTACAATACTAATAATGTTCACGCACTACTTTCTACGTTCGGGCATACCGACAGTTTCGCATAGGAGAAGTGGAGGTCTGCATCTGTTCGTTGCCCTCACACACACACACACACAACACTGACTCGTCGCTCAGCCACTTCCCTTAACACGACTCTGTCCACGTGCCGCCCCACTCTAGCGAGCGCGTCACGGTGTTTACCCTCACCTTAGTACTACAATAATCAATTGAGAGACTATTATCGCTCAACTTTTATAATATTCGAGAAATAGATACTTACCAACAATATACATGATGAGAAAACAGTTATCATACGCCAATCCGACGATGAACCGACACACACAAAATGACCAGAATGCGTTCGTGAACACTGAGCCGAGACCTCCCACGAAGCCAGCTAGGTTGGCACCTGAAACCAAATATTAAAAAGTTACTGTTTAGGTATTAGACCAAATAAAAAACAAATAAAAACTTTTTTAATAAAAAACCAACAAAAAAAAACAAAGGAATTCCAAAAAAAAAAAAAAATTAAAAATAACTTTTATTTCGGATGTCGGCGTCTTGGTTTTTTGCCACCGACTTCCGAAATTAAAGTTATTTTTCACTTTTTAGTGTTTTTCTGGAAGTGGTTTGTTTTTTTTAGTAAAAAAAATATTTTTCCACTTTTTAGTTGTATACCCACCCCACACAAATTCGAATACAGTTTGACAGGTACAAATGTCAAACTCCAAATTGAAAAAACAAACAACAATCACTTGAAATATCAAATTATTCTAAGAGTTTAAAAAACAGATTTTGGTCTACGAACGTTGGTAAATGTAAATCTAAATAAATAAATAAATGACATCATCCGACGAGCCCTTGTGAGAGGAGCTCGTGGCTAAGTAATAACAGCCGCACGGGTCGATTCATCAGGTTAAGCTACGCTTGCCGGGGTTGGTCCGTGGATGGGTGACCATCATTACATATCGAGACTCCTCCGTGCCTCGGAAAGCACGTTAAACCGTTGGTCCCGGCTGTCATTTGTGGATCTTTGACAGTCGTTACGGGTCGTCAGAAGCCCGAAAGTCTGACAACCAGTCTTGCCAAGGAGTATCGTATTACCCAGTTACTGGGTTGTGGAGGTCAGATAGGCAGTCGCTCCATGTAAAATACTGGTATTCAGCTGCATCCGGTTAGACTGGAAGCCGACCCCAACACGGTTGGGAAAAGGCTAGGCAGATGATGATCCGACGAGCCCTTGTCACCGCCGGCGTTCCAGCTGTATTAGAACCCAATGGCTTGGCACGCAACGATGGCAAGAGACCGGACGGCATGTCCTTATTCCCATGGAAGGTGGGTAGGCCTTTAGTGTGGGACGCAACATGCGTCGATACTCTTGCGCCATCCCACCTTCCTGGCTCGGCGTGCTGTGCTGGCGCTGCTGCTGCGGCTGCGGAAAACCTTAAGCGGCGGAAGTATAACAGCCTTATAGCCAATTATATTTTCGAGCCGTTTGGGGTTGAAACCCTAGGGCCGTGGGGTCCGAGTGCTCATAGCTTGTTTGATGAAATCTCCAAACGGCTATTTGACACTTCCCGGGACCCAAGGGTTGGCTTTTACCTTGGTCAGAGGATAAGCATTGCCATACAACGTGGCAATGCCGCCAGTCTCTTGGATACATTACCAGCCGACAGCGATGCGGAGGAATTTTTCGACGCTATATTCTAGTTAAATGTTCATTTGTATAGTTGCTTTTAACTAAGAGAGTTGTATTTATTGGTATAGTTAGTTAGTCCTTTTAGTTTTTTAGTCAATTTAGTATAATAAGTTACCCGATGTATATATTTTATCATAATTAGGTACTTAACAATAAACATGCATACCACTTAAAAAAAAAAAAAAAGAATACTGTTCTAAACTTACCAATCAAAGCCGGAATCCTTCCATATTTATCAGCAACCCATCCAAAAATAAAGCCCCCGGCTATTCCACCGCAGAAAAACACAGCCTGGGCTGTCGCAGGATAGTTGTCTCGCTCGCACACCCAGCTTTGCTGTAAATGAAAAAGATATTTGTGGAACGAAAGGCTCGGAACCGGTTTAAAAAACACCAGTTATTACCGGTTTATTTCGGTTTTCCTCCGAAATTTTCTAAAGAACGCGAACGTTTACAGAAGTTTATTTTAACCAAAATTAACCGGTTTATTCGACGAGCGGCATGTCGGTAAATGCGTTGCCACCTGTGACTACTTGTGAGGATGCCGCTCTGAATAAAAGTAAGTATTAACCGGTCTTTATTTCTCAAATCAGGTAAATTTGAAAAAATCTTTACACAGTACTCTTCCAAAAACCGGTTTAAAAAAACCGGTATATGCGAAAGAAACCGAATGTATAGGTTTTTGCGTCAAGTACATCATACCGCGACAAGCGTAGCTATCAACACGTAACCACTAACCTTACCCTCTTATTTATAATAAACTACCGTTAAACTTAAAAGAATTACCCATCAAATGCTTTAAAAAAAAGTTAACAAAACTGCTACTGGAGAAGTGTTACTACGCAATTAATGATTTTGTTAATGACAAAACTTTCTGTTAATGGTGTGTGACTTCTTCTTTGTGAGTTAATTTACTGACATTTCTATCCTTCGCTTTATTGACATTTGTAAATGGATATACTGTCATTTTAAATTGAATTTGTTGACATTTGTAATATAATCTTCTGACATTCTTTTAATTTAATTTGTTGACATTCCGAATGTTTGAAATATGTGTATTTTATTTATGATTGTAATGTTGCTTAATGAATGGTGTTTTCTTGTTTATTTTTGGTTTGTTTAGTAAATGTATTATATTGAATAATTTTGCATGCCGTAAGGCAAAATGTATCGGAACGCTCATCAAAATAACCATCATATCTGTATACTTACATTATTGGCAAATAAATGATTTCTTTCTTTCTTTCTTTACGATATAGCCACTTAAGAGCCCATACTACCACAGCACAAATTCACTTTTATCTCGCTCGATACTACTCGCGGATTGAGTGAGAGCGAGATAGAATCGGGTGCTGGCGGCTCCAAGGCGCGAATAGTTTAGGTATTTGCGTTTCGTTTTAAAGTTAGTTCAGTTAATATACAAAGTGTCATGATCTAATTTAAAGTATTATTTTAACGCCAGAGGTTTATTGTTCGGTTTGGAGGTAACTTTAGAATACTTTTCTATCGACAAAATGTTATGGACTCGTGTTTTCGTCAAACATAGGACTTAAAATCAATCCTCAACTTTAACATACATTTATTTAATGCTACAGTATTTTTGATATAATGGAGGATCGTGCTTTAGCATTTTGAGGTAGTATAGGCTTTTAACTAATATCCTACTAATCCTACTATCCTACTATCCTACTATCCCACTATCCTACTATCCTACTATCCTACTATCCTACTAATCCTACTAATATTATAAATGTGAAAGTTTGTGTGTTTGTGTGTTTGGATATTTGTTACTCAATCACGCAAAAACAGCTGAATGGATTTGGATGAAATTTGGCAAACAGATAGTTTATAACCTGGATTAACACATAGGATAATTTTTATTCCGATATTCCCACGGGATCGAGACTTACGCGGGTGAAACCGCGGGGCGCAGCTAGTAAGCTTATTAATTACCTGTGAAGCAATAGTCTCATAAGGCACATCGCTGTAGTTGAACTCCCATCTATGCTCACACTTCTTGACCGTCCACTGAGGGTTGGGCTCCAGGGTTCCCTTCTGTAGTATTGAGGTCCAGTTCACGTCGTAGACTGAGCATTTGTCGTATTTGTTGTCTATGAACGGGATTGAGAGATGGCGTCTGTGGGTCGAATAATTAATATCAGTCCATATGTTCCCACAGCTGGGACACAGGCCTCCTCTTTTGTGAGAGGGAGTGGGCCGTAATCCACGACGCGGGTCCAGTGCGGGTTGGTAGATGTCACATGTCTTCGAATTTTTGGTTCTAAGACATGCCGGTTTCCTCACGATGTTTTCCTTCACCGTTTTGAGAGCAGTGGTGATGAAATAATTTACACAAAGTAAAGGCACTGCTCTCTGGTGTGTACTGCTGGTAGGAATATGATTAAATTAATAAATAAATAATTCTTTATTGACATCATTTTTATAGAAACTTATTTGAAGCCTCTGACTCCTGAACTAGGTGTAACTGTAGATATGTCAGGAATCAGCGCCCTCTCCCATTTTATTTGACTTGGTTTGATTGGTTGGCAAACCGATAGCTAACAAAACCATTTAACAAACTCTGTTATATTTAGATCACCAATTATCAATTTATATGTACCTACTTTATGGTTCAAAACAATTGATCAACAAATCTTGAGGAAATCGCCATGTTCTAGAACCGAAAATCCGAAGACATGTGACATCTATCAACCCGCACTGGGTTCGCGTGGTAGATTATAGCTCACTGCCTCTCGAAGAGAGGAGGCCTGTTTCCCAGCAGTGGAAAGATTAAGCTGATTAGTGCCCAGAACAAATAAAAAACCAAGACAGAGCGCTGTCAACAGTGACGTGAGGCCGGTTTCGTGAACATGTGTGCACTTAGTTTGGTGCAGTTTGATTGCAGTGTTATTGTAAATGTGTGTGTGAGCGTGTATGCACAGAGCGTTTGTGTAGTTTTAGCATGCTTCACTGTATTGTTCGCAGCGCTCCGTCTTGGTTTTTTATTTGGTCTGAGGATTAGTGATTATGCATATTCCTACCATTATGGCTGTGCTTTGTCTGGCATTCAATCAGTAACGAAAATAAGTTACAAACATCTGTAGAAAATATTATCCTCACCTCTCCTCCACACTCAAATTCCCCAACTCGGGCACATAACACCAGTGCTCCTCAGGTACCACAGTCATGAAGATCTGCCCAAAGTACACGAACGCGAAGAAGAAGGAGTAGGGTATCATGAGGAGGAACAGGATACGTTGGTACCAGCCAAAGTCCCCTACGTAGGGGAGAAGATCGTCTAAGTCCTTGAGCTGGTGCTTTGGTTGAGCAGGTTCGGCGGCTTCGATGCCGTTTGCTGTGGACGTTATAAAGCATCAAGGTATAAAGCATGTAATACTAAATAGCCTGTCCATCTCGGAGCAACTTGGAAGTACCGCTTGCCGGCCGCTGCCACGGCACCGCTCGCTTCTATCGCTCGGCTCGCGCCGGTTTTGTTACAGTTTTAAACTAACCTCACTCAGTACACAATTTTCAATTACAAAAAAAATATCAATCGGCTTCCAAAAAAAACACGACAACGTGAAAAATAACTTTAATTTCGGACGTCAGTGTCTTTGGATAACTTCCTCCGTTTTTAAAGTCTGTTAAAAGAGTAACCATGGAGTTTCTTGCCGGCTCTTCTCCATAGGAAACGACCAATTGGAACCGTGCACCTAGCTTCTGACGTTTCATAAGTGCCCATGTAGGCTTATGTGAAATAAAATATTTTGATTTTGATTTTGATTTGGATTTTGTTAAAAAAATAGATTACCGAGGTTAAATTGATTGAGACAGCACTTAAATTAATTGAGTTGCATAAAAAAATTGAGTTAAGTTTATTAATTAAGAACTTACATTTAAAAATTGAGTTGGTTTCACTAGAACAGTTAGTTAGTTAGTCCTTATAATTTTTTAGTTAATTTAGTATAAAAATTTACCCAATTTATATAATATTTAAAAAAATTTGAACAGTGACTTTCATAAAAAAATATGAGTTACTTTTATTAATTGAGTTGGTTTCACTCGGTAAACATTGACATACATAAAAAAATGTAGTTACTTACATTTCAAATTTGAGTTGCATTTAAAAATCGGAAGATATTTGAGTACTAACCTCCGGTCTTCATTTCTTTGATATCAGTTCTAGTGGGGCCCAGGTCCAAGGCCCCCACCGTGATCACGTTCTTCTCATGTGATTCCATTCTCGAACAACGTCTTAGCCTTAAAAGACACTTTTCTTGACGTGGTTTCTGAGTACTAAGACTTCAAGTTGAGAGCGCTGGGCTGGGGGCAAAGAGAGAGAATCATTTAAATAAAGGCGCGGATCCAGATCGGATCCACCGCGGCGCATGATGTGCACGAGCACGCGGCGCATTTAACTGCGTGGATTCATTTGTTTGACCACGTGGATCCACGTTTCCACTGTAGTAAAAACTATACACGAATATTATTATACAACGTGTAACGGAATAAACGCAAGAGCTCATACACCCCAATTAGAATATTAAATTATAAGACTAAAATAATATCTGTAATTTAATTTAATTAAACCATACCTTAAATTAACTATTTTATTTAACGCATAACACATAGGATAGCTATGAGCGTATTACAAATTTGGTTATGCATTTAAATAGACTTTATTCGTTTGAGATAAGGATTAAATTTCCTTAAATAAATATCTTATTACCTTGTTATGACGCAGGTTCTAATTTCAGTTAAATAAAAAAAAAAATTAATGAAAAATGTATATATATAAATAATGCCGGAAGCCGATTCTGAGCAAACTACTTTCAGGTCTTACGCTTATTCTGTTACACGTTGTATATAATATTATACATATATGCTTGTATATTAAAAACTTACGTGATCACTAATTCAGTTGCCACAAACAATGTTTATAAATTATTAAAACACGACCGATTTAAAAAAAACTGTACTTAGTTTATTACTAATCAAATCAAACTCACATTTCTAACTGATTTGAAATTCCTAACTGTTAAGGCTTTTATTTTACAACAACTGTTGGATATAAATCTTAAAAGAAAACAAGTTAGTGATAATATTATGTGGCACATTATGCTATTTGGATCTTAAAAAAATCTTATAGGATCAAGTCAGTGATATAAGTGTCACATAAGTTATTTGCTTTTTACATATATTATTATATATGTGTCACATAAGTTATTTGCTTTTTATTTAAATGGTATTTTCGACTTTTGTTAGGGACAAACTCGAAATAATTTTTAGGGTTCCGTACAAAAAATCAGCAAGGTAATAAACCATACTAATCTTAACTATCACTACATTTTATAAAACAAAGTCCTCCGCCAAAAACTACTGCACCTATTTTTATGCTGTTTTCACCAATGGATGGAGTGGTTCTCAAGGAAGGTTTTAGTATAAATAATAAATTAATAACCGACATCCACGCGGGCGAAGCCGCGGGCATCGGCTAGTAATATTATAAATGCGAAAGTGAGTTTGTTTGTTACGCATTCACGCTAAAACGGAAGAACGAATTTAGATGAAATTTGGCACAGGGCTAGACCATGACCTGGAATAGGACATAGGATACTTTTTATCCCTATATTCCCACGGGATCGAGTCTTATGTGGGTGAAACCGCGGGGCGCAGCTAGTTCTTTATACATACATAAACTCACGCCATCTTCCCATGGGGGTAGGCAGAGACTACAGAACGCCACCTGCTACGATCCTTACATACCCCTTTTACCTCATTTACGTTCATACAACAGCACCCACCGTAATTGCGTTACACACGATCAATCATAATCTGAATCATTTCGAAGGATATTGCTAATCCATTGCTCCATATGTTCGAAAAATTCGTCTTCTCAACAACGTAAATAACGCAATGAATGTTGTTGAACTGTCAAAATTACACAGATTGATCGTGTGTTACGGCCGGTTGCGAGTACTACGCACCTAACCTTTCTGGTTTATAGAGTTAAATTAAAATCTACGGAACCTAACCACATTTAAAATAAACAATTTTTTGCCACCGCAGAATTTAAATTATTCAAATAAAACTCTGGAGTTAATACTTTAAGACAGTCTGAAACAGTCTTATCAGTAATTTAACTGGTTATCACTAGTTGACGTACATAGTTCAGCAAATACCATAAACATTACAGCATGAGAGCAATCGTGGCCCAGTTGAGAGTAGTGGTGGCCCAGTAGAGAGTGGTGGTGGCCCAGTGGAGAGTACTGGTGGCCCAGGTGAGAGTAATGGTGGCCCAGTAAAGAGTGGTGGTGGCCCAGTTGAGAGTAGTGGTGGCCCAGTAGAGAGTAGTGGTGGCCCAGTGGAGAGTAATGGTGGCCCAGTGGTAACGGCCGTGACTTACGAGTTGTAAAGTCGTAGGTTCTAACTTAGACAGCCGCTTTAGTTTTTGCAAATTATTTCATCACCACTGCTCTTAAATCAATGAAGGAAAACATCGTGAGGAAATCGGCATGTCCTAGAACCAAAAATTCGAAGACATGTGACATCTACCAACCCGCATTGGGCCCGCGTGGTGGGTTACGGTGAGAGGAAGTGCCTCTAATCGTTCCCAGCAGTGGGAACGCTTCTAGTTGATTACACAAACCAGTTACAGGTACTTTTGAATAGTCAAGGAGTCGGTCAGTCACAAAGATGAAGCTATTCCAAAGCGTAGTAGTTTCCTATGGAGAAGAACGGACATGAATCTAAGAATAAAAAAACTTTATACAAAAAAAAAACATCCGACTTCCAAAAAAAACACAAAAAAAGTGAAAATTCAAGTCATTTTTCACTATTTTAGTGTTTTTTATGGAAGTCGGTTGTTTTTTTTTGTAAAAAGTTTAAATTTTTCACTTTTTAGTTGTGGTACCTACCCCACACAAATTCGAATACCACTACCTGCTACATATGTAAATAACAGTGATGGACTCAAATAAGATATCGTCTACAATTAGACTAAGTGGGAAAAATACGTAATTATTGAAGCTAACTCAAAAACTACTCAAGTAAAATTAATAAAAATTATATGGGACTACCTCTGAAGCATGACCTACCAAACAAAAAAAGACTCATCAGCATACAGACGAATTGAGAACCTCCTCCTTTTTGAAGAAGTCGGTTAAAAATAAAGTAACAACCCATCAAATCACTGATAGGAAGTTGGAAAATACCAAAGGCATAAATAACAATCAATGAATCGAAATCGGAACTACGAGGTCAATTGGATATTAATAAAACAATTGAAAATCTATTATACGAGCTGTTAAACAAGCAATGAAATGAAATGAAATTGTTTATTCTGTAAATAAGATATTGGAATCACTTTTACACGTCATATTAAAAAATATTAAAAATAAGCTAGATGAGGTCGGCGTTTCCTATCTGACTACTCTGAGAAGAAAGGCCGAAACAAACTAAGAGGTCGCAGTCTCTTTTAAAGTCCAGACATAATCTTGGTCAGGTCATATGAGGACCATGTAGATTGGCGTCTGAAATGGTCTTTTGCGGAAATAACCACTACGATTTGAGTGGACCTGTCCAATATGTAAGTAGGTACTTTTGCGCCATAAGTATCTTATTTCTCAGACTTATTTTTGATGTGTAACATCTTTTCTTTCGCTTTCCTGCAATCTGTGGGAGTGATTTCGTGAAAAGGGACGGAAGTGTGTAACAGGAAGCCGGGGAAGCGCGCGCTATTTGATTTGACCAATGAGAGCGCGCGGTGCTAGAGTTGGCCATGAGATGGTACCAACCCATTTTCCGAGAGGTTGTAAACAGGATGATGATGATAACGATGATGATGGCGATGGCGATGGCGATGGCGATTACGATGACGATGACAATGACGATGGCGATGACAATGACGGTGACGATGACGTCACACATCATATGCCACTAATGTAAGCCTCACTCGTATTTTTTATAATTGACGATCAAGTAGGTAGCCTAACCAAGGTCGGTCCATGGATGGGTGACCATCCATACAAATACAAATAGTTTATTTTCTTTAACAAGCTTTGTACGACATAGCTAGTGATAGAAGTGTCCTTTTAAAAACAAAAATGCCTGTTAGGACTCTTAAGAACTAGAGACCCCTCCGTTTCTCGGAAAGCACGTTAAGAAGTTGGTCCCGGCTGTCATTCGTAGATCTTTGACAGAAACCCAAGTCTGACAACCAGCCTTACCAAGAAGTTTCGTGTTACCTAGTGACAGGGTAGTCGCTCCATGTAAAATATTTTTATTCAGCTGCATTCGGTTAGACTGGTAGCCGACCCCAACATAGTTGGGAAAAGGCTTGGCAGAGAAGTAACATTAAACCTTTAGGTGATAAAGCAATTACGAGGTCGATTATTCTTAGAACCATATGGTGAGTGACTGAGGGTACCGTTTTGAGAGCTGTGGTGATAAAATAAATAACACAAACTAAAGCACCTATCTAGGTTCGGACTGACGACCTACAACTCGTAAGTCGGAGCCGTACCGGACCAACGGACCACTAGGCTACCACTGCTCTCAAGTGGGCCACCACTGCTGTCCTTTGGGCCACCAGTGCTCTCAAGTGGGCCACCACTGGTGTCCTCTAGGCCACCAGTGCTCTTCACTGGGCCACCACTACTCTCCACTGGGCCAACGCTGCTCTCAACTCTGCCACCACTGCTCTCAACTTGACCACCACTGCTCTCAACTGGGTCACCTCTGCTGTCCTCTGGGCCACCAGTGCTCTTCACTGGGCCACCACTGCTCTCCACTGGGCCACCGCTGCTCTCCACTGGGCCACCACTGATCATGCATTTCATTGCATTCTTAGGGGTAGTCAGATAGGAAATGTCGACTCCTTACTCCGCTTATTATGACGTGTAAAAGCATAGAGATATAATTATAGTATAGAGTGCGCGCAACAAACTATGAACAGTAGACACGGGTTTGAACAACACGACGTTCCTCATCACACTCACTCA
Organism: Lithophane leautieri; assembly: GCA_949152455.1. NCBI lineage: Eukaryota > Metazoa > Arthropoda > Insecta > Lepidoptera > Noctuidae > Lithophane > Lithophane leautieri. Next base: position 8,082,442 of record OX424486.1, on the reverse strand, counting down.
CTTGTCAGTTCGAGATTCATTCATTTGTATGTCACAGTGAAGCGGTACAAAATGTTATTTTGAGCTGTTGGGACATTCAATAATTTTGTTGGGACATTTGAAGTGCCTCTTGTATGTCCTACCCAACACTAATTTATAGCTCACTTGTCTACGATGCGCACTAAGCGATTTGTGCAATATGCGCACTCTATGTAATATAATATCTCTATGTGTAAAAGTGATTCATATTTCCTATTTACAGAATAAACAATTTTATGTCATTACTCCTCTGCAATGCCTTCAGGGAACACAAGCGTGATACGTGATCGAAATACAAAAAAAATAAACTGACAGCCATGACCCTGACTTTTATCAATGCCACGTGTATCTAAAGACGTATTCGATTACGTAAGCATGCGTGGAATTTAAAATTAGAACACTCTTTTTGATAGATTCCTTAGTAACAGACAGCAAATGGCCCCGACTGGCCCTGACCTTGTTTACGTCAATTTGATTGGATGGAAGTTTAAAGGTGCAGTTCTGAACGCGACTGCAGACCGCAGACGGCAGCGGCGCTACTGTTCTTCATTTTCGCGAAACTTGTTTACAATGCATACTATCCATACTAATATTATAAATTCAAAAGTAACTCTGTCTGTCTGTCTGTCTGTATGTTACCTTTTCACGCCTAAACCACTGCACAAATTTAGATAAAAGGCAAGAAGATAGATGGCATCCCGAGGAAGGACATAGGCTACTTTTTATCGACATTATATCACGCGGGCGAAGGCACGGGTGGAAGCTAGTATATTATAATAACTTTGTATTGTCCCATTGCAAGGCAAAAGGCCTCTTCTCAAACAGAGAAGGTATCAGAGTTGATCACCACGTGTGCTCAAGAAGAGTTGGCGATTTCTGATAAATATTCATGTTTTCCTTCATATGAGTACTAAAGGCTTAGCGGAGTCTGGTAGACCATGGCCTAGGTTAGGACATAGTAACAGGTCCGGAGGGACGGCGGACTTGGGGCGTATGCCAACCCCGTGTCCAACAAGACCCGAGGCGGCGCGGCGGCGCGTAGTGTTCCACGCGCACTCCTGCTGGAGACGTCCAATTGGAGTGCGCGTGGAGGAGGGAGTCTTACACTTCACTCCCCCCACGATTCTGAGGCCCTAGTGTGAGTTTCTTTAACCATCTCGACTTTACGCATCGACCGCGTTCGGCGCTCCGATTGGCCCTTCACCAGTGAAGGTCAGTAAAGAAACTCACACTAAGGCCTCTGACGTGGCCTGTACGGCAGGGAGCGTGGAAGGCGCACAAGATCTCATGATCCCCGGTCCAAGGGAACACCGGGGTGGCTTTTAGTCAGTTTGAGTCTGACATTCCCTCCGCCCGACACAGGGCGGTGGCATCCATGAAGATGAAAAAAAGTTTAGGACATAGAATACGTTTTCATTCCGGTAGTAGGTACGTTCCCGTGGGACTTCCGCTGAACACTAGGTTTTTTGCCTTTTCATATGAAAGAAAAAAAGAAAAATAGGTTTATATGTCACAGAAACACGTGCATACAAAAAGATAACTAATCAGCAATTAAACAAAATAGATCTAAATACAAATATAATAAGATCACGAGTTTACAGATAAGTAATTGGCATCTGCACGTCATGACTGTGACAAGAAGGCTTCCACTCAGCATGATGCTGCGCTAAGGGGACCCACAGCACAGCGCTGATTTTCAGTGGTCACCCGAAAAAGACGTACGGAAATCAGGTCAGGTTCAACGATTTGTACAAAATAAATAGGTAATAAATTAAAAATGGGTGAAATCAAATAAATAGTTTTATACGTTACACGTTATACGTAGCAGTAAAATATGTTTAATTTCGAAGTAATGACGAGTATAAAAAAAATTATACTCTTTCTTGAACAGAGTCGTGTAAAAATGCATTACGCGAACCGTTCGCCGCCTACTCAAGAGAAGATTAAATTTGGCACATGGGTAGACCGTGACCGGACATAGGATACGTTTTTCGCAGTAAAGACGCGCGTCAACGTACGACGCAATGGTAAACATTCGCAGTAACGTACATCGCAATCACGTACTTTCGCAGTAACGTATATCGCAATCACGTACTTTCTCAGTAACGTACATCGCAATAACGTACTTTCGCAGTAACGTATATCGCAATCACGTACTTTCGCAGTAACGTACATCGCAATCACGTACTTTCGTTGTAACATCGCTGTAATGAACTTCGCAATAATGGGGTACACCTGTTGTATCTCTATATTCCCACGGGATCGAGACCTACGCGGGTGAAACCACGGGGCACAGCTAGTTTTAAATAACTAAACTATTAGGTTGTTCTTATACGAAGAACTTTAGGGGTATGAGGAACAGGGTGTAAAGTTCACTCATCCACCATAGAAAAGGGAGGATCCTCCGACCAGACGGGTGTTGTGTCTGGCGGGCAACTGCCCAACGATTGATGTCGGGTTCTTGTATATATGTCCATTGCATGGTAACTTTAATTGCGCGTTGCAGGATTTATGTGACGTCAGGATTTTTGTGTGACGTCAGGTCTTTGATGCGTAGTTCGAATGTGGCGATGTAGATACCGCCACAGAACCAACAAAATTATCATAATAACACTTCTATATTTGACGTGCGAAGTCTAATGTGAATAGATACAGCAAATAAAACTGTTTGAGTAACTTATAACGAAATATTATGGGACTATTTGGTCACGTCTTTGCCGTAAATAATATCGGCCCGATATTTTCCCGTTGAGAAGCTGATTTTTCATTATCACTACATATTATAAAACAAAGTCCTCCACCGCGTCTGTCTGTTCGCGAAAAACTCAAAAAGTACTTCACCGATTTTCATGCTGTTTTCACCAATGGATAGAGTGGTTCTCGAGGAAGGTTTTAGTATATAATAACCGACATCCACGCGGGTGAACCCGCGGGCATCATCATATAATACAATTAAGATATCCCGAGATAACAAAAGAGAGTGTAAACGGTTCCGTTTAAAAGTACGGTAAGAGATATTAATTTATGTTGTTTTTTTTGGAAAAGATAGAGATATCTGTCTACCACTAGTTGTCACAAGCGTGATGTTTGTTACATTCATGTAATAGCACCATAATGTTGATTTAGTTATAATGATAAGTCATGAAAGACAGACTTGCTGCCTATTTATTTTAACGTAATAATCATAATCACTGATAATATAATAATTAAACTGAATTAATAAACAGGTTTTATTACTGTGTTTTTCCTGAATAGAAAACGGCACGACGGTTTCCGTACCATATTAATAACGAACTTAAAAACCCCGAAAAACCACGTTTCTGTTATGGATAATTATCTCCTTTAATTTTTTACTTTATTTTATTTTTATTATTTGTTGTTAAAGCGACAACTGACAGACTTACATTCTTTTTATTTTAACGTACCTAATAATCATAATCACAGATAATAATAAATAATAATTTAACTGACTTAATAAACAGGTTTTATTACTGTGTTTTTGCTTAAAATAAGTATTTTAGTGTATGTATGCGAGACCGACTCGCATTCGAAAATTTCCGTAGCATGTCGAGCATAAAAACCCCGAAAAAACACGTTTCTGGTATGGAGACCTCCTTTAATTTTTTACTTTATTTATTTTCATTATGTAGGCCCTAGTAATGTAGCTGTGAAAGTGTTTACCTATTACTGCTCAAAAGAAATAAACTACACCGAAAAAAAACAGATTTCCCAATTCATACGAGTAAAAAAACTACCAGCAGTCGTTGACCCCAAAAAAAAAACTATATTTATATTTATTTTGTCTTGTATAGATTTCGATATCCATCACGTCTGCGGAGTTTCGTTAACTATTTTAATTTGACCCTGCAAATACACTGAATGATGATCTGGTGATGTTAGTTATATAGCATGTAAAAAAACCCTGTCCGATCCAAAAGGGGCACATAGGTATTTCAATAACATTACCAGAAAAAAATAAGAAATACTTAATTTTTTTATTGAAAATAAAAAAGTTATTACCAAAAGTACCCCAATTTCATTGTAAATTAGCAAATTTTCTACAGAGGTCATTATGTTATGACTTCTAGACACCCGCTAGACGACGGCAGCCCGCGCACCATGTAATAAACCCGGTAAAATATCCGATTGAAAAAAAATGCGGAGAATTTTTTTTCTTTTTTCAAAAAAAAAAAATTCCTCATAAATAGACTGAGTATGATTCTTAACAACACCCTCACAGATCGGACTGGGTTTTTTTTACACGATAAATAATGTTATGGGTTTGAGGTTATCATTAATTTTTATTGATAACTAATACTAGTCTACTAATTATTATCTTCAGTAAATTACAAAACAATGGATAATTTAAATGATGTATGTTTTCATTAATAATTATTTATTTTTATTTTATTTATTTTATTTATTGATTTGTTTCAGAGACAAAACTCCATAAAGGTTACATGACCACACAAAAATAACATAAAAACCTAAAAAATGTTATTATGGTCATTATATATAATGGTCATTTTGTAACTGTGTAACTACAATTGATACTTACTTTTTAACGACTTCAAAAAAGGTGGAGTTTAAATGTTCGTCTGTGTTTGTTTTTTTTTAAAGAAAGAACGAAATCTATATATTTTAATTTTTTACTAGCAAAATCATGAAAACAATTTAAAAAAAATACATTGAAATTAGCTAAATAGTTTAAAAGATAACAGAAAAAAAAAGACCTGAGGGCTTAGACAAGTGACAATCGCTTCGAAAGCGTTTCGTATTTCTACAACGACTTTCAACAGGATCGACATAAGCTTTTCGATAGCTTATGTCAGTCCTATACATTTTTGCCTTTTCCATCATCGTTATCGCTGATAGAATGTCACTTTATCTAGGGCCTCTGGTTTTGTATGTTTGTTCATTGATATTGTCGTCAATTATGGACTGATTTTGAAAATTCTGTTTTCGTATTTTAGAGGAAGTTTACGCGGAGGTCCCGTATAAATTGTATTACCTTTGCTTGGGAAGTTGTTTAGTTAGCTTCGATAATAAGTATTTAATCCACTTTGTGTATATTGATGATGTTAAAATACTTCTGGTTGCTGTTGTTTACATAGCAAGTAGTGATATACGAATTTTTAAGTACTTACCTAATTAAAGAGTGAAAAATTAGGAACAAAAAACAAAAAAACAACCGACTTCAAAAAAAAAACAGTACCTACAAAGTGAAAAATAAGTTTAAATTCGGAAGTCGGTGGCAAAAAACGAAAATTCAAAACCAAAGACACCGACTTTCGAAATTAAAGTTATTTTTAAAAGATTTGTGTTTTTTTTTTTTTTTATTTTACTATGCTTTCCTTAATCAATCAATCTGCATAGCCTTGATCCAACTATGTTGTGGTCGACTTCCAAACACCAAAGAAACGGTGGATGGACCGTGTGAGAAATGATATGGCTAGAAAGGAAGTGACTACACAATTGACGACTAACCGTGCGTTTGCACTGTCGACACATTCAAGACAAAACATGTTGAAATCTCTAGTTCCTGTCAAATGACAGAAAAATAGAGATTTCAACATGTTTCGCCAGTGCAAACGCACGGTTAATAGAGATAAAAATATGTTGCGCCGACCGCAAATAAATTGGGATAAGGGCAGGACAATCTGTTAGGGTCGGCTTCCAGTCTAACCAGATGCAGCTGTATATCAGTATTTCACATGGAGTGACTGTCTGTCTGACCTCCACGACCCAGTTACTGGGTACACGATACCTTGTTAAGACTGGTTGTCAGTCTTTTTGGACTTCTGTAACGACTGTCAAAGATGAATGTTAACTATATCTAACACTAGAAGAGTAACTAACTGAAATTAAAAAATAAAAAATAAACAAGCAAATCCAAGGGCACAGGTAGTCCAAACAAATTCCAATGACTCACCAACTTTTTTCCGTCGTTCCCGCCAAAGACGCTATGCCACAGACTAAAAATAGAACACAGAAAAATTAGCGATTGAAAACGTGCAAAGGCGAGCGCTGTTACAGCCTGAATGAAACTGTTTTATATGTTTAGTGATATATTAATTGTTTCTAAAGACTTGTTAGTCGGATTGTTTAAGTAAACATAGGATTCTACTAGTATTGTTTATGGTTGTTGTTAATTATTGTGTTTTATTTAGTTGTGTCCGGGTATGAGTTTTGATCGTCGAAATTGATATGGCTCAAGGACATTTTTGGACGTAATTCCGCCGAAATGTACCAATCCACATAATTAGGTACGTATCTTTTAAAAAAAATGACGTCGCAACGTCAGCACACACCAAGAGCAGAGCAGAGCATTTTCTGAGACTACTGAAATATGAATGACTATTCCATACATTGCAAAATTAAATACACGTTGAGCGTCCAACTTGATGCTCGACTATGCTCGAGCTTGCGTGTTCGTGTATTTAATTTGCTCTGCTCTGCTCTGCTCATGGTGTGCGTTGACCCTTAAGTCTGAAATTTTCATTATTTTATTTCCACTAACCAAAATGCTACTTATTTATTTATTTGGTTCACCAAAAATTTGCTTACACTAACATCTTGACAAATAAAAATAACATGTCTTAAAAAACTTTGAACAGTGTAACATGCTAGTTGTGAATGTAAAGTAATTGAATCTTGTTTCTGAGGTTTCGGATATGTGAAAAAATTCACGGCAATAGTATACATAACAAAATTAAAAGGAAAACTATCACCGCTACGTAGGCTCCACAAGTTACCGAGTAATAATCGACCAACTTAAAGTAGTTGAAAAACTTGTTTCCCATACAGAATGTACAAAGTTAAGTTTGTTCGATAAATTCATCCCAACTACGGAACCCTTCATTGTGCGTGGAACGACATGCACTTGGTCGTTTTTTTATTTTATGCAGTTGACGACATAAACCAATTTTTCTATTTAGCTAATGAAGCCTTAGTTAGTAAGAACTGGTAACATCCTAATATTAATTATTAAGTTTGATTTGTTTGTGTTCGAGCATAATAATTAGATTTATACCGGCGTATCATGAACCAACCTGAACGCGTCTCTCGCGAAACTGCGCCCCGCGGTTTCACCCGCGATCCCGCATATCGGGATAAAAAGTATCTATGTCCTAACCCAGGTCATGGTCTACCCATGTACCAAATTTCACCTAAATCCATTCAGCCGTTTTAGTTTGAAAGCGTAACAAACAAACATAAACTTACTTTCGCATTTATAATATTAGTTAGGATAGTTTTTTTTAATGCTTCTGGACTCTTTCAATAAAGATTGGTCCTTGGCAGCTCTAGACAGAGAGAGGTATAAAGAGAGTTGGGAGGTCTTTGCCCAGCAGTGGGATAGTAATGGGCGTAATGGCTAATAAAAAATATTAAAAAAAATTCATAGGTAATCGGATCCGGGCCGCGGTCCACCATTTAGTGACTCCAGGTCTGTAAAAAATTAGGGCGGTCCGGATCCAGACCGTGGTCCGCCATTTGAAGACTCCAGGTTCGTAAAAAATTAAGGCGGTCCGGATCCAGACCGTGGTCCACCATTTGGAGACTCCTGGTCCGTACATAATTAGGGCGGTCCGGATCCAGACCGTGGTCCACCATTTGGAGACTCCTGGTCCGTACTAAATTAAGGCGGTCCGGATCCAAACCGTGGTCCACCATTTGGAGACTCCTGGTCCGTACATAACAGGGCGGTCCGGATCCAGACCGTGGTCCACCATTTGGAGACTCCAGGTCCGTAAAAAATTAGGGCGGTCCGGATCCAGACCGCGGTCCACCATTTAGAGACTCCAGGTCCGTAAAAAATTAGGGCGGTCCGGATCCAGACCGTGGTCCGCCATTTGGAGACTCCAGGTGCGTAAAAAATTAGGGCGGTCCGGATCCAGACCGTGGACCGCCATTTGGAGACTGCAGGTGCGTAAAAAATTAGGGCGGTCCGGATCCAGACCGTGGCCGCCATTTGGTGACTCCTGGTCCGTACTGAATTAGGGCGGTCCGGATCCAGACCGTGGTCATTTGGTGTCTCTTAGTTGTACAAAGTCATGGTTACTAAGGGACACAATCAAGTGTCTTAATTAATGATGTTGTTCCATTGATTCGCGTGTCGCAAAGACTAAGATTTTCGATTGCATTCGCAGATAGTCAAATCTATGATTAGAAAAAAAAAAAAAAAAAACGACTTCAAAAAGGATATACATTGGTGTCTTTGGTTTTGTATTTTCGTTTTTTTGAAGTCTGTTTTTTTTTTCCACTTTATATTGTGGTACTTACCCTACACATATCGTATACCACTAGTTGATATGTAAAACAATAGTGACAGGAAATTACTAAAACATCATTAAATTCAAAGTCAAAGTCAAAACGTTTATTGCGAACTAAGTCATTATCTGCCTAGCCTTTTCCCAACCATGTTGGGGCCAGCTTCCAGTCCAACGTCCAAAGTTTTTAATTCGCGATTTCATTGTTGGTCCCAATGTGAAAGTTGTACATAATGATGAGTACAATGACCCCTTAAGAGGATTAAATTAATTTAAATTCATTTATTTCAGGTAAATAACACCCATTGCCAGACATAAAATAATAAAATCATAATAGAATAAAAACAAACATCAAATTAAATTAAATCAAAGTGACCTCTAAACAACCGGCCGGAGCGCGCGCATATACAATTAACACCTAAGTTATTAAGTTAGTATGTTTACCTAATAAAACCAAATCAATATAAATCAATAAAATCACCCTAAACGAAAAAAAAAACAATAGACGTAGATATATTTAGTAACCTATTCCGCTTAACTATTCTTCAAGAGTCATAAAAAACCCTGTAAGAAATCGACACGTGTTTCACCTCTCAACGAGGCATCCTCAGGATGACGATTGACCAATTGCAAACCAGAACACGACATGTTGCCACACCGAGCGCTGGACGCAGAGTTAAACAAATCGTTTTTTTTTTTTTTTAACTATGGCATCTTTAAGTGTGATTTCGGAAATCATAACTTCTTAACCGGACTTTCCTGTGGCTGCCTTAAGCTTCTACACTCAGGGCCTCCAGCCAGGGGCATATATAAACTATTCTAAATTAAAATTAAGTGTGCGCTCGCTAAGGGCACCCCCTGTGGGATACGAACCTCGGCTTAGGGCGACATCACTGGCGGGGGGACAGCAAGTTGTTGGGACAGGCTGGATCCAAAGGTTTAAATCATCATTATTATTAATCGGGGTATTAATCAAATCGCCCGACACCCCCACTTATATAGGATTCCTGCTCGGCGCTACTCGGCTTGGATTGTTATCAGTGCGATAAGCGCGATAAGGGGGGTTGAAGCATAGTTAAGCGGAATAGGTTACTAAATATATCTACGTCTATTGTATTTTATAATGGATTTCCGCAAAGTCACTCCTGAATCAATTAACCACCCTAAACGAATAAAATTTCACATTTTGTAGTGCCACCTACGAAGACGGGCCCCGCTCCGCTCCGCCCCGCTCCGCTCCGTACTAAAGTACAGCTTACAATACAGTAATCGCGGAGTGGGGCGCATCTTCATGAATGACACTATCTGTATCTTGTCTTATGTCAGGTGCCGTATTAGGAAGTATTAATACCACCATTTTTCCAGTGTGAGAGAGAGACGGAGCTACACAAGGCCGATAGCACCATCCCGTTTTCGCAGTGGAATAATGATGACATTACTAATACTATACTTAATAACATACTACCCCTGTATTCTGCCTACACCGCTATCAATTTACAGATGTCGATATCAACTCTTCCGACTAATAATCTTTGTCTATTTGAACTCGGAGTATTACTTTCAATCAAGTCTTGTTAGCGGCGAAGTAAAAACAAGACATCAAAGGAGTGCATGAGCTGACAATAATACATACATACTAAACACATAGGGCCGTACCACAAAAACTTAGACACATGTTCAACGCGTGCCTAATGTCAATTTTATGTCAAACTCCATACAGAAATGTCATGTTTAAAAGGTGTTTAAGATAAATAACTGATAAACACGGTTTTGTGGTAATCATTACATATTATAAAACAAAGTCCTCCGCCACGTCTGTCTGTCTGTTCGCGATAAACTCAAAAACTCCTGCACCGATTTTCATGCTGTTTTCACCAGTGGATAGAGTGGTTCTCGAGGAAGGTTTTAGTATAATAACCAACATCCACGCGGGCGAAGGCGGGTGAGGAGCTCGTGGCTAAGTAATAACAGCCGAATGGGTCGATTCATCAGGTTAAGTTACGCTTGCCGGGGTTGGTCCGTGGATGGGTGACCATCTATACATATCGAGACTCCTCCGTGCTTCGGAAAGCACGTTAAAGCGTTGGTCCCGGCTGTCATTTCTGGATCTTTGACAGTCGTTACGGGTCGTCAGAAGCCCGAAAGTCTGACAACCAGTCTTACCAAGGGGTATCGTATTATCCAGTTACTGGGTTGTGGAGGTCAGATAGGCAGTCGCTCCATGTAAAATATTGGTATTCAGCTGCATCCGGTTAGACTGAAAGCCGACCCCAACATGGTTGGGAAAAGGCTAGGCAGATGATGATCCACGCGGGCGAAGTCGCGGGCATCAGCTAGTATATAATATAACTGCCTCTTTCGTGTAGTTGTCACAAGCGCTACTGCTGTGAGGTCCAGAGGCCCTAGACAAGTGACAATCGCTTCGAAAGCGTTTCGTATTTCTACAACGACTTTCAGCAGGATTCACATAAGCTTTTCGATAGCTTATGACAGTCTATACATTTTTGCCTTTTCCATCATCGTTATCGCTGATAGAATGTCACTTTCTCTAGGGCCGCTGGTTCGATTTCCAAGTCGGACAAAGTGTAGTTTTTGTGTTTATCGCGAACAGACAGACGCGGCGGAGGACTTTTTTTTATAATTTGCAGTGATGTAGTGATGCAGCAGTAACACAAATGTCCGTCTATCTGATAGCTTGTTACGTGTTAACTGCTAAACGGATTTCGATTAAATTTGGCACATAGGTAGACCATGCCCTATGTTAGGACGTAGAATACTTAGATCCCGGTAGTACGGTCCTGTACGATAATTTGCGCGGGCGCAGCTGTGAGCAAAAGCTATTAAATTAAATTAAGCAGTATACACTATACATTTCTATTAATTTTCAAGTTGCATGTTAAGCAGGTGGTCCCGGCTGACACAAGTCTCACATAGTCTTACCAATGGGTATCGTTTTACCCAGTTACTGGGTTGTGGAGGTCAGATAGGCAGTCGCTGCATGTAAAATACTGGTATTCAGCTGCATCTGGTCAGACTGAAAGCCGACCCCAACATAGTGGCCTGAATTCCTCTTACGCTGAAGTCGGTCGCGTACTTCTGTCGCGCGCGTGCGTATATACATTGTGTTCTATATAGCACCATACTGCGACGCTGGCGTCCGCGGCGTACTACGTTGCTACGCGTACGCTGATGTCGGTAGCGTACGTCGGTCGCGCGTGCGTATATACATTGTGTTCTATATAGCACCATACTGCGACGCTGACGTCCGCGGTGCGTACTACATTGCTACGCGTACGCTGATGTCGGTCGCGTACGTCGGTCGCGCGTGCGTATATACATTGTGTTCTATATAACACCATACTGCGACGCTGACGTCCGCGGCGTACTACGTTACTACGCGTACGCTGATGTCGGTCGAGTACGTCGGTCGCGCGTGCGTATATACATTGTGTTCTATATAGCACCATACTGCGACGCTGACGTCCGCGACGCATACTACGTTGCTACGCGTACGCTGATGTCGGTCGCGTACGGCGGTCGCGCGTGCGTATATACATTGTGTTCTATATATCACCATACTGCGACGCTGACGTCCGCGACGCGTACTACGTTGCTACGCGTACGCTGATGTCAGTCGCGTACGTCGGTCGCGCGTCCGTATATACATTGTGTTCTATATAGCACCATACTGCGACGCTGACGTCCACGGCGCGTACTACGTTGCTACGCGTACGCGACCGATTGTACGCGACTGACAATAGCGTAAAAGGAATTCAGGCCTTAGAAAAGACTAGGGTATGGTGACACTTCTATGTTTTATTTGATCTTTGAATTAATATCTTTGAGTCAATGTTTATTTTTAGGTGGCGACCAATTGTTGAATGTTGTTAAGTGGTTGCTATGGTTACTTCAGTTATTTTTGCCTTCATACTGTTGCTATTGTGTATCTATAAATATCTATACATATTATAAATAAAAGTCGCTTTTCGTGGTTGTCAGTATGTCCGCGTTGTTTTTCTAAAGTCTTCAATCAATGCGTCTAGGTCGTCTCGCCACCTCTTCCTGGGCCGGCCTCGGCGATGGATTATCCGCTAAAAATTATCACTCCATCCTCATAAATAAAACGAACGAACAAATAAAATAATATAAAGATACTGCAGCGCATCAGGGATGTTTGCTGACGTGAGTCCATCAATTCCTGATTGCGGCCAAGGCTTGTATAGTAGATACTTTTCTCAAATAATGCGCGGAAATTCAAACAAAGTAAATGAAATCAAAACTGACGAACAACTATAATTTTTCATGCGCCAATATGTTCATTTGTTTCTTCTATACTTAAAAAAGGTCTATTTGCTAAGCCAGTTCGAAATTTAAATAAAATCTTTGATTCCTTGGTTGCCATGTGTTGAATTAAAAAGTTCGTTCCATTTTTAAATAACACGACAGATATGAGTTTTTATAGCAATTTATTTGGCCGCTAAACACGCCAGATATGCATTTTCAAAGTAACTTTGCTGGCCGCACCGTCACTTGTTTTTACCAGTACAGCAATTTCGATTTATCTCGAAGAAGGTTGTCAAAATAATGCTCGAATTTCCAAGCATGTTTGAGAAAAACATATTTTACTAACACTATGAGTCCTGTTGCTTGAGATAAATAAATAGTGACATTAGTCAATGACGCAATACCACATAGTCTTGAAACTGCGCCGACATAATTCACCACCCACGCGTTTATCTTTGAGCTCAATATCTTCAAACATACAATTCACTTTATGGTTGTTGTAAACACATTCGCGCATCGCATGCACGATATGAAATCATCCATTAACATTGTAATTAGTTTAACTGATAAATGGCATAGCAACAGACTTTGAGATGTTGTTTTGACTGTCTGAGCATTTCACAGTTTTTTTTTTGTCAACATCTATTATTTATTTTAATTTAATTCAAAACACCATTTTTCTTTAAAAAGAGTTAAATACTTAAGTGTCCAATACTTTATCTAAATGTAGATTATTAAAAAAATATTGCACACGTAAGTATTTACCTACTCTTTTTTGACGTAATCAAAATATTACGGCAATACATTTTTGTGTCAGTTAAAATGTGGCATGACGTCACTGGCCGGTAGATTTTATACTGACTTGTGAGTGATGTGATGTAGCGACTCTCCAACTTTTATGCGTTTTATCTAAATCAGTTTTTACTAATAAGATACAACAAAAAATACGTATTTCATAATTTTAAAACGTAAATAATTTACGTTTTATTTTATTTAAAAAAATCGCTTAGCTTTTCTTTTCCTCAAATTAATAGAACGTCACCTTTAGCAAAAGATGCATGTAATCAGTAATTTTAGTAATTTTTTTACAGGGAGATTTTAAACTCTCCTTTTCACTCCATGTAAAATACTGGTGTTCAGCTGCATCAGCGTAGACTAGAAGCTGACCCCAACATAGCTGGGAACTCAGACCAAATAAAAAACCAAGACAGAGCGCTGTCAACAGTGACGTGAGGCCGGTTTCGTAAACATGTGTGCACTTAGTTTGGTGTAGTTTGATTGTAGTGTCATTGTAAATAGTTGTAAATGTGTGTGTGTGAGCGTGTATGCACAGACCGGTGGTTTAGTTTTAGCATGCTTCACTGCATTGTTCGCAGCGCTCCGTCTTGGTTTTTTTATTTGGTCTGAGGCTGGGAAAAGGCTAGTCAGATTGACTGAAGAAGACTCAAGGAGCGAATTTCTCAATCCTCGGGCAGTCAGAATTGCATGTTTCTTTGTGAAAAATTAAATACCGTTTAAGCTTGAATAATATTTATTTTATTATAAGGTATTGTCCGTTTTATCACAGAATTTTCACTATTTTTACATTTTTTTTTGCACCGAACAGAAATGGCAGCAATTATACAAGATGACAAAAATACTGCTAATTAACACAAAAATATTTTATTTATACAATGTGGTGACAACAATACGAATGCATTGGAGTAATTTGAAACTATCAAGTAAATCCTAACAATGAAATTTTATTGAAAATGTGAATTATCAAACAAACGAAATATTTAATAGTTATGCGCCGACTATGGGTTTTGCCGATCTTTGACCTCAGACCAAATAAAAAACCAAGGCAGAGCGCTGTCAACAGTGACGTGAGGCCGGTTTCATAAACGTGCACTTAGTTTGGTGTAGTTTGATTGTAGTGTCATTGTAAATGTGTGTGTGTGAGCATTTATGCACAGAGCGTTGGTGTAGTTTTAGCATGCTTCACTGTATTGTTCGCAGCGCTCCGTCTTGGTTTTTTATTTGGTCTGAGTCTTCACCCATATTCTAAGTATGTACTTGAATTTTCGTAGGCTTGTAGACTGAGAACGTCATTAGGTTTACGAAGTTTAATTTTTGGAAGTGCCTCTGTTGCCGGCACCGGCTCCCAAAAATAACGCCATTGGGAACCGGCAATGACATTACTGCCGGCAGCCGAGATTAAAAACATCGCCTGCCGGCACCGCCGGCTCCCATAATGGACACCGGCGGCGCGGCGTATATAGAAACTCTTACAGTATTCAGAAGCCCAACTAACTAACCCTAACTAAAATATGTTTTTCTGCATATTCTAGTCGTTTTTGGCACTTGCCGGACGCTACAGTTGTAGGGAGGAGTAGGGCAGGAGTAGGGGTTCTAAGCTAACCTAACCTTTTTTGCGACTAATAATATTTAACCTAATCTTACTAGTTCGGTTCCGGGTAGTACTATGACTTTATTACTGGAATATGGAAAACAAATACGCTATATCATGTTTAGTTAACTATGCCTAATCCGCCTATCTACTCCATATGCCAAATTGACAACCAAAGTCAGCGCCGGCAGCCAATTCAGCAACCGGCGCCGGCAGCGGAGGCACTTCCTTTATATTTTGTCGTATTGTCGTCTCCACCATATATTATTATTGCAAGAAATATTTAGCTACTGATTTTTAAGTCACTCATTTTTTGTTATTTATCTTAGTAAAATTATGTTTTTTGGGTTTACACCAATAATATTTTTTTATAGACAAGTTTATACTTTTTATTTTTTTAAAGCTTGTTTGAGTTTTTCTAAAAGATTTAATTAAAGAAAAAATATATTTTTTGATAATAGAGATTCTTATTATTTGCATATTTGTAGCGCTTGCCGGCCGCTACCGCGCCACCACTGGCTTCGCTCGCTCGGCTCGCGCGCGTTTAGTCACAGCTCAAACCTAACCTAACCCGGTCGGGTTACCCTAGCTATGCTACTGTGACCACCTGTGAGAAAAGGCCAAAGAGTTAAAAAGATGCTCAATTATTTGTGTCAATAAGTTTTTAGAGGGTCTATTAAATATTTCTCTACGTCAATGTTTTAGGATCCATATTTTCCGATAAGTAACTTAATGTAAAATTGAGTGCATTATTCTTTCAAAGTGACTTGAAACAAATCAACAAAAAAAATAACTTAAAAGAAATAATAATTATATATTTTTTTACTAATAATAATATTATTTACACTTAATTTATAGTAAAACTTAAGTTAAATAACTTACTTTTACTATACATAATAGGCATGAACCTTTATACGCGTCTTAGCTATAAATTTAGTCTGAATGATAAAATATATATTATATTTTATTTAAAAAAGTTGTTAGGTCGTACTGGCCATGAAGAAAAAAGAAATGGCTGTTATTTTGCTTACAATACGGCCGATGGATCATGACTGGTCCGAACTTTGCGCAGAAGACTGCGCAATAACATTATATAGGAACCAAATGATGACATGAGGAGAGTGTGAGTGAAAGAACATGCGCAAAAGTTCGCTGAGCCCATGCAAGCCTACGCAAGCCATGACTCATCGTGTCGCACTTTTTTTTTAAACAGTTTTTTTTGTTTTCATCTGAATTCAATAATTATTTCTAGCTGATAATTATTTCAGACTAATTTTAAACTCTAAGACGATCCGCAAAACACGACAACTGTAGGGACCTAAAATAGATTTAACATTGGTAACTATCACATTTAAATAATTAGGCAAGAATTTATGTACAAAAATAATTATTAAACTAAATTAATTATAAAGCATTCCCCTGAATGACGGGAAATATAATTATAATATTACATTCCAGGAAAATAATCACAAATTATTTTTACTGTAAAAAAGAGAGCATTGCTATACACGAATATAATTTTTAAATTTACTTAAACCAAAAATAAAATTTTAGTCCAATTTTGTCTGACATGACAAAAAATATTATAAAAATCATAAATCATATAAATTAAAAAAGCAAAATATGCTCAGGTGCTGTTTGCAATAGGTATAAAGAATCAAACAAATAATAAAAATATTTATCTTTTTGTTTAACGTGGTTGCAAATAAAAAATACAAATTATTTGTACTTTACATTTAAATAATAATAAATAGTTTTTTTAAATAATAATAATATCTTAGAATCAGTAAAAAAGGGAAAATTCAGATCTGACATTCCTAAACTTTTATTAAGACGAGTCCTAATAAATGCCAATTTTTTTATTACGTTTTCAAAAGACAAGTCTTTACGATTCTTTTCATTCCTAGGGCAAAACGCATATTCATTTGTAGGTTTTTTTTTTCATTTCAATTCGGTCCTATTTTTTTTCTACCGCTGGCGTTGAAATACTTTTACAATATTTAATTTCAATATTGGCACTTAAATTAGAGCTATATTTTTGATGACAGACGATGCAAGATAGAGCTCACTACCTGTTTCTTAAAAAAAACAAACGCCAAACGCCTGTCATAAGTGCCACCACTTACCCTGAACTTCTAAAGCGCGTTTCATCAAACAGTTACTTTGCTGTAATGTTGGCTCGACTGTTAAATTAAAAAAAACCGACGTAGCGTCGCGTAATCAACAGTACAGCCAACATTATGGCATAGGTACTATTTGATGGAACGCACTCAAAACGCTTAGCCAATTTTATCAGCTGTCAAATCTCTTTTATCAATTTTTTGTGAATCTGTTTTCATTCAACCAATCACAACAAGCAACTCGGAGATTTGTCAGGATAAACTGACCAAGCATTCTTCCGGAGCAAAATAGGACCCTACAATTTCAATTTGAGATCATACGAAATCTTTTCCAAAAACCATCGAATTCTACCAACTATCCCAGTCTTGGCGCAGGGTTGTCTCAAACCCAATTTTGTACAATTTGGCTACAAGCTACATCATTATTTATCTGCTCAAACAACGTTTCTATCCTTGCTGATGTCGCGTCTTCTGGCTGAAGCTCTAGTTGAGGCTCTAATAGATGCCCTGATGGATGCTCTGGAGCCGATAGCACTTGGAACTGCTCTGACGAATTCTTGGGGTTCGCTGGTGGTGGTGACAGATGATCTTTTGGTGTATCTGCCAGGTTGGTCGCCCTCTTCAACTTCCACTTTTTTCCTGTAAAGATATATGTCGCGTTAGCTAAAGAGCCAGCCCTCAAGGCGAAAGCTTTAGGGTAGCCCGCGAAATTCAAATTTTCTTACGTTTTTTGCAATTTGCAAGTCAATACATAAAATATTATTAAAAAACCCAATTATGATTATGATTTTTGGTATGTTAACTAAAATATGATTCACGACCGTATCAAATATAGATTTACATAATTATAAACATTAAAATCAGCAATACAACTCTCTAATCATTCATAATAATCCTATTGAATGACTGTCATGAAATCATGACATTTGAGGATTATTCTAACTTAAAGAGTTGTATTGCTGATTCTAATGTTTATAGTAAACCCATATTTGTTACGGCCGCTAATAATATTTAGATCAACATACAACCTGATACTGACCTGCAAATTGCAAAAAAACGTAAGAAAATTTTAATTCCGCGGGGTACCTTACCGCATCCCTCATATAGAAACCAGAATGATTTTCGATTTGAAAATTCAGCGGAAAGTTGTAGAACATATTTTGTAACGTTATCGTTAACAGAGAAATAACGTTAATGTTTACGACGGTAATTGTTTTTCTCTGGCAGTCTAAACTTAAAAACAAGAAAGAGTTTGGCCGTTGCGAGGTTGCCTTTAATTTTTTTTTTTTTGTCTTTCCTCTTTGCTCGGTAAGCAGCAGTGCGGTATAGTATACTCTGTATACCGAAACAATACCGCACTGCTCCCGCGCATACCAATTTATTAAGCACAAAATCATACGCTTCCGAATCTTTCGACTATTCTATCTGAAAAAAAAAAAAACAGGATCTTTACCTGGGGAAACAAGGATTGTCCCAGAACCTCTGGTCCATTCCAAAGTTCTCTCCATCCTGAAGAGTTTGAGGCATATCAGTGTCCATGGTTTCTGGCAGGAACAGGCACAGCAGACCACCAGCTATTCCCAGCGCGCCCAGGATGAGGAGAGGCAGATCTTGGGATACGTTAGCCTGGAAGAAGTTAGAAGTCACCATTTTAAATATTATATTTTATTTATAAACATTCACAATTATTAGGTATTTTATGTATTGTATTTCTTCTATCTTATAAATCAGTTTTTAATCTATTATAATAATATTCTAGCGTATGACACTCGTGGGTTGCAGCTGAAAATCAGCGTCAGGTGGTACACTTTGTGTTTCCATCTGGCATTCTGGCACTTTGAGTTTCCGCTGCATCTTTGAAGAGACTACGTAATTTTCTACCGACTGCCACCAAGATTGCTCTTGCACAATCGCTTCTTTTACCCATCCTTGACTATGCCGATGCCAGCTATCTTGACCTTACCCAAGACCAACTCAATAAACTTGAGCGGCTTCAAATTGTTTGTATAAGGTTCATATTCGGTTTGCGCAAATATGACCATGTTTCCGAATTTCGTGTGAAACTCAAGTGGTTACCAATCCGCCTTCGCCGGAATGCTCATATTCTTTCCCGTTTGTTTAATGTGCTTTTTTCCCCTTTCACCCCTCTCTATCTCAAAAATCGTTTCCAGTTTCTTTGTGACTCCCACATAAAAAAATTTAAGGTCATCCGATAACTTAAGCATTCCACAACTTTCCTCGACAAATCCTTTGCCGTCCAGGCCGCTCGTTTGTGGAATGCATTGCCAGTTCAAATAAAACGCGCGCAGTCGTTAATAGAGTTTAAAAGACTCGTTAAGGAACATTACTGGTCGTTGTGATATTGTCTTCGTAACGTGTAATTATCTATAGTCTTCATTTATTTTTTCGTTGCTTATTTATTTATTTCCTATGTATGTATGTATTATTTAGGATATGTATGTATATGTGTATTTTAGTATATTGTATACTTATTTTTTTGCACCTACGACAGCCCCATTTTATGTCCAGGCAAATCACTGTCCATTCCAAGGTTGCCTGGAAGAGATCGCGGAAAGCGATAAGGCCGCCCATTGTATATTTTGTAGTGTTTGTTTTTTTCCTTTTGTTATATATTTTTGTGGTGTACAATAAAGTATATATAAATAAATAAATTATGCTGAGCTGAGACCCTTTTCGCACTGTAATGACTGTTTTCTGTTTTATAGTTTTAAGGTGTTTTTTTCTGCTAATTGTAGCAGAAAAATGCGTTTATTGGCATTGGCCAATAAACGCATTTTTCTTTCTTTCTTTCGAAGATGTAAAAAGGTAATTTTCCTAAATATATCTGCGTCTATTGTGTTTTCTAAGGACACGCTTGAATCAATTAACTACACACTTACCAAATAAACAACAAACGGAGCCACGATAGAAGCCACATATCCCATGATATGTATCAGCGCGACCCCCTGAGCTCTCACCACCGTGGGTAGCAGTTCTGCGGCGTACTGGAGGCCTATGTTGTAGGATATATTGACGGCGAAGCGGCCGAGAATGGCTAGAGAGGCCGAGGGTCCACCTGGTGGGCATAAAAGAAGCAGTTAATAAATATGGTACGTATTTAGATCGAGAGCTTGCCTCGTAGTTATCACTAACCGCGCCCCGCAATTTCACCCGAGTAAGTCTCGATCCCGTGGGAATATCGGGATAAAAAGTATCCTATTTCCTAATCCAGGTCATGGTCTACCCATGTACCAAACTTCATCCAAATCCGTTAAGCCGTTTTAGCGTGAAAGTGTAACAAATAAACTCACTTTCGCATTTATAATATTAAAGTTAGGATGACAAAGGACTTCTCTCGAGTTGCTTTTTTTGTTTTTATTTCTAGCGGGAAAAAATAATTATAACCTAATGAAGGAACATAACGTTGTTACGAACGCGAATAATATTTAGATCAACATACAACCTGATACTGGCCTGCAAATAGCAAAAAACGTAAGAAAAATTGAATTTCGCGGACTACCCAGAAGCTTTGGCTTTAAGGCGCATTATACTGAGTACCACCTCTTTGCAGGAAAGTTCGAAAGGGATGCCGGGATCCTTGGCAACAGGCAACTGAAGGAACATGGGTGGGTTTTATTCAGTAAAAGTTTGTCACGCTCTCCCGTTCCGCCCAGAGCGGGAGACGTCATTTGATAACATCCAACCATCAAAAAAAAAGTACCACCTCTTTGAGTCTGATCTTCTTAATCCTGGAATTAATTAAATGAATCACTTACCAACTGGTACAGCGGTAGCTAAAAGACTGAAGATACCGCTGATGACCATAGAGCCGCAAGCCAACCATCTGCGACCCCATCTTGAAATAGACAGAATATCCATTTTATATCGTTGTTATGAGTGGCTGACGCCAATCGAAGCCTATTCGAAAATTTCGTAAAGCCCGTACAAATGGGAGAGTCCATCCATAGATTTCTGTAAATGAATCTGCCTAGCCTCTTCCCAACTATATTGGGGTCGGCTTCCAGTCTAACTGGATGCAGCTGAATACCAGTATTTTACATGAAGCGACTGCCTAACTGACGTCCACAACCCAGTAATTGAGTAATACGATTTCCCTTGGTAAAACTGGTAGTCAGACTTTCGGGCTTTTGACGACCCGTAGCTACTGACAAAGATCCACGAATGACAGCCAGGACCAACGGCTTAACGTGCTTTCCGAGACACGGAGGAGTCTCGTTATTTAAAGATGGTCACTCATCTACGGACCAACCCCGGCAAGCGTGCGGCTGTTATTTATTTACGAGTATATATATAGCAAATATATATGATAAAAAATAAAAAAAACAAACACTACAAAATATACAATGGGCGTCCTTATCGCTTTCCGCGATCTCTTCCAGGCAACTTTAGAATTAACAGTGATTTGCCTGGACATAAAATGGGGCTGTCGTAGGCCGCGGCGCGGCGCGTGGGGCAGTGGGTATGTGAGACTGTGGGGGCTGTTACTAGGTACTTAGCCACGAGCTCCTCCTCGGCCATTTGCCATATAAAGAAACAAATAAAATATCATACCGATCCAGAACAGCAGTCAAGAAAGTATCAGCAGGCAACTCCGTAGCCGAAGCAATAGTGAAAGTCAAGAAGATGTCCAGTCCCAAGGACCCAACGTTCCTGACGTGGCCATCGAAGACCAGAGATATAGCCATCCAGATGACAATGAGAAGGATGGCGTTACGCCTCAGTCTGGGAGTCTTGAACAGGTCCAGCACGGAGTAGGTTCTGCATTCAGCTTCAGATTCTTTGATGGTTTTTAAAGATGATTCCTGGAAGAGTTTGAAGGTTTTGATTAAGGTTTTTAAGGATTCAATTTTTGGTTAAAAATTTAAAAATCTTAAACCATTTATTTACAGTCCATAACGTTTACTTGGGATTTATGTGTGTGTCCGTGGCGTCACAGCGGGCCCTATCTGAATACCAGTGCTTAGGTTTTTATTTTTTAAATATCGCAGCATTATGCTGAGGTAGGAGCCTTTTTGGCCTCCTACAAGTGGTATTTTTTTGTTTATTTGAAAAAAATCACAGCTTTTATTGTATATCTAGGTAGATATATTTATATCTTTGCCTAAAGTTACGTTGGCAGTAAGCCGCTAAATGTTTGGTATCCAGAGGCCCTAGACAAAGTGACATTCCATCAGCGATAACGATGATGGAAAAGGCAAGAATGTATAGGATAGAGCTAAGCTATCGAAAAGCTTATGTCAATCCCGCTAAAAGTCGTTGTAGAAATACGAAATGCTTTCGAAGCGATTGTCACCTGTCTAAGCCCTCAGAATCTTTAACCGATGAAGTACCACTAGTTATACTGCAAAGTCCACAAATCCCCGATGACTCACATCATCATCTGCCTAGCCTTTTCCCAACTATGTTGGGGTCGGCTTCCAGTCTAACCGGATGCAGCTGACATGCATGCTACAGACCAGTATTTTACATGGAGCGACTGCCTATCTGACCTCCACAACCCAGTAACTGGGTAATACGATACCCCTTGGTAAGACTGGTTGTCAGCTTTTCGGGCTTCTGACGACCCGTAACGACTGTCAAAGATCCACAAATGACAGCCGGGACCAACGGCTTAACGTGCTTTCCGAGGCACGGAGGAGTCTCGGTATGTAAAGATGGCCACCCATCCACGGACCAACCCCGGCAAGTTTAGCTTAACCTGATGGATCGACCCGTGCGGCTGTTATTACGTAGCCACGAGCTCGATGACTCACATGAGAGTCACTACTTTCCCCTGCTAAGCTATACACGGATGCCATTTAATGCAAGGTAAGTATCTAGATAATATTGGAAAAATAATTTTCTCATTAACTGCAAAGGAAAAAAGAAACTTACCGTAAAATCACTGAGAACTTTGTCCGGGATTTTCGTCTTGTTGATCCTCTCAAACTTCTTCATAATTGTCAATGCTTTGTCGATCTTTCCTTGTGATACCAACCACCTGAAAAATACAATACTCAAGTTTTATTATATATGTCCTAAACCGCTTTATGAAGAAAGTCCTCACTTTTTATCTAGATTTAGGAGAGGCTCAGACCAAATAAAAAACCAAGACAGCACTGTCAACAGTGACGTGAAGCCGGTTTCGTAAACATGTGTGCACTTAGTGAGGTGTAGTGTGATTGTAAATATGGGCGTGTGAGCGTGTATGCTCAGAGCGGAGGTGTAGTTTTGGCATGCTTCACTGTATTATTCGCAGCGCTCTGTCTTGGTTTTTTATTTAGTCTGAAACGAGAGGCAGATATTTCGCACTTTAACCGTTTTATTACAGAACCAGTTCTAACTTTAGCCCAAGCTTAAATCATCAACCAGTTATTGTATTTTGAACTTTAATCCGAGGGTAGTAAAGTTCTTAGTAAAAAATTGACGTCTAAGAGTTTTTAACGGCAGTTTTTGTAATTCGAACTTCAGCTTTGTCGGATTTATTCTGACAAAGCAAGTTCGATGACATCGGTCGATGACTGCACAAAAAAATCAACAATTTTTTTTTTTTTTTATTTAATCATGTTTCCCATCGGTTCTGCAGAGTTTAATAATCCTGTTTACTAAGTTGTAACCTTACCTAGCACTCTCAGGAACCAACCACGGCGTCAGAATCGCCAATGCGAACGGCAGACTTGTACCCATCGCAAACATTCGCCAATCATCAGCCCACAGCGCGATCCAAGGTAGCAGTGACGCAGCCAGAGTGAAGAATAGAGCAATGGACATGTTGGCGACAAATGTACGCCATTTTGGTCCAACGTATTCTAGCACTGAAATTAACAAATATTACTGTTAGTAATATGTCTGACAACGTAGCTATCAAGTGTCAAGTTCTCGCTAACCGGGTAGGTATAAGTCTCCTCGTAAAACCCTTCGTGCGCGAGTCCGACTCGCACTTGGCCAGTTTTATTTAAAAGATTTTGCGGAGTGAACCATCTGTACTAATCTGTGCCTGAGAGTAGTCTGTCAGTCAGTTTGATACATCTTTTTATTAGCCTAGCGTGTTGAAATATTTTTAGTTAATTTGTTACTTACCAAGTATGTACATCATAGTAAAACAGTTATCGAATGCCAGTCCCACAAAGAACCGGCAGAGAGCGAAGGTCAGGAAACTGTCACAAAATGATGTGCCCACACCAGCTATGAAACCCAGGAGATTGGTGCCTGAAAGTAAAAGATTTAGAGAGATATTAATTAGCTTTTAATCTTTGTAACGGCGTTGATCCATGGTCTGTCCTAAAAGAAGTCCTAGAGCAGTGGTGGCCCAGTGGTAACGGACGTGATTTACGAGTTTTAAGTCGTAGCTTCGAATCCTGTCACGCGCTTTACTTTGTGTAAATTATTTCATCACCACTGCTCTCAAAACGATGAATGAAAACATCGTGAGGAAACCGGCATGTCCTAGAACCAACAATTCGAAGACATTTGACATCTACCAACCCGCACTGGACCCGCGTGGTGAATGATGACCCACTCCCTCTCACTGAGAGGCCTGTGTCCCAGCAGTGGGAACATTATAGGCTGATTTTGCTGTTCTAAAAGAACCGTGTTTTTTTAGACCATTTAATGCCAGAGAAATTCTCAAATTTCTCCGGGATTGCAACGCTGCTACAGATGTTCATAGGCGCCGGTGACTATTCGCAATTTCGAAGGCAGTAAATCTATACAAAAGGTCGGCTACTTAATTAAAGACAGAATTCCATTTCGGAATTTCGAATCGGAGAAAATTTCGAACGGGGAACTATTCTACGTGGGTTATGATTTTGAATGGATTTGCTGCCTTCGACATTCCGACTCGAAATTTCGAACTGGAATTCCGTTTCGGAATTCCGAATAAATGTGGCTAGCCTAACAACAGTTCTAAAATAAAATTCCGTTCAAAAATAAATCCATGATTGTCAACGCCAAAGAACCACGCCTGGATGTCGATAAAAGTGAACAAAATTGAATCTTATTACTTACCAACTAAAGCAGGTATTCTTCCGTACTTGTCAGCAATCCAGCCGAACACCAGCCCACCGACTATAGCCCCGCAGAAGAAGATGGCCTGCGCTGTCGCAGCTAAGTTGTCTTTCTCACACACCCAATCCAACTGGAAGGAGAAAAAGAAATAGATTTTAGACAAGAAATCATTATCATCATCTTAATATAATGTTAGTTGCGGGAAAGTCCGAAAGGGATACCGGAACCTTGGCAACAGGCAACTGAAGGAACACGGGTGGGTTTTAGTCAGTAATAGTCTGACACCCCTCCCGCTCCGCCCAGAGCGGGAAAAGATATTGATGACTACCAAAACCAAAAAAAAAAAAAAGTGTAATGTTGTGGCTTCACAAATCAAATCAAAATATTTTATTTCACATAAACCTACATGGGCACTTATGAAACGTCAGAAGCTAGGTGCACGGTTCCAATTGGTCGTTTCCTATGGAGAAGAGACGGCAATCCGACACGACCGGAGAAAGATCAGGCGCAGGACGGACGGCTTCACGTGCTTTCCGAGACACACGGGGGTATCACACCGCCAGTTTCCAAACTCCGGGCTGTTACTACTAAATTCCTAATGGAAAAACTTGTGGCGGTATCTACATCGCCACATGCGAACTACGCATCAAAGATCTGACGTCACACAAAAATCCTGACCCCAAAATCCTGCATCGCGCAATTAAAGTTTACAGTGCAATGGACATATATACAAGAACCCGACATCAATCGTTGGGCAGTTGCCCGCCAGGCACAACACCCGTCTGGTCGGAGGATCTTCCCTTTTCTATGGTGGATGAGTGAACTTTACACCCTGTTCCTCATACCCCTAAAAACTCAATAACACTGCCTGACCCAGGAATCGAACCCAGGACCCCATGCTCAGCAATCGCACTTGCGACCACGAGACCAACGGGGCAGTCCGAAGCGTAAATAATTAATGTTTGACCGGACTGAAGAATTTTGACCTTTTCAAGTAAGATACCGGAGTCAACACACTATAATTAGACTTTTTGTCAATTAACCGCAAGCAAAGGCATATACAAAAAAGTCGTATAGCATCGAAACTCCCAATCTAAACGCATATCGTGCTATTACGGAACTGCAGGAGTATATACGTCACCATAAGCTGGTGAGAACCGGTACTTTAAATCCGGTATTATTTCCGTTAGATTATAAACTGTCGAAAAATTGTGAACTGGGTGAAATAGGTTAGGTTAGATAAGAACTGTGTTGAAATGAGCGCGAGCCGAGCGAGCGAAGCGAGTGTTGCCGCGGCAGCGGCCGGCGACCGCTTCTGTCAAGTTGCTCGCAGCTAGGCAGGCTATTTAGTATTAGCGCAAGTGCGCAAATCCTTACTAATACTATTAATGCGAAAGTAACTCTGTCTGTCTGTCGGTCTGTCTGTCTGTCTGTTGCGCTTTCACGCCAAAACTACTGAACCGATTTAAATGAAATTTGGTCCTACACAGATAGTCTAGAACCTAAGAAAGGACATAGGCTACTTTTTATCGACATACCACGCGGGCAAAACCGCCGGCGGAATCTAGTTTATAATAAGTTACCAGAACGTATAAGATCCACAAAACACTATGCATAATTTAATTTAGACTTAAGTCATAGTTATTATAGTATTAAAGAGTTTACGGAATAATATAAATGATTTTATTTTATAATGTTACTACTTACATTTCAAATAATTTTAATTAATATACTATTAAATAAAATTTGCTAGAAAGAGATTAAATATTAGTAATAATAATGAATGTTGTGATATTGATATCTAGTAGTTAGTTATCTATGCAATATAATGTTAACTTCTAAATATTTAACTTAGATTTAAGATACATGTAATAAATACTTGCTGCGCCCTAACAGGGTCATGTACTCGTACTTATAAATTTTAGCCTAGTCTGTAACTGAGTGTACATTATGCAAATAAATAAACTTCGTTCCAAAGAGTATCTAGTAACTAACCTCAGAAGCAATAGTGTCATAAGGCACGTCACTCTTGTTGTACTCCCAGCCATTTTGACAAGGAACCACTGCCCACTCATCGTCAGGAGTCGTTCTTCCTTCAGCTAAAGCTTGGCTGAAGTCTGCTGAGTACATCTTGCAGCGGTCGTGGGAGAAGGGACCATTTGATGGCGGGATGGCTAGCGCTCGTCTGAAAAGAGATAAACATTGTCAAAATAAATTGTACATACAAAGTGTGAAATGACCCATCACATAGCTGTCATCTACGCATTCTGTACATCAAATTAAGTAACATAGCACAATAAAAATAACTTTAATTTCGGAAGTCGGTGTCTTTGCATTTAAATGATCGTTTTTTGCCAACGACTTCCGAAATTAAATAATTTTTCACTTTTTAGCGTTTTATTTTTAGAAGTCTGTTGTTTTCGTTTTTGTAAAAAGTTTTTATTTTTCACTTTTTAGTTGTGGTACCTACCCCACACCAATAAGAAAACCACTAGAACATTAGTTACGAAACAAAAAAGAATCATCAAAATCGATTCATAATTGGCGGAGTAGTCGCGTAACGTACACACAAAATACAGACGAATTGAGAACCTCCTCCATTTTGAAGAAGTCGGTTAAAAAACATTAAACGCATAAGTCTTTGCCAATTCAAAGGGCATGGGGAGGTTAGCAAGACCAAGGGCGATCACATCACGAAATAGAATGTTTGTTGTTTATATAGAGAAGGCTAGTTGTATTCGCGAATATTTATTTTTAAATCGACTTCCAAAAAAATTAAATTTAAAAAACCCCCGACAAAAACAAAGCAATAAACGATTTTCTTTATCGCTAAGAACACTCTCGTCACCTTTCAAACAAAACCAAAAAATTCAAAATCGGTTCAGCCGCTTGGCAGATACGATGGCGCAGACATACGCACAGATACATACGTTAAACTTATAAAACCTCTCTTTTTCCATCGGGCCTAAAATGGAGGAGGTTCTCAATTCGTCTGTATGTTATTTTTTTGTGGGTATTACTTGATTACTCCGCCAATTATCAATCGAATTTGATGATTCTTTCTTAGTTTGGTAGATCATGCTTCATATAAATTTTATAAACTTTGCTTGAGTGGTTTTTGAGTTAGCTTCAATATTACGTATTTTTCCCACTTAATCTACATGCACGATTTTGTAAGTTGTCACTGTTATTTACACAGTAGGTAATAATAGTATTCGAATTTGTGTGGGGTAGGTACCACAACTAAAAAGTGAAAAATAAAAACCGACTTCCGAAATTAAAGTAATTTTTCACATTTTAGTGTTTTTTTTTTGGAAGTCGGTGGTTTTTCTTTTGTAAAAAGTTTTTGTTCAAATCAAATCAAATCATTTTTATTTGCATTCAAACATGGTATTTTAGATATTACATTAAAATTTGTGCTTATGGTTGTTCATACGCTTGGGGCCAGTTGCTGTTTTTAAACAACTAAGTAGGTTCCTAGGTGGTACGTCTCAGTGCCCTAAAGGATAGCTACTTAGGTCTCTGACTTGGCTTCACATGCCGTCCAGAAATTTCACTCAGACATGTCGGTTTCCTCACGATGTTTTCCTTCACCGTTTTTTAAGCAAATGATAATTATACAATACGCACATGAATCCAAAAAGTCAGGGGTGCGTTGCTCGGGTTCGAACTCGAGACCTATGACTTGATAGTCCGACGGTCACACCACTAGGCTATCGCTTTTGTAACCTAACCTAACCTAACCAGTAGGTCAAACCATAACCTAAATTATCACAGTCTGCAATCTGCAACCTTGAAACTAGAGGTCACCTAAACAAAGCGAAAGGTCATTGTATTACTTTCACGGCCGTCTCCGATGGCGCGAACAATTAACGGACAAAACTATTGGAAGCATTTATTTCCGTAATTAATAATTGTGCAAATCATTTTTTGGCGAACAAATAAATCGTTGATATCCGGTTTTTTTTTTAACTTTCATTTTAAATTGATAGTTCAATGGTTTGTTGCATTTTGCGGTTTTTCTCACGACATATCAATTGATATTATGACTACCTTGTTGGTTTAGTAGCGAGAAGGTCTGCTGTGAGTTGGCTTCTGTGTACCTGAGATCACTGGGTCGGAAACCTCAGCTCAAATTCACTTTTTATCTCGCTCGCGGACTGACTGAGAGACCTCTCTCATGTTGGGGTGCTGGAGGCTGCAAGGCACCGCCGATACTTTACGTATTTTATTTTTACGGTGATGTTGTCACCGGCTGTATTAAATAAATACTTTGTGTCTTTTATTTGTCTAGCTAATCTTCTCACAAAGCTCGTGCCGACACGCTAAAAGGCAATTAAACGAATAAATTCTGCTTTTTTTGTCTCTCTCCCCGAATAGAGACGTAATTAACAAGCGTGTAATCGTTCCGCTGGTTGTGCCACTTAAATACATTTACAACCTTCTGCAGGACGGACGTCCGCATGACTACGGATGTATTGTCTTTTTTTATAAGAAAAGGGGCATTGTGCTATTTATATTAAAGCAATAAACATTCTCTAATTCAATATAATCTCAAATCTAGCCACATCCGTGCGTCATCTTTGCAGCGCTATACGACCAACTAAATTAAATAAAACATTCCGGCTCGAATTGTTGTCGGATTTTGAACATGTGATATAATATATTTTTCTCGTTTATTCCTGTACAATTTGTTTCACTTTGAGCATTAAGGCGGTACCCTGAGAAAAACAACTCCACTCTAGCCGCTTTTTTCGTAGTTTTTAGGAGCTATCTACTTGTTATTTAAAAAGAAATATCAAATAATAAAAATACATTAAATTTCTACATAGTCTAAATTCCAAAATTGTGCATTTTTTTTTTTTTAATCAATATGTATAAGTTTCTTTCCTTCCAACGAAACCATAAAAATGAGAAATAATCTTTGTTATCATGCACCTCCTCGTAAAGTAAACATTATTTAATTTTGCCACTGACACTAATGAATAGATAATTTAATAATGAACATTTTGTAACAATATTTTTTTTTTCAATAGACCAGTATTTGATTTTATAAAGATTTTATGCTAAAATTTGGGCGTATTCACTACTGTAACTCACCAGGATTCAGTCTTCAAAGAGGGAACGAATTTATTTTGCTCAAGGTACTGCCTTAAAAATACAGATAATTAAATAAAATATCATAGAAATAACCGGCAAGCTGTTTCGGCTGGTACACAGATGCGCGTTTTTTGACAGTTGACTGTTTCAGCTGAGTACACAGTACAGAGGATAAACCTTTGAAATAAATTAAATCTTAGCATGGCGAGCTCATTATCGTCTGCCTAGCCTTTTCCCAACTGTGTTGGAGTCGGCTTTTGTCAACCGGATGCAGCTGAGTATTTCATGAATACCAGTATTTTAAATGGAGCGACTATCTATTTGAGTTTAACAACCCAGTTACTGGGTAAAACGATACTCACTGGCACCAAGCGTCCTCATACCTGTCAAAAATGAGTAGTAATATGCCTGAATAGCGTTTATGCCCTGTGCGGCATTCAGTAGTAAATAGAGTAAAACTACGATAACATGGCGCGCCCCTCCAAAATCCAAAAAGTTTGAAAGTGTTTGTGAAAGTATTTACAAAGCGCCACCAAGACTCACGACGCATTTGTGCGTAATGAGACGGCCGTAAAACAAAACAAATCCACTAATTTGATGTGATTAAACGGATGTGACTACACACATTGAAACAGTAATTTGGAGGGAGGGGCGCGCCATTTTGTCATAGTTTTACTCTACGTGTAATAGGTTGCATTTGATAAAATTCGACCCCTCAGACGAGTGCAATTTTCCGTGTTTATACCGTATTGATTCACAATTGGGCTTGGAGTTGCGCAAACCTCTATGTTATAGACGCCGCGCCGCCACGTAAATGTTTGCTGACATAGGAAGCTACCAGTTTTAGAAGTATGTATTGTAGTAGGTATTTCATGTCGAAAAAGAACATTAAACGGCACCATAATTGTGATTGATTCCGGTTTCTTCATGACGATATAACTTTTTTCAGATGGACATATCAGTTTAGCTGTCATATAATATAATGATAAGATGGCTATGGCCCATCGATTAACATAGCTTTTAAAGTGCTACAAGGGTGGGGACGTTTTGATCATTGTTCTTTAAGCATAGCTTACGATGTAAATGTACATACACAATACATAATATGTACATAAACTCACGCCTTCTTCCCATGGGGGTAGGCAGAAACTACAAAACAACACCTGCTACGACCTTTACATACTCCTTTTGCTTGTATGAAAATTAAATGACTCCAAAAATATGAATAAGCAGTCCCCAAAAGCTGTTGTGTTCATGGACTTGACCAAGGCATTCAACTTTGTAGATAGTAACTTAATCTGGGTATCTATAGAGCACGGTGCAATGAAGTCATTATTAAGTGACGGAAAATAAAAAAAATACATCAAAATCACTTATCAAAATATGAATCCAACTTCTCTATCTGAGCTAAGGGGAATTATAGCAGGGGTGCCTCAGGGAAGAAAACTCGGTCCTTTGTTCTTCTACATCAATTCCTGTTTAGTTAGTTAATCCTTTTAGTTTTTTATTTAATTTAGTATAATACCCAATGTATATATTTTATTGATACATATAATCAATTCCTGTTTTGTTGATGGTTATAAATTTTTTGCTTTGGTTTTCATGGAACCGGATACATCATCATCTCCCTACTATGTTTGGGTCGGCTTCCAGTCTAACCGGATGCAGCTGATTACTAGTATTTTACATGAAGCCACTGCCTATCTGATCTCCATAACCCAGTTACTGGGTAAAACGATACCCCTTGGTAATACTGGTTGTCAGACTTTCGGGCTTCTGACTACCCGTAACGACTGTCAAAGATCTATAAATGACAGCCGGAACCAACAGATTATCGTGCTTTTCGAGGCATGGAGGAGTCTTGGTATGTGAAGATGGTCACCCATCCAGGGACCAACCGCGGTAAAAGTAGAAAAACCTTAACCATCGACCCGTGCGACTGTTATTACAAAGCCACAAGCCGGATATATAATAAACAATATTGTAATCACATACCAACATAAAAAACGTAACCATTACAATTCATTTTATGCGGATTCTTCTAAGAACCTTTAACTACCTATAGTTAAAAGATGCTTGAGAAAAAACTAAGTTATGTACAGTCAACATCAATTATTGTTATAAATAAAACGTTTTGTATTATTTTTTTCCATAATTATTCAAGTTTTTTATCAATAAATGTTTATTATCGATTATAATTTTCAAAGGAATTGACTTATTACTACCTTTTATTTTGATACTTATATCAATGTATTATTTTTTTAAACCTTCCCCTCCCTTATTTTTGTATTTGCAAATGCAATTATAAATATTATAAAGCCTAATGTCCCTCCCACAATTAAGAAGTATCGAATGACACCTCATATTAACATTGAGGATAGATAGATTTAGGCTTAATAGATTTTAACAAATCTATCTGGCTGAACGCCTACAATATTCCCATTGCTTTGATTATGCTATTATGCTATACGAAACTTTGACTTTTGCTGTTAATTGTACTTGTATAGGCATTTTTATTTGCGCGTGCGGTTCAAGCAAACCATCTTTTGACGTCAGGGTTTGATAACTATTGTTATAGGAATCTTTATCAATTAGATTAATCTTTTATTAATAAACGACTGTTTTTTTTATTTTTATTTATTGTTTAACCATGTTTCCGTTTTCCGTGATCTTGACCTTCAAAATGTTTGGTCACGACTTAACAACGTTTAAGTTTTTGTATCATACTATCAGCCAGCTCCGGCTTCGCACGGATAGCATTAATTACCTATCTACCCTACCCTACCTACCCTACCTACCCTGCCTACCCTACCTACCTACCTACCCTACCTACCCTGCCTACCTACCCTACCTAACTACCTTATAGCAATTCATTTATAATTATACAGGGTTACTGGTAACTCGACGTATTCCTTGCAGGACGTCATAGTAGGGTTAAAATGCAACAAATTAAGCCACCAAATGTTCTACCGAAATTCAGTAGTTTTTGAATTAGTTAAGAGTTTTAGTTTTATGAAGTAATAGCAAAAATTACAAAAAATTAAATGTTTGGTTAGTGATATTTGCCAAAGTTTTAGGCATTATTGAACTTTTAATTATTAACAAAGGTCTGCTACGGCGTCAACTATGATAATAACTTAAATTTCAGTACAGTCGCGCCGTAAATCATTTTTAAATTGGTTTCAAATGATTTAATCTGGGATTTTTCATAAAAAAAACTAAAACTCGAACTAATTCAAAAACTACTGAATTTCGGTAGAACATTTGGTGGCTTAATTTGTTGCATTTTAACCCTACTATGACGTCCTGCAAGGAATACGTCGAGTTACCAGTAACCCTGTATATTAAAGAAGAAGACTAGCCTTCGCCAGCGGCTTCGCCGGCGTGATAACTTTATAAATTGTAGCCTCAGCGATAATATCGCATTCAACTGGTGAAATAATTTAAAAAATCGGTCCATTCGTTTTTGAGTTTATTCATACAAACAAAACTACAAAATTTTTCTCTTTATAATATTAGCGGAGAAGAACTAATTTCTAAATGATGTCGATAGCTTACTAAAATCGTGGTAAAAATAATTAACACCATTATAAGAACTACGGTCACAGATGAATACAGATGATTCCCTACGCAAAATCATTTAAATAAAAAGTGACTCTTGGTACGACACAATAAAGTGCAATTCAGGTCGCACAGCGCTAATTATTACCTACACTTATATTCACCGAGAAGTTCCCTCTCTTTCTATCGCGTAACTCTTATATCTTCTGACTAAGTAACGCTCACTGAATTGGCCCGACAAGACGCGCCCGCCGCGTATTTGTAGCTTCATACCTAAAATGTGGAGTGAACCATCTGTATTAATCTGTGCCATGGTTGACATTATTTACGCGGTTTAATTTGATAGGTTATAAAAATTAAAAAGGGTAAATTAATCAATAATAACTAAACTATGATTTGGCATGTCATTGTTTTTCCTTTGTTCTCTCTTTCATTATTTTCTCGGTCTCTTCAGTTATCTTTTTTAAACTTTTTGTTTTAAGACATATCTTAAGCTACCATCGAACCTGTAACCACCGAAGGGGCAGTGGTGGACCCATAGTCCAGCGACATATTGACACAATTTAAAAAAAAAAAAAATTCATGTTTTGAATTCACTTATAATTCTTAATGCTAGGTACATTTCATTTCCATTCATTCATTCATTTTCATTTTTTATTTCTGGTCCTTCGAGCCGGATTATCATAACACGTTGTTTAAGATTAAAAAGACATACAGAAAACAGGTTTTTCTTTTGAAGTATTTAAGGTATTATCCTTATAACGTCATTAATAACTCGGGCTCCTAACAGTCGCATAACATACCTACAGGGAAAAATTCATTCCTCACAATTACATGCAATATAAAATAGTTGATTAAATAAATATGATAAAATGTCATCACAAATGTTTATAAAATGAGTTAATTATAGATAAACTGATGATGGTTATGAGATACAAATTGTTTTTCTTATCGGAAAACTCAGTACCCGACTACGGCGAAGAAAAAAGGAGGGTTATGATTTTGACCGGTACGTATGTATGTGAGTATGTATGTAAGTATGTTCATCTGTTCCCTCCTATCTTCTAAACCACTCATCACAATTTGACAAATGAGGTGTCATTGGAAGCGTCTTGATCGTCCGCTGGTTATAGGCTATGTGACGTCACATTAAATTAAAAATGGCGCCCTCTAGAGGACATAAACACAGAACCTATTAAAAAAAATTGTTTAATCGTACCATGTTGGGTATCAAATGAAAGGGCTTAATAAGCACATTTCAAAAATATATATATTATAACCACAAAAGATTTAAAAAAAAAATCAAGTAATAAAAACTAAAACCTTACTACGACTAAAAAGGTATAAACAAGACACCACAGACAGACAAATTAAAAATCCGGAGTCACACGTAATCTGTTCGATTTATGCCCTAACACGTGTGACTCCGGATTTTTAATTTGTCTGTCTGTGGTGTCTTGTTTATACCTTTGTAGTCGTAGTTGGGTTTTAGTTTTTATTACTTTTTTTTTTTAATATTGTCTTCTTTACGAGCAGTTATCTTTTATTCTTTTAACACAAAAAAATAATTTGATATACATGAATTACGTCAACATAACTGAAAGTAATCGATATACGAGTATCAAGGTAATTCCTACAATAATTAAAATAATTAAACTACAATCATTTTCGTAACCGCATTTTGCACTTATCGTATAAGTAACAATTTAAATTAAAAGCTGTGGGTTTTACTTAAGTGGTGTCATTTTTATCCGAAAAGGACATTTGTGATATTGTAACCTTTTTAGGATACTGATATTATCAATATTTTTTTATATCTTAGCTCGAACAAAAAGGATCTTCAGGTTGGTAAATATCGAAGTTATGAGTGCAAAAACAAAAAAGATATATTTTAGGGTCCCGTACATCCTAAATTCATAAAAACTTTTTACAAAAAAAAAAACAACCGGCTTCCAAAAAAACACTAAAACTTTTCACTTTTTAGTTGTGGTACCTACCCCACACAAATTCTAAAACCACTGAGGTACCAAACAAAGAAAATACAGACGAATTGATAACCTCCTCATTTTTTTGAAGTCGGTTTAAAAAAAAAGGAGCCCTTTTAGAATCACTCGTGTGTTTGTCTGTCTGGTTGGCTGGCTGGCTGCCTGTCTGTCTGTCCCTCCGTCTGTCACAGCCAATTAGCTCCAAATATATTGGACCAATTGAATACCTACACATATAAATTTCTGTGACCCAGACGCGGACGGTGTAACGTAAATAAATTAATTTTGAATAAAGGGGGTCACTTTTCGGGGGCAAATCGGAAAATTTAAAAAAAAATGCATACAACATGTGACGTATCAAATGAAAGGGCTTGTTGTGAGAAACTCAATAAAAAAAAAAAATATATATTAATATTAATACTTTTAAAGATATTTAAGAAAAAGTTTGTTATTACAATGTTAAGTTTGTCCTTGGGATAAAAAACATGGTAGATACCATATTTATCATACGGAACCCTCCCCACGCGAGTTCAACTCGCACTTGCCTGGTTTTTTTTTCAAAGCCGTTGTCCATTTCTTATTGACGATTAATAAAAATAATTCAATAAACGCAATAAACTTTTTGACTTTGATTTTGAATGTATACTAACCACATCCTTATTAATGTACACGGCTACACATCAAGCTATACATTTCCAGTTTATACTGATCTCGCATTGTATAGGATTTCCGTACAATGCGAGGACAGCTTATACTGGAAATGTATAGCTTGCTGTGTAGCCGTGTGTACCTACTATTGTATAGAGCTTTTTCCATACAAAGTTGCTCTGCCGTTTATCCTTAACCAATCTACTGGCAATGATACTGTGGGAATTTACCTCGTGGCTAGTAAAATTAGAAATTCCCTCAGTATGATTGCCACAGAAGATTGTTTGGAGATTTTACTTGCTTTAAGTACCTCGCGGCTCTGCCAGGGTTGCGGGAAAGTCCTAAAGGGATACCGGTGCCCTTGGCAAGAAACACAGGTGGGTTTGAGTCAGTAAAATTCTGACAATAATATCCGTTAACGAAACTAACGGATAATCCGAAATAACTTCATTTATCATTTCTCCGTTTTAATGGTGGTCCGGCAGTTTGAGTACTGTATGCGGCCTACACAAATGGTATTGTTCGTCGAATCGTTGAGCTCCTTAAGTTTAGAATTGAGCTCCTCGGTTACTGACAAATGCTTGCACTGACTGGACAGGTCCACTCAAATCTGTGTGGTTCTTTCCTGAAAAGATCATTTCAGGCGCTAATCTACATGGTCCTCATATGGCCTGACCAAGATTATGTCTGGACATGCGACCTCTGAGTTTGTTTCGACCTTTCTTCTCATAGTAGTCAGATAGGAAACGCCGACCTCATCTAGCTTATCCTACTAATCCTACTAATATTATAAATGTGAAAGTTTGTGTGTTTGTGTGTTTATGTGTTTGTGTGTTTGGATGTTTGTTACTCAATCACGCAAAAACGGCTGAATGGATTTGGATGAAATTTGGAAAACAGATAGTTTATGACCGGGATTAACACATAGGATACTTTTTATCCCGATATTCCCGCGGGATCGAGACTTACGCGGGTGAAACCGCGGGGCGCAGCTAGTTTTTAATATTTTTAATATGACGTGTAAAAGTGGTTCCAATATCCTATTTACAGAATAAACAATTTCATTTCATTTCATATCCGTAACTGTATCCGAAATCGATACAATATTATGTCTATACGTATCCAGATCCGTATATCTATAACATCCCTAACTTGAACCCATTTCTTTGATTTTGTGCAGACAGACGCCAATTTTGGTTAGTCGTAAATATTTGACCGGTAACTTCTATAGTATACAGAGTGTAAGGGACAGCCATCCGCAGACTGATGGGATGAATTCAGCATATCATACTAAGACGACCGGTACATGAAATTATTTCAGGAACGTTATGGGAATCCGATAAACCTGATTTGTATTATTACCTCACGCGCAATGTATTGTTACCGCGGCAAAACCCACCTAGCCGCACTGCCCGTGGCGCAGTGGGCTCGATCGAGTATTTCAACATCTATTGCTGTTTTTTTTTTGTTTTAGCTGTTTTATTTACATAAATGAAGTACTGCGTACAGAGAATGTAATTTTACATTGAATTAAAGGAATAGTAACTGAAAAAACGATAAAGAAATGAAAATTTTCCTGAACAATTTCCGGTGGTATATGATTCAAAATAAGGAGCTGAATGCCCGGTGTTAATTTTCGGAGGGCTGTCCCTTACACCCAGTATTATGATTGACTGAACCCAGGACCTCACGCGCAGAAGTCATGCTATAAATTAACTTGCCGCGATAAAAATGCATTTATCATAAAAAATAATTTTTAAGCAGATAAAACGTGATCATAAAACGAGAATGACCGTTCAGTACATTTAAAACAATTGTTTATTAAATTGCTCAAAACAATTATTAATGTAAGTGTAATTTTTTAAACAATTGTTTAAAAAATTATTAACAAATATGGATTTACAGAATTATAAATATAAAAATCAGCAATACAACTCTCTAAGTTCATGAAAGTCTCAAATGTCGGGATTTCATGACATCATGAGTTTTGAGACTTTCATGAACTTAGAGAGTTGTATTGCTGATTCTAATGTTTATAATTCTGTAAATCCATACTTGTTACGTGCGCAAATCATATTTAGATCAACATACAATCTAACACCGACCTGCAAATTGCAAAAAACGTAAGAAAATTTGAATTCCGCGGGCTGCCCGGGCGCATCCACCTTAAGAAACTATAATTAAAAAACAGTTAAATAATTTGATTTATTAATATACAGCGTGTAACAAAAACCCAGTCCGATCCGCGAGGGTGTTGTTACGAATCATACTGAGAGTCTACTTATACGTTTCCTTTTTGTAAAAAGAAAGCAAAAAATTGCAGCAGTTTTTTTTCAATGGGGAATTTTACCGGTTTATTAATGGGGCGCGGGCGGCCGTCGTCTAGCGGGTGTCGTCTACAAGTCATAACATCCTTTGCAGAAAATTTGATAATTTATAATGTAATTGGAGTGATTTTGGTACTAATAAAGTGAATTTCAAATTATTTTTTGTAGTACCTTTGTGCCCCTTTTTGATCGGACAGGGTTTTTGTTACACGCTGTATACTTAACTGTTTTTTAAAATTATAGTTTCTTAATAAACAATTGTTTTAAATGTACTGAACGGTCATTCTCATTTTATGATCACGTTCATCATCTTCCTGCCCTTGTCCCGTGTTACTCGGGGTCGGCGCAACACGTTTTCTTCTTCCACTCTCCCCTGTCAACCGTCACGTTATCATTTACTCCCTTCTCTTTCATATCATTCCTCACACAATCCATCCATCTTTTCTTTGGCCTTCCTCTCCCGCTCCATCCATCAACACTTATATTCATCACTTTTTTAGTCACATGCGTTTCCTCCCTCCTCATCACATGCCCATACCAGGCCAAACGATTACCTTTCAACTTTTCTGTCACTGGCGCCACTTTTAAACTTCCCCTTATATACTCATTTCTTACTTTATCCATTTTCGTCACTCCACACATCCATCTTAACATTCTCATTTCCGCTACATGCATTCTTTTTTCATCCGTCTTCTTCACGGCCCAGCATTCCGAGCCGCGATAAAAATGTATTTATCATAAAAAATAATGTTTAAGCACGTTATATCTGCTTAAACATTATTTTTTATGATAAATGCATTTTTATCGCGGCTATTAAGATAATTTATAGCATGACTACTGCGCGCGAGGTCCTGGGTTCAGTCCCCGGTTTTGAAAAATTTATACGGAGTTTTCCTAACTATGTTGGGGTAGGCTTCCAGTCTAACCAGATGCAGCTAAATACCAGTATTTTAAATAGAGCGACTACCTATCTGACCTCCACAACCCAGTTACTGGGTTATACGATACCCCTTTGGTAAGACTGGTTGTCAGACTTTCGGGCTTCTGAAGACCTGTAACAACAGCTGTCAAAGATCCACGAATTACAGCCGGGATCAACAACGGATTAAAGTGCTTTCCAAGACACGGAGGAGTCTTGGTACGGTAAGTAAAAATGGTCACCCATCCACCGATCACCCGCAGCAAGCGTAGCTTAAACCTGGTCGATCGACTCGTGCGGCTGTTGTTACTTACCTACAAGCCCCTCCGGAAATCCTTAATTATAATTAAATATAAACATAATTTTTTACTTTAAGAATTAACTTGATCTTTTTGGTCGCCCTTCGAAGTTATTTTAATTTGCATTACCAAAACGTTTTTTGTAATAATTATTTAGTTATGAACTGTATTATTAATTATGTTTAAAACCAAGTATCTTGACTTGGCTCGCGAGGCAGTTGACATGAGGGATGTGGACTCAGCGATCATTGTGCCGATAGTCGTATCAGCCAATGGCTTAATTGCCAAGAGCCTCGATCAACACCTAAGGAGGCTCTCGTTGGGCAGCTGGGTCAAGGGTCTGATTCAAAAAGCGGTACTCCTGGACACGGCCCGTATTGTTAGGAGGTTCCTCTCTCTGGAGCCCTGACCGCCGGTAGCTTGGACCCTGTTCCCGATATGGCGGGCTACTATTTTTATATTTTTAAATGTTTTTATATTCTAATATTTAAAAATTTAATTTGTAAGTGTCTATCATCATCATCTGCCTTTTCCCAATCATGTTGGGGTCGGCTTCCAGTCTAACCGGATGCAGCTGAATACCAGTATTTTACATGGAGCGACTGCCTATCTGACCTCCACAACCCAGTAACTGGGTAATACGATACCCCTTGGCAAGACTGGTTGTCAGACTTTCGGGCTTCTGACGACCCGTAACGACTGTCAAAGATCCACAAATGGCAGCCGGGACCAACGGTTTAACGTGCTTTCCGAGGCACGGAGGAGTCTCGATATGTAAAGATGGTCACCCATACACGGACCAACCCCGGCAAGCGTAGCTTGACCTGATGAATCGACCCGTGCGGCTGTTATTACTTAGCCACGAGCTCCTCAATTTATAAGTGTCTATATGAAAGGAAATAAATAATTATGTTTATCGCTATAGTAGCTGTACTTAGCGGATCCGCCTATTGTATCATAACATCACGGCTGTACTCCCAGGAGGGTTAGACAGAGGTGTACCTATAGTACACCCACATTTCGCCAGTTATGTTTAAGTCCCATGTAATGGGCGGCGAGGAGCTCGTGGCTAAGTAATAACAGCCGCATGGGTTAATTCATCAGGTTAAGCTACGCTTGCCGAGGTCGGTCAGTGGATGGGTGACCATCTTTACATATCGAGACTCCTCCGTGCCTGGAAAAGCACGTTAAAGCGTTGGTGCCGGCTGTCATTTGTGGATCTTTGACAGTCGTTACGGGTCGTCAGAAGCCCGAAAGTCTGACAACCAGTCTTGCCAAGGGGTATCGTATTACCCAGTTACTGGGTTGTGGAGGTCAGATAGGCAGTCGCTCCATGTAAAATACCGGTATTCAGATGCATCCGGTTGGACTGGAAGCCGACCCCAATATGATTGGGAAAAGGCTAGGCAGATGATGTAATGGGCGGCGAGTCATTGCCACCGAATGAGGGCCTAAAACGGCCAAATTATCAATTCCTCTAAAAGCAATTCATTTCTGAATTCCCAGCTGTCATTATTAATTCCTCTAATTTAACACAAAAGCAATTCATAATATTTGGACCATTTTACTAGAAAACATATAAATACATGAATCTCC